>OY720454.1:26503808-26536308 GCA_963082715.1 Harpalus rubripes
ACATACATACATACATACATACATACATACATACATACATACATACATACATACATACATACATACATACATACATACATACATACATACATACATACATACATACATACATACATACATACATACATACATACATACATACATACATACATACATACATACATACATACATACATACATACATACATACATACATACATACATACATACATACATACATACATACATACATACATACATACATACATACATACATACATACATACATACATACATACATACATACATACATACATACATACATACATACATACATACATACATACATACATACATACATACATACATACATACATACATACATACATACATACATACATACATACATACATACATACATACATACATACATACATACATACATACATACATACATACATACATACATACATACATACATACATACATACATACATACATACATACATACATACATACATACATACATACATACATACATACATACATACATACATACATACATACATACATACATACATACATACATACATACATACATACATACATACATACATACATACATACATACATACATACATACATACATACATACATACATACATACATACATACATACATACATACATACATACATACATACATACATACATACATACATACATACATACATACATACATACATACATACATACATACATACATACATACATACATACATACATACATACATACATACATACATACATACATACATACATACATACATACATACATACATACATACATACATACATACATACATACATACATACATACATACATACATACATACATACATACATACATACATACATACATACATACATACATACATACATACATACATACATACATACATACATACATACATACATACATACATACATACATACATACATACATACATACATACATACATACATACATACATACATACATACATACATACATACATACATACATACATACATACATACATACATACATACATACATACATACATACATACATACATACATACATACATACATACATACATACATACATACATACATACATACATACATACATACATACATACATACATACATACATACATACATACATACATACATACATACATACATACATACATACATACATACATACATACATACATACATACATACATACATACATACATACATACATACATACATACATACATACATACATACATACATACATACATACATACATACATACATACATACATACATACATACATACATACATACATACATACATACATACATACATACATACATACATACATACATACATACATACATACATACATACATACATACATACATACATACATACATACATACATACATACATACATACATACATACATACATACATACATACATACATACATACATACATACATACATACATACATACATACATACATACATACATACATACATACATACATACATACATACATACATACATACATACATACATACATACATACATACATACATACATACATACATACATACATACATACATACATACATACATACATACATACATACATACATACATACATACATACATACATACATACATACATACATACATACATACATACATACATACATACATACATACATACATACATACATACATACATACATACATACATACATACATACATACATACATACATACATACATACATACATACATACATACATACATACATACATACATACATACATACATACATACATACATACATACATACATACATACATACATACATACATACATACATACATACATACATACATACATACATACATACATACATACATACATACATACATACATACATACATACATACATACATACATACATACATACATACATACATACATACATACATACATACATACATACATACATACATACATACATACATACATACATACATACATACATACATACATACATACATACATACATACATACATACATACATACATACATACATACATACATACATACATACATACATACATACATACATACATACATACATACATACATACATACATACATACATACATACATACATACATACATACATACATACATACATACATACATACATACATACATACATACATACATACATACATACATACATACATACATACATACATACATACATACATACATACATACATACATACATACATACATACATACATACATACATACATACATACATACATACATACATACATACATACATACATACATACATACATACATACATACATACATACATACATACATACATACATACATACATACATACATACATACATACATACATACATACATACATACATACATACATACATACATACATACATACATACATACATACATACATACATACATACATACATACATACATACATACATACATACATACATACATACATACATACATACATACATACATACATACATACATACATACATACATACATACATACATACATACATACATACATACATACATACATACATACATACATACATACATACATACATACATACATACATACATACATACATACATACATACATACATACATACATACATACATACATACATACATACATACATACATACATACATACATACATACATACATACATACATACATACATACATACATACATACATACATACATACATACATACATACATACATACATACATACATACATACATACATACATACATACATACATACATACATACATACATACATACATACATACATACATACATACATACATACATACATACATACATACATACATACATACATACATACATACATACATACATACATACATACATACATACATACATACATACATACATACATACATACATACATACATACATACATACATACATACATACATACATACATACATACATACATACATACATACATACATACATACATACATACATACATACATACATACATACATACATACATACATACATACATACATACATACATACATACATACATACATACATACATACATACATACATACATACATACATACATACATACATACATACATACATACATACATACATACATACATACATACATACATACATACATACATACATACATACATACATACATACATACATACATACATACATACATACATACATACATACATACATACATACATACATACATACATACATACATACATACATACATACATACATACATACATACATACATACATACATACATACATACATACATACATACATACATACATACATACATACATACATACATACATACATACATACATACATACATACATACATACATACATACATACATACATACATACATACATACATACATACATACATACATACATACATACATACATACATACATACATACATACATACATACATACATACATACATACATACATACATACATACATACATACATACATACATACATACATACATACATACATACATACATACATACATACATACATACATACATACATACATACATACATACATACATACATACATACATACATACATACATACATACATACATACATACATACATACATACATACATACATACATACATACATACATACATACATACATACATACATACATACATACATACATACATACATACATACATACATACATACATACATACATACATACATACATACATACATACATACATACATACATACATACATACATACATACATACATACATACATACATACATACATACATACATACATACATACATACATACATACATACATACATACATACATACATACATACATACATACATACATACATACATACATACATACATACATACATACATACATACATACATACATACATACATACATACATACATACATACATACATACATACATACATACATACATACATACATACATACATACATACATACATACATACATACATACATACATACATACATACATACATACATACATACATACATACATACATACATACATACATACATACATACATACATACATACATACATACATACATACATACATACATACATACATACATACATACATACATACATACATACATACATACATACATACATACATACATACATACATACATACATACATACATACATACATACATACATACATACATACATACATACATACATACATACATACATACATACATACATACATACATACATACATACATACATACATACATACATACATACATACATACATACATACATACATACATACATACATACATACATACATACATACATACATACATACATACATACATACATACATACATACATACATACATACATACATACATACATACATACATACATACATACATACATACATACATACATACATACATACATACATACATACATACATACATACATACATACATACATACATACATACATACATACATACATACATACATACATACATACATACATACATACATACATACATACATACATACATACATACATACATACATACATACATACATACATACATACATACATACATACATACATACATACATACATACATACATACATACATACATACATACATACATACATACATACATACATACATACATACATACATACATACATACATACATACATACATACATACATACATACATACATACATACATACATACATACATACATACATACATACATACATACATACATACATACATACATACATACATACATACATACATACATACATACATACATACATACATACATACATACATACATACATACATACATACATACATACATACATACATACATACATACATACATACATACATACATACATACATACATACATACATACATACATACATACATACATACATACATACATACATACATACATACATACATACATACATACATACATACATACATACATACATACATACATACATACATACATACATACATACATACATACATACATACATACATACATACATACATACATACATACATACATACATACATACATACATACATACATACATACATACATACATACATACATACATACATACATACATACATACATACATACATACATACATACATACATACATACATACATACATACATACATACATACATACATACATACATACATACATACATACATACATACATACATACATACATACATACATACATACATACATACATACATACATACATACATACATACATACATACATACATACATACATACATACATACATACATACATACATACATACATACATACATACATACATACATACATACATACATACATACATACATACATACATACATACATACATACATACATACATACATACATACATACATACATACATACATACATACATACATACATACATACATACATACATACATACATACATACATACATACATACATACATACATACATACATACATACATACATACATACATACATACATACATACATACATACATACATACATACATACATACATACATACATACATACATACATACATACATACATACATACATACATACATACATACATACATACATACATACATACATACATACATACATACATACATACATACATACATACATACATACATACATACATACATACATACATACATACATACATACATACATACATACATACATACATACATACATACATACATACATACATACATACATACATACATACATACATACATACATACATACATACATACATACATACATACATACATACATACATACATACATACATACATACATACATACATACATACATACATACATACATACATACATACATACATACATACATACATACATACATACATACATACATACATACATACATACATACATACATACATACATACATACATACATACATACATACATACATACATACATACATACATACATACATACATACATACATACATACATACATACATACATACATACATACATACATACATACATACATACATACATACATACATACATACATACATACATACATACATACATACATACATACATACATACATACATACATACATACATACATACATACATACATACATACATACATACATACATACATACATACATACATACATACATACATACATACATACATACATACATACATACATACATACATACATACATACATACATACATACATACATACATACATACATACATACATACATACATACATACATACATACATACATACATACATACATACATACATACATACATACATACATACATACATACATACATACATACATACATACATACATACATACATACATACATACATACATACATACATACATACATACATACATACATACATACATACATACATACATACATACATACATACATACATACATACATACATACATACATACATACATACATACATACATACATACATACATACATACATACATACATACATACATACATACATACATACATACATACATACATACATACATACATACATACATACATACATACATACATACATACATACATACATACATACATACATACATACATACATACATACATACATACATACATACATACATACATACATACATACATACATACATACATACATACATACATACATACATACATACATACATACATACATACATACATACATACATACATACATACATACATACATACATACATACATACATACATACATACATACATACATACATACATACATACATACATACATACATACATACATACATACATACATACATACATACATACATACATACATACATACATACATACATACATACATACATACATACATACATACATACATACATACATACATACATACATACATACATACATACATACATACATACATACATACATACATACATACATACATACATACATACATACATACATACATACATACATACATACATACATACATACATACATACATACATACATACATACATACATACATACATACATACATACATACATACATACATACATACAGACATCATCGTAAAAATAGTAAAATCGTATTCTAGGGACCCTAAAACGTACTTATTCATCAAAAACTCACCACCGAATTTTTTGACCAAAGACAATACCTTCCTTACCTAAAGGTGACGGAAGGTAAAAATATACATATTGCAAACTTTATTCCACTGGATATTCTGTGTTCACATACCAAGCAACTCGATGAAGACAAACGAATCATTTTTATGTTAGTGATAAACTGGAATATCCAAAGAAAAGTGATGATTGTGCTGTTAAAGTATTTGACAGGTCTTAAGACATTTGACAGTACTTTTTTACCACAGCCATCTCCATCGCAACAGTTACACATACATAACACAATGCTATTTATACTATTATTCACGAAAGATGACTATTCAAGGTTATTTGTTCGAAGAAGGAATACACATCACTTTACAGCATTAGCTTAGCAACATTTTGTATTAGAAAGAGAAAGATTATTTGATCTAAGTCTATTTAATTTATGTGGTGTGACAGATATACGTAAATAGTGGCATTACTTTCTAACACACTATAAATAATAATGACGTTTATCGTAGAATTATATATACCTAATTATCTACTACACTGCCCTCTGTGCTAATATTTACCCAGTGGCGTTGCCGTTTAAATCAAATTATTATTCCTTAGTTTATAGTTGTCTATGTTTTTGTATTTTGAAAAAACATAAGTGAATAACATAAATTTTTCAGAAATGCATTATTTAGAAGGAAACATAATTTTCAAATAAATTATTCTAATTTTTTCACTTAAAATGTGCCCATAAATATTTCATGTTGCACGCCTATGCATACGAAATGCAATGAAGTTATCTGCAAGTAATATTATATCAGACGGCTTACAAATGGCCTTGAATAGTCATCTTTCGTGAATAATAGTTTATTTGTTTTTACTTCATAATTTAACAATTTCGGAAAATAATATAATATATACTTCAGCACTAAAGTAATTTTTTATTACTTACATGGTATATTCTCCAATAAAAAAATATACTTTAGTACCTAGCTATTCAAATAACTATATTTAGTATAAATATCGGTAAAAAAATATAAACTATTAAATTAATATTTTTAGGCCTTCCTCCGTCATGACTAGTTTTGCATTTCTCTTAAATCGTTCAGAAACAATACGTTATACGACCAGCTCGTTTAAGATAAAAACAAAGCATATGGTGCCAACCGTATTTAAAGGGATTAAAAAAAATAATTCATGAAACCAAAATTTTGGCTTATCGTAGTACTTTTTTGTCTGTTACAATGTAAACTACCAGAGTATTAAAAATTATTAAGACAAAAAAAATATGGTTAAATATCACATACGTATACCCCGCGAATATTGGTTTCAAGTAGGAGGCAACTTACTTGAATTTAAGACTATTCCCCTACTCCAGCGCCCAAGCTGTCGCGGAGTGATGACAAGTCAATGCGCGCGCAACAAGTGCGACAAACATAACCTGTCGTTTGATCTATTTTAAGTACACGTCAATCTACAAATCTCTGATTTTTGTTACTTTATAAGTTGTTTAGCGTCTTATTATTGACGTGATATTTATTTTAAATATGGTAATTTTAAGAACAAAAATATGGACAAGAACTTTGACAATGAATCTATGGGTAAACCAATTACAAGGTAAGTGTAAGAATATTATTATACGAAGTTATCACTTCTGTCAGACGTCCCGAGATGCACACTTTTTATTACCTAAATTTCTTGGTAGACAGTTTCACATCCAATATTTTATCGCGCGTATTTTGGCTTGACTGTCGTATTGGATCTATATATTTATTTATAAGTAGATATACTTTCAGGTATAAGGATGTAGGGTTTTATCCTTAAAGATATGTTTCCAGTTTGATATCCCTAGCTTTTGGTTTTTGGATGAGAGTTTGTAACAGGTGGCGCGCGAATCACGTACATCGTAGAGTTGTACGCTTCTTGTTGTTCGTTATAAAAGTTTCTTTTTATATGAGTCGAGCGGTAATTTTATTAAAACTTTGTGTTGACAGTGGCGCCATCAAAACAAATCTCTCACCGGAATTACATACGCCAGACACCCGTTTCCTTTAACTACTCCCATCATCTGGGAATAAATACATCATATCAACTCTATATCGCACTCATACAAATACACGTTGAAATGGAAATATTATAGTTAAAAAAATATAAATTAGGTGTTAACAGGTACTTGCACATTCTTCTGGGTCTACTCGTATAATTATTCAAAAAAAGAAAAACACAAAATGGTACATACAGCAATAACATGAACATTATCATGCTTACATTTTTTGGTGACATCATCGAAACGGACTCCTATTGGCCGTCTGTACACCAATAGGAGTCCGCATCAATGATGCCACCAAAGAATCCTTGCACAAGATATTTCCGGCTATTTCCCGATTTTGAAAGCAAACGAGCAAACTAATATGTATATGTATGTGCTGTTTTATGAATTTTTATACGATGTTGCAAGAGTGCACCGGATCATAGGTGTTGACAAATATTTCGAATAATTGTTAACACCTAATCTATACCACAGTCGAGAAATTTCCCACAAAAAAATAGTTCGGTTATCTGAAAGAGAGAGGGTAGGTTGCCTCGGATAGCGGCAGTGGAGTGAGGTTAGGGTATTCACAATAGAAACACGTGGAGAATATAAATTGTTTAATGTTTAAAATAAAAATGTTAATTACAACACCATAAAATAAAGTGAAAAAAAACCTGACCCTATGACCATATAGACGATCGTGACAATGACCACGGGTCGTGAAGCGACCCAAACTTGACAAAGGTAACAGAATGAAATAAACTCTAACTTGAAAACTAACTTTACGTTTATTCTCAGAGCGGACGGCTGGTGAGACTAAGTGTCGTTCTCGGACGACTACACTCACCAAAATCTTTCTATCACTTGATAGCGACGAAATGCGGCAGAGACCAAATTCTCTATTTCTCGGCGGCGGCGGCGGCGGATTAGCTCAGAGACGGGACCCTTGTGCAGAAGTCGGCTCGAGTAGTACTCTAAGACCAGAGAAGTCAGCAGCTGACTAGCCTCTGGGAGACTGATTTGTCTGTGTGATACGGCGATTTTTATATCCTATTTTGGTGGAGGTGGAAATCCCAAAATTCAAATGGTGGGGCCACTAGTGGGGGTATCTTTTTGTAAAACTTTGATGGCGCTGTGATCGTTTTACAATAAAAGAAAATATTTAATTTAATAAAATGTGCAAAAATAATATATGGCCATATCTTCCCTACAGTTACAATATTTTCACAACCATACAATTTACATTTTAATAAATTATCATTTACAATATTTTACAACATACTAGTGCTGCCAAACGTGATGACATTTGCAAGCACAATTGTCAAATGTCAAATCTCCAAGTCGTAATACAAAACAAACATATTGTTATTACATTGTTAT
Source organism: Harpalus rubripes (assembly GCA_963082715.1). Classification (NCBI taxonomy): domain Eukaryota; kingdom Metazoa; phylum Arthropoda; class Insecta; order Coleoptera; family Carabidae; genus Harpalus; species Harpalus rubripes. Next base: position 26,514,675 of record OY720454.1, read on the forward strand.
TACAAAGTGTCTACAACAACAATTACAATGCTAGGAAACTTTGTGCCAAACGTTTGGGCTGACTGCCGCATCGTTTCATTATAATATCGGTAAGTTTACACAAAACATTTTATTGTACTCTGCTAATGACATTTACTTTGCAGGTTAAACTAATACAACAATTGTTTCCTTATCCCCTGAATGACTAAAACACAGGTAAGTACCTTGTTCTTAATTAACGGTAGTACTAATGTTCTACTTTACAGGATTTATGATAAAAAAGTGTGACTGAATCACAAAAATCATTCGCAACAGCTTTAACAACTGGAGGAAACATTTACGACGGGGTTCGGATTTTCAAGTGTCGATTGTGGATAAATGGGTTATAAATAGTTTACCCAAGTATTTCTAGTGGAAACGGGGTCACTTCGTCACACCCCCCCCTTACTTCGCAGAAAAAAACAAAGGTAAATATTTATTTATACTTGTTTTTTTTTCTAACATCCAGAACGGAACTTTTAAGTGTATTACTTTGATTGGAAGTTACAAAACACTTAACCCAGACTATGATACATAACTTTTGAAACTTTTAACATCCCAATTTTACTTGTGAATAGTAAAAATACGTTTTCAACAAATAACTTTAACTAATAACAGTACGGCATGTTCTACCATGAACATATTTAAACTTTTACCCAGTCTTAAACTGGTGCGGCGGTTTATGCACTGCATAAATAATGAAAACAACAGAACATTCAACTTTGAATGTTAAATTTGAAACTTAAAAGTGTTAAATCATTTAAACACTGATTTACACTATTACAAAAATACTTCTAACTTTAAACGGCAACTCAAAACAGAGTTTTCAAATAAACTTTAAGATACAACAAAGAATGTTTATCAGATAATGAAACTTATAAGATAATTCTTAACCCAGAATAACTTTAACAGTAATAAAACTCAAAATAATGCAAATTAAATATGAAAATATTTAAATTCGCCAAAACAATTCATAACCAAGAATACTTTAACAATTATTCCAACAATAATGAAAATTAAACATGAAACTAAGAAAGTTTTACCCAAAAACAGTTCCAAAAATTTGAAGAATAATAATAATTCAAAAAAACAAAAGTGAAACAAGAAAACACTTGAACTCACTAACATGTTTTTAGGGACGGCCTTGAGCTGAGTCTCCGGTTCACTGCCTCGACTGCTCCCTACGCTCTCGTCGCTCCCGGCGGGTTCGGCGCCTCCGGGGTGGCGCGTTCGGCTGCTTCACCCACGTCCACTTGACCCCACCTCCTGGGCGGTTTCCCAGGACCCTCACCCAGCGGTCTCTGAGTGGTGACTGCGGCGGCGGACATGAGGACGTTGGTTCTGGCAGCGGAACGATCCCGGCCATCACTCCCACGGTGGAAGTTCCAGGGACAGCAGCTGGTTGGACACTCTGTGCCCGTCGTGGGGAGGCCGTCTTGGCCCGCAAGGCCCTACGGCTGGGTGCCAAAAACGGTGTCGGCGGTCGCACCCGAACCGTCGGCGAGACCTTGGGGACCGGACTCGGCAACCCTCCAGCGGACGTCGGCGACGGACCGAACAGGGTGTCCAGCAGCTCCTGGGAGACCCACTTCGGTGTCCGTGGAGTGACGGGTCTTTCCGGAGTCGTCGGCAGCGGCGAGGTGTCTAGCAGCAGCCATTCTGCTATGCTTCGTGGAGACACAGGCGGTGAGGTAGGTGAACCGGGAGGAGTTGACGACCTGCAACACTTTGATTTTACGGCGGACGGCGGGGTCGTCATCTCCTTTGCTGGGCTCTGTCGACTCTTTGCCCCAGAGTCGGCTAAAGCGGATGTTCGGTTTGTAGGGGACGCCTCCGGCTTCGACGGGTGGTGGGGGGACGTCCGTGGATGCAGCTGCGTTACGGGTGGCAGCTGCGGACGTACCTCCGGTCGGCGGGCTCTCAACAGAGGCGACCCCATTTGGTGGATGCGTGGACGATGGCGGCGGGACGGCGATCTGCGAACATACGATGACGTGGCCATGGAATGGAGGGCAGGTAAGGGCTTGCAGCTAAGCTGGGCGATCTTGGCGGGCGATGCTAGCAGTACGACCGCACGTCGTACAGTGCATATGGTTGCCCCGAAGTTCGTCAGCGCGTCCATCCCTAATATCATCGTATGTGCCAGGTTGGGAACACATTGGAAGGTTAGCTGTCTTCCGATGCCGTCTATGAGACAGCTAAGCTTCAGTGCTCCTTGTGTGGGCGTCGTCGTCCCGTCGGCCAACTGGACCTGCTGGTGTTGGGCGCGCCGTATTTGGGCACGCCGGCTTGTCAACCCCTCGGCCGTGAGGGTATTGAGATAGGAGTGCATGGCGCCGGTGTCTACCAGCGCCTGGAATTCCTTACCCTTTATATGGACCTTGAGGAAGAGGCGGTTGTCGCTAGCGTTCTTCTCTCGTATGCCAGGGAGAGGGGCTGGCTGGCAGGCTCGTCGGAAATGACCGTGCTGACCACACCTCCAACACTGTACGGACGCCTCGGCTTTCGGCGGCGGCGGTGGCGGCGTCCGGTTCACGGCGGGCGGAGGTGCAGTGACGGTGTGGAGTTGAGTCACTGGGGGCGTTGCCTGCATGTCCACCTGCAAGCGCTCATACACGTCCATCTCGCGGACAAGGTCGCGTATGCAGGTGACGTCGCGGCGGCGGATGTACTCGCGGTACGCAGGCAACATATTATTGTAAGCTCGGAGGAGCTCCTGCTCCGTGGACAAGCGGCCATACCGGCGGATGAGGGTTCTAATGTCTATAAGGTAATCTTTACCTTTTTCGCCCTGCTTTTGTTTCCGTCGAATGATGCTCTCCTCCATCCGCAGGGAATAGTCCTCGCCCACATAATAGGACTGGAAGTCGACCAGAAAGTCATTCCACGTCTTCCAGTCGTTTCGGTTGTTGCGCAGCCATTGCAGCGGACTGCCCTGGAGAAGTTCAGGTAGCGCGGTGAGGAGCTGTTCGCCGTCGAGGCGGTAACAATCCTGGAGCTCCGTCACCCGCTCGAGAAACGACATCGGATCGGTCTTTCCGTCGAAGACCGTATTCCATCTCCTGACGGTTTCACCGATTGGAACGGCGGCTACGGTCAAGATAGTCGACAGGGGTATGGTCTCGTGTTGGCCTGTCTGTGCCGGTCCCTGCTCGGGCGCCATTTGTGACGACGACCCTGCTACGGGAGTGTCGGGGGTCGACATCACAATCTCTCTCTTCCTTACTCTCGGAATTTTTGTGCTCGGGCGCCGTTCGGTTATCTGAAAGAGAGAGGGTAGGTTGCCTCGGATAGCGGCAGTGGAGTGAGGTTAGGGTATTCACAATAGAAACACGTGGAGAATATAAATTGTTTAATGTTTAAAATAAAAATGTTAATTACAACACCATAAAATAAAGTGAAAAAAAACCTGACCCTATGACCATATAGACGATCGTGACAATGACCACGGGTCGTGAAGCGACCCAAACTTGACAAAGGTAACAGAATGAAATAAACTCTAACTTGAAAACTAACTTTACGTTTATTCTCAGAGCGGACGGCTGGTGAGACTAAGTGTCGTTCTCGGACGACTACACTCACCAAAATCTTTCTATCACTTGATAGCGACGAAATGCGGCAGAGACCAAATTCTCTATTTCTCGGCGGCGGCGGCGGCGGATTAGCTCAGAGACGGGACCCTTGTGCAGAAGTCGGCTCGAGTAGTACTCTAAGACCAGAGAAGTCAGCAGCTGACTAGCCTCTGGGAGACTGATTTGTCTGTGTGATACGGCGATTTTTATATCCTATTTTGGTGGAGGTGGAAATCCCAAAATTCAAATGGTGGGGCCACTAGTGGGGGTATCTTTTTGTAAAACTTTGATGGCGCTGTGATCGTTTTACAATAAAAGAAAATATTTAATTTAATAAAATGTGCAAAAATAATATATGGCCATATCTTCCCTACAGTTACAATATTTTCACAACCATACAATTTACATTTTAATAAATTATCATTTACAATATTTTACAACATACTAGTGCTGCCAAACGTGATGACATTTGCAAGCACAATTGTCAAATGTCAAATCTCCAAGTCGTAATACAAAACAAACATATTGTTATTACATTGTTATTACAAAGTGTCTACAACAACAATTACAATGCTAGGAAACTTTGTGCCAAACGTTTGGGCTGACTGCCGCATCGTTTCATTATAATATCGGTAAGTTTACACAAAACATTTTATTGTACTCTGCTAATGACATTTACTTTGCAGGTTAAACTAATACAACAATTGTTTCCTTATCCCCTGAATGACTAAAACACAGGTAAGTACCTTGTTCTTAATTAACGGTAGTACTAATGTTCTACTTTACAGGATTTATGATAAAAAAGTGTGACTGAATCACAAAAATCATTCGCAACAGCTTTAACAACTGGAGGAAACATTTACGACGGGGTTCAGATTTTCAAGTGTCGATTGTGGATAAATGGGTTATAAATAGTTTACCCAAGTATTTCTAGTGGAAACGGGGTCACTTCGTCACAGAGTGCACCGGATCATAGGTGTTGACAAATATTTCGAATAATTGTTAACACCTAATCTATACCACAGTCGAGAAATTTCCCACAAAAAAATAAATGTTTATATTATTCATACAGGTTGATTTATAGCGTGTAAGTTTGGGTAAAATAATGACATATAAACATAGGTCCAATTCATTTTAAGGTCACGTTTTCCACCTCTTCATAAACTATAGCTATTTGGCAAATAAATTATTTATTAGGTGAATAAATTTTGTATGCAACTTCAATTAGGTAATAGTTTGTATGTCAAATAAATATATTTGTTAACTACCTAATAACAAATAGTAGGTAAAACTAGGTAAATACTATTTATTAGCTAAATTAATTTATTAAAAAAAAATTCATAAATAACAATTTTCAAATTAATATCGAATTGTAATTGATTAAAACGTGGATAAACAAAACATGATATGGGTATCTAACAAAATACAAAATAATTCAATAAAGCGTAAAGAACGAATTTATTTGATGAAATAACCTGTGGAAAATTATAAGCGAGGACCACTGTCTCCTGGTTATAGTACTTGTTGCTCGTGTTACGTGTTGCCTTTACCAAATCCATAAATAAAACCATAACTGTATATTTAATTGCACTAAAACCATTCATGTGAAATAAGGATATAATTAAGGTGTAACAATATACCAACTAAAAAATCTGATGTGGCCAGCACATTACCTTCCGTCAGTTCTACGTATGTTGTACAAATTTCATACGGAAAGTTCCTTGCTAAATTAAATATTCTATTTCTTGTACATTACCTTCCGGCAGTTGCATGTATTTTATGCAAATTTCATACAGAAAATTATTATTTTGTGACGTTTTCTATATACAGTGTAATGTATCTGCAGAAATAAAAGATTTATTATTATTATTTCTTGTACATTACCTTAAAGCAGTTGTATGTATTTTATACAAATTCCATACAGAAAACAAAAGATCCTATATTTCCAGTAAAATTATAAGACACTGTCAATTTCACTTGACACTGACATCTTTCAATCAGAATTTTTTTAATATAGTAACTGTTTCCAGAGCTATGGCTACTTTATGAAATTTAATTTCTTTATAATTTTTTAACTCTATATCCATTTAATATTAAGTATAAAATGCAATCAAATCGTATAGATAATAAAATATTCTTTAATATTTATAATAACATGAAATGTGAAAAAATTATATTTAACATAGTTTTTTCAAGAAAAACTGTTAAAATCTTCAAATGATGGTACTTCCGGTTGACCAATTGTGACCAAAATCTAATCAGCTCTTCATATGGATGTAACGAAGAAGTATACGAAAAAATTATAATTTTTGTAACTGTAGTATTAAAGTTATCGCAGACGAAAATTTTGTTACACACACACACACATCCACACACACACACACATCCACACACACGCACACACACACACACACATACAGACATCATCGTAAAAATAGTAAATTCGTATTCTAGGGACCCTAAAACGTGCTTATTGATTAAAAACTCATCATCGAATTTTTTGACCAAAGACAATACCTTCCTTACCTAAAGGTGACGGAAGGTAAAAAAAAACAAGATATAAACATCATGTTTACCATCTTGATTACCAAATTAACAAAATTTGAAACGTTATTTATAAAACTTTGATTTGTTGTATTTTGATAACTAAAATGATTAGGACCTATAGTTATATTTTTTTTTCGAAATTACCTAACCAACAAACTGGTGAGCATTGTAAAGTTTTTGACAGAAGAGGGCAATTGACAAATAATTAACAGTGAAACGATTATTAACATACATGGGAAACATGCACAGTCACATTTTACGTGCAATCTTGATGTAAACAATGTCTATAAGGTTCGAAATCGATTGAGGATGTCCCACAGTATGGAAACATTACGCAGGAAAACATCAAAAATGTTGAAGATTTGATGTCGATTTGATTTTTACATATTTAAAATTTAGACAATAAATTAATAATATCCAAGATATCTTTTTAGTAAATTTCTTGAGAGATACCTACTCCTCTTGTGCGCTATGAGACAGAAGTAGAATGACAAAAAAAGTTAAGTGAATACAGTGTCAAGGAAGAAGAGTCTAAAGTCAAACAACCGAACGTAAACATAATCTGACCATGTATTTTTTGTTTATTTTATAGGAGTATATTCTTAAATTCAGGCAGGATATATTTATATTAGATGGGTATTGAATGCTTAATAAAACAAAAAAAGAAAGTTACACGTGTATCAGCAAGTCGCAAACCTCAAACAATAGAGCATGCGAGCAGGTTCCTGAAACTAGTACTAAGTATTTACTAAAATCGTCACTAAAGTGCAAAAAAATCGTCATTTTAGTTAAGAAATCGGCAGTAAAATCCATTTTAAAACAATTTCATGCAAATGCAGTGTTTCCAACTTTAAGATTATTGCTGTACATATAAGATAATTTGGGCAGGTCTACGGTGTACAATAGTAAATTTGTACGTAAAATAACAAAATATATAGAACATAAATGAACTAAATAATTCCGATGAAGAAATCTTAGATGAAACACATAATTTTCAGTATAATAACAATTCTTTCATTTTCACAATTTTTCGATTTCAAATAAAATTTTATATACACCTCAGCACTGAATGTATCTTTTGGTGCCTTGGTACATAAATAACAATTAATTTCACTTTTTTAGTAAAATACTTTATAAATAAACAGTACCTTAAGCTACATTCACAGCTACTTTTTTAATGCGTAATGATAATACATACGTAAGACATAACTTTAATACATAGTGCTAATGCGTAACGATAAGAAAAACATAGCATTTTCTGCAACAATATTTAATTGATAATTGACATTTGTATTTATTCCAAATCAGAAATTAACACTATCATTTTCCCATCGTTAATAATTAACATATAGATGAATAAATCAGTGCAAATCTTCGTGGATTGGTTGTATTTAATCCTTGGTTATTAAAACTGTGTTGGATGGATGAGTTCCTGTTCTGATCCGCCGTTAAGCCGCTGATCTCTGACTGCTAAATATAAGGAAATTAAACGTCTCAAGCCGTACTGCCACTGCTACGTAGGATTTGTCTCAGAGTTCCACGCTTGTAAACCTAGGATTATCCCGCATGTTCCAGACTGATAAACACAGACACATACAAACATGTGAAAAGTAATTGTAAAAGCCAAATATGGGTGCAAAACTAGCAATATCTATATATATATATATATATATATATATATATATATATATATATATATATATATATATATATATATATATATATATATATATATATATATATTTATCCCGCTACCATACGTAATAGAGGAATAGGAATAGTGCTGAAAATTGCATCTCCAGTTTATAATATTATATTAGCACGTTTCAAATCAGATTCAACATGTTTATATTTGTAGATCATGTATAATGGATAATCTCAATTTTATTTCCTACCAGTCCAAAAAGTATGAATACTTGCATTATTATTCAGTACTAAAATGGAAAGCGAAAATTAGGTTTCTGTGTCAATTGAGTAGCCCAAATTGACACTATACTTTCCTGAATAAAAATGTATTATTTTAAAAATAAATTTACATTGCTACTTTCGCCAAATATTTTAAAATGTAAATTTATAAATTACATGTCAAAATATTATATATATATATATATATATATATATATATATATATATATATATATATATATATATATATATATATATAGAATTTGATGTGTGCTGGGGGTTTGAACCCACAATCTTTGGAATGAAAAGCCAGCACGCTACCACCATGCTACGATCACTTTCATGTTAAGCTTTCTTTTATAGGAAATAATAATTATCACATTAAAATTGCCATAACATTTTCTTATTTTACTTAATTATTCTTAATTAATTTTAAACAATTTGTTATTAATATGATGCAGTAAGTGTTCCCAAACATGTGTATAAAGTTGTAATTATTACAAATACAATGAATATGCACGTAATATATTATTTGAATCTAATTCAAAGTCCCGCTCCTCATTCTTTCCCCCTTCAACCCGAGCAGGTTGGAACGAAAATCAGCGAAGTGTCGCTACTGCATATTCTCTATACTGTGGCCAAACCCAATGTTTTAGACCTTATGAGTATTATAAAATTATAAACACAGATGACTTGTAAAACCAAAATGGAATTACCTTTTTGAACGAAGGTTTTTATACGCAAACAGATACAAATTCCTAAATTCTAAACTTTTTTGAGTCATATGTTGGAGGACGTAATGTAATTGTTTAGGATGTATATGAACAAAAAAAAAATGTATGAAAATATTAATAAAAGCAGAAATGTCAATTATCATTATTGTTTCGCGTAAAACACTTTTTATTAAGTAATTATAAAACATGCAAATGACATTCCTTTTTATTTCAATTCTTCAAAATCCTTAAAATAATCTCAAGAACACGAAAAGAAACATGCCCACCAGTTTATATAACCAACCTCCACCCCAAGCTGAAAATGTTAATTATTTGGGAATGCATTTAGAACCAAGGTTAAAATGGGCGACACAAATAATAACAAAATGAAAACAATCTATATTGTCAGTTGAAAACGAGCTGCTTTTGTTCAAAATAATATTGAAAACAATCTGGACCTATGGAATTAACTGTGGAGGACAGCTAGTGACTTTTATATTGACAAAATTCAAAGTTTTTAATCCAAAACTTTAAGAGCAAGATGCTCCATCGTTTGTAAACAATGTTGTTATTCACAATGGCTTACTAATGAAACCAATAAAAGAAGAAATAACAAAATAGAGTAGAAAAATATCTGAAAAGACTAGAGGTATTGGACAATAGTACGGTCACGTGCAGACACAACACATTAGAATTACTTTTTAGATTTATTTAATACTGTATATAAATTTAGTTTATATTAATGTTAGCATAGAGTATGCCACTGGATATGTTCTCTACATAATACTTGAAATTTTTAAAAATATTACTTATTGTTTACTTTTGACAGTTTGTTAATAAATATGGCGAATAAAAAAATAAAAACCTTTACTGGAAGCTCTTAACATTTTTTTTTTTTAGAATAATAGGTACCAACTTATGGAAATATAGTTTTAAATAATTTACACCATTAGAATAATGTTTACTATAAATTAATATAAAATATTAAGGAAAATCAAAAGTCAACAATAATGAATTATTACAAAACTCAAACAGTTTCGTAGAGCTGCAGTAGATTTAGAGAAAAAAAAATATTTTCATAAATCTTGCAGAGTATGCTTTATCCTAATTGGTAGATAAATATCATTGACAAAATATGAAAATCAATTTTCTATAATTATTTCAATTATGGATTATTTATAAACGAGTAGATTCATTTAAAAAAAGTATTTTCTTTCATACCAATAAATTAAACTTGAAGCTAATAAAAATTCCAATCAGTTTTTATTTCTACATTTAAATAAGGACAATATATCGGTGCTCTTACCAAACTTCAAGGCTATCATGGAGGGAGCACCTCAGGGGTCATTTTTATACTATTTTAAATTCGGAAATAAATTTTGCGATTGGAAAACACTGGGATTCGAACCCTATAGCCGTTCCAACTACAACCGGTCATTTAAAACACAAAGCCACGAGATCCCATCAAAACCAAAAATAATATAAAATGACACCAACTAATTTACATTTATTTGTTAATAGCTATAATTGCAATGTTTATTTGTTGAAAAAGATAATATTTTACGATTTATGATCTATACACATATTTTTCTATATGATTTTGTATTGCATTTATAAGTCGTTATTTGTTCACAATGATTTAAAAATTTGTTCACCAACGCGAATCTACCATTTTTTTACACATTTATTGTTAATACATTTACATACAATATTTTATGATTGTGTAAGTAATTGCGGTGTTATCATTGATTTGTACGTCAAATCGAATTTTATTATTCCCCTGGTCCAATTTCCTAATTTGTAGTTTAGCGTTCAATTAATACATTACTCCATCCTGTTCGAGGATATTAGTCATTATTAACAAACATAAATGTTTGATTACATCTTTCATTTAATTTAAACAAAATCGTAAATGCACAACATTCGTAGATCTCATTGATTGAATTTGTAACTTATTAAAAACATTTGCATCGTGTGACAGTCGAACTGTCACGAAGAGGAATGAATGTTGTTGAGCTAGAGCTAGGGAGTATATCAGCTAATTTAAACGACGATGCTTCATGAGATTCAAGAAATAAATGTTCATTCATAAGAGAAATTAACACGCTGAGCTCACTCATTCGAGGATGTATTTATTTTTAAGGTGAATTAACAGCTCATACAGTTTCTATTTCTATTATACACAACATTTTCGTTTATTCTTTACAAGGGAAGTATAGGGATCATGCTATAAAGCGCATATCGATATTTTGATAAATGAGCACGTTTTAAGGTCCCTAGAATCCAATTTTAACATTTTGACGATATTGTCTATGTGTGTGTGTGTGTGTGTGTGTGTGTGTGCGTGCGCGCGCGCGCGCGCGTGTGTGTGTGTGTGTGTGTGTGTATGTATGTGTGTGTGTGTGTGTGTGTGTGTGTGTCAAATACTATCATTCAGAAAATTTTGAAACCTTGTATTTCGAACTTTTTCTATTATGGAAAGAGCCCATTGGATTTTGGTGTAAATCGGATAACCGGAAATGACACTTTACTTAAAGCTCAAAATAGTTTTTCTTCGAAAAATACCTTTAAACATTATTTTTTCGAGATTAATGTTATTATAAAAATTAAAGATTATTAAATTTTCTACAGATTTGCATTAATAATTTTTCTACATATTTTATGGATAAATTTATAAAAATATCTATAATTTAAATCCCGGAGTCAACGCTTTAGACAAACACAACTCCTTGGTTACGCAGTTATTCAATTCAAATGTATGTAACTGACAGATAAATATCACTGTCAAAGAACTAATCATTTCAAATTAATAATAGTGGCGTTTTAAAAAGAAAAAAGTAAATAGAACAATAGGACAGGAAATCAATACAGTTTCCAGCATAAGTAAATATGCAGGTATGTATTGAGATTAATAAAAATTAACGATTTACAAAAAAGTTTGTTAATCCTCATTTTTGGAATAATGAATTATATTCTATCGCGGTATTTAAAATAGAATCTTCATTTTATTATCAATAAAGGTAGTTACTTGGATTAGATTAGACTATATTTTAAGAAATAAACTGCCAAAATTAAAGTAAAATTCGCGTATCCAAAAATACGGATTAGCTTAATATTTTTTGTGACTCGGTCTGTATATGGCGGGAGGTATTGTGTTGGCCACACCAGATTTTTACCTTCCGTCATACCTTTAGGTAAGACAGGTATTGTTTTTGGTCAAAAATTTTGATGGTGAGTTTTTAATGAATAAGCACGATTAAGAGTCTCGTGGCCACGTGCCTGAGTGTCAGGTCGCGAATCTGGGGAACCGGGTTCGATTCCGACCGACGCCAAATATTTCCAATTTTAAATGGCACAAAATTAACCCCTGTGGTGCACTCTCCACGCCAGCAATGAGTGTCCGTGAGGTGACGCCTGGTAAGCGCCCGCACGGTGCAAATATTTCATCATTACCGCATCTGTGTACAAAGCAGATTGGCACACCCAACAATGGGTAATAAGCCGTGATGATATATTTATTTATTTATTTATAAGAGTCGCTAGGATACGATTTTACTTTTATGCGATCTCTGTATGCCTGTGTGTGTGTGTGTGTGTGACCATTTTTGCTCCGTCGATAACTCTAACCTAACACTACAATTCTAATAATTATAATTCTTTCGTATTCCTCTTCGTTACACCTATATGAAGAGCTGATTAGATTTTGGTTACAATTGGTCTGCCGGAAGTACCCCCATTCGAAGATTTTAACAGTTTTTCTTGAAAAAACGCTGTTAAATATCAATTTTTCACATTTAATATTATTATAAATATTTAATAATATTTTATTCTCGTGGCCGCGTGCCTGAGTGTCTGATCGCGAATCTGGGGAACTGGGTTACGTACGATCCCGACCAACGCCAAATATTTCGAATTTTAAATGGCACAAAATTGACACCTGTGGCGCACTTTCCACGCCAGCAATGAGTGCCCGTGGGGTGACGCCTAGTAAACGCCCGCACGGTACAAATATGTCATCATCATTACCGATATCTGCGAACAAAGCAGATTGGCACACCCAGCAATGGGTAATATGCCGTGATGATATATTTATTTATTCTCTATACGATTTGATTACATTTTACACTTCATATTCTATGGATATTGAGTTAAAAAATAATAAAGAAATTAAATTTCATAAAGCTTAACACTGGAAACAGCTAATATAATTTTAAAAATTCTGATAGACAGATGTCCATGTCAAGTGCGATTGCTATAGTATGTTTGTGGTATAATTTTCCTGCAAATATAGAATCATTTTTAAGAAGCTTTCTGCATGGAATTTGTACAAAATACATAGAACTGAGGGAAGGTAAGGTACTGAAAATACAGAATCTTTCGCAAGAAACTGTCAGTATGGAATTTGTATAAAATACATAGAACTGACGGAAGGTAATGGAGCTGGCCACATCAGATTTTTTTTAATTGACATACATTTGTTCATTTTTGCTGATATTTATGAGAAAACATATTCACTCAAATAAATTAACACAAAAACCAAACTTTTATTAAAGAAAAATAATTATAATTATTTATTAACTGCGATTAACCGATCAGTCACAGGTAAGTAGTTTGTTTATTAATTTTGCAATAATAAAGAAGTTTTAATAGAATTAATTTGCTATACTACATTTCAAAATGAGCTGAAGTAATAAATTAGTGCGACATAGTTATTAACGCCATAAGGCTGATATGTAGCAAATAACAGATGAGGTTGAATGTTGTAAAATCGAGGCGATAGCCGAGATTTTATAATTACCCGTGTCTGTTATTTGTATATCAGCCGTGTGACGTTCAGTATTTTTCATAATAACATAAAATATCTTCTTAAAATTCTATTTTCTATGGCATATTGACAGGTGACAGCTCTTCATCACAATTTCATGATGCTGAGATTTTTTTAGGAACACATTTTTAATAATTGTACTGTTATAAAAAATAACGGCCGTGGCTGTTTTGATGCATATATCGGTTGAGCATACGGTACTGTTAAAGCACATTTAACAGTATGGTATTATGAAAAAGATATGTATATCAGTACCGCGACTATACTTATTTACTCGTTAACGGAGAATCGAAAAGACTGAATTCGATAGATTAATCGTTTCAGTTCTCAATTATTTTTTCAAAATCAACAATTACATTGAAATAAATATAAATTTTGGTAAAGAAATTTTCTCTGTTCCGGAATTAGAATGGCATATTCTAGCATATTTTTGCTAAAAGAAACTTAATTCTTAAACAATTTTTGGTGATATTTTAAAAGGGATTATCAAAACGTTTATTGAAGTCTTTCTATTATTAGAAAAGTAAGTTTTGTTCCAGATATAAAGTGGGCGGCATACTATGAGCACCCTACTAAAGTTATATCTTATTTTTCTGGTGAGTTGAAATCCAATGCCATTCTTGTTAATTTTGATTTATTACTCCAGCTCATTTTGAAACACAGTATAGCCGAAGTAAATTTTATTGTAATTTAATAAAGTATATTTATGAGAAACCGGTTAACTGGGTCTCGAAGTTATGTGAATATAGTGAATATAGCCCGTTTATTATTATTATTATTTTCTACTCTACAATTTTTTGTATCACTCTATAATGTTTTATTCAAAAAACTTGTTTCAAAGTGTCAAGAAAAAATTACGTTTGTCAATATAAAGTCAGAGTTCCCAAAAGTAATTTTAAACGAAAAATGTCGCCGCTTGTTCTTTTTTCATGACACACTTTGATGAAATTTTTTGTTAATCACACGTTAGCCTATTAACGAGTACAAATTCGTAATGTATTTATTTTTTAGTTTATCTTACCTAGTCTAATTTTATTTTGTTATAAAATGTATAGATTTAATAGTACATGGAAGGTTAATTTATTATTTTGATTTTATATGGGAGAAGGAAGTTATTCAAAATATTAATCCCTTCTTAGAAATTTAATACTCCAAATAAAAATTCTTTTTGATTGCGTACAAAGAAAATTGAAATACTTAATTAAGGAAAAACGAGCATTTTTTACAAGAATATATACTAAATTTTCTCTTTAATTCGTTCTTCCTCATTTAAATTACAAAAGAAGAATATGTAAATAAAACAAGATTAGAGCAAATTAAGAACTCATTAAAGAACATCTTAAGTTACAAATATCTTGTTAATAAAAATGAGATCTTATTATTCGGTATGTGATTAACAAACGGCAGTAAACAATATTCGGAGGAGTTCGGGAAGATGAGAATTAGATTACGTTTTTCTCGGAATTGCGGACGTTAAGTTTTACAGCCGTAAAAGTGTGCTAAGGATTATTAGATCTAATTCCTTACCGTGACACATACGAGGGTAATTGTCTGCGAAACAGAAAATTATCCTTTTATTTACACGGTTATTTCACTTTTTAATTCGGAGATTATCACACGTTGCCAGAAAATTGTAAAAGAAAGATAATTCTATAAAATTGACCAAATGTTCTCCCACAATTTTAATTCAGATAGCGGTGCGAATAAAAGAAAATATGTAAATTCGAATTTTGTACCTTGTAAGCGGATGAGATATTCTAATTGATTCCTAGAGTCAAACTTACATGTACTCATATACCTATACAATTTTTATAATACACATAGGTATGTATTTAAATATGAGTTTCTTGCAAGAGAGAAAACCAATAATTTAAATATTAATTCACCAGAATTATTGCTATCGATCCGCTGAAACAAGCTGCACAATACATATTGTAACGTTTTTATTTATATGGGTGGTGTAAAAATCAAAGAATTATTAATAATTAAAATTAATGTATATTAAACGATAAGAAAATGGCAATAACTACACTTAAATATTAAATACTAATTTTAAAACTAAGAATATTATTAACTAGTTAAGCACTAAGATTATTTATTTAAACAAATAACGCCTATTTATTTCCACATTTATGTCACTACTTATTTATATTACTTTTTATTTATATCACATTCAACTGTCCGACCTTCACAGCATCTGTATATTCAACTGACTTCCACAGCATCTGTATACTCAACTGCCCGGACAGAATTCACTCCTTTCAACTCTCTGAACTCTCTTCAACTCTACTAATGAACTAACTTTCGATCTAATATATCCAACTGTCCGTGTGCCACAACTCTTCAATACTAATGCGATAACTCGCCGTTACTGTCCCCGTATACTCTAGCTTCCCAGTACTCCTCAACACTACTAATTATTTACTTCTACAGCTATCCCAGTATATCAGTAACTTCTCGAGTACTCCAATCGACACTATACTGCATACGCTCACCACGATACTGCTATGCTACTAACCTCACTAACTGCCTTTCTGACTATCTGTGTAACTGGCTCTCGAGCATAGCTGCCATTACCTTCTGCACACTATTGCATTAAACTGAACACTTTCCGCATTCTAAAATTTCACAATAATTGAATTGGTGATTCTAAGAACAGTACAAGTCCAAAAAGTTAGTTTTGAGATAATTTTAAAAATCTTAATA
Organism: Harpalus rubripes; assembly: GCA_963082715.1. Taxonomy (NCBI): domain Eukaryota; kingdom Metazoa; phylum Arthropoda; class Insecta; order Coleoptera; family Carabidae; genus Harpalus; species Harpalus rubripes. The sequence continues at coordinate 26,530,961 of OY720454.1, forward strand.
CATACATAATAAATGAAGATACGATTTTGGTACGGAAGACTTGTAGTGTTCTTAAGAGAAATATTTTTATCCAAAAATTTCTAGTGAGAATATAAACTGTACCGCAAACAAAAAATAATCATAGACTTGTACTGGGGATCTATTCTAATTTGTAGCCAAATGAGCTATCCGCTATCTATTATAATGAGAGATGTCAGACGTTTTCGATATATATGTTATTCTGAAGTTAGCGAGATGGCTATTCACAGGAAATTTATTTTTATATGTTGGTATTATACAAGCGCGTTGCGTGGCAGTTGGCAGTACATGGAATACTCACTTTGAATTTGAATCTGACAGCTTTCATTTTGACTGGATGATCGTTCCATTATTCTTATAATATTTGTGTTACTTTTTAGTTTGGCTATATTAATGTAAGTTCCAGTAATAGCCAACAGATGGATTCAAGTCGAATAGCAGGAATGGGCTATGATAGCTAGTGATGTGCCGGTAAAAAATTCCCGCAGGGAATTTTGTTTTTTCCCATCACTAATGATAGCCCCGCCCTATATGAATAGAAGTATTTTTTTAATTATTTTAAGAGGAATTAATTTGTAACAGTGTAATAAACGGCAGATTATTTTATTCGACGTAAATGAATAATTCGGCAAAACACTTTATTCAAAATTTTGTTTTTAAATTCAATGCGTCAGAATTATTAATTATCAAAACTCAGTATTGTTGTCTAATTGTTTACCAATTGTATGCAGAAAGCGTTGAGCCCACCATCTTCCTTTAACGATGAGCTGAACCTCACCGAAAAACTAGTTGCAATGTTTTCATACGTCCTTCGTCAACTTTGGAGGATTCGACAGTCTTTTTGGTAAGTGGGCGTTCAGTGATACAAATTGAACGAATACGCCTAGAGTCTGGCAGTGTAGTAACGAAATCGTTTTGTAAGGCGCAGAGAACAGAGGGGAAACCGAGGTCAAGCCGACGTCTACTGAGCGACGAAACTAGTTGGGAGTCTGTTCCAATCCAACAAGGGGAACCTGGAGCCCGAATTCTAGTAACTTAAGAAAGCATACTGACTTGTTATATTTTCCTTCAGAAAATATAACTTAGTTTAAGGGGGAAGGAATTGTAACAGTGTAACAAACGGCAGATTATTTTATTAGACGTAAATGAATAATTCGGCAAAACCCTTTATTCAAAATTTTGTTTTTAAATTCAATGCATCGGAATTATTAATTATCCAAACTCAATATAGTTGTCTAATTGTTTAGCAATTGTAGCAAGCGGTATCATCGTAAAAATAGTAAAAATGTGTTGTAGGGACACTAATTATTTACTGAAAACTCACCATCGAATGTTTGGACCGATAACATAACCTAATCTAACCCCCCTTACCTACAGTATGAAAAGGATTCATTTTCAGTGTATTAGGTAAAAGTTTACACACTTCAAAAAGACTAAAAATATAAGAAAAATAAAAAAATTAATTTGCACCAAAGGAAATAGTATTTTTTTTACTGCATCCCTACAAATACATTGTGGACGTATACCGGGTTGTGCTCGTGCACAATTTCTATTCGAGCGCCACCCAGTTTATCAACTACCAAAATTTGCAAGAAGAAATTTCGAAAAGTAATTTATTAGCCGACTAATATTAAATTTGATCTCTGGAAATACTTGAAATGTGACACAGCTGTTTTTGTTGGCAAGTAACCACAGATACATAAAATTATGTGATAGGTATTATAAAGTTGTAGTTTGCAGTCTACTAAACTAAACTAAATTAGTTGAGAATTTTAAATATTCGTAATTGATAGATAAATATTAATCAAACGTAATTTATTTTATTAAAATTTAAATAAATACAGATGAATTATCAGAGAAACATACAAAAAATAACAATCGCTTACTTTGTATTCTGTCAAGATTTTAAGCAAGTTTAAAATGCATGTCTCTGAAAGGGAAGGTAATGTAAAAGTGTGGAATGTGTCGTGAGAGCTAATTGAGTTTTTCTGCAGGTCTGGAGCTCGTATACTGGAATACTCATGTGATGGCGCCGTTCTGCTTTACGGCGCACATTCCGGGATAATCAGCATGATTGCTCCGCGCTGATATATGTGTACCAACGTACTTTTTATATCCAAATACACAGAATTTAAAAATAAAGTTTAAACATAAGATGATTTGCTGTAACTAATCTACTAATTAAATAAATATTTTAGAGCAATTCCTATCCTGCCGACCTAATTTGATAATATAACCATAACATAAATCACTATTAGGTAACATTTTCTTTTGTTCTCAATATATTGTAATTCTCTAGGGCATATTAAAAGTTTTCCTATGCTGTTGGTTGTTTTACATTAAAATATTTTTAAAAACATATCTTGATAAGTAACTCAAGGATGTCAAAATTTCTATACCTAAATTTACCTGAGTGTCAGGTCGCAAATCTGGGGAACCGGGTTCGATTCCGACCGACGCCAAATATTTCCAATTTTTAATGGCACAAAATTGACTCCTGTGGTGCACTCTCCACGCCAGCAATGAGTGCCCGTGAGGTGACGCCTGGTAAGTGCCCGCACGGTACAAATATTTCATCATTACCGATATCTGTGTATAAAGCAGATTTGGCACACCCAGCAACGAGTAATAAGCCATGATGATATATTTATTTATTTATTTAATTTTAATCAAAATTAAAATTACCAGTAATTCAATTTTGTTAATATTTTTAAATAAGTTAAGTACAATACATAAAATAAAATTGAAACATGTGGGTCAACTGACGCCGGTCCGCGGATTACTATATATCTTTAGTCCATTTTCCTTTTTTTTTCCTTTAAGGCTTCTTTTAATTGTTTTTGCTGATCAGCGTAATATTGTCCACTTATTGAAGCAACTTTATCTTTGTAATCAATTAGCTAAATATCCTCTGTTTTCCAAAAAACAGTAGCCAAAATGGACTGCCCTTTTTGTACCACTGCAAAGACATATGCATGGACTCAGGCTCATAATGATGAAGCTAAATATCGAGACAATTCTGGTCAAAACTTCATCTCTCTTGTCTTCGCAGAAGTCGAAAAACAGTCGAGAATATTCAACACGATATCGCTTTTGAAGCGGTGTGAGCATTAATGGCAACCATCTTGGACTCACTTTTTTTGACATCCTTATATGTTGATAAAAGAAATTCAAAGTTATAAGATTATTGATTTTTGATCATTTCTAGCAAAGTGGCCTCAACGAACTGTTTCGGAAAAGATCGTTTTCAAACAACTGTCTTCAGAGGCCTACGAACCTGTTGGACCGAAGGAGCAGCTGCCCCCTATAATTTGTTTAGAAGGGACAAAGACTGTGTTTTGTTTCTGCTCCAACACGCTTGCCTGTCTATTTTATTTACAAAGATTATACCACTTTAAAATCATAGTTTTCACACATCAGAGTGGATGTTAATATTTAGTACATATCGTCATAGTAAATAGCATTTAAAAAACAATGCTACATAAAACAAACTGATGCTTGCATATTTCGAAAATGTCAATTTATTTGTATTTTATCTTACGTACACTCATAACATCATAACATAACTATTATTATTAAGAATGCCTTGTATTTTGATTTACAAATATGTTATCAATTCCGAATTTTACATTCATCACATTGAGCGTTGTATTTATTTTTGCATACCTTGTATTTATATTCTGAATATTTTTTCATACTTTCTAATATACTCGCAACTTCTTCACTAAATGCTTGTATTTCTTTCTGTAGCATTTAGACTTGGGAAAAAGGTAAAGTTTTATTTCTGATGAGACCTAAGTTCTAGGATTGAGCTTTTATTCTTCCTGCTGTTTCTCTTTGCGGTTATAAATTCAGTTGACGCAGGAACTGGTAGTCCTGACACTGCACTTAATGGACAGTTTAAAGTGCATCCTGCTAGCATCAGGTAGCAGGATTAAGGACTAACACAGCCAAACAGTCCTCAAGAGAATCGGAAAGGTTAAAAGGATTAAGAACCAGGTGATTTATTTTAAACAAGAACTAATTTAAAGCTGATTGAAATTTTAAAGAAGGGTACTTTCTTATTTATTTTAAAGGAGAAATACCGAAAGAAAATTATAATATTTTTTTAAGTAAGTGATTACTACTTTTATATAATATCATACGAGTATATCAATCAATTTTTGAACAGATCTCTGTAATACACAATGACTAACTAAGAATCTTGTAATGAATGTAAATGATGTATTATTTTATACTTAATATTTAATCGTACGACTGTACTTATCTAAACATAAGCGCGACGCATCTCACGAAATAACCGGGCGCGGTGTTATTCTTCAAAACTCATTTGGTTGGGATAGGGCTAAATTTAATAAGAGAGTCTTCAAAAGTTAAAGTTTTATGAGAAAAAACCGAATCCCTGAACCCCAGGTAGACTTCTTTCTCTTCTACAAACTATTCAAGGTATAGGTTTTTGTATATTTTATACTATTTCTTTCGATATTATATATTGCCTAATAATTTTGTGGTAATTATAATAATTTTGTAGGATTTGTAATAATTTTGTAGCATTTGTAATAATTTTTTGTAGCATTTATAATTTATAATAATTTATAATACCTATGTAACCATCAAAAATTAATGTAAAAGTTTAATATATTTATACTATTCGATTCTAATATTTTTATAGTTTCCTAATATTTTTAAGTATATTTTATTTAAGTTAAAATTCGTATTTAATTTAATTTCCTATTACCTATAAAAGTTTCTTTTTTCTTATACTTTATATAAATTATGATAGAATAGGCCAATATACAAGCTTACGCTATCGTTATTTTAAAAACTATTCAATATTATTTTACGAAATTTGGTATCTAGAGGTTTTCCGATATGCCCGTTTCAACTAAAATATTTTCAAAGAAGTAGCATTTCGACTATTTTTGAAAATTGTAATTTCTACGTGAACTTAAGATAGAAATTCACAAAATTAAAAAAAAAGCTCAATTTTACCTTCCGTCACCTTTAGGTAAGGAAGGTATTGTTTTTGGTCAAAAAATTAGGTGGTGGTTTTTAATGAATAAGCACGTTTTAAGGTCCCTAGAATACGATTTTACTATTTTTACTATGATGTGTGTGTATGTGTGCGTGGGTACGTGCGTGTAACAAAATTTTCGTCTACGATAACTCTAATACTACAATTCCAAAAATTATAATTCTTTCGTATTCCTCTTCGTTGCATCCATACATTGGTTAGATTTTGGTTATAATTGGTCAATCGGAAGTACCCCTCATTTGAAAAATTTAATAGTTTTTCTTGAAAAAACCATGTTAAATATCATTTTTTTACA
>OY720454.1:26541308-26578808 GCA_963082715.1 Harpalus rubripes
TAAACAGAACAAAACTACGGTATATGACGAGGCCTTATCCACCAGCCATCTTTATACGGGAATGTAATGCACAAGGCGGCGTGATATAATTTTACAGTCATTTGGCGTGGCCTGCAGGGTACGTATCTCTATACATAATGTCCTATCTACATCAATAAACGTACTAAAATAGGTATTTTCAAAGCATCATGGAAGAATTAAACTCTGAAAAAAGCTAAGATTGTAAGAAATAAATAGGCTCTATCTCAATAGATTCATAAAGCTAATATTTCGATGGATTATCACCTAAGAACATAATATATGTTATTAATCGGCAGTATATGATTAACAGTGACGGGTAGATGAAAATTTCCCTCTGGAAATTTATTTGTTCATCGAAAAAATTGTCGGAAATTTCTTAAATAACGATTTGTAGAATGAATATCAAAAACCTAAATAAAAGTGTTGAATACGATGATCGACTGGTAGCGGAATGGAAAAACGGAAAATAATCAGACACACAATCTAGTGAAAATTATTTATTTCCTGGCCTTCGTTTCGACTGTAACTAACTACAGTCTTCTTCAGGGCTCTAAAAAGTATACATGGAGTAAATACAATATGAAGATTACAACCATAAACAAAGTACACTTTTTTACATAAAATATACAACAAAAATTATTTTATAAAATACTTTAAAAAAATAAATAAATAAAAGTATTAGAAATTTGAATTATGCGTCATTTTCTTTATATTTTTCGTTTTGGCGGCAAAATATATTAGCCGGCGGGCGGCTATAGCTATTATAAATCCGCTTTGATCAGATTAGGATTAGATGGAAACTCCTATTGAACCGAGGACGTAGCTATTCGGGCTCATAAGCATAAATCCATGTTTCGTCAGTAGTGATAAAGTCGCAGATTGCTATTTTCTAAAGGTCTTCTAGCACACTAATGTTTTTATATGTCTGTTAAATTATAAGCGACACAACGACAACAAACTTTTCTGATACTCACATGATGGTGTAAGATCTTGTCATTTTCAGTCCTTCTTATCCCAAAGACATAGTCCAGTAAATGAAGAATTTTACCCTACAAAAGGTCGGGTAGTTCTGAATTTTTAATTGTTGTAAAGGATGGTTGGTTAATTAAAATCCAAATTTCCACAATTCCCCTCCCTCCGCCATCTTGTAGAAACTACCAAATATGGCTTTTTTTTAGTTTTTCGCCTATAACTCCTTTCTGGCGAATTTCAGCGCAAAGAAAGTTATTTGCCGACTTGTAGAAGATAATATTTCTTAACAATTTCATACGAATTTTTTTCTCTACGATTTATAGCAACGGAGCTATGAAGCACCCAAAAAGGCAATAATTGCGCATTTAGCAAACTCTTGAGTTTTTTTCCACTTTACCTCGCAATAACTCCGTAACACTTCATTTTAGCGTAAAAAACCTTATGATTAATCCAGAAAATTTAATTACATACGAAATCCATGTATCATTTTTTTATTTCCAATGCAACGGAGTGGGGTAAATTTACAAAAAAAAAAAAAAAAACGAAAAAGTGTTTTTATTATCTAATTTAGTGGAGCAACATTGTCACTCAGATTTTTGACACTATACTTGTTTTTATCATGCGAAATTAACGTACTACGGATTCGACGAACATCAGTCAGGAAATTCATATTATCCATCGTTTAATAAAACAACACAAGGTACTTCTAATTCATATGAATAAAGAAAATTTGAAAATGGATGTTTCGCGGTAATATGTGTATTCCATACTTCCTCCATTCCGTTACTAGAGCTGAGTACAATAACTAAAATCATAATGATTTATTTATAGCTAGGAAAAATGGGAAAAATTGCTTTGCTGGGAGCATCCATCGCTATTGGTTCGACAAAACATATAATATAGCAAAATTTTGGAAAATTGAGTCTTAGAATGTATTCTGCAAACATCTCGTGTCGTGCTAAAGAGCGAAGGGACGTGCTGTTTTATAACAGTTTTTTCTAGTAGTCCAACAAGACTACACTGACGTTCACAAACACATAATTACGTCCATTTTGCATCTAAGTATATAGATTATTGAAATAATGCCTTTATAGTTAGAAATAATGAGCCAAAGACAGTTGCTATTGCTCTGCTAAACTTGAAAAAAAAACTCTCTTTGTTTTTTTTTTTAAATTTACCCCCATTCTGTTGCACTGGTCGTAAAAAGAAATTTATAAATGATTATGAGGACTTTTACGCTAAAATTAAGTGTTACGGAGTTATTGCGATGTAAATTGCAAAGATATTCAAAATTTTGCTAAGTGTGCAATTGTTGCCTTTTTCGGGAGCTTCATAGCTCCGTTGCTATAAATTTTTCAAAAAGACTTTTCGTGTCAAATTTTCAGGAAATTTTGTCCTTTACAAGTAGGCAAATAATTTATTTTGCGCTACAATTTACCAGAAAAAAGTTTCTGGAAACTAACAAAACTAAGGCATCAATGATGTTATGATAAGTAAGCTGGAAACAAAATCTGCATGTGTTAACATTCTATGCTCGCTTACAGCTCGCTTTGGTATATGCTTGCTCAGCCAGTAAAGTATCACTTTCAGTTCTTGTTACGTAAATTACTAATGTTATCACATGCAGATTTTGTTTCCAGCCTACTTATCATAACATCATTGATGCCTAAGTTTTGTTAGTTTCCAGAAATTTTCAGTGCGGCTTATGTATTTCAGAAATTTTGCGACCAACAAACTTAGCCGGCCGATATACACGAACCAAGTTACATAGGTATCTCAGCTACATTCAATTCTTATTTTATTATTCGTAACACGCTGTCTCACAACTCGCGCCCCAGAGCGAATGAGGAAACACGAGACTGCACTCGGATGTGAAATTTCAAAGAAAAAAAATGTAGCTTAAAAGATATTCCAGAAAAGACGACTTAAAATTGACCAATCAGAGACCTATACCTTTAACGTGTGTTTGCCGTAATTTTACGTTACTAGGGTTTGATACATATATAATCAAATCTTCTTTAAAATGTGTGGGCGACTGTAGTTTTCAAAAAATGTCAGTGTCAAATTAAAGTTTACAAGGTGAATAAAAATAGCAAATTCTTACCATGTATTCAGCCGCTGATTACTTAGAAATGTTCATAATTTTCGGAGAATGTGGACGTAACGCCAAAGAGGCAGCACGAGTCTATTCGGAACGTTTTCCGGATAGAAATTTTGTGGATCATAAAGTGATATTGAGAGCCATCGCAAGGACGCACAGGACCGGTCAAGTTATGCCAGAAATTTTCAGTGCGGCTTATGTATTTCAGAAATTTTGCGACCAACAAACTTAGCCGGCCGATATACTCGAACCAAGTTACATAGGTATCTCAGCTACATTCAATTCTTATTTTATTATTCGTAACACGCTGTCTCACAACTCGCGCCCCAGAGCGAATGAGGAAACACGAGACTGCACTCGGATGTGAAATTTCGAAGAAAAAAAATGTAGCTTAAAAGATATTCCAGAAAAGACGACTTAAAATTGACCAATCAGAGACCTATACCTTTAACGTGTGTTTGCCGTAATTTTACGTTACTAGGGTTTGATACATATATAATCAAATCTTCTTTAAAATGTGTGGGCGACTGTAGTTTTCAAAAAATGTCAGTGTCAAATTAAAGTTTACAAGGTGAATAAAAATAGCAAATTCTTACCATGTACTCAGCCGCTGATTACTTAGAAATGTTCATAATTTTCGGAGAATGTGGACGTAACGCCAAAGAGGCAGCACGAGTCTATTAATAATAATAATAATAATAATAATAATAATATTTATTTAGATTAGCATATAGCTAGTATTTACATGAAATATACAAGTAATAATCACAAAAAAATGTTAAATGTGTAGTGTTAATACAATTCTCTTAATTTTTTCTTAAAATTTTGTACAGTTTTACAATTTTTAATTTCGTCCGACAATTTGTTAAATATAATTAATCCATTATGGAACAGTGAGTTATTTGTTGCACTTTTTCTTTTAGTCGATACAAAAAAATGTTCTCGTTGGCGTGTGTTGTAATTGTGTACATCTTTAGCTACATAGAGATTATTCAACATATATTCCGGACAAATTTGTTGTGTCATTTTATAAATTATTACCAAAGTATTAAATTCACATAACTGTTTTACATTCAACCAGTTCAGAGTTTTTAACATTTTGTCTACATTAGTAAATCTATTACAATGCAATATTATTCTCATTGCTCTATTTTGCAGTTTTTGTAATTTATCGAGGTCTTGTTTTGTACAGGAAAACAAAATTGTACTACAGTAACTAAAATGAGGGTGAATAATTGTATTATAAACTAATGTTCTACTCCATAACGATAAGTTTTGAGAAATTCTATAAAAGAAATTTAGTTTTTTTGCAATTTTTTTACAAAGATATTGTACATGTAACTGAAATTTCAGTTTTCTATCAATCACTACCCCCAAATACTTAATGTCTTCAACTATCTCCAGTTCACAATTACCTAACTTTATGCTATATTTGTTATGTTTTATGTGCTCATATTTCTTATCACTACACAATATCATAGTTTTAGTCTTTGTAGTATTCAGCTTCAATTTATTAAAATTCATCCATAACTGAACCTTTTGCAATTCCTCGTTGACAGTTTTGAACAGCTTATCATTATCTTTACTATTAAAATAAATTAAAGTGTCATCCGCAAAAAGATGAATACTACAATTTTCTAACATTTTGACAATATCGTTTATGTACAATAAAAATAGAATAGGGCCTAAAACACTGCCTTGTGGTACACCCATGTTATTTGTAATAGGTTCTGATGAAATATTTTGAATTTTTACAATTTGTGTTCTCCCGGATAAATAACTTTGAAACCAGCGGTAAACTGTGTTTTCAAATCCATAATTGTAAAGTTTTTGTAATAAAATTTTTCGATCTACTGTTTCAAAAGCACGCTTAAGGTCTAAGAAAACTGCACAAACAGCATTATTATCATCCAGTTTCAATTTCCAATCATTAATTACAAAATTTAAGGCTGATTCACACGAATGGTTTTTACGAAATCCTGACTGTTCTAGTGCTAAAATATTGATTTGTTCAATATATTCCATCATTTGCCTGTATACAATAATTTCCAGTATTTTTTCTACAGCTGGTAGCATATTTACCGGACGAAATTCTTCTACTTTTTTAGTATTATGTACTTTCGGGATAGGCATTATTGTTGCCAGTTTTAATTTATCTGGAAATATTCCATGTTCTAATGAGTTGTTAATTATGTTTAACAAAGGATATCCAATTACATGAAAATGACTTTTTATAAATTTCATTCCAATACCGTCTGTACTATTTTTATTTTTTTGGCTAAAAATTACTGATTTAAGATCATGAATTGATATCATATTAAAAGAATTAAAGGAAACATTAGGTTGCACAATTCGTTCTAGGTGAACAACATCAATAATGGGATCTATAGATTCAGTGATTTCTATTATACTACTTACATAATAATCATTAAATGTGTTTGCAATTAAGTTAGGATCTGTAATTTTGTTTTCACCCAGAAAAATGACAACAATTTCTTTAAAGTTTTCCACATTTGAATTGAGTTATTTTTACAATTGTCTATAAGTGAATTATAGTATATTTGTTTTTCGATTCTAATAACTGATACAGTTAAATTTCTAAAATATTTGTACGTATTCCAGTCATCCATCTCCCTAGTTAAAATAAATTTTTTATATGACTCATCTCGTTTTTTTACTACATCTAAAACTTTGTTATTATACCACTTATTTTTATTTTTTACAACTTTATTTTTAATTGTTGTGCAATTATTTAAAGAATTCAGAATATTCTCGTGAAACTTATCAAAACAATTATTAACATTAGTGCATTGATATTTCCAGTCGCATTTTAGCAAAGAATCTTGTAACAATTCATAATTCATATGTTTATAAGTTGTAATCTCATTTTTTTTAACTAAATCAGGAAGACAGATGCTAATAATATCATGATCAGTAATTTTTGGTGTTCTTATCACTTCACATTGTACAGTATAATTATTAGTAATGACTAAATCAACCATCGTTTTAGACTGGGCCACTATTCGCGTATATTCTGTCACTATTTGTTTATATCCGAGAGTCTGCACTAAATATTTAAGTTTTGTGGAATAATAATAACTAAAGTCAGACCAGTCAATGTTGAAATCCCCTACTAGTATGTGAGTATCTTTAACACAGTTATTATCGCACCAAGTTTCAAAAAATTCTAAAAACTCTGCATTGCTACTGCTCGGCGATCGATATAGTACAAATATGTAGAACTTATCAATTTTCACTGACACGTACCACCACTTGGGTTCATTAGCACAATTTTCTTTAACACAATAGTTAGTACCTTTTTTTATATAGACTAACACGCCTCCGGTCATTCTGCTTAGTGAGTTGCAGCGAATAATATTATAATCCGGAATAAAAAGCTCTGCATCCGATATGTCGTCAGTTGTTCTTGTTTCAGAGAGGCATAAAGCTAACGGATTTTCATTGAAGCAAAGTTCTAATATTTCATTTTTATTAGCTAAAAAGCTACGTGCATTAAGGTAAATGACTTTGTCATTTGAGCCCTTAGAATTTTTCTTTGATTGCTATATATATTTAGTTTTATTTTTTTGCATTTCAATTTTTTTACATAAAACTGGGCAATTAATATCAATTGCTGAGTGAGAAGTGTCAAATTTGAGATTAAATTTTTTGTTTGCAAATAAGCAGTTAACGCACTTGTAAAAATTTTCAGTGCACTCTTTAAAATTATGCTCACCAGCACATTTTGTACAAGCTTCTTTATTGTTACACTCTTTAGATTTATGATTATAGCCCGGAACGTTTTCCGGATAGAAATCTTGTGGATCATAAAGTGATATTGAGAGCCATCGCAAGGACGCACAGGACCGGTCAAGTTATGCCAGATCAAATGAAAATAATATTTTCGTTTAACACATTTTACACAGCTGCTACAACACGTTGCACTGTACGATATAAATGATGATCTCGGATGACACCTTCGCTTACCTAAATTTGTTGACAGTGAAAAGTCAACTCTAAAGTGTCAAAATTACAGTAAGTCAAACAAATTTTGTAACGCACTAGTAGTATTTGTAAAACCTAGCAACCAGTTTTATTTTGTAATAATATCATCACACCTCAAGATATCCTTCCGGGATTGGTGAATTAAAAAGTCTTGTAACTCCGTTATGCAAGCAGCTGCAAATTATTTTCTTCTATTTGTTGGCAACCTATTGTCGTCGGCAAGTGTCAGTTTCGTCTGGGGCGCGAGTTGTGAGACATCCTGTATATGTATATATATATATATATATATATATATATATATATATATATATATATATATATATATATAATATTCTATGAAAATACCTACATATACAGGTGTTATGTAAGTAATGTGCCATACGTTACCATTTAATAAACAAGGTTGCAATGTATTGTAATCTAGAATAATTTTTTTCTACTGTGCTTGTTGCCATTGTAAAAGCACTTAAAGATGGACCAATAAATGATTTAAATTAAAAAAATTTGAATCACAATAGTTTCATTTAGTGTTGCCGCAAGACCAAGACCAGTCTTGGTCTTGTCGAGACAAGACCATCATTTTGATCTCGACTAAAAAGTCAAGACGAGACGAGACCAGTATCGAGTCTTGTCGAGAAAGTCTTGAAGTCTCGACAAGACTCTCGACTTCAGTTCGCCGGTATTTTTTCAAAATATTTTCTAAAAGTGCTTCAAAAATTAAGAGCAATGCTATTAATGCTGTTTGAAAATTCATAAAATAATAAACATATTAATTTTTAATCTTATGTTCCTTAAACATTAATTTATGTAAATATAAAAATTCAAACACTATTAGAAATTCACAAATTAGGCTGGAAGCTTGGCTTAAATTTCCAAAAATTGTAAACATTACAAAATAGGCATAATATTCGTATTCATGTAACATCTACACAAATAAGGAAATAAAAGCATATTTACTGCATTAATATAAGAGATAAATTCAAAAACCGTTAAATTACAATGTATACGTAGCATAAAAACTACCCAGGATAAACCGAATATTTAAAATCGTAATTTTATTTATATCCTATGAAATGTACTAACAAAATTGAATTTTCAAGTTGACTAAAATTTATTTTAATTTCCAAACAGCACAAAAGTTAGACGTACCTACAATGTAAAATATCATATTTTAAAGAAAACATAAACTCAATTACAATATTTTATTTTCTTGTAATTATTTTATTGCATTTTTGTTATATAATTTAATATTGTTCCTACTGTATTTGCGACCTAGTGCTGCTGTATTGAAACATGTAATGTTCACTTCAAATATAAAGTATTTTACATATATTTACAAACAAAAATCTGTTGTGATTCTTAGAATTATGTGAAAATGGAAAATGCCGACAAAGATTTTACGACCTTAAGCCCTTAGGAAAACCAGTTTTTTTTAAAAAAAAAACGAATGTTTTCAACAGATGTGCTCCTTATTTTACCTAAATAATTCATTTGAAATTGAAAATAATTATTATTTTATTATACAAAACGCAAGGATTCTTAAAAATGTAACCCATAATATAGCCAATTGCGCATACGTTTCGTTTTATATTTTCAATTTTCACCAATGCTTTATTAAAAAGTTTAACCTTGAGTTAACTGTTCCATAGACCATAGTGTCCATAAAACTAAAGCGGAAGGGATAGAGGACAAAGCAATGGATATTTCCAAGAATTTCATTTATGCCTACTTAAACTTTCTTCCCTAATCTTTACATTTTGAATCTCTCAGATCTATAATAAGTATATGAATGAATATTCCTCACTTTATTTTATTACAATTCCTAACATAATTTTCTTAATTTTCATGTGGTAATATTATAACTTCACATCGAAACACGCATAAAATAACATGAAAATAATGAATAATGTATTTCCAAATAATGTAATATCAACTTCATTGTTGTTCTATATTTAATAATCTCTAGATTTTACTGTTTACCTAGTGTTATTAAGAAAAACGCATAGCTGTTAATTATAATTCGGTATCTAGTTATGTACCTAATTGAAATAAAATTATATTCTATGTAAGAATAAATTAATAAGAAAAAAAAAACACTCGGTATATATGTTCCATTTTCATATTAATTTTTTAAGTGATCGACGAACGACGACAGTCATAGAATACTTTTAAAATTAATATCTCAAACATTTTTTGGAATTTTTTAATCGCGATTGGACGGTTTTTCTTAGATATTCATGCGCTATTGTATAATAGTTATAATAAATCATTTGTTAATATACGCAAAGTCGAGAGTCTTGTCGAGACTCGAGACAAGACGAGACTGACTTCAAGTCTCGTCTCGACAAGACCAAGACAAGACCAATGTAGTCGAGACTAAGTCAAGACCAAGACAAGACCGACCTCAAGTCTTGTCTCGTCTCGTCTTGTGGCAACACTAGTTTCATTGAAAACAGCAACACTTGTCATTTTTGAAGGTTTGAAGTCGGAGGCTGAAGATGGGATGGATGACACTTTTTATTAATGGCGACTGTTTTGGCGCACTTCTCCGTAAACCAAATGCTTGCCGGTGTATCTTAATTGTGAAAGTATTTCTCAAAATATAAGTATGAAGTATTATGTCACTTATTGCAACTTAAACACCATTTATGAAAACGTGTTGACAATTTTTTTTTATAAGAAGCCCATAACTTTTACAACATGACAGATTTTGCAGAATATATTTCAGATTCTAGCTTCTTTCAATTCTATTTATCATACCATGAATTATGGCTCGTTATACTTACGTAACACCTGTATATTTCAATGGGAAAAACCAAGTAAGGGTAAAGTCAATATGAATTAAATATTGTGTTTTAATTAAATACCTACTCTCCGTTTAATTAGAATTAAAAGTTTTGCCAACAAAAGATGTAACATTTATTATGGGTTTAAGTGTTTCTTTTAGGTTATGAGAAGCGGATAGTAAACTTGTGATATTAAATTGTCGTTGAATCGATGTCGAGACTAATTCGTTTCAACTGCGCGCTAATTATGCGCCGCTGTACCAACTAATAAACTTTGATGAGTTGCGCGTCTTTTGTCGGCGTCGAAGTCAAAGCACCGCTTTGTTATTTATAAATAAACACACCATCCACAATCGCTCAAATAGGATTAAGTAATGTAACTCCAAACTCAATTCCGCGATAATGACATACGGAATAAATGTAGAATATGTTACGTATAACACGGTGCCTTTATCAAATTTTATTGCAATATAATATACAACGTATTTAACGTATAAAATATACAAAAGTATAAGTATTATATTAAATAAACTTGTGAAGCAAATTATTATCTGAAAGCAATCCTTTAAAAGGACTATATAAATGGTAGTATATAAGATATTAAAATTCTTATCTTTACTTATTATATAATTAAATTTAATGTAGATCATCTAAATTATTTTGTTAAAGTAAGATATTCTATTAGCTAATTTCAATCCACTAACTGCACGCATGAGTACTCTCCTGTCTTGTTATTACCAAAATTTTCAGCACCTTATTATTGATTAATTTATTCAACTTTTTCACTTCACATACCTATATATTGTCAATTTTGACAGAAAACAGATGTGTATGTGTTTTTTACGAATTTTGTGATGTTTGTAAAACGAATGTGTAAACAACATTGCTAGCGTAGAGAGTACGCCACAGGGGTCACTTTTGTGCCATTTATAATTCGAAATAATTTTATATTTATGTTTACAGTAGATTCTGAAATACAACTTCATAATATTAAGGAAATGAAAATTATTAGACAAAATTTAAAACCAATAAATAATCATAATTTATATAAAAAAAATTAGTGAGCATTACAAAATAGGTTACATTTTAATAACGATAATTACGATTATAATAGTTTGCATGTGGTGTAAAACAAAAATACTTTTATATAGTAAAATGAAAAATAATTTAAGCACCCCAAATGTAACTCTTAATCTTCCTGGCGATGCCCAACTCTCAGTGGAGGAGTTATATATAATTCTATAACAATAAGAGATAAGAGCACGAGGAAAGTATTATATTTTATACTTATTATATTTCTACACAGCCTTCGACAAATAAAGTTCTTTTTTTAAAAACGACACGTATCAAATTTGTTATTTAACTTATAAATGAATTTATGATTATGAATCTGTAACATCTTACTGATCCTTATAAAGGTTAAAAATGTATACCGAACCATCGATTTTGTAACAAGAAAAGATGTGTCTTAATTAATCACATATATCTCATATTTATGCATATTAATAAAATCTAAATATTATACTTTGCAACTGATTGTTTTGGGGAAGGGATATGATGTCGTCAGCATGACCTGAGTTTATTCTTGTACCAGTATGGCTTGGCTTGCTTATTCTCTGTCTTTGTTTACCACGTTCGGGGCAAGATGGCGCCTAACCCTTCTCCAAAGTTTTAATCATTTTTTTCTCGTAACCTCGTCACATACCTCATTATTAAACTTTCACTAAGTATTATATGGAGTTACAAGTCAGCAGGTGTGCCCATATTTTAGACGATAATAATCACAGATTAAATAAATTATAAAACAAATCATTGAAATTTTCTTCAATGTATTAATTTTAACAGTTTGTTACCATTATTACAGTGTACGAACTAATTGTGATCCTGCCTGCCAACCTAAATATGACGCTGAAGCCAAATATCGCCATATATTTGGAAAGCCTCTACGCCTATGTGTATCCCATACGTATAATATGGAACTCAGGTGTTCTTATTCTGCCTGTTCCCTTACGAAGTCTGTTGAGAGAATTTAATTGGCTGAATCGTGCTCCAGGAGGCTAAAGCCTTTAGGGGTGGTTCACCTCCTTGCTGGGTCACGTGGACAACCTTACGTGTCCTGCAACATACACCCTCATTGGGTTACGACTTCATAATTCACTTAAGGAATAAAAACAGTAGATATTCTCGCACTAGAAATCAGATACTTAAACTTTCTTCAAATACGTTAAATATAAATAATGTTTTTTTTTTATACAGTGCTAAATGAGTCAAGCTGTTTCGATGGCTTTGATAATGGCGATATATTTTTATTGTAGAATAAACATGCCACTTTATTAGAGATTATTAGGTATTTATTTAGGAGTCAACAATTATTCGAAACCTCAATCAATCAGCATTTATTCTTACAACACCGACATTTCGTTGCACACTTGCACCTTCTTCGGGATAGTAAGATCTCACAAATTGTTACAATTCATGAGAATCGTTTTCCGGGAATGGACTGTGTCATATTTTGAGTCAGAGCTCAACGTTTCGCCCGCAGTCGTATGGGGCACTTGGTTTATTTGGCCTCTAGCGTGCTTTACACGTCGGGTAACCTTGTAAACTGAATCTCCCTCTCTTGTTGCTTAAACTCGGCCTCTAGCGTGGTTGACACGTCGGGTAACCTTGTTTAAGACAGTACTATCCCCCTTGCTGCTGAAGATGCCCCATACGACTGCGGGCGAAACGTTGAGCTCTGACTCAAAACGGAAAACGAATATTTCTCATGACTCAGACTGTGGAAGCCTACGCAATTATGTTATAATTCATGTACACAGAATACATTTGAACATTCAGTTTTTAAAATCGACAACAGAATTCTGTTCATTCTGTTGCCGATTTTAAGAGAAAAAGGATGTGTATGTGCGCCATTAATTTATTCTATTGCCGATTTTAAGAAAAAAAAAGATGTGCATGTGCTCTATGATTTTTTTGTACGATGTGTAAAAACCGAATATTTAAATGTACGAATGTATTCTGTGTACATAATTTGTAACAATTTGTAAGATCTTACTACCCTGAAGAAGGTGCAAGTGTGCATCGAAACGTCGGTTTTGTAAGAATAAATGCTGATTACAGTCTAGAAATTTTCCCACATTAGGTATTTAGTGCATTTTCAAGTCAAATAGGTTTGTAATAAAGCTTGTTCAAGCCATTCAAACTTTGTAAACTCATTTACGCAAGCGCATAAAATAAAATCCCCAGTTTCTTACAAATTCGGACAAATATGAAAAACTTCCATAAAATTACCGTTTTGTCGGAATCGTTGTCAACAAGGTTTAATATAATTGTGTGCATACTTACAAAATACGAAAGAAATTTGGTCTCATGTATCTTTTAGAAATATGCCACGACCTCCCGTTTATAAAGTAGGTAATTTAGTGTTATATAAGTATTTAGATTCTTATCATTTTATTAAAAAAATATGTGTAATTAAATATATTTTGCCGTTTCAACTAAGTTTTAATAAACTATCCCGAAGCGTTAAAAATTACTATATTTCTTCTGTTACAAATAATGTTCCCTGGTCTGTGTGGTGTACGCGGTTGATAGGTCAGTTCCACCCTAGTGACCTGTATAAAGCCACTATCGAACGAGGGTGCGAGACGTGGAGGTGCCTGCACGGAGTGAAATATTTCGTGGACGTGGCCGTCTATCCCCGAGCAGCTGGGAGCAGTTACCACCCACGCACGTCCCTATCACATCTCCATGAATACTTATAAGAAAGGGTGATATCTTTGAAATTTATAGAAAATAAATTAATCCTTAATATACACTTACGTACATAGAAACCTACCACTTCGCAGTTTTGAATTTAATTTTTTTTAATACACGATATTCGATTATAATAAAGTTATGCTATTTGAAAGATCATTCAATACGCTTTAACATGAGCCTAAATTAATTAGAACTCAAAATATATATCTCAGGGTTAATGCAAGAACAACCAGTCAACATTTTCAGCAAGAAACTTTTTGTATTAATAATATCGACAGTACATTTCTGAGAAACTTGACATTCTAACACTAGTATCACTAACTACTATAGAACCAAAACACCATAAATTTCACTAACCAATATGTCAATGTTTAGCTTAGTCAATGAGTTAATGAAGTAGATATATATAAAAATACTAGGCTTGATCAAAAATAAACAAGCATTTATGAAAGTCACGCGTTATTCGTTTCCGATTATGCTATTTTTTTTAACACATTGGTACCACAATCTATGAATTGTAAGTCGAGTTTATTCATATTGGACGCGCAGTTTGTGTTTGACAACTACATTCTGAAGCATTTTGATACGTTCGGGGATTTTGACCCAACAAAGAATATGCATTAAACTTTGTGTAAAAGTGTATAATTTGCAGTGAAATGGTACAAATGTTAGAGAAGCCTTATAGCGAGTATGCCATGTCGAAACGAAAGGTTTATGAATGGTACAAAAGTTTTTAAGAGGTCGTGAAGACGTGGAAGATGACGAGAGCATCCTAACTCATTAACCACAAGTTGAAGATATTGTGCTTTGTAACCACCGAAACACTTTTAGGGAGGTTGCTGAGAAAGTGTATAAATTACGTATTACTTCTTAAAATAAATGAAAATTGAAGATTGAGTACTTTTTTTTATCAAATCTGATAGTATCCTACGACGAGCTTACACTACCTCTAAAGGGAAACTATTTAATACTGTTTTACAAAATTTGGAGCCAAAGGTTTTCCGATATGTCCGTCTATACCATATTTCTAAACTGTAGCAATACCGTTTTAATTGAATTCAACTCGTAATTTATATAAATTATTAAATTTAATATTATGAAAGAAAGTTTACTAAACATATATATATATATATATATATATATATATATATATATATATATATATATATATATATATATATATATATATACACAAGGTGTTTCCTTTCAAACAACCAGCGCTTTTTTGAGCAAACTAACAACTTTAGAGAAAAATGTTTTATACCAAATGTTGGTTTTGTAGCATAATAAGGTGTGTGTTATGCAAAACAAAATAAAGAATTAAATACAATTTTGATTGTCTATTAAAAAATTATGTAATACATGATGTATAAACACTGAATACTTATTATAGTAGTTAGTTGTCGTGTATTCCTCAACAGAAGCACAATAAAATATATAATACGCTCCTATTTTTATTGTACCTTTAAACCCATTACCTTTTCCAACACCAAAAATGATCAAGAATAAGGGGATAATGTATCAATAGTAACAAACCGAATATTTAACCAGTGGTTCTCAAACGGTAGAACAAAATTTTATTTTTTTAAATGGCACCCTATATAATTTTTTTAGCCCTTTAAATAGAATATTATTTTCTGATTTCAACGATATAAATATAGCATATAGCATAGGGTTGTTTAAAATTATATTGAGAAAAATAGTATTAAAAACGAGAAATAATATAATAAGAAATGGGTTTATTACTAGCGTAACTAGGCAACAGACGTATACCTGTGTATTGCATAGCCTATTGTAATATAAGAATATTATTTTTAATACTATTTTTCTCAAAATAATTGTTATACAACCCTATACCATATTTATATCGTTGAAATAAAAAAAAAATCTCTATCTAATGGGCTAAAAAATTATATAGGTACCCATTTAAAAAAATACAATTTTATTCTGCCGTTTGAGAACCACTGGTTGTATTTTCGGTTTGTTATTATTAATAAATTAACCTCTTTTTCTTGATCATTCCTTGCATATAGCATTTTTTTCTAAAGTCACTAGTTCGCCCAAAAAACGCTGGTTGTTTTGAGGGAAACACCCTGTATATAAATAAGTATATACAGGCTGTTTCCTTTAAAACAACCAGCGCTTTTTTGGGCGAACTAATGACTTTAGAAAAAAAATGTTATATACAAGAAATGATACAGGAATAAGAGGCTAATTTATTAATAATAACAAACCGAAAATTCGACCAGTGGTTCTCAAACGGCAGAACACAATTATATTTTTTAAATGGTACCCTGTATAATTTTTTAGCCCATTAGATACAGAATTTTTTCTGATTTCAACGATATAAATATGGTATAGGGTTGTATAACAATTATTTCGAGAAAAGTAGTATTAAAAATAATGTTATAATATTACAATAGCTATGCAATACACAGGTATTGATACGTCTGTTGCTTAGTTACGCTAGTAGTAAACTTATTTTTTATTACATTATTTCTAGTTTTTAATACCATTTTTCTCGAAATAATTGTTATATAACCCTATGCTATATTTATATCGTTGAAATCAGAAAATAATATTCTATTTAAAGGGCTAAAAAATTATATAGGCTGCTATTTAAAAAATATAATTTTGTTCTACCGTTTGAGACCCACTGGTCAAATATTCGGTTTGTTACTATTGATACATTATCCCCTTATTCTTGATCATTTTTGGTATAAAACATTTTTCTCTAAAGTTGTTAGTTCGCCCAAAAAAGCGCTGGTTGTTTTAAAGAAAACATCCTGTATATATAAATTACGAGTTGAATTCCATTAAATCGGGATTGCTACAGTTTAGAAATATGGTAAAGACGGACATATCGGAAAACCTTCGGCTCCAAATTTTGTAAAACAGTATTAAATAGTTTCCCTTTAGGGGCAGCGTAAGCTCGTCGTAGGATACTATCAATTTGATAAAAAAAAATTACTCAATCATCAATTTTCATTTATTTTAAGAAATAATACGTAATTTATACACTTTCTCAGCAACCTCCTTAAAAGTGATTCGGTGGTTACAAAACAAAGCACAATATCTTCAGCTTGTGGTTAATGACTTAGGATGCTCTCTTGTCATCTACCACGTCTTCACGACCTCTTATAAACTTTTGTACCATTCATAAACCTTTCGTTCGGAATGTAGTTGTTAAACACAAACTACGCATCTAATAATATGAATGAACTCGACTTAAAATTCATAGACTGTGGTACCAACGTGTTAAAAAAAATTATCTCAATCGGAAACGAATAACGCGTGAATTTCATAAATGATTGTTTATTTTTGATCAAGCCTAGTATTTTTTTTTTTGACTTCAGTAACTCATTGACTAAGCTAAACATTGAAACATTGGTCAAGAGCTCGCTAAGGGTCCCAGATTTTAATCTTACTAAAGCATAAATATTTGTATAGGTTCAGTACTAATCGTATATTCTTATACTTATAACTCACATCAATTTTGCTGATGAAGGGTTTAAAAAAACATCTTTCTTAGCCTGGAGCGTAAAGCGTCAGTGATGAAAGTAAGATGTCAGTATAAAATACAACTTCTTAGTATTTCTACTAGAATACATTTCTTGAGAAAGCTCAAGGTTTTGTAGCATTAAAATTTGGTTAATCTTTTCATGTAAATAGGGTGTAAACTTCTTTGTGACACGAAATAAAAGAATGTTTGGAACAATTTGTGGTAGCATTGTGAGGGGCGTTATCTTCGTGTTACATTACCCTTACTGTAAACTAACAAACGCGGGGTAATAATTCATTTGCAAGTTTCGCGCAAAGAAGGCACAAAGATTTACACGTCGCCTTGACTGCCGCGGTACACGGGGCGCGCTAGTTGCTGCATGTTAACGCTGCCATAAAGTGCACTGACGGGACAACGCTATGATTTACAAACAAAATTAACTAGAAAGAAATCGGGCTCGAGCGACAGTCGTTATGTTAACACATAGATAAGTCGTACAATACAAAGAATTCAAATTTTGTTATTAGTATAAGTTGTATTAATTTAAATTCATATTTCAAGCGTTTATAATAAATTTGTTTTTAACTTGCACCACCGTAGGTAATGGAAGAAATTTCAATTAATCAAGTTAAACATCGCACATCGAAATTTTGATGAATAAACATGTTTTAAGGTGTGGTGGGAACTGGTTCCCATTAGATTCGATTTCAGTTTTAAAATTATACGGATACCCGGCTTTTTGAAAGTATAACCGATTCCAAATCCAAAACTACCCGAATTCGATATCAGAACAGAAACAAATGGGTTTAGTTAGAAATTGACTTAATCTCAATTATGGAACCGGAAGTAATTGTTCTCGGTTCTGGGATTGAAACAGATACAATCTCGATTCGAGAACTGACTCATTACATTACTACATTTGAATCTGTGGTATAATTATTACGTATTATGAAATGATTCACCATATTGTGAAGTATAAATTTACTATTTTCGTATACACTTGCAGGAAAATAATGGAAATAAGAAATATTTATTTATGTAATATCTGAAATATAAGAACTAGAAACTAGACTGATTAAAGAACAATAGATAAGCAGCTAGGTAAGTGAAATTGGTGGAAATATCTATTGCATTGTTATTGCCCTACAGTTTTGCAATCAAAATGGTTATCATTATCATGTACCGTTAACTCAAGACATTACACAAAGGCAATACTTGCTATTAAAATTAGAAAATAAGGCAGTGGTAAAAACTGCAATGTACTACATTACATTGTTTTATTTTCTAACAAAGTTTAAGAATTCGAGCGTCTTACAAATGAAATATATACTCTTGCTTGTGAATGTCTTTTACTTTCGGCCATATGTTATTAATAAAATAAACATCTTTATTTTCAATCAGAATAGAAATTAATATCGCTGAACAAACCTTTCAAATTCAAATAGGACAAGATACATTGATACATAACATCGGTTTCACTACTACAATTTGAGTATCAATGGGAGCATTTGGGCAGAGCTTATCGTAGATGGCAGCAATGGACTAGCGTACGACGTCCGGGAATATTTGAATTGGTTCATCAAAATTATAACTTTATAACATGTGAACTATTCAATATATATTACTGTTGAATATTAGTTTTTCACTTTAATTAGTTTGTAATAGTTCATTTTGCACCTTCGTTTGTTTATGTACAAACTTTTGTTATGAGGTTATTTAAAAATTTTGAGAATATCTGATAAAGATAATTATAAATTTGTGGAAATTAGAAACTCTGAAAACTGAATGAAGATGCCGTGGTGCGAGTGTACGAGGGAGAAAAAGTGATTTAATTTAGAAGCAGGTCATTTTGTTTTGACTATGTAAGGTGAAATTTAATTGAATTTTTTTTTGTTTTGTTTGTTTTGTACTTCGGACAAAATATTATTGGGCCTGCACCTTTTTTCAAAATTCTCCTTTTATTACGTATTCCTCAAAATTTGATTTACAAATAATTAACATAAACAAGTTTTAGAAATTTATAAGTTTCACGAAAATCTTAACAGTATCATCACTTTCTGTGAGGAAATCTATTTTCTCAAAATGC
Source organism: Harpalus rubripes (assembly GCA_963082715.1). Taxonomy (NCBI): domain Eukaryota; kingdom Metazoa; phylum Arthropoda; class Insecta; order Coleoptera; family Carabidae; genus Harpalus; species Harpalus rubripes. The sequence goes on from OY720454.1 coordinate 26,560,541, forward strand.
TGAGAACAAATAAATGGCGAGTTTGGAGCATATTTTTTAATTTTAATTCGTCTAACCATAACTTTCTTTCTATTTTATCTGTCGGCAAACGATGCATGTTTGTTTTACTTTTAAAAACACAACAGAACGCATTTTTATTTATGGACCTAACCCTGTTACGTGTGTTGGCGCGAACTATCAATTTTCTTAACTAATTCTGCAAATTTAGTTACACTTTATGCTAGCGCTATACTACGTGTACGTATTTCACTACACACTTCCAGAAAATACGCTAGTCCAGTGCTGCCATTAATTCGCACAATAGCCACCAAACACTCCCATTCCACTACTTGATTACGAAGATCGGTTCCACTATCTGTATGGAAAACATGTATAAGGAAACGAATTTACGTAAAATATTGAATTTTGAAAAGTCAAAAAATATATGGAATATAAAGCTTGATCCCAGATTTTAAGCCAGACAGAATACAATGTAGAACACACTTAGAAGAGATGTACATTATTATTGATTAGTAGTAGTATTAGTACGAAATACAGTCAAAATCTTTAATTTATTGTAAAATTGTATTGTCCACCAATAACGACAGTCTTAGTTTTGACGGTACAAATATCATTACCGACATTTTGGTTAGGAAAATTGATTCACCCAACAAGTAACAAAAAAAAACCGTCATAATGTTCTTATTTTACAAGTAAATGATTGCTTTGTCATATTAAATCTGCCCTTCTGCTTGATATCAAAAGTTTACGATGTTTCACCCCTGAAAAGGTAAACTCGTCTTAACAAAATTGGGGTTATAATCCATGCAATAATTTCAACTTTCACTGATCTGATAAACTCATTAGCGAGGAAAAAAATGTCAAAACAAATTTGCCTGCAAGTGAAAGGAAGACGCAACAACCCTTTGCAGTTAATCACACTTTTTATGAACTCTTCTGCTCCACCAAATTAATTACTCTGCCTCTGCCAAAGATTAAAACGTGAACAGCACCTGTTAAGGGATTCAGTAAAGTTTAAAGGGTTGTAGAGATAGCTTTAATGGGTAAAAATAAGTTTAAGAGTTGAAAAATATTGAAGAATCTGACAGGAGTGACGAAAAGACAACCACTGTACTATAAAAGTGAATAATTCCACTTCAGTCCTTCAATTACGGAGTGAAAATGTAAACAGTTCCGACATTTGACATGAAATTAATTGAATTGAAGGCATGCAACAGTTTGAGTAGTAAAATTTAAATTCTTTAATAAAATTATAATAACGTTTTAATTTTTTAACAGTTCGCAAAATTGTTAATTCTCCTATAATTTTGGTAAGAGACGTACTGTCTCGTAGGTATGTTTATGTTTTTGGCGAAAAAGTTGAATTCCTTCTAAATACTACAGATTATGAAACAGAAAGATTTTTTTTCTATACAAAGTAGCCATTTGCGTTCTCTTTTGTCAACGCAAAATGTCACTTTGCCGCTCTAGAGCGACAAAGTAGAAAAAACGCTCGCTCCTCAAATTTTTAACTATACAATGTTGCGAAATGTTACTTGGCTACATTCTTAATGGAAACGTGTAGTCAGGAATTAATGACACTGTAGTTACACATTACCCATTTACATAACCAAACAAAATGCCGCACTGCTGTGAAAATAAAATAGGGCATTCATTCACAAAAACGAAAGTATAAAATGCTTAGATTAGATTGAAGCAATAGCTCAAGAAGAATGGAAAATACCGGTAAGTAAAAATAAATAAAAAATAATTTTTTGTTATGGTGGAGGACCCCATTGTGGCGACTGTAGAAAAAATCTTGCGTGTGTTTCGAGCGCAAATGGACATTGTCGATTTCGAGAGAATGAACAACCTCTCAATCGACAATGTCCCATTTTGCGCTCTTAATACGAGTACACAAATAGGTATTTTTTAATGCGAAAAAAGAAAATTCGACTTTTCTCAATGAAACTTTTTTTACTGCTGTTTTAATTAATGTCATTAAAAATATGGTTATCAAAAATATATTCAAAATTAATTGTATAAGATATTATTCTTAATAATTAAATTAAATAGCATTTTTAAAGAAAATAATTGTGTAATTACAGTGGTGCCAAAAATGTTAGTTTAATGAAAACTACCCTTAAATATACAAATTATTAAAAAATTCTTTCTGTTTCGTACTCTACAATCTACACATGTCACACAACTTATCCTTAAATTTATGACATTAAGTTCTACAATTTAGGACAAAAAATTAAAGGGTATGTACTGCACGACGTGCTGATCATAACACAAAAAGAATTTTTTTAAAATTCGCAAAATATAAGGAATTGATTAGTTTGTGACAAGTGACAAAAATTAGTTAACTAGTTAAGGAAGTAGTTAAATTATAAACTATTTTTATATAGTTATTTTGTTACATTCAAAACGATTTATTTATTAAATTCTGAATAAAGATTTTTGTAACCACTGGGATTTAAAACAAGGACCTTCCTATGTCTAGTAAGATGCTTTACCAACTGAGCTATACAATTTTCGTGAAGTCAGTGATTTTTCCACCTGCCTATTGCTAGTCTTAAACGAATATACCCTACAATAATATTCAGAAACGTGAACGATACAATTATTAAATTCAAAAGAAAGATTTTTTGAGAAAAATTTACGGACTTCACCGGGCTTTGACCTTAGGATTACTGCTATGTCTAGTACAATTCTCCACCAATGCCCTGAATAAGAGGGTATACTCGTCTAATGGCCGATTTCGCCAATGTTTTAACAGGAAATTAAACAAAAATTTAATTAGTATCAACAAAATACATTTTATACGTATAATTACTAATATTTTCATTTGGTTGTATATGTATACAAAAATATTTATGAACAATCATAATCTTCAATTTTGAGGTGAGGTACAAACAAATTTCTGTTTATATTAAAAATGTTTATTGGTTTATAATATAAACTAAAAATTAAGAGTAAATATAGCTACCAATCAATATAACTACATACCTGTCATTAGAACTTGTCGGCACTAGTAATTGTTATAAAGAGTGTATCATACTTATTTATGTATGGGCATAATTAAAAGATTGTAGCACGGGGGAATGTTTACAGCTCGACGCGTAGCGGAGACTTTTAATATTCCCGAGTGCTATAATCTTGATTATTCCTGTGGTACATACAACGTTTTATTTTATTTTGGTTCTCGAAATTCAAGGATTCAGTAGGTATATTTGCATACTCGTTATCGTTATGCTGGCGTTGTGAATTGTAAGAATGCTGTGGTTTCTACGTAATTTGTTGGTGTTGCTATGTTGTTTATAATAGACAATTATATTTTGTGTCAAATGAAAATGACGGATATCGGTTATTCCAAAGAAATATTGAATGAATTTGAAGCTGCACAAGGCAAGTTGGTTCCACTGAAGACAAAAGACGTATACGAAAAAGAATACGAAAGATTTGCGAGTGACGGCGTTCAAGTTATGTGGTTTTTCGAATTTTTTGTGTTGTTTGACATTTACCCACAAACCACAATTTTAATATGTTTAAATAGCTGTTGTCTGGCCCTCGGACAATAAAAACTAAATTGCGCCCGCTTTTGAAGGCGAATAAACAAGTTTATAATACCAAAATAAAATAAAATTACGGGTCAGTTTTTAACTACTTAGTCTATGTGATAACACCTCCCACCAATAATAAAATGACAGAATGAATTAAGAAACGGTTTATATCTATAAAAGTGTGGTGCGATGCGGAATTCTTTTCATTCTTATTTCCCTGTTGTTGTTTAGAATTACAATTTGGCTGGGCCGATGCATTCCGCTACATAAATAAGCTGAGCCCCGCGTTTTTAACATTCCTCAGTGCGGAAGCACAGCCTCCCTGGTCTCCCCTCACCCATTGATCCTCGTGATGTATCCGACCGAGGGAAGGAGTTTTTGTTATTTTGCGCTCTTTAGTTATGCATTAGGTGTGCCCGCCTTATTTATTAGTTTAGAATATATTCAACCAATACTAAAACCGATTTTCCATGCAAGATTTGCAACACAGGTGTGATACACATTCAAATTGCTCGCCAAAATAATTTCATTCTATAAGATGAAAAACGCAGTTTATCATTCATTCATACTTTAATAGTAGGTACCTATTCTTTTCCATGCATCTTTGACGAAAAATGAGTTTCTATCGGCCGAGGTATTTAGACGCGAATACTTTAAAGACATTTTTTGTCAGAGGTATGTTTATAATTTTATTTTGGAATCATAAACTTGTTTATACGCCCTCAAAAGAGGGCGCAATTTGGATTTTATCGCCCGAGAGCCTATAAGGTTGCCAAGCAACAGCTATTCAAACGTCAAAATCGTGGTTTATAGATAAATGTCAGAAAACACAATAAATTCCATAAATCACATTTTTTGAACTCTGCTACTCGCAAAACTTTTCGTACACTGAGAAAAAGATATAATTACGTGAACTGTAAATTTATTTGTTACAAATAAATCCTAAGCTTGAATAGATCCAAATATATCTACAATTGAAGCAATGTAATAATTTATTTGAAGCATTTATTTGTCTCAAATAAATGTATATTGAGATCAATTATATCTTCTATTCCATGAGAACTATGTATTTATTTACGTTAAGAATTATTTTAATTGCGCTAAATTTATTTCATTACTATTGGATATATAATAATTTATTTGAACCAAATTTGTATACCTACCTCTCATAACCTGTCCACTCTAAATAGATTAAAATTGAAAGAATATAATTAAATAAAGACCAGTACATTTAATTTTTTCGCCATATTTTTATTAACTCACAAATTACTACTTACAAATTATTAATGTACATACATACAATAAAAATTATAAAAGTATAAATACATACAGGTACCGATGCATGTGCCTTCTTGGCATAAAAGACACTGAAAAATGCAAAGCAAATACCCAAAACTCCACTCAAGTAGTATATTTTCACTGTTTCGTCACCCATGTTCACTACTTTTTAGCACACGTATGAAAAACAAATCGCCAGAAATGAACACTGCCAGAAATGAACACTGTCAGAAATAAGCACCACCATAAGCAAGATGAAACGTACAACAAATGAACAAGTCCATACAAGTCACTTCACTTAAAATCATTTAACAAATAGAACATTGTTCACTCAATGGAAATATTATTTTGCCACAAATAATATTTATTTGTGACAAATAAATCTAGATTCATTCAATAAAAACTATTTTTCTTTGTAATTAATATAAAGTTTACACAAATATATTATGAAATTAAATCGAAACAATTACATGTTTGTAGGAAACAAATAAATATTTCAGAAAATTATAAATTTATTTATTAAAAATCTTAATTTAAAATACTAAACATAAATATATTAGTTTATTTGAGAAAATTAAATTAAATTTGAATGGAATAAATCACTGTCAAATAAATAATATAACTGAATGCATAAAATACATTTCATATTAAAGATTAAATTGTATTTGTTGCAAGGTTGCAATAATTGAATGAATGAAGTACCCCTTAATTATGAATATGTATTTGCTAAAAACCAGTCATTTTTCTCAGTGTATCCTTTCTCGTATGCGTCTTTTGACTTCTGTATAATTAACTTGTCCTATGCAGCCTCAAATTCATCTAATATTTCTTTTGAATAATCGATCTTCCATTTTCATTTGACACTAAATTAAAATTGGTTATAAACAAACAATAGAGCTAGAAACCACAGCATACTTAAAATTCACAACGCCAGCACAACGATATCGAATATACCTGTTAAATCCGTGAATTTCGAGAACCAAAATAAAATAAAACGTTGTATGTACCACGGGCATAATCAAAATTATAGCACCCCGTGCTACAATCTTTTGATTATGCCCTTAATACATAAATAACTATTATATGCTGCCGTGGCATAATGTTATAGTACTAAATTTGAATACTCTAATGTTTTTCATTATAGGCCAAGGACTATAATGAATCCATTAGAGTACTCAGTACCATAATGAGCTATGGCAATGAGGTAACTTGTTTAAACAAATCGAAAACAGCATACCTGATTTTTCAGATTATTATTATTATTATTATTATTATTACTATTATTATTATTATTATTATTATTATTATTATTATTATTATTATTATTATTTTGTTCAATACCAAATACTTTATTTAATTTTTCATTGATTTACGCCGGCAAATAATATTTTATATATAATACGGATCGTAAATAATCATATGGAACACGTCGCCGCGCTAGATAATCTTCACGACTAGTACGGAGTAATTGACGTTACGAGCCTTATAAAAATAACTATTATATGCTGCCGTGTCGTAATGACTATATAATAATCCTAAATTTGAGTACTCTAGTAATATTCATTATAGGCTTTGAACTAGGTATCACGATTCCATTAAAGTACTAAGTACCACAAAGAGAAATACTGGGTGTTCGGTAAATAAGCAGCCATCGCTTCATTGCGTCTTCACAGAATCAAAAGAAATACTATTCTGCAATTACCATTTTGTCTTCATCATCCGAGCAGGAACTAGAGGAGTTTAAAAATGACCAATGAGAGAGCATATTTTATTATCGTCTGTTCTGTTATCAATCGCATAAATCAAGAATTCAGTATGAAAGTAATTTTTAATTCCTAGGACTTTAAAGTGAAATTTTAAAGTTATAACATTGATTAAAGGCGCTTTCGTTTGAACTGTGATTGTGATTTCCTAATTCGTGATTTGTTTAAGAATGAATCCTTTCAATCATGACTAAATTTAATTCTAAACGAACAATAAAACTAAACCGATTGACGCAAAACCCATACAACATCGAACGAATTAGCGCCAAATGACAAATTCACAGACCAACGACTTGTTGCTGTTCCCGAATAACAAAAAAACTATTGTGTTGGTTGTTATTTAAATAGAAAATTCGAAACCAATAGTGACGAATGTTGAATCTACTGACACTGACTCCAGTTCTAGTCAGATGTAGACATGAATTTGCGAAACAGAAGAACTACCTATTCGGAAGAAAAATTTAAATGTCACTTTCGAATGAATAGAAATACTACACATTATACAATTATTGGTACTTCTTATAATTCATCTGAAATATAAACAATCTTCTTCAAACTGTTTGTTCCGCCATTTTTCAATCTTTTGTGATTTGAAGGGGGCGTGCTGTGACACAAAATAAAAGAGCGGGAAAAATAAATAACGAACGAAGAAACATAATTCTTTTTGATCATGTTCACTTTGTTCAATTTGAAGACTCTCACCCCCCTCCCCCCGAAATTCTAATTAATTCAGTTTAAATTGGTATATAAAATACTAAATTAAAAATTTTGTTTGTTCTAAACTTTCGTAATAATCCGAGTTTAATTTTTTAAGAGCCCCTCCTCCAAAAATGTTTTGGATACAGGCCTGAGAAAGGAAAATTACAATAATACTGCTCCCCTACAATTCCAAAAATTTCGATTTCAATTAATAATTTGTAAATCTAAGTGAACTAAACACTTTCTTATATCGTTTTAGTAATTTAAAATTATGTTATACTGAAACAAAGTTGGCGGAATCTTTTCTTTTTACATCTCAACTAGGATGACTGAAAATAGTAAAAAATAAACATTTCTATTATATAATCCGTTTTTCTTTGGCTATCTCAAATTTTAAAAAATGGACTAATATTGTTTTTGCATAGAGCACCTCAATTTAATATCGTTTGTAACTCATCTAATTTTGAGATCTGAATATAAGTGTATATGGTATTTTCGACTTACCTAAGGAACATACCTTTAAGCTATGGCAGTCTAGTCGCGGGACAGCCTGTATAAATTTAGCTCGGTTATAGACATTTTCCATGTAGGAATATTTTCCTTTTAGAAGTTATTTGACGCGGCTTTGAGGGTAACATAAAGTGGCTATCTCAGTTTGAAAGGTCCAATATATGGAATCTCTTCCTTGTACATCTCACTGCTTCATTTATTCGGCACATGAAAATAAGTTCTAACAAAAACTGAGTAAATTAAATGAAACGTTAACGTCTTAAAAGAGTTATGAACACCATTCTTCGAATTCATCTTTGTAACAATACGGTATTTATTGTTATTTAATTAAACAAAACAAAATTAATTTAAATTAATAGAAATTCGTACCTACTATCTTAAATCTTTCGATATGGTGCCACCACCTGTGTTCAACAAAATACAGGAAAAAGATAAAAAGAGAAACTTTAATAAGAACAGTAATATATACAGGGTGTTTCTTTTAAAACAACCAGCGCTTTTATCGGCGAACTAATGACTTTAGAAAAAAATGTTATATACAAGAAATGATCAAGAATAAGGGGCTAATTTATTAATAATAACAAACCAACAATTCGACCAGTAGTTCTCAAACGACAGAACAAAATTAATTTTTTTTAAATGGTGTCCTATATAATTTTTAACCTATTAGATAGAGAATTTTTTCTGATTTCAACGATATAAATATGGTATATGGTTGTATAACAATTATTTCGAGAAAATTGGTATTAAAAATATTGTTATAATATTACAATAGGCTATTCAATACACAGGTATTGATACGTCTGTTGCCTAGTTACGCTAGTAGTAAAACCATTTTTATTACATTATTTCTAATTTTTAATATCATTTATCTCAAAAAATTGTTATACAAACCTATGCTATATTTATATCGTTGAAATCAGAAAATAATATTCTATTTAAAGGGCTAAATAATTATACAGGGTGCCATTTAAAAAAAATTGTTCTACCGTTTGAGAACCACTGGTTAAATATTCGGTTTGTTACTATTGACACATTATCCCCTTATTCTTGATCATTTTTAGTGTAAAACATTTTTCTCTAAAGTTGTTAGTTCGCCCAAAAAACGCTGGTTGTTTTAAAGGAAACATCCTGTATATATATATATATATATATATATATATATATATATATATATATATATATATATATATATATCATAACAATTTTTTCCGGAGTATGAACAACAATTCTGAAAATTTGATAATTCTTAATTTCTTTTAATATTACACAGGTAAATTGACTGATTTGAAATATAATCCATACAATCAGTATTCGCGGATAAGCATACAAAATTTTAACTTAATATCTTACGCTGAAGAGATACTATTCACATTTGACTAATTTTCCATCTTAATCTACCATGTGTCGGTTGGCCTAAGACACCCGGTATATGCACATGAATAGACTTAAATGAAAACAATGTTAGTTTAAAAATACAAAAATGAATACAAATGGCTTACTTCCAGGATCTAACATATGGAAAAAATTAGGCAAATGATCTCTTTTACTACATACTGACCAAGTAAACTAAATTGAACTCTTTCGCGACAAATAGAAAAACAAAACTTGACCCTTCTGCATCTTCATACTGACCAACTGACTCAAAACTAGCACAACTTCATACTGACTATCACGTGCTATCACTCTCCTTTTCAACTCTTACGCTCAAAGCTGTTTATCTTGTCATCCAAATGACATCACCACTTCTGCCTGATTGGGTAGCCAACTAGTGACTAATTTCTGACACTACATGACACGGGTAAGCATCCCTTAGGAAAACCAAATTCTTACTTTACTTCGAGAACATGAATCATCAGAGCAGAATTTGGAATTTTTATTTATTTATTATAATTATTCAATAGGACATTAGTCCTAATTACAGAATAATATGCAAAGTACATATGCAAAAAGTGAGAGAATATTAACAATTACATAATATTAATTACAAAATATTCAAGAAACAATATTACTTAATATATTTTTAAATTCGTTAAGACTGAAACTAAAATCAAGATCATTGCAAACTGTATTGAATGATCGACATATAGAAAGTACAGAGGAATTAGAATGGTGTTATAAATGACGATTAAATGTTAGCGCTGAAAATTAGAATATTAAAACACATTTATCATCAAACCGGTATATACAGTATTAATACAAAAATAATAACAAATCTAGATGACCGTCGCCTGGCCGAACCCGGTCACGCGGAATCCTCCTTCACGCCGTGATTATTTCTGTAAAAGAATTAACACATGAGAAATACTCAGTGAGGAGGCAATCATTTACAAAAGGTTCAGGCATTCACACACCGTACACACATGTTGGCAACTACGGGCAGTACCGCTAGTTACTACGGAACCTCTGCCGCTTCGGTGGTGATCCGGGAACACATCCACAGAGATCACTACAGCCCAAACTGCTGCTACCGTTGGCGACCCAGATGTGGGTCACTACAGCCTACCCTGCTGCTACGCTGGCGACCCTCGGGTTCACACGAGCGGCCACTACGGAACCACTGCCGCTTCGGTGGTGATCCGGGAACACATCCACAGGGATCACTACAGCCCTAACTGCTGCTACCGTTGGCGACCCAGATGTGGGTCACTACAGCCTACCCTGCTGCTACGCTGGCGACCCTCGGGTTCACACGAGCGGCCACTACGGAACCACTGCCGCTTCGGTGGTGATCCGGGAACACATCCACAGGGATCACTACAGCCCTAACTGCTGCTACCGTTGGCGACCCAGATGTGGGTCACTACAGCCTACCCTGCTGCTACGCTGGCGACCCTCGGGTTCACACGAGCGGCCACTACGGAACCACTGCCGCTTCGGTGGTGATCCGGGAACACATCCACAGGGATCACTACAGCCCTAACTGCTGCTACCGTTGGCGACCCAGAAGCGGGTCACTACAGGTCTCCCTTCTGCTACCGTTGGCGACCCTCGGGTTCACACGATGCGGCCACTACAGTACCCAGTACTGCTCACACGCACACCCACAATCATACACACGCTAGATTAACTCTCTCACCTGAATCACTATAATATCGATGTTCTCACACTGAAATCTAGAAATAAACTGAAATAAAATACATGAATACCAGTATCATTAAATGTAGCTCTTATCCAACAGCATCGGTTACGTACCTAAATAGCTAATTAGAGACAAAACATAATAAATTTAATAAAAATAATCTTACGCAAAATAATATCTGTGACAATGGTAATTAGTATGAGATACATTGGATATGAACATATTATTACATCTAGTGTTCCATTTTTACCTTGTGTCACCTTTAGGTAAGGAAGGTATTGTCCTTGGTCAAAAAATTCGGTGGTGAGTTTTTGATGAATAAGCACGTTTTAAGGTCCCTAGAATACGATTTTACTATTTTTACGATGATGTCTGTATGTGTGTGTGTGTATGTATGGATGTGTGTGTGTGTGTGTGTGTGTGTGTGTAACAAAATTTTCGTCTACGATAACTCTAAAACTACAATTCCAAAAATTATAATTTTTTCGTATTCCTCTTCGTTGCATGCATATGAAGAGCTGATTAGATTTTGGTTATAATTGGACAACCGGGAGTACCCTCATTTGAAGATTTTAACAGTTTTTCTTGAAAAAACGATGGTAAATATAATTTTTTCACATTTAATGTTATCATAAATATTAAAGAACATTGTATTCTCTATACGATTTGACTGCATTTTATACTTCATATTAAATGGATATAGAGTTATAAAATTATAAAGAAAATTAAATTTCATAAATTAGCTAGCTATGCTAGAAACAGGTACTATATTGAGAAAATTCTGATTGAAAGATGTCAGTGTAAATTGTCATATTCGTAGTATATTTGTGTTATAATTTTACAACTGTCGAAAGGTAATGTATGTATATAAGAAATTTAGAATCTTTTGCAAGGAACTTTCAAGGAAAATTCTACCGGTAGATACCGCATCTACCGACTGTGTACGAAAACACGAGTGGCAAGTTGCCGTGTTCGAAAATTGTACAGTATCTACCAGATTCATCTACCGGATTTATGAATAATATAATCTCAAAAAAGGTAATGATGCAAAGCGCAGCGCGCGGTAAAACTGGAAACGTGTTCAAAGTAGGACCTTGCTCAGTTTGTTAACTACATTAAATTTCTAACCTGTTTCAAATTTTCAGTTTTTTTTATAGGTTATGGATCTACCCCTGTTTACTACTTGCGTTCTTAAAATATCGATTCCGGTAGCTATAACCTGATAAACAGCTATTTACCGGTAAAATATTCGTTAATGCCTCATATAACTGACGGAAGGTAATGTGCTGGCCACATCAGATTTTTTTATATAGAAATTGAGTTGGCTTAGTAAACTATTGTCATCAACAATATTGTTTAGAATTTTATACAAAAAAATTAACTGGTTTCTAAAATGCCTGTTTAAATCCGTTTATTAAAGAACTGTAATCATAGTCAGGCCAATAATCAAATATTCTGAAGAATACAATTTTGCAAAACTTCGTTTGAATTGTCTCAATAACGTTAGCTAAATATTGATAAGGAGGATACCAGATAATCAAACAGTACTCTAGTTTGCTAATAACTAACATTTTAAACAATGTGATGTAATAATCAACATCTCTGAAATCATAGGCCGTGGGTAATATAAAACTTACGAATTTATAACAATGATTGATTATGTAATCTGCATGAATGGCCAATGGTAATTTTGGATCAAGAAGAAGGCCTAGGTCTTTTATAATCATTGCACGGGTTAGCAAGAAATGATTGATGAAGTAGTCAAATATTATGTTATTATGTTTTCTGCTGAAGGTCATAATTTGGCATTTATTGATATTGAAACTTATTGTTAATCGACCACTGAAATATTGAATTTAAGTCATTCTGTAGTAAAATACAATCTTTAATGCTGGATATGCTGAAGTATAATTTTAAGTCATCTGCGTATAAGAGACTATGAGAGTGATTAATCAATTATATGATGCCATTAATGAATAGGACAAACATTAAAAAGCCTAAAGTAGAACCCTGTGGCACACCTGAATGTGCAACAAAATATGAAGAAGGATATCCGTTACAATTAACATACTAGATCCTATTTTGCAGGTATGATATGAAAAATTGACACGTTATAATTAAATGCAATTTTATTTTATTTAAAAAGCAGGATAAAGTGTGAGATGCAATCAAAAGTTTTTTAAAGCCTATACACCAAATCAACTTGTTTTTTTTTCTCGAATTGATTGAATACCAATTGTACAAAATTTGTTAAGGTGGTAGATGTTGAACGCCTGCTTATAAAGCCGTGTTAAAATTGGCTTATATAGTTTCGCGTCTGTGTTTCAATGTATTGAAACAGTACGTATTAGAATTTTTTTGTGACAGAACTCAGAGAAGATATGGGTCTGTGATTATTTATAATACTTTTGTCACCATCTTTAAATAGCAGAGTAATTTTTGAACGTTTCCAGCTGTCGGGAAAATTGTTTGTATTAATACTTAAATTATATATAACATACAGTGGAAAATAAGTATATCTTTAATACTTTAATAATAAAAATTGCTATGTTATCCGGACCCACAGATTGAGTATTTGTTTGTGCTTTAATAGCAGCAGAAATATCTTTAAAAGAAATATAAGAAATTGTAATCAATTTGATTCATCAATATTAAAACTATTGAAGTCAATGTTGCTGTCATCTGTGGTTTAAACACTTTGAAAAAAATCTGATGTGGCCAGCACACTACCTTCCGTCAGTTCTATGTATTTTCTGTCCGTACAGAAAGTTCCTTGCAAAAGATTATATTTTTTGTACATTACCTTAAGGCAATTGTATGTATTTGTTAAGGAAGAGAGATTGCGAATGAATATTCAAATAAATATGAACACAAGAACACAAAATATTTAATAATAATTAAATGTCATAAAAATACAACTTGTCAAAAACATATCATACAAATCAATAATCGTCGTAGCAACCCGTCAGCTTGATCGTGAAGGCTGTTTGAGTCAAGGTAGAGTTAATCTAGAAACCGCTACAGTACTCCCCCTAAAACTTCCGCTGACTCGATGAAGTTCACTTTTCTCTTGGTTAACTTGGTTGCATTATCTTCCGATTTCGTATTACAACTTTTATTGTCTTCCTGTTTTTCGGAATGTAGGACGAAGGCTGGTTTCACCCTATCGATCGATACAGTTGCTTCTCGGCCAGGTAGTTGAAGTGTAAAGTGTTTGTCTGTACGGCTTAAAACCTTATACGGTCCTTCGTAAGGCGGTGTCAATGGTTTTTTTACTCCCCCCAAGAGTAGAAATACATGTGATGCGTTCTTTAAATCACTATGCTGGAATAGTTTTCTGTGTGCTGAATGCTGACGTGTTCCAGTGCTTATTGAACGACGTATGCGTTGGAGCATCTCTTCAGGTTCAGGTAAATTATCTTGACTTCCAAGAAATTCGCCAGGTAATCTGAGCGACTGTCCGTAAACCATTTCAGCGACACAATATCCCAAATCTTCTCTAAGGGTTGATCTAAGTCCCAGTAATACTGTGGGCAGGTTCTTAAACCAATTATTAACATCTAGGTAAGCCATCAGTGCATTTTTTAGAGATCTGTGCCAACGTTCTACGCATCCATTTGCTTGAGAGTGATACGGTGTGGTTCTGATCTTGTTTATTCCGAGTCGTTGAACTAGCCTGGTAAATAAACTAGATTCGAATTGACGGCCTTGATCTGTTGTTAGTCGTAGAGGTACGCCGAATCTGCAAATCCAGCTAGAATAAAATACTTCGGCGACTGTTTCAGCTGTAATATCTTCTACAGCTACTGCTTCGGGCCAACGAGTAGCGCGATCCACCATAGTGACACAGTAGCGCTTCCCGTCAGATGATGGAAGAGGGCCGATTATGTCTATATGGACATGTTCAAAACGGTCGGAATTTGGAAATATTCCTAGTGGGCTGACGTTGTGACGGCAGATCTTTGCTTTTTGACAACCCACGCACGCTTTAGCCCATACTGCCACATCTGCGTCCATATTCGGCCAGAAATATCGTTGCGTTACCATTTTTCTAGTTGATCTCACACCTGGGTGACTCAGCTCGTGTATTCGTCTGAAAACTTCCATCCGAAATTCATATGGAAGGTAAGGCCTTGCCATAGGCGTTGAGGTTTCGCAGAGTAAGGTCTTCTCGGTTCCAGGGATTTCAATCCATTTCAAATGAAGATTGGGTTGACTAATTAGCTGAGCTACATGTGGATCAGTCCTCTGGGCTTCTGAAAGAGCAACAATGTCGTCTGGTAGATTAATTTGCTCTACTCGAGACAGTGCATCGGCTACAGCGTTATCAGATCCTGTAATATGTTCTATTCTGGTTGAGAATTGGCTGATGAAATTAAGCTGTCTGATTCTTCGTGGAATGGTGTTTTCTGTTGTCTTTTGAGAGAAGGCATGTATAAGTGGTTTGTGATCTGTGCGGATAACAAAAGATCTACCTTCCAAAAGATATCTAAAATACTGAACTGCCTTGTAGATCGCAAGAAGTTCTCTGTCATACGTCGAGTAATTTCTTTGCGTATCAGTTAAGGCTTTGGAAAAAAATCCGAGGGGAATCCAGTTGTTTCCTTCTTTTTGCTGCAATGCCGCACCAATTCCTCGATCAGACGCGTCGCAGTCTAATACGAGATCTGCATCCCATTTAGGATGTCCAAGCTGAATCGCAGTTTTGAGGTCTTCCTTACACCTCTCAAATGCAGATTCTGCTTCTGCGTTCCAGTGGATAGGGGTTTTGTCGTTCTTTTTTACAGAACTTAGGAAGGTGTTAAGAGGCTTCTGTGTCGTCGCTGTTTGAGGTAAACAGCGTCGGTAAAAATTCAACATGCCAAGAAATTGTCGTAATTGTTTGACGTTAGTAGGTTTCGGGAAGGCTGTGATGGATTGTACCTTGCACGGCAATGGCATCACTCCTTCTTTGGTTACCTTGTAACCCAAGAATTCGACTTCTGACTGGCCTAACACACACTTTGCAACTTTGAGTGTGATTCCATGCCTTTCTAATCTGCTAAGAACTTCTCGTAAGTGCTCCTTGTGTTCTTCTTCGTCAACAGAAGCAATTAAAAGGTCATCGATGTAAGCAAATACATACGGAAGATCTCGGAATATGGCATCTATAAACCTCTGAAAGGTCTGTGCTGCATTCCGCAAACCAAAACACATTCGTGTAAATTCAAACAATCCAAATGGTGTAATTATTGCTGTTTTTGGAATGTCTGATTGGGCTATTGGTATTTGAAAATATGCTCGTTCTAGGTCAAGAGTAGAAAAAATATTTTTACCAGCCAATCCAATATTGAAGTCCATCAAATTAGGGACGCTGTATCGATCGGGAATAGTCTGAGCGTTCAATCTCCTAAAATCCCCACAGGGTCTTATGCTCCCATCTTTCTTGTCAACCACATGAAGAGGGGTGGCCCAGGAACTGTTTGAAGGTCGACAGATTCCTTCGGCCATCATTCGTCTAAATTCTTCTTTAACTGCGTGGTATCTATGAGGTGCCAACCGACGAGCTTTGGCTGTCACAGGTCTGCCGGTCGTCTCGATGATGTGTTCCACCGAATGTTTCACTCGTTCCATAACTCGCATAGGACGTGTTGTGCTAGGAAACTCTCGCAGAACTTCTTCGTAAGGGCTAGACGCTGGTACAGTGCAAACTGTAGGAGTTGTAAGGTCTCGCGACTCCTTACCTCTCGTTGACAAGCCTGTTTTGCCGTCAATCAATCGACGCCCTTTGAGGTCCACGATCAACTCATGGTGAGCCAGGAAGTCTGCTCCAATAATGGGTTTTCCAATGTCTGCAACGATAAATTCCTAGAGAAATGGTCGGCGTAACCCTAGGTTAACGGACTGATGTAGACTTCCGTAGGTTTTGATGACTGAACCATTCGCTGCGTAAAGGACAGTATCACTTGGCGAATTTATCTTCTCTTTAGTCTGAGTCCGTGGTACAACAGAGACAGCTGCCCCCGTATCTATGAGGTAGTTTAACCCTGTCGTGTTGTCTCTGACGAAGAGGCGGGAAGGTAACCCGACAATGGTTTCCGCCACTGTCACTGCCGGTATTAGTTTCCCTTTTCTGGCCATGTGCAAGGCGTGCGACATTTGGTTGCTTCTTTACCAAACTTCTTGTGGTAGAAGCAAAAATCGGTTGTTCCTCGAGAACGAGATCTACTGTGTTTCCTGCGGCTGTTTCTGCGACTTTGGTCTAATTTCAAGTTAGCTACTTCTAACCTTAGTTGCTTGATTTCTTCCAATAAGCTGTCAAGCGCTGGTGGTGTGGAATTTACGGGGCAAAGGAGTGGTCTGTCGATCTCAGCTATCTTGTCTGCAACAATTGCTAGTTGCTCTGTATCTGAGTGGCCGGTAGCCAGGAGGATCCTGCATCCTACTAGGAAGTGCCCTCATCCAAAGTGTTCGGATTACATCCTCAGAAATTAGAGTACCAGCTTGACTTTTCATTTGACGTAGAAATGCTGACGGTTTTTCATTTCCAAGTTGCCTTTCTTCCAGTAGCTTACGTACTCGTGTACTCTCCGAATCGGCAAAAATAGCGATGAGCTTAGTCTTAAGTGTCTCATACTGATCTGGGCCAGGATTCTTAACAATATCTGCAACTTGTTGCAAAATGCCAAAATCAAGATTTGCAACAACTAATTGAAACTTTGCTGCGCTGGCGGTAACTCGACTTGTTGCGAACACTGCTTCAAGTTGGAGGAACCAGAGAGCAGGATCTGCCTTCCAAAATGGAGGAATCCGAACGGCCGGACCAACACTTCCCAAGTTAACAGTGTCTTGTTCCTGATGATGATTAGTCGCGTTTTCCATAGGTTGTGGAGGCTGTGTACTCATTCTGTTTCTTGAAGAAAATGAATCCTGTCGACGAATACTAGGTCACTCGCTTATCACGTCGGGGTCACCAATGTTAAGGAAGAGAGATTGCGAATGAATATTCAAATAAATATGAACACAAGAACACAAAATATTTAATAATAATTAAATGTCATAAAAATACAACTTGTCAAAAACATATCATACAAATCAATAATCGTCGTAGCAACCCGTCAGCTTGATCGTGAAGGCTGTTTGAGTCAAGGTAGAGTTAATCTAGAAACCGCTACATATTTTACACAAATTCCATACAGAAAGTTTCTAGCATAGATCCTATATTTCCAGTAAAATTATAACACAAACATACTGTCAACTGCACTTGACACTGACACCTTTTAATCAGAATTTGCTTAATATAGCAGCTGTTATAACATAGCTGGCTTATATATGATATTTAATTTCTTTATAATTTTTTAACTCTATATCCATTTAATATGAAGTATAAAATGCATTCAAATCGTATAGAG
>OY720454.1:26583808-26671509 GCA_963082715.1 Harpalus rubripes
TATCGTTAAGTAAATAATATAACAAACTATTATCACCATTTTTAGAATTATATATAAAATTTGATTAGGTTTTTAGTTTTAAGTACAGTGTATCAGAAACCTTACATTCAATAAAGAGTGGGGGTGATGTTTATCCAAAATACTAAAAATACTTTTATCAGCAGTACAGAATAGATTTCACATAGTCACATCAAGAATATTATTGTTAATATTACATATTTTATTGTACTGTGTCTGTTTAGAAGGTCTAAAAATTTAAAAAGTTATTAACATAGTTATCAGAAATTTTAGTTGTACAAAATATATTCAAGTTTGTTAGATTTAGATCACCAATGATTAAAATATTAGAATTATAAGTGTACTGTAATTGAATAACAAGATAATAACTTCAATTTTGATAAAATAAATACAGGAAACAATGAATAATCCTGCCCCAAAGTCCAGCTGTTACATCTTCAATGTTTTTGGTTAGTAAATAACTACTTCTGGACTGCCATCTAGAAATGTATACATTGTCGATGTTTCTACTCTGTTTGTTTACATAATCTAATTTGTCTACGTGTACATTTATACATTTTACATTTTTTTCTGTAACGTAATACTTATATTTAGATATTCCAATCGTTGATCGATTCTGTATGATTTGCTATTCCTTATGTTACGCTAGGCGGTATCTTATAATGCGGGCACGCGTTAGATACGCACTAGTTTGCGAGCACCTATTATTCATCGCTCCGGAAATGAGATCGTGTGCGTGCCCGGAGCTCCGGACTGGTTTCGGGCAAGGCTGACTCCGGTCACACAAACCCAACTAGAGTCCGGAGAAGGATGGAAATTTTACACTTGGATACGAGGAAATGGCAGAAATGATTACAATGAACAAGATTAGTGAATATAATAGTGATATGAATTTGAGTTGGTTGATAGTTAAATTTAGCATCTACTTCATTCTAGTTGTTCTGATTATTTGTACCTATAGATTCATTAAATATATCTGATCAAAGTCTTTTTAAAATTGTATTAGATTTTAGCTCTGTCCAATCTGTCAAATTCAGTAGTGTCGTTTACTTAGTTTTTATGGGAATATATGAGATACTACTCTTATTTTGTTATTTTGAAAATATATGTTACAGTAAGCATTCAAAATTAAGCATAAGTCTACTGATAAGTTTATTATGTAAATGTGAAACTGACAGAAAATAACGTTATATGTAGGTACGTACACTTATGAATCAATACTAGAATAACCGAAATAAAAAAAAATATGTAACAGCAAGAGTATGGTCAACAACAAACATCGTTTTAAAATGGCATGTCGTAACGTAGTCGAAACTTTATGAATTTTGTAAGACAACCGTGTTATATCCATATTTATCGCGCGCCCTTGTCAAAGCAAATATAAGAGAAATAAATATATGCCAACTTGTTGAGTTGTTCATGATACAGATGACTTTGATCAGACACCTTTCAAATATTAAACTGTACCTACTTAACTGTTTCCTTCGTATAATTCGTAATGAAAGACAAAATACAATAAAACTTTTTTTTTCATTGTCCATAGTTCAGATCATCCAATATTAATAAGCTGTGGGAGAATTTTCAAAACTTTTTTTAGTGTTTTACAGAAACTAACACAAAGAATGCCTAGAGTATGTCAAGGTATTATTAAAGATATAGGAGGTTCTTCCGAAGAATTGAAAATTTAAATTAACAGCAATTTTTCTCGTTTAAATGTTTACAACAATGCCCTGTTTTGTTAAAATAAACATTCATTTCAAATTTATTATTTTTAACCTATAAATTTAATAATTGTTGCAATTTTGCTGTTTCTCATTTCAATGGTGTAACTGCAAAATGACATCCATATAAAAATTAAAACTTTGGTGTTATATATAAAAATTCAACCGTAATAATAAAATTTCAGCATTGCCGAAAGAACATAAAAAGTACCCTAAAAAGGTGGGAATAACAGAAATTAAGAGAAAAGAAATGGGACTTAAATAATTAACAGCAGATTACTGAAGGTACTGGTCAGGGGTACAAGAAACAGAGAGGGTGGCAGGGGGAGTAGGGATAGTAGTTCACAAACAATATATAAATCAAATGAGTAATGAAAAATATATTAATGAAAGATTAATGACAGCAGGAAAAGAAGATGAGTTCACATTAATAATAGCACATGGGCCTAATGAAGATGATAAGATGGAAAATAATATATTGATAGATCAAATAGAGATACATTAATGATGGGAGATTTAAACGGAAAAGGCGGTAGAAACAAAATTGGGATTGAAAGAATACTGTGAAGAGACGGGGAAGTAACTTTAAACGACAAGGGAAAGAGAATAATCGATGTATGTATACAAAAACCATCTGGCTGTAGCGAATACATTCTTCAAACATAAAGACATACAAAAATACACGCTGGTAGTCCCAGTAAAAAACCAAAAATCTATTATAGATTACTTTTTAATAAATAGGAATAAATTAAAACAAGCCGAGTTGAGATCAGTAGCGATCACTACTTCGTCATTATGACTATGGAGTTAAAAGTACTAAGAAGACATGAAAAAAGAAAAACCGTAAACCAGGAAAACATAAAAAGTCATAAACTCGCAGACGAAGACATAAAAATAAGATACATGAATTTGGTTGAAGAAAAGCTGTCAGAGTTTAAGAAAATGGAAAACATAGAGGACATTTGGACTAGCAAATAAGACCACGGAAACTAGGAAAAATACAAAACGTTGAGAATAACAGCTAAAATACAAATTAAAGAGGCAAAAAAAAAAGGAATGGGTTAAATTCGGACATAAGCTTAACGAAGCATACGTAGAAAATCAAAAACTTTTCATTGAGGCAATTAAAAATATACGAAAAGAAAACGAGAACGTTTTATTCAACATAAAAGATATGAAAGGAAACATATTAAATGACAAAATTCAGATTATGTATAAATGGCGAGAATATTTTAAAGAATTATTGAAAGAAGGAACAAATGTAGTACAACGACCACTAGAAGAGAAAACACATGATAGAGAAGGTGTAGCGTCACAGGATCAGGAGGAAGAGTTCTTAAACGCAATAAAAAAAATCAAATAGAAAAATCACCAGGGCACGATAATATTACCGCGGAAATGCTAAAAAGTATGGGCAAAAAAGCATAAGACTGTTTAACGTAACAGAAAAACTGGGAGTTCCTTCAGATTGGCAAACTAGAATAATCTCACCAATATTTAAAAAGGAAAAGCCATTCAACAAAGTTTAGTGCAGAAACATAGTCTAAGGCAAGGATGTATTATCAGTCCCCTTCCCTTCTGCATTTATCTAAACGAAATACTCAAAAACGTGAGGTCAAACTTAAGACGTACAGAGTATGATACAGGAATATGAAACTCATAAAAGTAGCTTAATAAAGTTGTGTTGGTGATATGGTCATCATTACAGAATCCGAAAATGACTTACAGCAAAACATAAACATCCTTAATGAAGAATTCAAGAGGCGGAACATGAAAATAAATAAAGACTAAACGAAAACAATGTTAGTAAATGGAAAAGGAAAACCCCAGAACATAAGAATAAAAAACACAAAATTGGAACAAGTAAAGACATTTAAATATCTAGGAATAAATATCAGCGAAGCAGGAAATATCGAACAGGAGATTAATGAAAGAATAAGCAAAGGAACACGTCTTTTTTAATGCTTTAACACAAAAATTATTGGCAGTAAAGTAAACTGAGAAGTATAGAGATGAAATATCTAAGAAAAATCGAGTGGAAGAGTAAATTGGATAAAATTATAAACGAAGTATATAGACAAAAATTAATCACAAAACCACTAAAGGAAACAATAGAACATATACAAATATTGGATGACGCATGATTAACAAAATTTGTGCGTGAAGTGAAATTATTTGGTAAAAAGAAAAAAGGAAGGCCAATAAAAACAGGGGAAAAAGAAGTACAGGCGGCTGCAGAAAGTAGAGGTGTGTCGTGGCAAATACTGTAAAGTAAAGATGAATGAACTACATGGAAGAACTACTGGAAAAGAAGCCCAGAAACTGAAACCTGAAAATGACACAGACACCCACAGCCTTATTCCAAAACGTAGAAAGGCTTAAGGGTTAAGTAAGTAAATAAGTAAGTATCTCTTATACATACATCTCGAGATCCCTATGCTGGGCGCGTTTCTTGAGACACCTATAAATAAAATGTTCGGCGAACGTGATTATACCAATCAGCTATATAAAATATTCCAAGGATACAAAAGAAATCCATATTATCAACAAAAAAAAATCACTCTTAACTTTTAAAATACCAATTATAACCTGAAAATTCACGAAAAGGTAATCCATGTTTCATTTCATAAATGACTTGGTTTTTAACTTGATCATTTTATTTAAAGTACTAATATTTACTAAGTGGCTTATGAAATGTATTCTGTTTTGCCTATTCTCAAAATTTCAGGTGGGAACAAATAAAATAGGGACCCTGTATAGTTAATTCTCAAATAATTTTCTACATTATTCTGTTGAAAGATAAATGAATATTTGTTTCATATTTTTGATGCCACACTCTTGTATATAAAAATATTATTAAAATATTCTAATAATTTATAAAACCTAATATTAAGAGCCAATATGAATTTATTACAACATAAGCAAAAAGAAATATATGTAAATATATGTTTTTATCTTCTACATGAAAATTTATTGAAATTTTGATTGAAGCAAATGCATGAAAAACTCAGAGCGTGCACTTCGTTTTCCGAACCAATATATCAGCATGGAGATACAATTCAATTTGAAATCTAGTCACCATTGGGCGGCATATGGCCATTATTCAGATTTTACATCAATTTCACTGAAAAAAATGTAACAACAGCATAACAACTGACAATCACTTCATGTGCTAAATGCTAAATGGATTGCGAATCCATTCGCTTTTGTTTTCTGCTAAATTCACAGTAACACGTTTTCAAAAATATATGTGGTATCTTTGTTAAATTTTTCACTTTTGTTCGTGACAGGATATTCACAACATATTACATGATGCAGAGAAAATTGGAGATATTGAGCAACGTGGCAAAAGTCGTAGGAGGATTAGCACTTCTGAAAGACAAGATGCGATGCGATATTATAATGGAACTCTGATTTTTTTTACTTCTTTTTCCAAAGCTACTACATATACAGAGTGCTGCAAGCTTCAACAACTAAACTTAAAATTTATATAAAAACTTAAAAACAAGTGCACAAATTCATTTAAACAAAACCTGACACATTTTT
Organism: Harpalus rubripes; assembly: GCA_963082715.1. NCBI lineage: Eukaryota > Metazoa > Arthropoda > Insecta > Coleoptera > Carabidae > Harpalus > Harpalus rubripes. The sequence continues at coordinate 26,589,094 of OY720454.1, forward strand.
CATTATAGAGAAAGCATAAATGAAATATAAATCAATTTTACAATTTTATTGAACAAAAAATGATATTCTAACACTCAGACGAAAAACAATTTAAGCCTGCTGAGTATAATAACACCGGAACAGTATTGTGCTGCAACTTCGTCTATGATGGAACGATGTACTCATGGACATGATTTAAAAAAAATTTATTTAAAAATATTTTGGTCCTGAATTTAGTACATTAAAATTTGCAAACTAATTAGTATTCATTGTTACAAGTAGAACCATTTGCGAATATATCTAAAATGAAGTATTTAAAAAGAAAAAAAATACATCGAAACCTATTTTAAAAAAATTGTCCCAGGATACAGTGATGATAAATATGTCATTTTAGGATTTATTGCTCGTTAATATTAAAAAATAACTTCTCTCACTTTTGTAAAGCAAGATTAAAATCAGTTCGAAAACTAAACTTTACGTTAGCTGGTTAGCCCCACTCCAGCCTGCATTAACTATCCTACCCTGTAAGTCAGTTACTAATTCTAAAAAAAAAAAAAACTAATGAAACAGGTTGCACAAATTAAAATGTCAACATTGGAATTGCTAAGTTAAAGTCACCAAACAGATTTTTATATAAACTAGATGTCACTAATATTAGACAAAAAAATATTAAATTAAATATTTTGGATTATTTTGTGAATTAATTTATTATTTTTTAGTGATCTCTAATTCTTAAATTTTACTACAGTACGGATATAATATTTGTACGCATCACTGTACATTTTTCAACCAATAATATCAACATACACCTGATAGTATTATTGTATGTGACATTTCAGTAATGTTAAAAAAGCTCATATTTTATATTTTCACTGACCGCTCGGAAATGGTTAAAGATAGAACAATAAGCGTTGAAAATTTTGTTGGAAGTCACAGCTATTCTGATATATATTTGTTATATGTTGCTATGTTATTGTTATTATTGTGTTGTTATGAAAACGTATAACAAGTTGTTTTATATATATATATATATATATATATATATATATATATATATATATATATATATATATATATAAAAATATATGTTTGACATTTGTTCTTATATTAAATTATTTTCTGTTATATTTATTTATTTTGCTTCTGCATGATGAACTATCAACAGGTTATGGGCCCAGGACCAGGCTCTGTATATGGTCTTCAAGTATTTGATGGAGAAAATTTTAATAGTTGGAAGTTTAGGTTGTCAGTTATTTTGGAGGAAAAAGGAGTCCTGTCTTCAGTAGAAATTGATGAGAATGACGTGCCTGATATAGAAATATGGAAAAAGAATAATTTAAAGGCAAAATGTATTTTAATTTCTTGTATTAGTGATAAATGCCTGGAATCTGTAAAAGATAAGAAGACTGCGAAAAAAATTTTGAAAACTTTGTCTGACAAATATGAAAGAAAATTAGTTTCTTCTCAATTATATTTAAGGAGAAGGTTATTGCAATTAAAATATGACAAAAAGGGTTCATTAGAAGATCATTTTAATCTTTTCGACCATATGACACGAGAGCTTAAGGCTGTAGGTGCAGTGATGTCTGAAAATGAAATTGTATGTAATTTACTTATGACTTTACCAGAAGATTTTAATGGAGTTATCTCAGCAACTGAGACAATAGATGATTCGAAGGTGACTACTGAATACGTCAAATTAAGGTTGTTAGATGAAGAAACTAGAAGAAAGTCGACGAAAATGGAAAATGAAAGATTAACGAAACAAGATGATGTTGCGTTTCAGATAAGTAATAATAAAAGAAAAGTTACTTGTTACTTGTTAAATTGCACAAATAATGTAATAAAATGTTTTAACTCTGGCAAATTTGGTCACCTGAAAAAGAATTGCCGTGTAAACTATGTAAATAAAGGTCCATATAAAAATGCTTACTATTCATTGGAAAACAAGTCTAAAGAAGATGCAAGAGTAGCATTTTTAACAAATTACCAGAATAAAGAAGAAATCATTTTTATAATAGATTCTGGAGCAAGTGATCATATGATTAATTCGTCGAAATATTTCCATGAAGAGAATATACTTAATCCAAAAATCAAAATTGATGTAGCAAAGAAGAGCGAATCAGTTGTTGCAGAAAGCTCTGGAGTTATCAAAGTAAGAGTAGGAATTTATGACATAGAAATTAAAAATGTCTTATATGTCCCCGACTTAAAAATTAATTTATTATCAGTCCGTAGGTTAGCAGATAATGATCTCGTAGTCATTTTTAAAAATAATAAAGTTTTAATAAAGAAGAATAATAAAGTTATTGCATATGGTTATCGAGAAGGTTCTTTATACAAAGTCAGCTTTGGTTTAAACTTATCTGGAGAAGCGTATGTCAGTAAACAAAGAATAGATTGGCACAGAAGATTAGGTCACGTAAATTATGGTTCGCTAACAATATTGAAGAATATGGGTCTCATTGATACTTTTGAAACTTTGGATGGAAACTGTGACATTTGCTTAAGAGGAAAAATGACAAGATTACCTTATAGAAAGAAAGCTCCTAAAACAAGAAGACCGTTAGAACTTATTGGCAGCGATATATGTGGTCCGGTTAGTCCTGCTTCAATTGGTGGATATAAATACTTTGTTACATTTTTAGACGATTTTACACACTTTGTAATGGTTTTTGGCATAAAACATAAAAATGAAGTCTTTAAATTATTTCAAGAATATGTAGCGGAAGCTGAAACACATTTTAATAATTTGAAAGTCAGTATATTGAGATGTGATAATGGAACAGAATATGTTTATAATGATTTTAGCAAATATTTGAAAGAAAAAGGCATAAAAATTGAGAAAACAATTCCATATACACCTCAGAATAATGGAAAAGCGGAAAGAATGAATCGAACATTAGTAGAAATGGCTCGTTGTTTATTAATTGTAGTGGAATGTCAAAATCTTTTTGGATGGAATCAATTCAAACATCAGCATATATTTTAAATAGATTGCCTACAAATGAAAAGAAAATTCCAGCTCAAATATGGTTTGGATCTCAACCTGATTTAAAGAAAATAAAGGTTTTTGGCAGTACTGCATATTTACATGTCCCAGAAAATAAAAGAAGCAAATTAAATGAAAAAGCAATCAAATGTAAATTAGTTGGCTACGTTGTAAATGGATATAAATTGTGGGACGGTAGAAAATTTATCACAGGAAGAGATGTAATATTTGATGAGGTAAAGCAACTTCCTCATTACTATCATACAATTAATTTAGAAGATAATAATAAAAACAAAGAAAACTATAACGAAGAAACGTCAGTAGAACAAGAATTGCAAAGAAATAACGAAATTATTGAATTGGAAGATGAATCTCAAAATAATTCGAATAAGAGGAAATTAACTAAACCAAAATGGATGGAAGATTATGTTTTGGCACTTCTGGCAGATGTAGAAAATGTACCACAAGATTATCATTCAATATTAGAAAGAAAAGATAAGCAAAAATGGATAGAAGCAATGGAAGTAGAAATAAAATCATTAAATAAAAACAAAACTTGGACAGATGCTGAAAACGTGAATAAGAAACCAATTTCTTGTAAATGGGTATTTTCGAAGAAATTTGGTGTGGATGGTAAAGAAATATATAAAGCAAGACTGGTTGCAAGAGGATTTAGTCAACAATTTGGTATAGATTATGAAGATACTTATGCTGCAGTAGTTAGTACAACAGTAATACGTATTATGCTTGGAATTGCAAATTCGAAAAATTGGGAAATTCAACATTTAGATGTGAAGAATGCTTTCTTAAATGGTAAATTACAAGAAGAAATTTACATAGAATTACCTGAAGGACCTTTTAAAGAAAATAATGGTATAAAAAGACTAAACAGATCATTATATGGTTTAAAACAAAGTTCGAGATGTTGGAATAATGAATTTACTAATTTTGTTTTGTCAATAGGATTCACAAGATCGAGATACGATGAAAGTGTATATTTTAACACAAATATAAATAATTATATAATTTTATATGTGGATGATATTTTACTTATTGGAAATGAAGTATAGAAATTAAAAGCAAAATTAATGAATAGATTTGAAATGAAAGAACTTGGAGATGTAAAAATATTTATTGGTATGCAAATAGAACGAGATAGAGAAAAGAAAATTTTGAAGATTCACCAAACAAAGTATATAGAAAAATTGATAAATAAATATTGTGAAGGTGAAGAGAGAAATGTCAAAACTCCAATGGAAAAAGGACTTGTACTGAAGAAAGGAGGGCAAAATGAAGAAGGGGTAGAAACTGAATACAGGCAATTATTAGGAGCTTTGATGTATGTCGCGTTAAATACAAGACCCGATATTTGTTTCTCTACGAATTATCTGAGTCGATATCAAATAAATGCAACGAAAGAAAATATGAAATATTTAAAAAGAGTACTTCGATATTTAAAAACAACAAAATTTAAAATTGGAATTTCTGGAAGGACAAAACGTCGAAGCCTATTGCGATGCAGATTGGGCAAATGATGTAAACGTAAACGACAGGAAATCTGTAACTGGATATTGTTTAAAAGCGTTCGGTGGAACTGTAGGATGGGCTACAAGAAAACAAAATTCAGTGACCCTATCTAGTACAGAAGCCGAATATACAGCTCTTTCTTTGGTAGCATGTCAATGTAAATGAATAAATGGATTTTTAAAGGAGATTGGCATAAATAAGGAAAAGAATGAAATTACAATATTTGAAAATAATAATAATGGAGCAATATCTATTGCAAATGGGACAGGAAATCAAAAACGTACAAAACACATAGACGTCAAATATCATTTTATAAAGGAATTAATAAATACAGGACACGTAAAAGTAAAATATGTTGCCAGTGAGAATAATCCAGCTGATTTATTTACAAAAGCTTTAGATAGGAATTTATTTGAAAGACATCGAGATGCTATTGCTTTGAAATATTAGAATTTTAATTATACAATTTAAACTTTATTATATTTGTTATTTAATGTTTTTTTCTGTTTGCTTACAGCATGTTTACAGTTTAAATTGCAGGGGATTGTTGGAAGTCACAGCTATTATGATATATTTGTTATATGTTGCTATGTTATTGTTATTATTGTGTTGTTATGAAAATGTATAACAAGTTGTTTTATATATGTATAAAAATATATGTTTGACATTTGTTCTTATATTAAATTATTTTCTGTTATATTTATTTATTTTGCTTCTGCATGATGAACTATCAACAAATTTAGATGACAGAATTTTTTCCATCTGTGACTGAATATTTACTTCAATTTTATTTTTTAACCTATCATTCAGACTCGGTGAGAAAAAGATCAGCAAAGATTAAAAATTTACATTATTCATAAAATTCTCTAACAAAATATGTTAAGAAAAATGTTTTCTACGATTCAGAAGTTATGGATAGTTAAAAACACATGTAATTTGTTAGCTGCATTTGCTTTTATCCCATATTTTTGCATTCCATACCGACACTGTTAAAAATAGAATAACAAGTACGTTGAAAATTTTCAAGCAGAACACGTGAAGCAATTTTTTGTTGAAAATATGAGTTACCAATTAGAAACATGTAACCGCTTAGAACTTTTGCCTGTTTGCTCTTAGTATGAATTTTTGCTTTTCACTATAAATTGATTATGTTTTTTCAACAGATATTATAAATAAATAACTTATGACTGAAACAATTAAATTAAAAATAAGGTGATATATTTACTTGATTTACAAAGCATATATATATATCGCTTATTATTACCTCTAGCTATTACAACTATATAACATAAATTATTGTATGTTAACTCCTCTATAAAACTACGGAAGTATATCAATATTATTTCTTCCGGTTTTGGAGTATTTGATAGCAAGTTATTATTTTCAAATAGAACACCCTATATATTTTTTCAAATTTGAAAAGTACATGAAATTTGCTATCCAACTGTATAAAAACAATCATATGTTGTATTATTAAAAAAAAGAATGGCGAATGTTTAAAATATTACATTTTATTGTAGGATGCATTGCAGTACAATTTTTTGAATAAGACATATTCTAATGACACGGAATAACAGATATAATAATTAAATATCGTATTAAAGTAAATGTATATCAATTTAAATATTTAATTAATTAATTTTCTTTATATTTGAAAGGTCTATGTAAAATAAATGAAATGCAAAGCCTCCTAATTTTAACAAAAATGGAATATTTTAATCATTTGCCATTCTATTTTTTAATAATACAACATTTGATTGTTTTTATACAATTGGATAGCAAGTTTTATGTACTTTTCAAATTTGAAAAAAATATATACGGTGTTCTATTTGAAAATTAAAAGTTGCCATCAATTACTCGAAAACCGAAAGTAATAATATTGATCTGCTTCCGAAATTTTATAGAGAAGTTTACGTATTATAATTTATGTTATATAGTTTAAATCGCTAAAAGTAATAATAAGCGAGATATTTGCTGGTTCATTTATAGACGGATATTCTGTATATATATCATCATGGCATATATCCGTTGCTGGGCGGCACAATCTACTTTGTGCACAGATTTCGGTAATGATGATGACATATTTGTTCTCTGCGAGCGTTTACCAGGCGTCACCTCACGGGCTCTCACTGTTGGCTTGGAGAGTGCACCACAGAGCCAATTTTGTGCCATTTAAAATTTGAAATATGAAACATTTCTTTACATATAGGTACCTACATTATCAAATATAATAAATTAATTAGAATTACATACACATACAAATATACGTACATATGTATATGTATAATGAAATAGTTAAATATTAGATAGGTAGTTTAATATTAGATTGTCCCCAAGGAGTTGAAATTTCCCTCTTTTTGTAGATACAGAGCTTGAGGAATGATAAACGATGTCCTGGACAATGACTTCCGATCGCGCCGTATTCACAGGAGCTTTGTAATGTCACTTCGCACCGCAAGCTACGGACAAAGCTCGGGAGCAGCTTTCAGGACAACTTAAACATCTTGGGATAATAACGAACAAATTCGGGGCTACGCAACAAATTGAGAACCTATAAAAGAAAATACTAAACCGGGAAATGGTTACAAAACCTAAAAATATCTGGTATATGAAACAATAATAAAAAATGTAAATTTATTTTTGGAATTAAATCATTAAATACGCACAAATTAATTATTTAAACTCTAATAATTTTATTGATATATGTAATTACTAATACAAAATACCCATTAAATTAATTATTAGTATATTAAATAATTGTTAATTAGAGCATTATGTAATAATAATTCCACTTTTTAGTAGGATAACATTATAATGAACAAAGGTTTATTTCGATGTCTGCGGAACCAATACGATTTATGATAGAAAAACAAATATTATCATTTACCTGAGCGTTATATGTATGTATAATGAGTAATTCATATCTCAAGGCAAACGTTAGGGAAGAGTTAATGAAAGGGGCAAAAACATCAGAATTCTTAAAAATATAATCTGGAAGAACAAATACATGCCGCCTGAAACTAAAATTAAAATATATAAAACAACAATAAGAAGAAAAAATCTGATGTGGCCAGCACATTACCTTCCGTCAGTTGTATGAGGTATTTACGAAACTTCTACCGGTGAACTGTTACAGGTAAACAGCTTTTTATCAGGTTATAGCTACTATAATCGATATTTTAAGAACGCAGTGGTAAACAGGGTAGATCCATAATCTATGAAAAAAATTGAAACAGGTTAGAAATTTGACGTAGTTAACAAACTGAGCACAGTCCTACTTTGAACATATTTCCACATTTAACGCGCACGCTTCGCTTTGCATCACTACCTTTTTTGAGATTAGATTCTTCATGAATCCGGTAGATGGATCTGGTAGATATTGAACAATTTTTGAACACGGTAACTTTTTACCACTCGTGTTTTCGAACACAGTCGGTAGATGCGGTATCTACCGGTAGAATTTTCGTAAATGCCTATGTATTTTCTGTAAAATCCATACAGAAAGTTCCTTGCAAATTTTTTTTAAATTTCTTGTATGTACATTACCTTTCGAGAGTTGTATGTATTTTATAGAAATTTCATACAAAAAGTTTCGAGCAAAATCCTATATTTCGATTAAAATTATAACACACGTATACTACGAATATGTCAATTGCACTTGACACTGACATCTTTCAATCAGAATTTTCTTAATACAGTAGATGTTTCTACCATAGCTGGCTAATTTATGAAATTTATTTTTTTTATAATTTTATAACTCTCTATACATTTAATATGAAGTATAAAATGCAGTCAAATCGTATAGAGAATACAATGTTCTTTATTATTTATAATAACATTAAATGTGAAAAAATGATATTTAACATCGTTTTTTCAAGAAAAACTGTTAAAATCTTCAAATGAGGGTACTTCCGGTTGATCAATTATAACCAAAATCTAATCATCTCTTCATATGGATGCAACGAAGTGGAATACGAAAGAATTATAATTTTTGGAATTTAGTATTAGAGTTATCGTAGACGAAATTTTGTTACACACACACACACACACACACACACACACACACACACACTCACACACACACGCACACACACACACACGCATATATATACAGAGTGTCCCATTTAAGGTACGAATGCATTGGGATCTCGAGAACCGTAAGAGCTACAAGGTTGGTTAAATTAGACAAAAGTTGCCCCATTAGGAGACCATTTTAATGGTATTTTGTTATTTGCGAAAAAGTGCATAGGTCACTAGATATAGGCGAAAATGGAAATTTTGCAGTTTTTTATTTTTGCAAATAACTTCGAAGTGTGAAATCATACTGGATTTTGGTTTGCACATCTTTAGGGCATTTTTTATGTTCTTTCGACTGGCGATGCTCAATTTTTTTTTATCAATGTTGGTTTCCGAGGATTGATGTCAAAGTTTTAATTTTTATATGGACGCCATATTGGAAAGTTACGCCATTGAAAAGAGATTTTTTTTAACTTTACAATGATATAAAATAGTAATAATTTATTTTTATAATTAACAGAGAAATTAACAAAAAATGTTATTAATACTAAAATTTAATTGAGAAAAGTAAATCGAAGGCTGCTATTTAAGAAAATAACTACTTAATAAACAAATAATGTTAAAAATACAAAAATAATTTACAAAAACTTCACAATAAATTTTCTATTAACCCGCCATTTCGTTCTACGCACTTCTGCGCCTTCGTTCTGTTCCTTTTATAACTTTTCTCAGAATTTGATTTAGGATTCTTACTGCGGCATTTCTTAAGTCATTTTCATTCTGATATTCCCGAATAAAAAGTTTATTTTTTAAGTATCCGTATTTAAGTAGCCTTCGATTTACTTTTTTCAATTAAATTTTAGTATTAATAACATTTTTTGTTAATTTCTCTGTTAATTATAAAAATAAATTATTACTATTTTATATCATTGTAAAGCTAAAAAAATTCTCGTTTCAATGGCGTAACTTTCCAATATGGCGTCCATATAATAATTAAAACTTTGACATGAATCCTCGGAAACCAACATTGATAAAAAAAATTGAGCATCGCCAGTCGAAAGAACATAAAAAAGTGCCCCAAAGATGTGCAAACCAAAATCCAGTATGATTTCACACTTCAAAGTTATTTGCAAAAATAAAAAACTGCAAAATTTCCATTTTCGCCTATATCTAGTGACCTACGCATTTTTTCGCAAATAACAAAATACCATTAAAATGGTCTCCTAATGGGGCAACGTTTGTCTAATTTAACCAACCTCGTAGCTCTTACGGTTCTCGAGATCCCAATGCATTCGTACCTTAAATGGGACACTCTGTATATATATATATATATACAGTGTGTTCAAAAAAATTCCTAACTCGGAGTAGGCTATGAATAGAGAAACGTGTGTCTGATCATTATTAAATTTAAAAGTCAAGTTGTCAAAATTGATCTTGAAATGTAATTTTAAAGAGAATAGACAATAAAGAAGGATACAGTATATTGACATTCGCCGTTTTCTAATTTGTTTCCATTTCTAAAACAAGATACAGGAAGAAAAGCTTTGATTTCTTTACAAAAACATTTTTGATAATATCTTATGTCAAATTGACATTTAATTAATTGACATACGTTTCTTTGTACATAGCCTACTCTGAGTTAGGAATTTTTTTGAACACACTGTATATATATATATATATATATATATATATATATATATATATAACATCATCGTAAAAATAGTAAAATCGTATTCTAGGGACCTTAAAACGTGCTTATTCATTAAAAACTGACTACCGAATTTTTTGACCAAAGACAATACCTTCCTTACCTAAAGGTGACGGAAGGTAAAAAACAAACATTCATAAAAGTGTACTTCGAAAAGTTGCAGAATATTGGAGGCAGATTGTTGATTATTTTATCTACATAAAGAATTAATATAAACTATCGAAAGACAAATAATGTAAAGAATGTAGAAATCAAGAGGAGTAAAATTTGATGTCATGTTAAATAAAATTATTTGTAGGAATTAACAAATTTCTAGCTACAAATTATTAATTAAAACAACGAACTAATAATAAGGTTTTTTATTTTTATTTTTATTGTTTGAAAAAAAAATCCTATTTTGAGTAAAATTATCCAATTCAGAATGCATTGTTAGACAAACAGTTAGAGAGTGTAGCAATTTGGTATTTTTTATAAAGTAAATTTTAAAAATCCTTAGGGGCGATCAATTTCGTGTTTTTAATAATGCCATCCTGAGGCCTATTCATTATCATTAATTTCTAATAGTCAATTCTTCGAATCCAGAGGTACTAAAAATGTACCGTGTACGGATATTGTTATTAATTTTTCGAATAAATAAAATAAAACTGATCCGTATCAGCACATCAAATTATTAACGTATTTATCCATATGATTGAAACATATTTAATCTTCGTAGAATCTTGAAAGTACTGGTATACGTATATTTTGTCTGGGAAATCTGATGGTATAACGTTGTGGAAAATATGGGTAAATTCAATGCGGCTAATTGCATTGATTCGGCAAACAAATGGCCGGCTAATTACTCCGTATATGTTAAATTACTCCACATGACTGAGTCATAATTAACAATTATGCGATTTCATCGCAAAAATCAATCATTCACATAAACTCAATAATCGAATTCAAATCATTATCAGCATCAAATTGCTTGAAAGTAACTTATAAATTCATTTCGGCTGCAAGCATTCAGTAGCTTTCAGCTTCAAAAGCCATATTATTATCTCGTTCAGAGTACTAGAGTAGATGCCTGAAAATGATAAGGATAATACAAAAAATTTCCAACCATTTAAAATGTCAGTATTTATTATCTACAGTTATCATCACGCTATAAATTACTTTTGACTACTTTTTTAAAATTTTGATGTGTGCCTACATTTTTAATGCAACTGGTCGACATTAGGGCGTGCGATCTGAGAAATTTGAAATCAATTTTTTCCTCAAACTGATTTGCCGCACTTGATCGATTTGATCGATCAATAGCAAAAAATCGATATTTTGTAATATGAAATCCAAATACTTTTTAAAAAACAGATATTAATTAAGAATCAAAACATCTATTTTAATAATATATCAAAAATCGATTTTAATAAAAAAAATCGTAAGATCGGTTTTATTATAAGATTGATTTTTATTGATATGAAATTTCTACTACGCTTACGCATATCAAATTACGAAAAATAAACGTAACGCGCGTGGAACACCAAATGCTGATGGTGAAATCTTTTCATTTAACTTAATTTAAGTATTTTTTTTTGTAAACCGATTTTTCAGAATCTAGGAAATCGATATCTTTTAGAAAGATCGATTTTCTGGAATTCGGATAAATGTTTTTTTAATTGATCGATCTTTTGGATAAAATCGATTATTCAATCGATCAATCTATATGAAGAAAATCGATTTTCCAATTGTTCGATCTTTTCAATAAATAAATTTTTTCGATTGATCGATCTTTTCAAAATAAAAGATCAATCCGATTTTTACAAATAAAGTTCGATCAATTGATTTTTTTCGCAGCCTTAATTACGAATTACTTTATTTGCTCAACCTCAGTTGCTTGATTAGATAATTCATTATTTTTAATAAAATTTTCGTGTCGGCCAGTCGAACTAAAAATGTATACTAAAATAAATAAATAAATATATCACGGCATATTACCTATTGCTCAGTGTGTCAATCTGATTTGTACAAAGATTTCAGTAATCATGATGACATACTTGTACCGTGCGGGCGTTTACCAGGCGTCATTACACGGGAACTCAGTGCTGGCGTGCTGAGTGCACCACAGGGGTCAATTCATTTAAAATTCGAAATATTTGATGTCGGGCAGGAATTAAATACATAATAAGAAATAATTATTAATTTTGGAAAAATTCTTATTGAATGAGCTACACTATCTAGGTAGGTACATCTCATAAAAATGCCCTTTTTAAATACCCATATATTTTTATTTATACATTTAATTTCAGCAATGAATTTTTACATTAATATGTAGGTAATACATATAACGGATGTCCCAGGCAATACTTGACAGCAGTATAACAAGGAAAAACAGTGTTTTCAAATATATATTATCTGTCCCGCAAAATTTTGTAGGGTGCTTTATACATAGAATTTTAAAACATAAAAATCTGATTCGTTTAATGTCAACATTTTTGAATTTACGTCTGTGGTAACCGCCCAAACTTAAGGTAAAAGCACCGGTCAATGATTTAATATTACTTTAGATGGAATTCATTAAATAGTGGGAGTTTTTTGTATCCGACATGCTCAATTTTTGGGTAAATAAGTTAAGTTAATAGACATAATAAATCATTAATAGTATTTTTTTGAAATTTTACTATTTATAATGGATTTAATAGTAATTGACTTTTTAAGATTATATAAAATATTAATGATTTTAGGTCATGTTGCAAGAGGGGTATCAAATACTGATACTTACACATTTTTACCTCCCGCTACCCTTGGTAAGGGAGGTATAAGAATCGTGCTAAAAATCGTATACCGAGATTTTGGTAAATAACCACGTTTTAAGGTCCCTAGGATCCAATTTTAACATTTTCACGATGATGTCTGTACATAGCAGATTGGCACACCCAGCAATGGGTAATATGCCATGCTGATATATTTATTTACTTATGTCTGTGTGTGTATGTGTATGTGTGTGTCGGATAACCGGAAATGGCACTTTACTAGAAGCTCTAAATAGTTTTTCTTCGAAATATACCTTTAAAAGTTATTTTTTCGAGATTAATGTTATTATAAAAATTAAATATTATTAAATTTTCTATAGATTTGCATTAATACTTTTCTATATATTTTATGGATCAATTTATAAAATTATCTATAATTAAAATCCCTATGCTTTAAACAAACATAACGCAGTTATTCAAATGTATATAACTGACAGATAAATGTCACTATCAAAGAACTAATCATTTCAAAATAATATTAGTAACTTTTTAAAAAGAATAAAGTAAAAAGAACAATAGAAAAGGAATTCAATACAATTTCCAGCATAGGTAAATATGTACTTAGGTATGTATTTAGATTAATAAAAATTAACGATTCATAAAAATGTTTAAGCTAATCATAATTTTTGGATTAGTGAATTTTATTCTATCCCGGTATTTAAATTTTATTCTTCATTTTATTATAGCTCCGGTGGCTCAATCATTAGAGCAACGCCTCATGTCATGAGTGTCATCGGGGATATGGGTTCGAATCCCACTAAGGCATGGATGTGTGTGAATGTGAACCCACTCTGTAATTGGGATTGAATCCTGTTGAGGGGTTAAAAAAAGGTAGTTGCTTGGATTAGATTTAGATTAGACTATATTTTAAGAAATAATCTGTCAAAATTAGTGTACAATACGCTAATCCGAAAATAAGGATAAACTTAATCTTTTTTGTGACTCGGGCTGTAAATGGCGGGAGGTATTGTGTTGGCTACAGCAGATTTTTGAATAGTTGACGCCCACTAGAAATAGCTAATACCGGGAATATTAAAAATAATTTATTATTTTATTCCCATTATACCATTTCCCATAAATGCAGCTTCATGTACGAGTATATTGCAGCCATTTCAAGTTCGAATGCGAATAATAATACACATTTTCATCTCTTAACTTAAAGTGACAACTACCGGTGCTTATACCTTAATTTTTAAACCACGGTAAAAATAAATTTATACTCTGTTCTACTTTACTAATTCAGTGTATTATAGAGAATATGGCATAGTTTTGTAATCTCTGATTGGCTGAAATTGGAAACAAGTTTATGCAATGTAATTTCAGACTAGTGTCAGTGTATATGACATGTAACATCTCGTATCATTTTTATGTAGAATATAAAATATTATCTTCATCCGATTTGGAAAGTAGGAAGATAATACTTTATATGTCGTACCTACTGACTATAATGTGTGTATATTTTAATATGTCAGATGACAGTAATAGAATAACGCCATTTATTAATTCAGACTGTTTAAAACTGACGCTGATGTAAGGGCCATCTACTGAATTAGTTAGGTGGAACAGGGTATAGTATACAATTATTTCAATAAATGAACGTTGCTTATATGTGAATCCAAGTAGATTTGATTTTTAACAGAGAACTCAATATACATATGTATATCTTTTGGATTTTAATTATAGTATTATAAGATTTTACGCGGTGAAGATACAAAATATACCTATAAATAAAATATACTGCTTGTGGGAGTGAGATTTGTGAGACTGATATTGGACGAGTGAAGACATATATATCTGCATATATCTGCACTTGTCTGTAAGAATAGCTCTGCGCAAACGCCCGGATTATTTTGATTTTATTGGCGTAGAACAGTAACGGGGAACTAGCGGGAAGGAAATTCTTACACTGACAAGAATAGACAATTAAGTTTCTAGCAGAGTCCTCTTAAGTGAGAGATAGGGCATTAGCAGTTCATTTTAGTTTTATAGGTACATTAGATATAAGTGTATACCGAAAATTCGGTTGTATAAGAATACTGTAGACTAAGATGTCGAAAAACTGATAACACCCAATCTTATACTAGCAGTCGAGTAAATTTACATTTAGTTTTTTTATTTTTGTCAGATACGGTCATCAAAATATATCACGGTATATAACCATAAATAAGTATTTATTTTTTGCGAAATTGGTTGTTACATTGCGGCATCCATAATGATATATGAACGTATTTAAATTTAATAATGTTATACATATATGTATAATTTACCTATATTATAATTGTTATCATTTATAAAGTATTGTAAAATGTAGTGTTAAATATTTATTCATAATTTAGTCCGCGTTTTAATTGCTGTCCAATAATATTTGACACTATTTATTTCATCGAAAATATGTAAATATTGCAATAAATTCCGAAGGTTGTGTTAATAAGGCAATATTTATCAATCTGCAAATGTAAATTTTGAACACAATTTTAGCAATTAGTAATCAATACACGTTCGGTGCAATGTTCCCATTTCCATATTCATGAAATGTCTAGTAGCAAAACAGCATTAATTTTCATTTAGAATTTAATAAGAATCAAACATTACTATGTTAAACAGCACCCTCTTGTTTGTGTCTAAGCGATATTTCATTATTAAATAAATTTCTCATTAATATTGATTAAAAAACAATTCCGGCAATCATGCAAAATGTTTTGTTTCTAAGTCCGATGGAAGATTATGGAAAGATGAAGCTGGATACTCCAGTAATCGGATTACAAATACGCAAATCCGAACTGCCGGACTGCCGCTACAGATTCCAGTGTTAAAAAACAAAGTACGTAATGCTCATATACGCTAAAGTGCTTACAAAATAAGTTTCTACGCACTCGACAACAAATTATATATTTAAATACTTACATTTACTATTCTCCCCTTCAACATTTAGAATTCATTACACTTTTACATATGCAGAATTAATATGAAAATCCGTGACATGCAGGCGTTTAACCGATATTTTTTTAAATATACGAGTAAATTACCTATCCTATAAAATTTTGTGAGATGCACTATACAATAAAAATTTTCCATAAAATACTGGATTTTCTGTGCCAAATTTTTTTAACTTACACGCCTTGGAAACCGAGGAAACTTAAATAATAATGTTTTAAAAGTAGACTTGTTATTTAAAAAATTTCGACGGATTAAATGTCAAATACAACAGCATATCTTATTCCTAATAACGTTTTCCAATTATTCCTATTGTTTATTATTCGAGAAACTACTAGAACATTGTTCTAGATAAAAACATCTAATACAATAGATCGCGTCACTCAAGTAATTAAATAGGTTTGAACAGGTCTGTTCACGTCGTCAAATTGCCCGCGGCGATTACGTCATCGCTAAGGATAGACACTCGCTCCCTGCTGCGGCGGTCGCGTGCTCGCAGACTCAGGCATAGGACTTTCACGTTACTCTATAGGCGATTTTTGGCGAGCAAAATATTTGCTTATGGTTACTGTTCGCCTACGAACTATGCATTTTCGCGACACATTATTCGCTCAAAATGGCTGAAGTAATGACGTCACATCCTGTGAAATGTTTGCTATCAGAGCGAACTTGTCGCCTAGCAGAGTTGCTGGTTAGGGTTGCGGTCGCGGAACTGGCGCATACGTATACGTTGTTTGACTTGTTTTGTATATAGCTACAGCTGTTTTATATATGTATGGTTTCAATGCTTCTTGTTCATGTAATGATTTTGTGATTTCCAGTGCCACATTTGAATCAAAAATGCATCCATTTGAAAATTTCAACAAGTACAATATAATAAAATTATCCTAAAGATTAAACAAATTACCAATTATCTTGATTTATAATAATTAAACAAATAGATAATTACGAAAAATACACTTACAGTAAATAGTCCGGCAATAAAATTTTTGTGGTTATATCTATAAAATGACAGATGGATTTGAGCGAACACCGAATACCGAATATTACGTTTTCGCGACTGGAATAAATGATGACGCAATATGACGTCATTATTGTAACCATAAGCGAACATATAATGGAAACAGTTTGCATTAGTTCGGATCGCGAAAAACCGCCTTATATTTAGTGCGAACTTTTTTGCACTGAGTGCATAACTGGTTTCCACTTACACCGGGCACTAGCTGAGTTTTACATGTTTTATTTATACTTTTCAAGTGAACTGAACCCTTCGTGCGTATTTACTACGATCGTCAGTTCTTGCCAGTGCAATCTGCCAAATTCATATATTCTTGAGTTGTAAATAGTGTCTGTGTAAGTACAATGGATGTAAAAAAATTAAGTTTGTTAATAATAGAAGAATTCTTTGAAACATACTTGTGTAAATATATACAAATAAACAGTCGCGATTGTACATAACTTACATAATCTCTCTATTCGACAGTAACAATTAACAAACAAGTACCGGTCTGCCGTTCGTGTGAGTGCCGGGCATGATGTCATTAACTGCACTAAGTGCAAAACTAATAGCGTTTTCAGCTTACACAGTGCAAGTGCGCACTGAGTGCAACATATCACGTGACCACACTGAACGAGTTCTGCCCTCATTCGCCATATTTGCACTGACACTATTGCACTTGCCTAGGGAGTCAGTGCACAAAAGTCGCACTGAGCCAGTGCACGGTGCAACTTTTTCTTAAGCTGAAAACGCATCAGCTGACTAATTGTTGCACTCAATGACAAGCTGAAAACGCTCAGTGTAAAAAAGTGCGCACCAATGCGCACTCGACTTGTAAGCTGAAAACGCTATAAATATATACATGGAAAACACTATTAGTTTGAAAGCAGACATTCATGTATTTAAATAATAGCATGTCATATATTTTTTACCACGTCTTTAAATTAAAATTACTTCGTAACAAAAGTACTAAAATATATGTTACTGTTACGCTGATAAGTTATTCTAGCAAATTCCACCGTGAAATTATCCTAGAACATACCCATGCGAGTACAATAAGAATATTCGAGATCTGTAATTATATTCTAGAAATACAGCGACCGGAATAAAAGCTGTTCAACAAACGCGCCTGGAAAGGATTCAGTTAATGAATGGGGACTTAATTTTAGAATTTGATGGTTACCATCTAGTGAGTTCTGAAGTAACATCTTTAGGCAAAGACAACAAGGTAGACGGGGGACATAATTGAATATTACCATGAACTCAAAGATCAAATTTAAAACAGTATTTAAACTGTATTGGAATTTTGGGTTTCGATGTTATTATTTTTCTTAGAATTCCTCATCAGCTGACAAATCATTGTTAGAACAAAACTAACCATTCATATAAACGTCAAATACCACGGCAAAACAAAACAGAGTAAATGTCAAATTTTGTTTGAAGAGAGGAGGACATATGTTTTATGATATTTACCACATATAGTGTAGTGTGTTTAAAAAATCCTAACTCCGAGTAGGCTATGAACAGAGAAACGATCATTATTCAAATCAAAGGCCAAGTTGTCAAAATTGATCTTGAAACGTAATTTTAAGGAAAGAAGATAATAAAGAAGGATACAGTGTATTGCCAAATGCAGTTTCCTAATTTGTTTCCATTTCTACAATAAGGTTCAAGAAGAAAAGCTTTAATTCCTTAGCTAACATTTTTAACCATATTTTGTCAAATTGACATTTATTTTAAAAAAAATTAAATTGACATACGTTTCTTTGTTCATAGCCTCCTCCAGGTTTTTTTAACACGCACTGGAGTATTCATACCTTCAATTTTGACATATATTCAAACTGCCCGCGCTTGTATACCTGGAGGTAAAGCTTAACTCATGCGCAGAAAAGATGGCAGTTTACGCAACCATAAAAGGCGCCGACAGGGACAGCGATTACTGGGTAAAATAATTTTAGGGTAAACTGTGCCTATACGATGCTACATTGCATTCTTCAACCAAATAGATTTTTCATATAAAATAAAATGATTTCTAAGTTTTAAATAACCCTATAAGTGACCCTTGTGATGTACTCTCCCCGACAGGTTTGTGAACAGGTTTTAAAGCTTTAAGTGATGTCTGTTTCTAATATTTTAAAAATGTCGGCTATTCCCTGTCCTACATTTATGTAGTAGCGTATTCGCAGTGTGCTGCTGCTGCGTCATTGCAGGGAATGAGTCCGGAGTGCGGACATTTACACGACAAGCGGAAGTACGTGGACAATTCCCCGGATAGGACAGGGACATTCTTCCAGACTTGCAGACTTCATCACGTCCTGTCCACCCGGAATCTGTCATTCCCGACAACTCCAGAATTACACATTCCAAAGCAAATACACATCACAAAAATACATGCACACACACTGAAAATACTATCATACAAGAGATTACTTCTACAACATTTAAAATAAAAATATGTACGTGTTAAGTAGATAATAAATCTTATATTTTTAGATCCCGCCCTTGTAGATAAAGAAGGTATAGGAAGTATGCAAAAAAATAATCGAAATGATGATCCGGGGATATAATATAGTGCAGCTCTGACTTGTTTCTGCAGTTCTAAATTTACAAATGCAGCTCTAAATTCAAATTTTGCAGTGGCTTTTCTCTGTATTATTTGTTATTGAAATGTGTACATAAAACAAGAATATTACAAAATATATTTTTAATTATTAGAACGCGCGTTTCCCGCAACACGTCTAGGTATTGTAGTTCGTACTTTAATACTGTATTCCGAAATTAAACCACGTTAAACCGCGGTTACTGAAAGATCTGGTAACTTTTCCGTAACCAAGCTAACCGTGCTAGAATCTATATCGGTGAGCACTTGTGTGCACGTGTCATCATATATGCGTAGATTTCAACTTTTAAACTATCTTAAATTATACCAGTTAACTGTTAGCTTCTTACCAAATGTTAAGAGAAAAGTGTTCTGTTTTTCCAGCCCAGTACCGATTGTAACATTGTAACCGCGTCTAAACCGTAACCATTTTCAGTAGTTACCGTGGTTCAATTTTGAAATACACTTGTTTTTTGCCTTAGTTTTTTTAATGTACCCATTGTTTAATATGTAAATAATGTGGAGAAATAATTTTAATCAAATTAATTTTGATTTATATCTACATGAAAATGCGTTAAACCTGCAACTGCTGGTTCTAAGAAAAAATGTAAGTTTCAATGTACAGGTATTTGAACTTAAACTCAAAAATTTCACCCCCCCCCTTTCATTGAACAAAAAAGTGTAGCTCTAAATTTTTCAAATTATATCTCCTGTTCTGTCCGACTAAAACAAACATACTTAACAAGTTTCCTATTCTTTATTTTTATATTTGAGAAAAACTAAATAGTTTTTGGTAACAATTTAGTCTACAGGAAGTAATACTTTATTTAAATATCTAAACACCTTTTCTTGAAAAATATACATATATAAAAATACTTGGCATCTTAGTTTAAAGGTAGGGTCACTGATACTGTCAATTGTTCACGGGCGGACGTTTAACTAGACGATTCACAAAGAACAATGCCCAACCAATTGAGCGATGATTAAATGGGAGACAGCCTTATGAGTTTATGAGCAACAGAAATTTAAAAAGTTTTGCACGCTTCGCAGCCATACAATTTGGCAACGACAAAAAAATATTTAAAAGTGTCGCTCTGATAAAAGTAACTTAGCTACAAAATTAATTGTTTATAAAACTATCGTATACGAGTACAAAATGAAATGCAGTGTTGCGACTCGCAGAATCCGTTGGCGGTACTGTAAGCGCACCTGCCTCGGCGACTATTATAATCTGCCATATTCGTTTACAGAGTGCTTTCTGACACAAATAAATACATTAACAATTCAACTGTACATGTAGTTGTACGGCAACAACTCATAAATTTAGGATTAATTACGAATTGTGGCGTCTGTTTCTTGCATATAAACTGTGCACTATTAAAAAGAACAAAAATCAATGAGATTATAAATTTTATTTGTTAATATGTAAGAATATATATATATATATATATATATATATATATATATATATATATATATATATATATATATATATATATATATATTGCTATTGCTATCTCGAGAACCGTAAGAGATACGAAGTCGGTTAAATTAGCAAACAATTTCTATATTATAAGACTATTAAAATGAGCATTACAAAATTTTTCTTCAACCAGTGGTTTTCAGAATATAAAATTAAACTTTTTAATGTTAAATGAGAACCTACTTTTTTTATTCGCCTATTCGATTCAGCATTTCTTCTGGATATAAAATGTTTATACCCTTACATAACGAAAAAAACGAGAAAAATGTATATATATATATATATATATATATATATATATATATATATATATATATATATATATCATCGTGGCATATTACCCATTGCTGGGTGTGCTATTCTGTAGTTCTCCATAGGCTCTTAAATATATGAAGCTTAATTCAAAATTATAAATTTATTTTCTCATGGATGATATTTTGACTTTCACTGATGATGTATTTATATATTTATGAAGTAAAAGAATCTGTTGGTAATCCCTGCAGACAGGAAGTAATCTCCAGTCGTTCATTAATTAAAATTAACCGGGCGTTATTTATTCGCGAGTTGCCAGTTCACTCAATGCAGAGCAATTATTTTTAATTACGATACAAACAGAGCGACTTGGTTTCGTGTTATTAGCCCCATTCAACGCGACTGTTAACGATTTTTTAATGGAACAGGACTCTCTAATAATTAGACTCATAAAAATTCACGGAAATAGTGCTCTATACACGAGTGGGGAACTTTACAATTATTGCAACGCCAAGGAAATTGTTTTTACTAATTTATCTCCTGACATTTTTTACAGAAATTTATGAAAGAATAGTGAATTATGCTTCTTCATTTCCTATTGAAAAATTTATTATACGAATATATAATAAAGCGTCTCTAACAAAAGATTAATTATTTCGACCGTTTCAATTTCTTTCTCAGTATTCTCAGCATTGCGCTAAACTCACTCGTATATTACTACATAGTTTTTAGTGAAAAGAATGCTAGAAATTGTTTTGATGGTTGATCTGAACTGCATTTATATCAGAACAAACCACGCAATTCGATATTTTGAAATTCCTTAAATTCTTTTTGCACCATTAATCATAATTTGTAGAGAAAATAAAATTCCACTACACCGAGAAAATATTACACATAAAAAGATAAATTCTTGGTTTATTTAGTAAGTAATAAATACCACAATTCCCATATGAAGCATGAAGTTCAAGAGAATTATAATGAAGCTGCTGTTAAATTGTTTAGATTCGTATGTATATTTCAGACTTTGTATTAAATTTTCAACTCAAATATTATTATTAGGTACTCATATTTTCTGTAATATTAATTTATAGTATTTACTAAATGTGTAACGCACCTCACATATTTGAAAATATAAACTTTTAACAATTTTTGATCCTATACTTTTACATATAAAAGATTACTACGCCCACTTAAAAAAATTCCCAATACTTTTGACATTAAAAATTAAATTATAATAGATTTAGGGCCGGTTTCATAAAAAATTAAATTAAGATAAAATTTTACTTCCCAAGTATAAATTAAAAAAATTGAACAAATGCAAAGCGATTTTTTGACATCAATGAATTTAATGTCATAAGAACATGGAAACTGATTCGAATTTGTTCTCGCAATTAAATTTACTTTGAAAGTAAAATTGAATCACAGATTATTTTTTTATGAAACTGGATCTAAATATTTTAATATTTTGACTTTCCGCTAAAAATAAGTCCCGCGTTCATTCATCATTTAATGTTATAATAGATGACATTCAAATTTTATTGAAAATAATAACATACATAACTTGATACCTCCCCGATTTTGAGTCTTCACGATTTCATGTTATAAATCGTGTTAAAGCTAAACAATGTTGTAAAATATATGTTTATTTGTTAATACTTTCCAATCATGAAACAATATTATATTTTTTATTTTACAAGGATTTTCATTCGTTCTCCTTCAAACAAAACAGTAAAATTGTTTCTCCAAAATGTTTTTTGCCTTTCCAATATTTGTAATTTGTCTATATTCTTTTTGTACAGACAAAAATGGGACATCAGTTACTAATTTATTAGCATGGAATGTATATTAAATGGTCATGAAAGAAATCAATTAAAGATAATTATTTATTTATTTTCGTTATTTAATTTAAGAATTTAATTTAAAATCAATCAGTTTGATTTAATTAATAATGACAATTCGGAGTCCGGAGCATTTAAATAAATTCGGAGATTAATAATTTAAAATATTGAATTAAAATATAAAAAGTAAGCAGAGTATGGAGAAATAGTGTGCAACATGAGTAAAAAATATATTCTTAATTCATGAATAAGAAATATTAGAAAACTACAGAATCCTAAGGTAATATATGAATTCAGGCACACACAAAGAACACACCACTATGTTTCAATATAGTTTTATTAACCACAACTGCCACTCCGTACAACCAACGGTACATACTGATCCCCACACACCAAATACAATTCTTATATAGGTATCATGCTTTATGTAATAATACCTACGACTTATTTAATTATTTACAATTATCTACAAATATCTTACAGAAAGTGTGACCATATGAGCCGTAGGCGAGTCCGTCAAATCCTTTGAATGACATATTTGACACTTTAAATTCTATATAGTTGCATACAATATTTTTACGAAGAGTGTGAAAGAAAGTACCGTAGTGTTTAATTTTTTCACCCCTTTGCGTTTCTCACGCATTTATAAAAAAATACATACTTTATAAACCAATTTTAATGAAAAAAAGTGTATTTTCTTTGACGGATGTAAAAAAAAATATGAGCCTTTACAAACATTCTCATTTTTTTTCCCTGTTCAGTTTATAAATGATTTGCTTTTCCTCTTTGATATAAAAATATATAAGTACATTTACAGTAAAAATCATATAAATTGTTTAATTTTTTTTCTCTATGTTACAAATATTCTTTATGGAATAAATAAGCGAATTATTACTTAAAAACAAAATAAGTGAGAAAATTTATGGTGATCTGATAATGGCGATTATAAAATTTGTTTATAAATATGAACTATGAAATAAAAAAATAATTTAGCGCAAAAATTATTTACAATTTTTAAATAGGACAAAAATAACTTCCTTGATGCTCTCTCCATGATAGTTTGGAGTGCCCATGAGGTAATTCATGGTAAACCCACCCAACTGAATAGTACCTATATTGTTTATAAGCAAAATTTGTGAATTGAAACATAATAAACCATGATTTGCGAAGAAAGTTTTCAAGGTTCTGAACGAAAAAATAAGAGAATTATACACAAAAGTTACAAGTTGCAGTATAGCTACTGTATGTGCTTGTACTTTATTACGTACAATATCATTACATTGTAGTGTCTACAACTATTTGGTACGGAATACGTAATACATTTCTACAATATTCAACAAAGTAAGATTAATACATATAGAAACTCATTCTCTAAGCACTAAGGTGAGTAGATTCATTAGTGTTAATCCCTGCATCGTGTAGTTATGGATAATTAGTTGTGGGAGGTATTTTCGACGTGTTGTGATTAATGAAATCGCATTATTTGCTTATTAGCTTCCGTGGATGTTGGAAGCGTCACAGAGGAAATTACTGTTAGACTTGTTACCGCACCGCAATCTTCATACGCGCATAAATCATTACGATTTATTACACGCACTCCCTCTCAACGCATAAAACACTAGAAACCTTTCCTCAGAATGAAACACTAACATATGTTTTAACGCTAGCGTAGAATTGTTTTATAACAAAGAACAAAGCTGGAAAATTTATATCATTTATAAACGAACAATTTGTTAGCAAAAAATTATGTCGCAGGCAAATAGTCATTGTAAGACAATAACATTTTCCTACCCAAATATTATCTGATTAGACCTTGTTCCACCATAAGCACTACCATCGGCGGCCGGTTTATAATAACAACAAAAACTCTGAATCAATATGCAAAATTAGCAATAGCCATGGAATGTATATAAAAATTAACAAATATTTAAAGGTTTATCCGTCAAGTTAGATTAATTTATTTTTAGACGTCCACTCCACTTCAAAAAATCTGGCGTGGCCAACACAATACCTCTCCCCATTAACCGCCCGAGTCACAAAAAAGATTAAAGCTAATCCTTATTTTTGGATTAGCGATTTTACTGTAATTTTTGCAGTTTATTCCTTAAAATATAGTCTAATGTAATCCAGGTAACTACCTTTTTGGTAATAAAAATGAAGACTAAATTTTAAATACCGAGATAGAATAGAATTCACTAATCCAAAAATGAGGATTAGCTTAATCTTTTTTTGTGAATCGTTAATTTTTATTAATCTAAATACATACCTACATATTTATAATTTGAAATGACTATTTCACTCATAAATTTATAAGCCAACCCAAATTCCGGATTCTACCTAGTTACCAAGTTTCATTTCGACAAAACACCGTCACAAAAATTTTATCGCACCCTTTAAGCCAATAAGATGCCGTATTTTTACAAGTGTGTTTTGATAAGCGAATTTTTTTTGACATTTTAGAAACATATTGTTTACATACCTGTCAAAGTGTGTATATTTTTAGTGTTATCAGTTTTTATTAAAAACGAGTCGATTCGGACAGGAATCTATTTAAAACGTTGAAGAAATAAACTTAAATATAACACCTCAAAACAAAAAAAATAAAAGATTTTTGTCAAGAAATATATATATATATATATATATATATATATATATATATATATATATATATATATATATATATATAAATGATTACCTAATTTTAATTTTGTAAATAGTCATCCGAATACCATTCGTGGTTAAATTTACCTGTTGCCAATTTATCTCGTGACATTAATCAAAAATCACTCGTTTGACAACTCGTGATTTTTTTTGTCAATGCCACTCAATAAATCGCTAGGCAACAAGCTCTCGTAACAATCTGAAAAATTTTCCGGCAAAAATTTGCCACTTATGATACTATATATGATAATACTTTGACAGTGACATTTATATGTCGCTACATACATTTGAATAACTGCGTAAGACGTTTTGTGAAGCGTAAGCTTCGGAATTATAGATAATATTAATAATAACATTAATCTCGAAAAATTACATTAAAGGTATTTTTCGAAGGAAAACTATTTTGAGCTTCAAGTAAAGTGCCATTTCCTGTTATCCTATTTACACCAAAATCTAATGGGCTCTTTTCATAATAAAATAAGTTCGAAGTACAAGGTTTCAAAATTTTCTGAATAATAGTATTTGAGTTATTGTGGAGGATCCACACATACACACACACACACGCACGCACGCACGCATCACGCACGCATACACACATATACACATATACACATATACACATATACACATGTACACATGTACACATATACACATATACACATATACACATATACACATATACATATATACACATATACACATATACACATATACACATATACACATATACACATATGCACATATACACATATACACATATACACATATACACATATACACATATACACATATACACATATACACATATACACATATACACATATACACATATACACATATACACATATACACATATACACATATACACATATACACATATACACATATACACATATACCCATATACACATATAGATATACACATATACACATATACACATATACACATATACACATATACACATATACACATATACACATATACACATATACACATATACACATATACACATATACACATATACACATATACACATATACACATATACACATATACACATATACACATATACACATATACACATATACACATATACACATATACACATATACACATATACACATATACACATATACACATATACACATATACACATATACACATATACACATATACACATATACACATATACACATATACACATATACACATATACACATATACACATATGCACATATACACATATACACATATACACATATATGTATCTACACATATACACATATACACATATACACATATAGATATACACATATACACATATACACATATACACATATACACATATACACATATACACATATACACATATACACATATACACATATACACATATACACATATACACATATACACATATACACATATACACATATACACATATACACATATACACATATACACATATACACATATACACATATACACATATACACATATACACATATACACATATACACATATACACATATACACATATACACATATACACATATACACATATACACATATACACATATACACATGTACACATATACACATGTACGAGTACACATGTACACATGTACACATGTACACATGTACACATATACACATATACACATATACACATATACACATATACACATATGCACATATACACATATACACATATACACATATACGCATATACACATACACACATACTCACATTCACACATACGCACATACACATATACACACATACATCATAGTGAAAATGTTAAAATTGGATTCTAGGGACCTTAAAACCTGCTCATTTACCAAAATCTCGATATGCGATTTTTAGCACGATCCCTATACCTCCCTTACCAAGGGTAGCGGGAGGTAAAAAATAATAGATATCGCAACATATCGCCTACTTAAGAAAATATCGTACACTATAGCATAATATGAACATCGTGCTACCACGATATAGGTATATCGCAATGTTGACACCAAATCAACTTAGCCAGGCAACTTTGCTTTATTTGTTGCTATATACGGTTTACGGTTTATTATTTGAAAAAACAGTAGATACTGTCGTTTGAAATTTTTATTACAATATTCATTACTCGCTCGAAAGAAATATCATATTTCTCGTGCACTCGCACAATATTTCTCACTTTCGTTACTCGTTATTAAATATATTATTTAATTATTTAAAATTTGTATTCAAATGAATAATTATCTATAAAAGAAATGTATTTATTTATGTGACTGATTAATCGTTAAAAATTTGCTAAGTATTTGTTTAAATTCCATGCTTATCGCTATTTTTCATGTGATTTTCGGCATACTTTCTTACTTGATATTCATTAAAATTTTAGAGTAAAATTTTTATATTCGGTAATCTACTTATAAAATAGAAGAAAAGAGAGCTCATCAGGTCTCAAAAATTTCGTTCCCTAAAAAAATATAAGTACGCATTTCTATTGTGAAAAGTTGACGAATTCAAATATAGGATGTTTGTACAGTTGACTCTCTATAAATCGAATTCGCAAGGGGTATTTGAATTTGTACGAATTAGAGAGAATTCGAACTAGAAATAATAAAAGAAAAGTAAATGAACATTTGTATAAATTACAAAGAGTATGTATATGTAATAGAAAATAGTTATTTGTTTGCACTAAAATAGCAGATTTACAGCAGAGGCTGCAATTTCAATGAATGCTGTCGAAGCTGTAAATCTGTGTTTAATGCCGTACTGAACACATGATTTTTTTGCCGATTGAATATTAGTATCAATTTAGTGAATATTTTTAATACCTATTTTGAAAGTTATCGCCATCAAATTACGTTACTTTGCGTTTGTTGAACGGATGCTATACGTTTATAATAGCGGTTGCTATGTAATAGGCAGTAAAAATATTTTTACTGTAAAAGTGATATTTTACAGACTGTTAACTATCAAAAAATCGCAGTTTAATGTCAATCGGAAAAAAATGTTTATTAAGTTATATAAGGGAAACAAAAGAATTTGTTAGAAAAATGAGGTGTACATTAGCATGGTGTAAAATTATGATAGCTGGAACGTTGGCTTGGGAGGGAATTGGTGTTTTATGGTGACGTTAAGTGCAGAAAAATTCAAATATTTTATCTCAATTCCTTGAATTGCCACAAAGCCATTGAAATAAATACCAAATAAAAGAAAATTTGAAAGTTGCCTACAATTTTTTTTTTATTTTTTTTTGTATTTTTGGAACATAACCTTGAAAATATTTAAAGACACTTTAGCAACACATTTTAAACATTTAATAATGAAAATAAAAGAGAATATTGTTAAATAGTGACAATAAATTAAAAATTTTGGTATTATTTTTCGAGATTCGATTCTGGTCCTTCTAAATTCGTCACAGTTGGATAACCCATATACAGCCGAAGATGCATCAGTTTTCAAATAAAAATTAAATTCATAAACGGTATCGGTAGAAGCTATAGGGGGGAGGAAAAACACGCCTAAGAATTGTATCTAAATTCGATTTATAGACAGAGAATTTCATTGAAATTTATGTCAAATGCCCAAGAACTTAATTCGTTTAAAGGACAGTTAAAATTTAAAAATCGATTTAAAGAATCATTTTTACATACAAAATTCTATACGATAGCACATTTCAAAAAAATAATTCGATTTAGAGAAACATTCAAATCGTCGATTTATAGAGAGTCGACTGTACTAAAATTAAACACTTATCCCCTGTTTCATAAAAGCGAATTAAATTTTTATTCAGGATTATAATTATAATTCAAGATTTTGTATATATTATTATATACACAAAATCCCGGATATTATACAAAATAATAATAATCTGAAAGAAAAAGATACGGTATACGTAGTGTGTATTTAAATAACTGTTTCTGCATCTACACTTTTGCATATTGCACTTCGAAGCAAGATGGCTGCCAACTTGGATTCTTCTTTGAGTCCGTCGTGCCTCATTAAACCGCTCTACATTTCAATTAAATATTCCTTTTGATGTGAGACACAACTTTCTAACAACGGCGCAGCGAAACAATGGTCGAAGCGTCGCTCCCTACTCGCATCTTACTAAACTTAAAGGTTCACTACTAATGAGGGATAATCCAAATACAGAACATAACTACATAAGAGTAAACTCAAAGCTGGAATAAATAATTATTAATGTAACATATGAGCGAAGACTTTTATAAAATCTTTTAGAGCATATATAGTGGTCATTTTAAATGGGCCTCAATAATTCCTATCTTGATATGAAACAAATACGTGAATATTTTGTTTACGTTGACATATATGATCAATTAAAAGAACAAAATATTCACTTCTCTCTGTCAGGGTACTTTTTCTACGTAAAAGAATATTATTTTATTTTTTATTACACGCTTTTCTTTCATTGTTAGTGTATAAGCGGTTTTTTAATATTTAAAATCGATGAGGTAGTTTTTTTCGAAACTTCTTATATCTTTACATTTTATATTCGTTGCAAATGGTGATGAAATAATATGTAAGACACACACAACAGTCATGCCTTATCCAGGATTCGGACCCGGGACCTTTGGGATGTGAAACGATAACGCTATCACTACGTTACCTGGCTCGGCTCTAATTATGTATGTAAAATATATGGTATTAGTTCTTTCCAATCGTGACACTTTTATTATACCCATATTTTAATCCAATTAGTATAAAACTTTATACGCATTTTTCTTAAAAATTCTTTATGTAAGGGTGTAATAGTTGTTGCGTCCCTCCGGTGCGAAGTAATAAGGACCTAGTGGCTCGAAGGACCAAATGTTCAATACCATAAACCAGCGAATCCGGTCTAGAAGAACCAAAATGTTTTGATCCTGCTCGCAAGCCCAAAATGTGATGTCTCGAAATCAGCGAATCCGGTCTAGAAGCATCAACAATGTGTTTGATGTTAAATTCAATGAATAAAACAAAACTATATGTAAACCAAAATAATTACAACCTTCGATAGCTGGTTCACATCACTGGACTTGGCCAATATACGGGATAATATTAATTTGTGAAACGTACTAATTAACAACCAACGAAGGACCAGATAGTTTTACGAACTAACAAACGTGCTAAATATAATTGCACCAAAATAACAAACAACTGAAAACCAATTCTGAGAGATATGTGATAGCGTATTGAATATAAGTGACATAAACAATAATAAACCAAAGATAAAACAAATACGATATTTGTATAAATTAACTAAATCATTTCATAAGTGTATGACCACACAAACTTAGTTAAACAATATTAAGAATTCTAAATGAACTTAATAACAACCAACTAGAATGCAAAACTTGCTGCATTGAATGTACCTAGTCGACAATAACAGCAGATGCGCTGTGAATGACGTCACTCGAAGGTGAACGCGTGTAAACAGGTTTACAAAGAAATAATAATAAATTCACCCAAGGAAATATGAATCAAATCCCTAACAACACGAATTCCCGTGAGAAATCAAATTGTACAGTTCGATTTTACAATTGATTCCTGAGATGTGTCTATTAGCTGCATAAATTGGCGCCGGAAAGTATTCACGGACTATAAAGTACCAAATTAAATGAAAACCGAACGATACTCCTTGAATTAGTCGTGTTAGGCTAATCAAGCTACGCGTACGATAATTAAACAACCAATTACTTTACTGACCATATGAAAATCAGAAAGTTTTATGCAAAATGGTGGACAACCACTCTCGCGGACGACGACGCGATACGTGTTTACCGTTTGCAAGCCAGAGACACTCTGAGTTGGTCGCAGTCGGTCAATGCTGTAGCAGCTGTACGCTGGGCGTGTGGGTGCGCGCGCACTCGCGTGAAGCCAGATGCAATAATATTAATATTAATAAATAGTTTAAGATACTACAGCTATTTCAAACAATACTAAAATTAAACTTAAACACGTAAAAACATATAACTAATTTTTCCAAGTAACAGAAACAGTTATTTCCATTTATTTATTGACTTATTTAAATAGAGTCAGGGCGGGTTAACCGTTCTATTCCCAAGTGCAGCGGGTTGCTACCTCAAGGAGTTGATAATTTCTAATTTCTCTCATTTAAAACATATTAGTTTTAAACATACCGGCCACCTTAGGGTCTCCCTAAAGACAAACTTAGGCTGTTGGCAAAGGACACAGTTTTGCTATAGGGCGAGTGATTTCACCTTTAGCAGTTTTTAATACGGCAACTCTATTGATTCTATCTGATCCAGGAATCAATTTGATGACTCTAGCCAAACGCCATGCAGTAGGTGGCATTGGATGATCATTGATTAAGACAATAGTATCTATTGTCAATGGATCGGTATCCTCATTCCATTTGTACCGTTCTTGCAAGGTACGAAGATATATTTGTTGCCAGCGTGCCCAAAATTGTTGTTGCAACTTGGACAACATTTCTCATGAGGACAAACGATTTGTGGGAGTCTCAGTGTGATCTAGAGACGGCAATGTTACAGTGGGTTCTGTAACTAAGAAATGTCCTGGTGTTAAGGGTGTGGGATCGGAAGGATCCGATGACTTCGGGAACAGAGGCCTGGAATTTAGCATCGCCTCCAATTCCGTCAACAAGGTAGAGAACTCTTCGTAAGTCAGAAGCTTTTCTGTGAGTACTCGTGATAATAGTCTCTTTGTAGACTTTATTGCAGCCTTCCAAAGTCCGCCGAAGTGTGGTGTGGACGGTGGATTGAAATGCCATGTGATCCCTTCTTGGTACACATGATTTGACACCTGAGTATTGAATTCCTCAGAGCTCAAGAATTTTTGTAATTCAGAGAGCTTGCGATTTGCACCTATGAAATTCGTGCCACAATCGCTGTATAGGTTTGCAACACGACCTCGGCGTGCTACAAAGCGTCTTAGTGCTGCCAAAAAGGTGTCCGTGGACATATCTGTGACAAGTTCGATATGCACGGCTTTTGTGGCAAAACAAACAAATAGGCATATATATGCCTTGTGTGAGGACGTGCCTCGTCTCCTGCTCCAGGAGATGTTATACGGTCCGGCGTAGTCTACTCCGGAATTAACGAAGGGTTTGGCAATGTTAACCCTGTCCTTTGGTAATTGTCCCATGAGAGGGTAGTCGGTTGTCGGTCGAAACCGAAAACAATGGACACAACCTTTCAGCACAGAACGGATAGTTCGTCTGCTTGAAATGATCCAATATTGTTGTCCTAATAGAGACTCTAGACCTTGCGCACCAACATGCATATGCTTATCATGAAAGTGTTTTATGAGGGCCTTTGTAAATGGGTGTTGCGACGGCAACAGAATGGGGTGTTTCTGGGCGTATTCTAAATTAGCATGCTCCAGCCGGCCACCGACCCGAATTATTCCTTCAGTATCAATAAACGGGACTAACGACTTAATTGGGGATCGACAAACTTTCCCTCGTTGTGGTTGTGATAATTCATCCTGTAGTCCTTCTGATTGAGCCAACAGGACGACTTTGGCTTGTGCTCGGACAAGCTCTTGTGGTGAAAACACATCAGGACCTTTTCGTTTGCCTGAAGAGATGTCTCTCCACCGTAAACAATAAGCCATAGTTCGCACCATCCGATTATAGTTGGACATTGCATTGAAAAAACTGAACTGCTGTACTGTTTTCAATGTTAGGCTTTTGACAATCTCTGTCTGAGCAGAGTTGGTTTGATCTTCGTCAAGTTGAACCACTTCACTTTGTGGCCAACACGAGTAAGGTTGTTGTAACCACTCTGGTCCATTTATCCAGAGAGTACATGTCTTGAAACTTAGAGGACTGAGACCTCTAGAACCTACGTCGGCCGCATTGTGTTCCGACGTTACATGACGCCAGTGTTCACTCGGAAAATTTGTTTGTATTTGAGCGACTCGATTACCCACAAATGTTTTCAGAGTGTGTGGTTCCTTGCGCAACCAGGCAAGAACTATCATAGAGTCCGAGAAGCAATGTACAGCCTCCGGTTGTTTTGGAATATTTTCGAGAATATTCTCGAGAAGTTTGGCGAGAAGATGCGCCGCACATAATTCCAAACGAGGTATAGTAATTTTTTTCAAAGGCGCTACACGCGTCTTTGCACAGAGCAATTGAACCACTGGTTTATCGTTTGGATAACTTCTAACATAGACAACGGCACAGTAGCCTCGCTCGGAGGCATCCGCAAATCCGATAAGATCGAATTTAGAACCCAAACAAGCTAACCTTGGTATCGAATAGTTGGATATACAATCGATCTCGTTCAGAAACAAGTTCCACTCCGAGACAATATGAGCGGGAGGTTCTTCATCCCATTCTACCTTTGATTTCCAAAGCTCTTGCATGATGAGTTTAAGAAACATCACCAATGGGGACATAATGCCTAATGGATCATAGATCCTTGCAATGCAGGACAAAATGTTTCTTTTGGTGCACAAATCGTCGGGTTTTGAGACCGTATACTCGTAGCAGTCGGACTTGCAAACCCATTTGACACCTAACAATTTCACTGACTCGTCGTCAGTAAAGTGGACATCTTTCACTGCGCGTGCATTGTCTGGTAGTTCATCCAGTATTGTTTGAGAATTACTGGCCCATTTTCGGAGGGTGAATCCTCCCTTTTCGAATATATCCGTGAGTTCACGGCGCAGTGTCAGTGCTGACTGAATGTCTTCAGCTCCAGTCACAACATCGTCCATATAGACATCATTTTGCAGGACTTTAGCTGCTAAGGGATATTGATTCCCTTCATCTTGAGCCAACTGCTCAACTGTACGCAACGCTAAGAACGGCGAACAATTCAAACCAAAGCAGATAGTGTTGAATTGGTACACAATAGGATGTGTGGCATCCGCTGGTTTCCAAATGAACCTTAGAAATCGTTGATGCTCGCGTACAACTCTAATTTCTAGAAACATCTGTTTTAAGTCTCCCGTAATTAAAATAGGATAAAATCTATTTCGCAAATGAAGAGTGAAGATACTCTTCTGTAGTACCGGACCAGGATACAAGTAGTCATTAATCGACTTTCCATTAGACGATGGCTTTGAAGCATTGAACACAATGCGTACCGGTGTCGTCGCACTATCAGGTTTAACCACTGCATGGTGTGGAATATAGTACGAATTCTGATCATTCAAATTGGGTTGCACATCAAGTCTCGTGACGTAACCCTTTTGCAAATATTCTTCGAATATTGCATCATAAGCCTTGAGTAACTCTGGGCTTTTACTCAAGCGAGTCAGCTGTGCGTGACAAATGGACAAAGCTTTCTTATATGAATTGCCTAGTACTGGTGGGTACTGTTTAAAAGGTAAAGAAACCTTGTATTTTCCCTCGGAGTCTCTTTGGGTAGTATTGACAAAATGGTCCTCTACCATTTTATCCTCCGGTTTAGTGACAACCGATGGAGTTGGAACGTTTTCCAATTCCCAAAATTTAGACAACATTTCGTGTGTATCTTCTTGTGTGTATGTATGATACGACACCACAGCATTGCTTGTTTGCTTGCTGGTATATTCTCCCATAACCACCCAACCAAAGATTGTTTTGATGGCGGTAAGTGTGCCATCGACTCCTTTCTTAACTCCGTTACGAATGACCTGACCCCAAATGTCAGCTCCTAACAGCATGTCTATTCGTTGAGAGTTATAGCATTCGGGATCCGAAAGTTGGATATTCCCAAATTGTTTAAAGGTATCCCGAGATATTGGATAATCTGGGATTCTGCCTGTAATGTTGTCGATTACAATGCAACTCAAATCGAGAACTGGAGTTTCTCTACGACATGGTTTGATTTTGGTATGTATAATACCACTAGTGTCCTTGACGTGGGTGTCACTGATTGACATAATCTTTGTTTGACACGCTTCAGTAGACAGATTTAAATTGTGGACACAACGACTTCTGATGTAGGATTTCTGCGATCCTGTATCCAATAAGGCACGTACAACATGTACCTTTCCTGCACTGTCAAATATATGCAGTTTTGCAGTGGGTAGTAATACCGAAGTATGTTTTCTGTGTTGACTTAGTGAATAAGTCCTAGCAGACATTGACTTAGTAGTTTCAGAATTACTACTACTGGCTTGAGAGTTTGCATCACTCTTGGGTGATGACGGACGATTGTTTTGCTCAGATTGTTTATCACGCTTGGGTGATAACGACTTGTTCGACCTTTCACCAAAATGCAGCAGCGTATGGTGAGTTTTGTTACACGTTCTGCATGTGGCTGTACTAGGACAGTTCGGACGTATGTGGCCCATTCTAAGACAGTTGATGCACAACTTGTGTTTGATTGCAGCATCATGTCTTCCTTTAGGTTTAAGAGCTATAAACCCTTCACACTGACTGATGTAGTGAGACTTTCTGCAATACGGACAATTCGTATCAGTTGCCAATGTCATCGCTCGGGATGCTGGCTTGTGCCTTTTGAATTGTTTGATTGGCTCGTGAGTTTTGACAGGTTTGTCTGGTTCAACCTCTAAGCTTGAAACTTGCTTAGTCAAGAACGCAATTAACTCTACATGAGTGGGCTTGGAGTCAGAATCCAATGTTAGTTCCCACTGTCGTCTAGTAGCCGAATCCAGCTTACGACAAATCATGTTTTCCAAAATGACCCCACATGAGTCAACATCAACCTCTAAGTTTTTCAAAGCAGCGATGTTTTCGCGTGCTGTATTCAACAACGATTTTAGTGTAGGAGCGTCTGCCTGCTTGACCTTTTGCACATCTTGGAGTGCATTCAGATGTACCGACCTCAACAACCTAGGACGATAATATTCATCTGTGATGGCATTCCATGCAATATCAAAACTATCAGCTTTGACGGGGATATTTGTAATGAGCCTAGCGGCTTCCCCTTTTAAAGATAACTTGAGATATTGAAGTCGTTCAATATCTGACAAACTGTCCCGATTTATCACCAACTGTGTGAATAAATCGTAAAAATTCATAAAAGTTGTTTTCTCCCCATCGAATGTTGGGAGATTCAATTTAGGTAAGCTGGGTTGCATATATCGCAAAGATTGTGCTGATTGAATCGAATGTGATTCTGATTTAGCTCTGTCGGACCCTGACTGTGATCCGGTGTCTCCATTGAACTTAAGCTTGTAATTGACACGTATGTCGCAAATGAGTTCTTTTACTTCATTAAACAATTTCTTAACTCGGGAAATTTCTGCCAATATATCCTCGTCGGGATTTTTGGTTTGTTTTAGCTTTGAAGAACATTCACAATAAGTACGATTGAATTCTTGTTCCCAAGCTGCGAGAGACGGAAAAGTTACTTCAAATTTCACTTTACTTTTTTCATCAGTCTCTGAAGAATAGACTGATAGACGACGAATATCTTCTGTCACAACCTCTAATTGTTCGAGTAGTAGTTTAGCCATTTTAGAGTGTGCTAATAAATGCAATTACTAATACCAAAGTAACTAGAGACAATAATTATCTCCGAATACCGCCAAATCCGGCTCGAAGGACCAAATGTTGCGTCCCTCCGGTGCGAAGGACTAAGTAATAAGAACCTAGTGGCTCGAAGGACCAAATGTTCAATACCTAAACCAGCGAATCCGGTCTAGAAGAACCAAAATGTTTTGATCCTGCTCGCAAGCCCAAAATGTGATGTCTCTAAATCAGCGAATCCGGTCTAGAAGCATCAACAATGTGTTTGACGTTAAATTCAATGAATAAAACAAAACTATATGTAAACCAAAAAAATTACAACCTGCGATAGCTGGTTCACATCACTGGACTTGGCCAATATACGGGATAATATTAATTTATGAAACGTACTAATTAACAACCAACGAAGGACCAGATAGTTTTACGAACTAACAAACGTGCTAAATATAATTGCACCAAAATAACAAACAACTGAAAACCAATTCTGAGAGATATGTGATAGCGTATTGAATATAAGTGACATAAACAATAATAAACCAAAGATAAAACAAATACGATATTTGTATAAATTAACTAAATCATTTCATAAGTGTATGACCACACAAACTTAGTTAAACAATATTAAGAATTCTAAATGAACTTAATAACAACCAACTAGAATGCAAAACTTGCTGCATTGAATGTACCTAGTCGACAATAACAGCAGATGCGCTGTGAATGACGTCACTCGAAGGTGAACGCGTGTAAACAGGTTTACAAAGAAATAATAATAAATTCACCCAAGGAAATATGAATCAAATCCCTAACAACACGAATTCCCGTGAGAAATCAAATTGTACAGTTCGATTTTACAATTGATTCCTGAGATGTGTCTATTAGCTGCATAAATTGGCGCCGGAAAGTATTCACGGACTATAAAGTACCAAATTAAATGAAAACCGAACGATACCCTTGAATTAGTCGTGTTAGGCTAATCAAGCTACGCGTACGATAATTAAACAACCAATTACTTTACTGACCATATGAAAATCAGAAAGTTTTATGCAAAATGGTGGACAACCACTCTCGCGGACGACGACGCGATACGTGTTTACCGTTTGCAAGCCAGAGACACTCTGAGTTGGTCGCAGTCGGTCAATGCTGTAGCAGCTGTACGCTGGGCGTGTGGGTGCGCGCGCACTCGCGTGAAGCCAGATGCAATAATATTAATATTAATAAATAGTTTAAGATACTACAGCTATTTCAAACAATACTAAAATTAAACTTAAACACGTAAAAACATATAACTAATTTTTCCAAGTAACAGAAACAGTTATTTCCATTTATTTATTGACTTATTTAAATAGAGTCAGGGCGGGTTAACCGTTCTATTCCCAAGTGCAGCGGGTTGCTACCTCAAGGAGTTGATAATTTCTAATTTCTCTCATTTAAAACATATTAGTTTTAAACAATAGTAAACTATGACACAAGTGTATGAACTAGCCTTTAAAGCACGCCCGGCAGGTTTAAATCCTCGACGCAAAGCGGAGTGGTTTTATTGCCGTAAGTGCTTTAAAGGCACTTATACACGTGTATAATACACTGTTTTTTATTATGCCTAACCCAGCATCATAATATTATAAAATAAGACTGGAATGTATTAGCAAGACTGTTCTGTATGGCGGCATACTTCTTACCAGCCCCACGGACTCACATGGGAGATTTTAAATAAAACACGTGCTAAAATTTATTACTAACAAAGGAACATGAAATTTATTAGTAATATAAAATATAAAAATGTACAAAATGGATGAATTTAGATTTGTTTAAATTAACAGAACAAGACAATAAAATAATAGCTTACTTACTTTAAAAGTTGACACTAACGAAACATTACTAAAAACCAATTGGCTTCTACCGAGGTCTATCCATAAGAGAGTGAGATTTGTCGGAAAAATGTCTAAAACTGCTAGTTTCCCCTTCCACTAGCAAAGACACCACTCGCCCCTGGCCAATTCAAAATCCAAGGCGAGAGGTGGAAAATACTTAAGGAATTTTAGAAAGTTATTTTCAAAATACGTCTGGTCCTGGATAGGGGAATTCTACCATTTACAAAGTACAGCTAGACACAAAAGTTTACCTATATGTCTCCGCGAAACCCGCTTGTAATACATTATTTATATGGTGACGGCACTTGATTACTTTTTGTTCTTTACGTTACTATATTAATTTTATTTTTGCTTATTTTTGTGTATTTGGACAGTCTACTAAGTATAAATCATCAACTCTGGTGTGTACCTTCGAAATAGCAAGTAAAGTTGAAAATTAAGAATTTCACAAACTGGATAAAGGGAATTAACAAAGCATACGAAGCAAAAAAGTTGCTACGTAAACTTTTTATTAAAGCTCCAGATGAACCATATTTATTTTTGAAGGTATTG
Organism: Harpalus rubripes; assembly: GCA_963082715.1. Taxonomy (NCBI): domain Eukaryota; kingdom Metazoa; phylum Arthropoda; class Insecta; order Coleoptera; family Carabidae; genus Harpalus; species Harpalus rubripes. The sequence continues at coordinate 26,628,704 of OY720454.1, forward strand.
AATTATGTCAATTTCAGCACACTAGTATTAATTTTTAATCGTTCTTCAGGTTGTTATTATATGTGGCTTGTTTGGTTCATACAGAAGATATGAAAAGTGTGATTTACGCATATCTGATATCACTAGACAGGGTTTCTACTTTTAATATTTTCCGTAACTTAACCGCGGTGACCAAGGTTCTGGTTAAGCATTCCGGAATGCAACTAAAACATAATTTCAGGATCGAGGTTCCATTTCGAAATGTGGTTCCTGAAAGTTTTCGTTACTTTTTCGTAATCACAACGACCACAATTTTTTTGTGGTTGTGTGGTCATTTTCTTATTTCTTATAATATAATAAATAAAATTGTATAAACGTATAATTAATATTAATATACTGATATTTACGTTAGTATAAAGTAGACAAATAGAGTTACGCAGTCACTTATTTCTAATAATGCGGTGGTCCCCTGCTTTACCGACACAAATTAACCAAGATGTTCTGAATCACAACCACTTTTCAATAACCATAACCTGACCACGTGAACTACAAGAAAACCATAGCCACGATCGTGGTTAAGTTACGGAATATACTATTTATTCATTAATATTCGTCCATCAAAAACTGAAAAGGTCGAAAATTTACTGTTATTGGCGATTCAGGGATACGATATGTTCAGCTACCTAGGGTCAAGTGGTCTAAAAATGAGACATTTTTTAAAACTTTTCACTTTTTGTTTTCTTATTTTATGAAATCCTGAATCAAAAAATATCCATCATATTTAAATTTTAGGATATAATAATACCAAGGTAAAGTTTTATCAAATTGCAGCCTTTTTTCGATAAAAATATTTTCAGTGTCTCATTTTTAACCTGCCTTTGGGGTTTAAATGAGACAACGTGTGTTTAGACGTGTAATAAAGCTATATCATTCATGACGTCAATTTAAGACAGTGTAATTGAAATATCAGACGTGTTATACGAAAAAATTTATAATTATATGTAAGGTTTTTTTGATATGATTATAAAAAAATTACGTTATAACTTATGTGACTCATTTTTTAACTGGACCATCCTAAAATTACCTCCATCAGTGATATAGCTTCATTTGATAAAATTAACAGCAAACACAAGTTGTTGGGATTGGGAAACACCTGATTGTTTCATGGAGAAACTATCATATTTTCATAGTCACTCTCATCGTGAAAAAGACTTTGTTTCACATTCTGACGAAAGATCTGCAGTTACTATTAATTTTGGTCCATGTCCATCCTAACTTGAAACAATACATATGTACTTATGTCTTATTTTTAACCCATCTTTTGTTTAATATTTACCCAGCAGCTTCTCAAATTTCTCCCACAAAATCAGCATATCCTTACATGGTAATAGACATACTAATACGACGTTCATCGAGCGCGTCCTATGACGTACAACAGCAGGAGAACAAAAGTTTCCCGCTTGATTTTAAAAGTTTTTCAGACGTAAATAATATGGTGTAACTCAATATATTATTGGGGCATAGTTATAATATTGTCTATGAATATATATTTAGGTACTATAATATACCTATAATTACCAATTTGCCATTTTACCGCCCCAACAGCACTATGTTTGGTAAAAAAGTATGACTGTCTCATTTATACCCCAAATTTTTGAAACACCACTTGACCCTATTTGGAAATTATTTTTCTTTGCATCCGAGAAATGCATCAAGCAAATCGTTGGTGGTAGTAATGTGGCTTCTGTGTCGTCAGTTCAAACAGTCAATGTTAAATGATTAATAATAAAAAAAACTACTAATCATATTCGTATATTAAATATTTATATTAAATAAATATAATAATAAGTTCATTGATTTATAATTATTGTAATATGTTTACTTGTTGTATAAGACTTTCAATTCATTTTTAAATACTTAATAACAATATATTACACAAATAATTTGGAACCTAAAAACTGAAATAACCAAACACATGCTAGTATAGTATTGTCAACGCGCTTCCGTAGTAATGCAGATAAAATTCAAAAAGAATAAAAACGATAATATGGATAACATAAATGTAATGTATGGCATATTTATATGAATAACGCGCCAAAACTAATACAAGGGACTTTTCAAATAACTAGACACAACTTCAGTGTGAAGCTAGGGAGAATCGGGGTTGGCGCCTAAAGTGTACATAACCGCCGAAAAACACAACGTTGTATTCATTTTTATACTCAAACTCAAATACAAAACATAAATACATTCGTTACAATAAATTATTTAAAATTCATCATACATTGAATATAATTGAACTAAATCAGAAGGTACGAGCATTGTTTGCTATTTTCATTGACAATTATAAATAAACAAATTGAATACATTTGTTGCTTGGCGACTGGCGTGTTACTCTTGAGACTATGAACGCTTTCTAGTACGCTAATCAGTGATTATGAGGCAGGTATAATAAATAGTACATTAAGATACAAGTTTCATAAGACATGATTTTAGCGCACGCGTCATTCTTAGAAACGAGCGGCTTGCCGCGAGTTTTCTAAGGGGACAAGTGCGCTGAAATGTCTTATGAAACGTGTATTTTATACTATTTTTTCTATTTTGGTCTTTTTTAAAAAAATATACGTTATTTCATGTCCAGGAATTTCAATTTCGGTTGTTTAATATGTACTTTATGAAATTCATTTGGATGTCATAAAGTATTTCTTTATGACATCCAAATGGGTTTCATAAATTACATATTAAAGAACCAAAATAGAAAAAAATATGATAAAATAAAATTTTCTCTCTAACGAATGACAATAAAAAATATGTTCTCATTTTAAAAAAAAGTCCGATCGAGAAAAATATTCTTTCTTTTCGGTAAATTTCTCTTGTAAAATAGAAATTGTTTGCCCATTTAACCGTCTTAGCACTCATAATTCTCGAGATAGCAATAGCAATGGTGGTCCATTCAAAATAAACATTCTGTACATTGGGTGTCCCACGCCCCAAACAACCTTTGACGGTAATGACAAATCAGGTTTCTCTTGAAAAATTTTGAATTATGAATTTTTTGGTACCAACATTTTTGTGATTACATCTTTGTAATCATGTGAACATTGAGTTAACTATCAAACGCTTGACTAGAGAGATAAGCAATGTTCATTTTGGTAAATAATCGCATAATAAATTTATTTTTATCTTGTCTTTAACTTAAGTTTACTCGGTTGCCGAAAAGGAAATTTTAAAAATTTTACCAAAAATTCATCCGGTTCTGTCTCCATTAAATATCAAATGTCATATAGGACTGACATGAATGTGTTCAGCAGTAAACATTTGATATGTACTTCTTACATGCGCATGCGTCAAAACTGTGTGCTGTCATAAAATCCACTCATAGAGCATCCGTAGAATTTTTGATACAATGGGGTATGTGATCAAATTTTGATTTTTACATATATGATACTAGACCAAAAAATAAAATACCCGTATTTTTTTAAATCGATTAATTATTCATAGTTTACGAGAAAATAATTATTAAAAAATTGAAGAAGGGATCTGTGACGTAGGTATGGTTGAATGATAGAAGAAGATAGTTAGACTGAGATAGATATGTTGTGGTAGGTTATGGAATGGCGAAAGTGACAGCTGGCGTAAGTGACAGATATCACGTGATCGTGTACATAATATATGGTATGCGAAAGATAAACGAATTGATAAATTTAGTATGGACTCTGGAGGATTATTATGGAAGTTTTTTCATGGATAATAATAACAATAATATTCGAATGTAAATATTTGTATGAAAAATATTTCAGAGTAGCCTACTTGGCATACAAGAATCAGCTGGTTTAGTTCTGTTTGGTTATGTTTACAACACCAACGTGTGCATTTAGATTTTTCCGAAGATTTTTCTTTGTTCTTTTTAATTATTTAAGGGTAAGTGTTAGCGATAAAACCATACATTACATACTTTTTCATTTTTAAAGCATAATTTTAATTTGTAGTTTTTGTTAAATTTAGGAATATCAAGATTTGGACGCATGTTTCTATATTTTAGACAAAAAATAATATGAAATTATAATGTATACAGGTATATAACGATTTATTTCTATATTTTTCAGAAAACGAACAATATGATTAAGTATTGTTTCGTACCCCAGTGCGAAAATAATTCGTATTCTGCCCCAAAGAAGTATCTCGCTTTAGTTGTACATATCCGATAGCATCATCAGTATAATGTTCTCTTCCTGATCTACAAATTTATATTTAATATTATTAAAATACAGAGTAGTTTAAAAGTAAAACTAACCTTTGCGTTTTCACATTTTTCATTTCGGCGCTAACGAAATCATAAAATTATCCACAACTGGTAAATTACCAGAATCTGCTTTGATAAAATTTGTATCCATTTTCAGAATATGTACCGAAATAAATAAAGTTTAATCGTTTGATGTACACAAACACAATCACGTGACATCTGTCAACAGAAGCCAGCTGTCTATTTCGCCACTCCATGACCTACCACAATACATCTGTCTCAGTCTAACTGTCTTCTTCTACCATTCTACCCTACCGACGTCACAGATCCCTTCTCCAAAACATTAAATTGCTAATAACAATATTATTACAAACTAATGTTTAATTTTTATTATTATAATGAGAAACTATAGTGGTTAGTTTTTATATATTATGACTTATATATTGAAATTCAATTATGGTCACATACCCCATTGACGCCGTGAAAGCGAAACGAACACAGTGACTTTTCAGTAACTACTAGATCAAGCAAACCTAATAATAATAATAATAATAATAATAATAATAATAATAATTTAGTGCTATATTTAATAACACAACCGGTAGTACCTTTTTGCTCTTCAGGGAACTTTTAATGTCTCCTACTGCTACACACCGTCATTTTTTCTCTACATATTTTGAAGGTGTAAATTAATTCCATTCCTGGTCTGTTATATTACCTTACAATATCCTCCCCACGTTGTTTATCTCTTTCTGTCTGCTGCTGTTTCCTCGACCTGTCCTTTTCTTGCATGTAGGGCTGGTCATGATACGATCCTTTTGCCCTTTGTGCGTAACTCTTTGTTACGTGGCGTTCACACCAACGGCCAGCGATAATCCCTTCAAATAGCCTCACTGCCCAGGGAGTACAAAGGGCCTGGAAATTTTTTCCCCACAAATATTTGTACTTTGTTCTGCTTTAAAAACTCTCCGGGAAACCCAATGTGGGAATTAATCAGAGATGGCTCTGCTGCTCTCCACTTTTCGATTTGAATTGCAGTTTTTTAGAGAAAGCATTTCATTAAATTCCCATATAGGCATATGTAAAAAGCAGGTACAGTTTTCATTTATTTTTTGATAAATGTAATGGTTGAACAAATAAAAATAAATATTAATAATCCAACTTATAAAATTTCTAAAATATATTTTTACCATTCGCCACCATAAATAAGCTACAGGAATCATATTAAAAATCACATTTTAGAGAATAATCACTTTTATTAAAGATATATTTTTATATAATTTTACATTTGTCAATTTTATCGTCAATTTTAAGAACATGGCCACGTTATAGAAATGAGCTTAAAACACTTGTATTACACTTGTGAATTTTTGGGGCAATTTTGCGGCTACATAATTAAAATGATTGCGATATGGTATACGGTGATATATAAAATTTTGTACGATATTCTACCATCAGAGTTTTTATTATTATAATCAACACTTCAATAAGATTTATAATTCTATTCGTAATTACAAATTCCAACTGTTTTGATCCGAAGACTGTTCATAGTGAAGTACCGAAGCGCTCAACCAATTGAGCGTAACTAATAATATTAGTGGGTGCATAGCGTATTATTACCCTAATTATACATATTATCTGTTGCAATATTATTATGACTAAAATAAAATAGATCCATTTTTATTCCATATAATTAACAAAACTGACATATTAATTATCCTGACTAATTACAATTCAATTTGTTTACAAATTAAGCGAATTATTCATTGAGTCATATGATTGTAAATTAGCTTGTTCACCAAATTTTGCATACAATATTCCCTTGAAAATAAATTTTTATATCGGAAAACAATAACTCAAATAATAAATAACAAATAATAGAACTAAAAGAATTATGTACATAACTGATTCTAACATCCTCATTTCATTTTCAATCACTAAAACTTTCATTCAGTTCAAATAAAATCTTCAACTTTTTTGATATTATCATTCGTTTTGTTTCCACTTACATGCCTTTCGTAACTTTAAATAAGAACCTAATGTATAAGTACACAAATATTACAGTACCTAACATAGCAGCAAAATATTCCAATAGTCCAGTCGTGGGGTATAAAAATAAGGATATGTTTTATATTTAAAGGTACAGGGGCGGATTAAGAATTTTGCCGCCCGTAGACAGCCAGAAAATTGCCGCCTTTTTAGAATATTAAAAGTATAGTCTTATTTGACGAATAGGAAGTTTGACCACACAAGTAGTAGGTTTTACTCTAGTTGCATACAATATAAGCGTGACCAAAAAATTGCCATAGTATCTGATTTTTTACCAGTTTGCATTAAAAAATGTACCTTTTTTATTATGTTGAAAAATACCTACATATTTTATGAACCCATTTTAATGAGAAAGTGCACAAATTCAGAAGGGTGTGAAAAATTTAAAACTAAAATACATAATTATTTATGTATGTAATTAGTCAATTTTATTATTGTAATCAATAATTTTATTGTTGTAATAAAATTTTTCTTTTTAAACTGAAGAGTTATAAGATTAAATTTTTAAAGAATACAAAAATATTGAACTAATTATTAGTAAATACAAATGAATTGTTTACAAATCGCGGGGCCCTTTTCCTTTGAAGGCTGGGGCCTGGTGCGGTTGCGTTGCACCATTCGCACCTGCCTCAAGACGACCCTGAAAAGTATGAAGCATGGCTTCAATTATTTGGATATTTGTTGAAAATAGAGCACATATTCCATCACTTAAGTCCCTGAACAACATGATGATTACAAATTCACTTGAATAATAAAAAATATTTAAAAACCTTACTTTATATGAATTTACCATCAGAAAATGTTTCCGTCCCGCTTTTTGATAAGCGAATATTTATTAAAATTACATTTCTAAAAAAATTGCCCCCCCGAAAATTTGCCGTCGTAGGCACGTTCCTACTGTGCCTATGCGTAAATCCGCCACTGTAAAGGTACTAATAAAAAATACAAGTTTTCGACTTTGGAGCACTTGCAATCTTCCGGAATCACCGCCATCTTGTTTCTTGTGTTTTATATTTGTTGTACATCAAATAATTTTCCGTTAAATTGATTGTGTATACTTGGTGTAATAGCTAAACGATCTACCTCAAATATTTCTATGTTATTAACTACAAAATAAAATACTATACAACAAACTTATGGAAGACGAAGGGAGGCATCCGAATAGAGAAGAACTAGTTGTTACAAGTTCAAATGGCATGGCATAAATATTTTAAGCCCATTCCATAGAGTATTATTTGAGGCAGCTCGATTAGCTGTTACACCCGCTATATTTCTATCAAAACGTGGTGTCCTACGAAAATTTTTAGAGGCATCAATATCAAAGTGAAAAGTAAAACGTTAATCATTTGCTAATTTTTTTGTTAAATTCCATGGCTATCGCTATTTTTGAGTGATTTTTGATATTTTCGTACCTAATTTCTGCCGTTACAAAGCATGCAATATTAATTTTGATTATTGAATCTGGTGTAGAAGTTTATGCTCTTCAAGTTTTATTTGAAGCTTTTTTTATCTAAAATAATTAGGGAAGCAGCAAATTACGTAAGTATTTTTCATGTTAAAGTCCGATGTTCATCTATACCGGTCACCAGCCTGTACATTTTATGTCACATAATATACAAAATTATAACAAGTATTGAAAACTATTTATTTTTTCTAAATCTGAAAATGATTGAAACTCGAACACTTAAAATAGTCGTGTAAATATCCGTTTTTGCAATACCTGTACTCTAAGTTACCCATTAATAACAAAAAGTGGAACTTTTATTGCAGAATTAGTTTCCATGGTTACATGAGGGCTATAAGCTTTATGAGCGGTGTTGTTTCAACAGAACTTAAATATTAAACTTGGCCTAAATTGACAATATTGCATCGAAATGAAATGTCAAATGAATTTTAATATATTGTCAAAATTTCGATTTGCATTTTTTTGTTTAAGCTTGGATTAAAATGTAAGCCTTGTCGGCGCAAATGGGCATTAGTTACGGTCTACGGTGGAAGGTAAATAAATACATACCGTTCACGGTGGATGGTAAGTAAATATTATATACGTATCACACAAATTTTATTTTAGACATGAATCTGACAGCTGGAGTAATTTTTTAAGTCGCGAATGTTTAGAAAACCACAATCTCGACCTAAAAACTGTCACTTACAGTTCATGGTACGTAATTTACTATTAAAGCATACTCAAACGATAAATTAGATTAATAATATTATTTTAAGCACATTATAAATAATAAAATATTACTCCTGGAATAAGAGGGCCGTTCATGCATCCTTAGTCGAGTCAATGAAGCGGAAAATCGTTAAAACTTCTAAACCCACTAAAAGAGATCCGATATTGTTGATTTTTTTAAAATGTTTGTTATATTCAATAATTCAAAATTAGAAACATTTCAGCTGGGGCGCTTAATTATTTATACAGCAAGTCCGGATTTTGAAAGCCAGCAGTGGAGTCTCGGGAACTATAAGAGATACGATTTCAGTTATATGGGACATGTGGTCGCCTTTGGAAGGCCATCTTAGATGTGCTTTTTTTGCCAAAAATTCTCATAGGTTACTAGATAATGGGGGAGTACTGAAGTAGATCAAATTTTTTCATTTTGAAATTATTCCTAAACTATCAGTAATAGAGAAAAATGTTTCAAATACAAAAATTTTATAATTTTATTGTCTATTCAGTGGTGTACGAAAATAAAACGGAAAATTACAATTGTTTTAAATGGAAGCCATATTTGATTATTACTTTAAGAAAATACTTATTTTTTATTTCTTTCGATTAGTATAAAGGTTATTGTATCTTAAATATGTTTCACTCTTCAAATCTTAGATTTTTCGCATTTTTAAAATAATGTTGTATTGCGAAGTAATATAAAATATAATGGAATAAAATGTTTTTTGTAGTATGTGCTTTCTGTCTATATGTACAACTATAAGCTTACCGTTCCGATATCGGAAAACTCCAATACTCAGATCTGGGTTACAAAAAAATTTTTTTTCTTCTATAATATGCTTAAGATTGACACTGATACTTTAGAAATAATTTGAAAATGAAAAAACGACCAAATTCAGTATTCCGCCATTATCTAGTAACCTATGAGAAATTTTGGGCAAACAAAAGCACATCTAAGATGGCCTCCCAAAGGCACACCACATGTTCCATATAACTGAAGTCGTATCTCTTATAGTTCCCGAGAGCCCAAATAGTGTTCTTCGAAATCCGGACATCCTATATAAATAATTGAGCGCCCCAGCTTGAATGTTTCTGATTTTGAATAAATGAATATAATAAACATTTAAAAATAAATTCATTAAAAGCGGACCTGTTTTTGAAGATTTAGAAGATTTAATTTTTTTTCGCTTCATTGGTCGACTATATTAGACCAATCTTAAGCATATTATAAAAGAAAAAAAAAATTGTACCCAGATCTGAGTATTGGGGTTTTCCGATATCGGAACGGTAAGCCTATAGTTGTACATAAAGATAGAAAGTACATACTACAAAAAACATATTATTCCATTATATTTTATATTACTTAGCGATACAATATTATAAAAAAAATGCAAAAAATCTAAGGTTTGAAGGGTGAAACATAATAAAAATGCAATAACCTTTATACTAATCGAATGAAATAAAAATTAAGTATTTCCTTAAAGTAATAGGTAATCAAATATAGTTTCCATTTAAAAAATGTAATTTTATGTTATATCTCAATAATTTGCCGACAGGAAAATTATTTTCGTCCTCCACTAGATGGACAATAGAATTATGTAACTTTTCTATTTGAAATATTTTTCTCGATTACTGAAAGTTTAGATATAATTTCAAAAAAAAAAATCGACCTACTTCAGTACTCCCCCATTATCTAGTAACCTATGAAAATTTTTAGCAAAACAAACGCACATCTAAGATGGCCTCCCAAAGGCGCACCACATGTCCCATATAACTGAAATCGTATCTCTTATAGTTCCCGAGACCCCACTAGTGGCTTTCAAAATCCGGACTTCCTGTATAAATAATTGAGCGCCTCAGCTGAAATGTTTCCGATTTTGAATAATTGAATATAACAAACATTTTTAAAAAAACATCATTAAAATCGGATCTGTTTTTGTGGGTTTAGAAGTAAAATCCTTTATTGACTCGGCTACCTAGGGTTAATTCCATTGAGCTGGAATAGCGTATTCACTACCATACCATCTAAAATATAAGCATATCCTAATAAAAATTTCTACTATTTTAGATAAATAAAAAGAAAAGAAAAATTTATATAACTATTTTTTTGTTTGTAAAAATAGGAAAACATTTCTAGACAATGCGTAGTGTTATTGTGTATGATGAAACGAATGAATAGAATCGTAGTTACAGTTCTTTCTAAATACAGACCTGCTTCGCCATCGCCAACGGCGTCTCGTCACAATGGGGCATCCTCTCACCAAGAATAAATCCTTTTATGGAGTGCATACCCCAAGCAACGCGGATTACAACAAGAGGAGACTTTTATAAAATACGATTCGCGACCGATGCCCGCACGTAAATTAAACTAAAAGTATACAAAGCCGGGGATGTTTTAATCCCCGCTAAATTCATATTTCCTTGCCGACCGCGTTGTTTTGATTAATTAAAATTACTAAATTAAAATATGACATGTCTAGAACTATAGAAGCTGATACGTTAATGCTCTGCGAATAGGATTATACAAGGCAAAGCTTTCCTCTCAAAACAAAAGCCATACATAAAAGCCTGTGTTCTCTGGAAAGATCCATCGCAGATAATATAATGATAAGATGATTAGTCATGCGCAAAATGACATAGATTTAATGTGACAAATGCTAATAGGCCTCTCACTTCCTCTACATATACAGAGTGATTCATAATGGGTATTCCAAAATAAAACCATATATTGGAATAAAAAAATGTTGTATGTAGGTATGTCCGAAAACGTTTCGTTATCGAATTACAGCCCTTTGAAGGTGTACTTCACCAGACACATTTTTATTAATAACTCCTGTACTAGTTGCACTAAAATTTTGAAACTTGTTATGAAGGATACTCCTTATTTATAGCTCGATTCTGAACACAAATGTAAGCGCTGTAATCCCCGCGTGAGTCTATAGTAACCAGAATGTAGTGAAAATGCTATTCTGAATAGATTAAGCACTGTAACTTTGTATAGGCGCTATAGAATTTACGTCAGCTATTTCTCTCGACGTAACGTGACGGAAGGCTTACGGTTGTCAAATTATTCAAAAATAAATAAAAAATTGAACAAGATGCATAATACTCATAATTTATTTTTTTGTTAATAGAGGATATCATGGAAGGTAATTTTATAATAATTAAAATGCAGATAATATTAGTTTTTTCAAAAAATCTAGTTATACTACAAATAGGATGAATTGAGCTCCCATTTTCAAAAGAATTTAATTTTGGGAACATGTATCTTTCCACTTGCTTGTTAAATAATTTTCATATATTTTCGGATTAACTGTTCTATACTGCGAAACACATAATCCTTCTCCATATCACTTATATATATATATATATATATATATATATATATATATATATATATATATATATATATATATATATATATATATATACCGGGTGGAACATCATACCTGTGTACATAGGCGATTCATATGAGAAAAACAGTTTTTTCGTGCTCATTGCTCCCCAAATTATTTTAGACAAAAATGCTTCAAATAAATGTTGTAGAGCATAAAATTCTGCATCTAAATCAATAAACAGCATTACTTTTACATGCTTTGTAACGACACAAATTAAATAAGAAAATATTGAAAATTACGTTGAAAATACAAAATAGCCATGGAATTGAAACAAAAATAGAAACAAATAAATAGGTAAATTAAATTCATACAAAAATCTCCATACCTATTATTACGACAATTGTACATTTCAATGAAATATTTATTTTTTATAGGATTTTTATTGAAAATCTTTTTAAATTGGAAATAATTCATGTAAACATTAAGACCTATCTACTACAATTCAAATTTCAAACAGTAATTCTCTGAATAAAATAATCACTACAATTTATTATTATAACAAATATTCGAATAATCCTCCGTTTTCAGCCAAGCAATAACCAAGTCTATTGTAGAATGAATTTCTTACATTAGCGAGCTGCCTATTTGTGATTAAGGCGCTCTCCTCCATGATAGCTTCTCTCAATGAATTAATATTTGGGTGGCGCTGCTTATAAATTTTACATTTAAGATGACCCCATAAAAAAAAGTCGCAAGGTGCTAAATCAGGAGATCTGGCTGGCCAATTTAAAGTTCCACCACGACCAATCCAGCGATTTGGAAATGCTTGGTTTAAATAATCTCTAACACTTACTCCGAAATGAGCTGGGCAGCCATCTTGTTGAAACCAAACCTCCTGATTTTCGCGCGCTACGCTGTCTAATGCAGGGCCGATCTCATTAATCAAGAGTTCTAAGTATGTTTCAGAATTTAAGTTGCCAACGATCTCAAATGGTCCAATAATATTGCTATTAAAAATGCCTGCCCAAATATTAATTTTTTGAGGATATTGCGTTCTGGTGGTAACATTTAATCTTGGATTTTCTAGAGCCCAGTGCCTATCATTTTGTACGTTTGGTTCATTGTTTAATGTAAAAGTACACTCATCGGTAAAGCAAATAGATGGAAGAAAATCACGATCCCGATTTGCTCGTTCTTGCATATCTTCACAAAAAACTCGCCTACTTTCTTCATCAATGGGCGAAATGTCTTGATGGCATTGCATCTTATAAGGGTGGTATTTATGTTTTTTAAGAATGCGCAATACAGTAGAATGAGCAATCTCACATTCCTGCGCTATTATTCTTGAACTTAATTTAGGATTAAAATTTATTAATTCCAGAACTCTTTGTTCGTTTTCTAAATTAATGCGATTATTTTTATTTCCTATAAATAAAGATATGATTTGTTTGTAAATCTCTTAAAAATATTCAAATTTAAATTTACCTGTACTATTTTCCGCCGCAACACTTGCCGTGGATTCAAATTTTTGAACATACGCGCGTATTGTTGTAGTGCTTGGAATTGGCCTATTTGGAAATTTCACGGCGAATAAATCTCTAACTATACGTAAACAATTTCCACTATAAAAAGTTTTTATTATAAAAACCCTTTCTTCGTTAGAATAAACTGAATTCATTTTGATATTTTACCGTCAAATTAGTTATTTATCTGTCAAACGTCAGACATTTATTTGTTTCTATTTTTGTTTCAATTCCATGGCTATTTGATATTTTCAACGTAATTTTCAAGATTTTCTTATTTAATTTCTGTCGTTACAAAGCATGTAAAAGTAATTCTGTTTATTGATTTAGATGCAGAATTTTATGCTCTACAACATTTATTTGAAGCATTTTTGTCTAAAATAATTTGGGGAGCAATGCGCACGAAAAAACTGTTTTTCTCATATGAATCGCCTATGTACACAGGTATGATGTTCCACCCGGTATATATATATATATATATATATATATATATATATATATATATATATATATATATATATATATATATATATATATATATATAATTTTAACAAGATAATTGCATATTTTCCACCATCTTGCAGACTTGCAGTTGACTAGAACGACACTAATGACAATTCACAAAATAATGATGAAATTAGCTGCAATTTGTAAGCGCTGTAGATCACTTACGTGCAGCGGTGTATTCAATAGACATTTTCAGTGCGGGAGTGCGGTGTAAAATTCTCAGTTCTAACCCGTTGTATCGTATATTGCTGTATATTAGTGTAGTAGCGCGTTTAGTTCAGAATCACACCAATAGACGCATGATTATATTTTCTTTTGTTTTTGTATCTCAAGCCTCAACGTATTTCGTCGTTATTTTTTACCTATTAATGTTTTCATTCTTATTAATAAAATATTACATACAATACAAAAATACACAAAAAAGTACTCGTGCTAAAACTTGAGTTTTTGAGATATTTTAATATTTGGAAAATTTTCGGTTTAGTTTCATAATCGCTTGCGCTTTGATGAGTTCAGAGAAACGACTTGAAAAATTGTGTATATCTCATCGATTTTACTCCCGTTATGCATTCCTCATTTCTTTAGACTAATGATCATTCTTGAAATACATTATAACAAGTTTACACAATACGTTTATCTCAAAGCGTAATTGATTACGAATCTAAATAGTTTATAAGTAACGACTATTTTATGTTGCTATAAGTTATCCATTTGCGATTATCTGTATTGTTATCTTATTGTTTGTATATTAGCCCGTTTTAATTAAAACATGTATTAGCGCTAAAACAAAAATTAATACATTGCCTATTCAAAGCTCTATACTAACATGTTTTACGTAGTTCAACTGACTATCGAAAAACATAGCTGACAACATCGCAAATATCTCTGGTGGTCATATAGTTGCATTACATTACGCCAAACACCAAATGACATGTTCTGACATTTCTATAAAATTTTAAAAGTATTGTAATTAGAAAATTTATCATTCGAACAAATTATAAAAGAATCAATATCAATTTGATTCAGATGCTGCAAGGGAAAAAACGGTAAGTGTTATTTAATTAATTTATGTTTTTGTACTTAAATTTTAATCTAAATATTTTGCTATGTACAGGCAGAATTAATTTTGGAAGTTGATGAGAACGAAGTTAAGTAAAAAGAGTAGAAAAAGAAGCTGTGCTTGTTTTAAATCCTCTCACAGGATAAATATTTAATCTATCGCAAATATTAATCACCTACTAATATTATTGTAAAATATACAAAATTTATTTATGATTTTTGTAGTTTATTTGAACCTGATTGTGATCATTTATCCACCCCACTCACAAGACCCTAATTCTGAAACTATTACTGAATCGCATTTAAATGTGTCATCTATGGAAAAACATAAAAAGATATTTAACGACGGAATATGAAGAGGAAATTTTAATGTTAGACACCAACATAGTTCTTATATAAAATTATCTTTATATATATATATATATATATATATATATATATATATATATATATATATATATATATATATATATATATATATATATATATGCATGTAACTATAATAAAAAGTGTTTTATTAGGTACGTATCTACTAGCATATTAGTAAATATATAAGTTTTTGTCACTAACTTAAAAACCAATAAAAATTGTTAACTAACACTATTTAAAGGCACGTGTGAAAGCATTGAAATCGCCTGAAAAAGAGCTTATTATTAGGTATTTTTGGATGCAGTTTTCTCAAATATGACACAAGCAAATGATTTTAAAATTTAATGTAGCGTACCTTAGTAGTTCTTCTAGGGCAAGACGAAGTTTCCCGACTCTTAATTATATAGTTTAATTATAGTTATTAAAATAGAAATTGCCTGTTTTAGCAAAAGTTTTAAACCTTATTATTTGCCTTTCTGGAAAACTTATAAAGACGTAAATTATGTCTTGCCCTAATACTTGACGTATATTTTCAAAATTTGAAAAAAAAATGATTTATTTATGACAGTTTTTGTAAAAACTGCATTAGAAAATATTGCCATATATACAATGTTAACAGTTTCATGATTTTGCCGCTAGGAGCAACAAGACACTTTACATTATCTGTTTTACAAACTGTTTTCCTTACCCAAGTACTGATAACTCCTCTTTGAATAAATGATATTTCGCCAAGGGAAAAAGAAAAAGGTATAAAATAAATAAATTATTTTCGATTAATCAATTAATTTAAAGAACTGTACAAATTTTCACATTCACAGTATCCGAGACCTGAAGAAACAGCTTTGACATGAATGTCAAGATTTATGATTAATTTAAATCAAATAATTTTTAGTACCTAATACTACTAATAGTTCGTTCATTTTATTTTACATTATTTCAAATAAAAAATCACAAGGAATAAATGAAAAAAATATTAATGCAATTAAATAAGTCATAATTTATTTATTAAATTGTAGTAAATAAATAAATAAATAAATATAAATATATCATCACGGCATATTACCCATTGCTGTAAGTAATACATTAAGTTCTTTGTAAGGTAATCCACAAGGAATCCGCCTACATATTATCTCGGGCAGTGAATACTGCTTATAAAAAATGCTTAATTTTGGTAGCATTCTTGATTTCCAAAATTCTTCGTCTTTTTTAATTTGTTCAATACAAGATGCCCATTTTAAAAGTTCCCGCCTAAAAATTCATGAATAGGCAATCATGAGACATTTCATAAGTGACTTGGTTTTTAAAATTTTGTTTTGGTCTTATACCTACCGTAATTATTCGATTTATAGTACTAATATTTGCGTGTGTATGTGTATGTGTATGTGTATGTGTATGTGTATGTGTATGTGTATGTGTATGTGTATGTGTATGTGTATGTGTATGTGTATGTGTATGTGTATGTGTATGTGTATGTGTATGTGTATGTGTATGTGTATGTGTATGCGTATGGGTATGCGTATGCGTATGCGTATGCTTATGCGTATGCGTATGCGTATGCGTATGCGTATGCGTATGCGTATGCGTATGCGTATGCGTATGCGTATGCGTATGCGTATGCGTATGCGTATGCGTATGCGTATGCGTATGCGTATGCGTATGCGTATGCGTATGCGTATGCGTATGCGTATGCGTATGCGTATGCGTATGCGTATGCGTATGCGTATGCGTATGCGTATGCGTATGCGTATGCGTATGCGTATGCGTATGCGTATGCGTATGCGTATGCGTATGCGTATGCGTATGCGTATGCGTATGCGTATGCGTATGCGTATGCGTATGCGTATGCGTATGCGTATGCGTATGCGTATGCGTATGCGTATGCGTATGCGTATGCGTATGCGTATGCGTATGCGTATGCGTATGCGTATGCGTATGCGTATGCGAATGCGTATGCGTATGCGTATGCGTATGTGTATGTGTATGTGTATGTGAATGTGAATGTGAATGTGAATGTGTATGTGTATGTATGTGTGTGTGTGTGTGTGCGTGTGTGTTTGTGTGTGCGTACGTGCGTGCGAGCTTGCGTCTGTGTGTGCAACAAAAATTTCGTCTGCATTATCTCTAATACTACAACTGGAAGTTCCCTTCATTTGAAGATTTTAACAGTTTCTCTTGAAATACGATCTTAAATATAATTTTTTCACATTTAATGTTATTATAAATATTAAAGAATATTTTATTCTCTATATGATTTGATTACATTTTATTCTTCATAATAAATGGATATACAGTTAAAAAAATATAAAGAAATTGAATTTCATAAACTAGCCAGCTATATGCTATAACTATGAAAACAGCTACTATACGAGTATTAAGAAAATTCTGATTAAAAGATGTTTGTGTCAAGTGCAGTTCACATTTAAGCAATTCAGCAGATGGCGCTGACATTAATGCCAGTTTTAAGTAGCCGAAATTAGATTGGGCAAACTTGTTTATTCTCTCCAATTTCAGCCAATCAGAAAGTTCAAAACTATGGCCTATTCTCTAGAATTCGGAATAGCTTAAATGGAACAAGGTCTACTATGTTTTGTTCAAGGACCCGAACCGTAACGAAACCGTAACCGAAAACCGCATCGATATTTGACTTTTTATGAAACCGTAACGAAAACCGAAACCTATATTTTATTTCTACAAATATGTTCGTTCTGTAACCGAAAACATAACCGAACCGAAATAATATCGGTACTAAAACCGTAAATTTAAAATTAGGTATTTTTTATTAACCCACATTTTTTCGTAGAAATACTTTGCATACCTTCGAGTATATAAAAAAGTAATTTCTCATTTTAAAAAAAATTAAGGCATTTTATTCCATTTTTTAGTTATTTTTTGCAATTATAATAAAAAAATTACTCATTTGTTGACATTTTTCATTCAATCACCCATTTAGTTTACGTATTAATTAAAATGTTATTACATTACGAAATAGGTACTAAATGAATTTCATGTTGCAAAAAATAAAAACAAAGCTAATTTTTCATAACCGAATATTTATTAATGTAAAAACCGTTAACCGTAACCGAACCCCAAAATTTTTCGGTTCGAGTCTCTGGTTTTGTTATAATTTTATTGGAAATAATGGATCTTTTGCTACAAACTTTCTGTATGAAATTTGTGTAAAATACATACAATTACCGGAAGGTAATGTACAAGAAATAGAATCTTTTTCAAGGAATTTTATGTACGAAATTTGTACAAAATACACAGAAGTGACGGAAGGTAATTTGCTGGCCACATCAGATTTTTCAAATATGTGAGGGCAAAGCATATTGCACGAAAGGAGATCTAGTAGATGTTCATATGCACTTTAATGATTGAAACTAACTTAAACTTTTTCAGATATGTGCAGAATTACTTGTACAAGAAGGACATAACGTTCAAATGACAAGTTTTAAAATTTCTATAATTATAATTTATAATGTTCCGTAATCCAGTTTTTTTGTTAAAACAGATATGTTTTACACGCCTAATTCAAAAATAAGATTTTTTCTATTGGTTATTATTTCAATATAATCTATCTTAACAGTGAGTAGATTCAAATCTAGGAGAAGTATGAAATAAATTGACATACATATATTTACTTCTCTCTCTCAAACCTCTATCTATCTTGATCTTGGAATTAAATAATTCATTAATTAACATACTCGTACATAATTTTCGCCTCGTCGTAATGCACCCTGAATACCGTTAAATGTAACAAGAACAAATCGGCAACCAGACAATCGTCACTGATCCTGAAGATCTCCAGCTCATTTCAACGTCACAATGGCACACTGGTAACTACTAAGGCTGTGCGATATTAGAAATTTAAAATCGATTTTCGATCTTTTGCTAAAATCGATTTATTGCGATTGATCGACTTGATCGATCAATAGCAAAAAATCGATATTTTTTAATATGAAATTGAAATACTATTAAAAAATCGATTTTAATAAATAATCAAAATCGATTTTAATAAAGAATCAAAACATCGATTTTTATATATTAAAAAATCGATTTAATTTAAAAAATCGCAAGATAGATATTATTAAAAGATCTATAGGTAGTGATATCAAATTTCTACTACGCATACGTACATCAAATTACGATACAATTCACGAATAACACCCAAAGCCCGTATGTCACGATCCAAAATTCTGGATAGAATTATGAACATCATTATAGACAGAATTTTATGGACGGTGGCATACAGAAATTTTTATCAAGGATTTTTTCTGTCCACAAAGTTCCATTTTTATGAACAGAAAGTGCGCGTGCAATGTTTTATGACATCTGGCAATTAGCAGTACAATTTTTGATAATTATATGTTCGTTGATTATTGTGTATAGTTTTAAATTTAATAAAATCTTATTAAATAAGGATTCTTGAGCAAGTAGGTAGTAAAGTTCGCAGAATGTTATGAAGAACATCCATGTTTATAGCCAGAATTATGAAGCAAATTACGTTCACTGTGGCATACAGAATATTTATACACAAAATTCTATGCACAAATTTGTTCATAAAAATTATGTTCAGAATTCTGTCCATAATTTTGTCCAAAATTATAAATCGTGACAAACGGACTTAACGCGCGTAAAACGCCCAATGCTGGTAAAATCAATAGATTTCTTCTCGGAATAATTTTTTTTTAAACCGATCTTCCAAAATTTAGTAGATCGATATCTTTTAGATAGATCGATCTTTTGAAAAAATCGATTTTTCAATTGCTAAATCTATTTGAAAAAATCGATTTTTCAATTAATCGATCTTTCCGATAATTCGATTGTTTCGATTGATCGATATTTTCAAAATGAAAGATCGATCAAGATTGATTAATCGACCTTTTCCCCGGTCCTAGTCGCCACGCAGCAGTTTCACTAGTACCCTCCAACAATCCAGGAATGAGAAAACAAGAGAGCAAAGATCGATCTTTTTTATATAGTAACTCATACAATTTTTTATTTTCACTATATGTAATTAACATGGTCTGACTTGAAAATGAAAATGACCTTAACAAAGGCCGAAACGTCGTCAAAAAGGTATCCACAACAATTAACAAATAAAAACTTCGTATGAAAATTTAATCAAAAAAACTCCTAACAAACAAACATTATTTTTGTAAAAATAATGAGAAATAATATTTCAGTATATGATACAATATTTATAAATTTTGATTTTCTTACACTGAAAAAAAAGTTCTTGGGGCAAATATACTTGCTTATTTGATAGTGATTTTTTTGCATCAAACTTGAAATATTTTATAAATAAAATATTAGCTATTATCAAAATCGTAGTATGTTTAAATCAAAAATTCCTTTTGTTTGACTAGTATTTATTCCAGCCAATTCAATATTTTATTCAATTAAACTTATTGACTATTTTTGACGGATCTAAAAATATGCATATTTGTAAGAATTGTTTCACTTACGTAACTTTATAATAGTAAGTAATAAATATGTGTTTTTGATAAATAACATATTAAATCAAAATAAATAGATATATATTGACACAAACTTGTCAATTTTGTCGCAAACATATCTACGATTGCTTAAATAATAACATAGATTTCAGGAAATAAGCATAGCTTGGCAGAATTAAATATTTATTTGTCACAAATAAATTTCGTTTTCAAAAACTAAATGAACACGAGTCTTCCACTGCTGTGTGATTGCGCCATACGTTACCTCTAGAACGCACAAGAACAATCTTGTGTTTTATGTGTTTACTTGTTAATGTATAGGATAGCTGATACATTTAAACAGTTATATAGATTATATTGAAGAGTTACAATTACAATTTACGATGGAAGATGAGAAATTGGAAAATTTGTTACAAGACTGGGGATTTGGTAACAGTATACGATTCTTCCATGGTAAGTAAATCTTAAATCTCAACATATGAACTTATCTTTTCTTGTTTAATTTACAAAATAAAAAGTAAAGAAATAGTAACAGTTTTTTTATATAAATTATTACATATTATTTATTTTTATATATTTTTCAGATCAAGGTATTACGTTGGATTTATTAGTGTCTATTTATAAAAATAATGACACTGATGCAATAAAACAATTATTTTCTAAAGTCGGTCACCAATTTATATTTAAAAACAAAATGTTGGAATACTTAACTCACCAGGAAAATTTGAATGTATTAAAAGTACTACCAGATACCAGACAGCGAATCGTATGGGCCTATATCTACAATATATTCAAATAATATGAGTTCATCATCGTGTTCGACAATATCACCTCAAATAACTCGACCTATTATAATAGAAACTATAGAACCTAATACACAACCAATAACAGAAATACCTTTTGAAGCTACCAAAAGAAAAGGATCAAGAATTTCAGATTTCTATTTGAAACATATATTACAAAAAGACTGTATTGGCAGGGCTATACTCGAGAAAATTAATTGATAAATACAAGAACAAGTTAAATTTTTTGAGAGAAGCAGAAATTATACCATCTCCCGGAGATACCATCGGAAAAGCCAGAGAAAGCATAAATCCACAAACAAAAACTATTGATGATCAAAATCAATCAGGTAAATTTTACAAAATCGATTTAAAAACAAAATTTCATAACTTTTGTATACTATTTTAATTTAGATCAACAAACAGACGATTCGCTAGCCAGTTTTAACTGGTTGAAATACCATAATCAACCCTGGTCAGATGTTTTAATACATTGGGGAAAAAACATATTGCATAAGGGTAGAAGACAACACAAGTGATAAACTGACTATCACCACAGATTCAGAACACTATATATTTATATCCCAACCTATTTATTATAGAAATTATATATTTGTTTGTAGTAAAAATTGTTATTATCTCTAACAAAGAAATTATCTACGCGACAAGAAAATAATTGATTTTCATTAAGCAATAAAATGTTTCCCATAAATAAATATTCACTGAATTCGTTAATATATCCTTATTTATTTATTTGTAACAAATAAATGTTTATTTATATATAATAATCACTCTCTCTTCTCAAAGCAATGCTTATTTGTCACAAATAATATAGGTCTGACAGAATTAAATACTACATTTAATTCAAACAAACAATTATTTGTGTGGAATAAATTTATTTGAGGTTCTTGAATATTTTGATTGTTTACCGGAATTATATGTTTATTTCGCCGTATCCAAACTTAGGATTTTTTTGTTACAAATTGGACATGTTCTGCGGAATGAAATTGTTTTTTCTGTGTATAGATTAGTTATTTCTCTCTCTAATAATTTATTTATTCACAACAAAGTTATACTGACATTTACATACAATTTATAGAAACAGTACAATACCATATCTTGTGAAAATATATTTATTGTTGGAGTCTCTATATCGTTGTATAGCGTTTCGTTTCCACCAAAAAGTTGTCATAAATTTCTCGCTGTAGGTGATTTCTTTTCTCATCTCTTGTTGCAATTTCACATGTCGTGCATTTGTGCGACGTTTTCTATTTCGCTATTGATAGATGGCGTATCTAGCTGCACATTCATCTGTCAGGAATCACTTTGGAACATGATGCGTCCAGCACATGGCGCTAGTGTTATTGCAAACAGTGCATGATATATCGCTCCTGGCGATGACGCCATGTTTAAATGGAAATTGATTGCCAGATGTGTTGTTACCTTTTTTAAACACCTATATATCATTGTTTCCAAGTGTTTTAAAATAAATGTCAGCGGGCTGTATTTTTATGAAGTTGAGAATGTCCCTTGTGGAAAGATACGACCACACATAAAATCGCATAGGATTTTTATAAAATATTACAAAAAATATAAAGTGTGTATCATGAAAATAAATATATCATCCCTTAATTTAGCTGGATTAACGAGAATATATTTTTGTGGGATATTCAGTATCAGTTGTTACATAAAATACAGCATAAGAAATAAGAAGATAACCCACATTACGGGTAAATAATATTTACCATAAATTCTGTAAGTTGTATTACTTAAAAGTTAAGAAGTTACGTATTTAAAATTAAAGCATACATTTAATATTGCTTTATACGTAAACTAGTGTTAAATCTCAAATTAAGTAAGGATAAGGACGAAGTATCTGAATGGGTAACGACTTGAACACATCGTGCGCTATTACTTAGCTATTTATAACACAATGTAATGTACTTTTAGTGTCACATAAACCAATTTTTTAATTTTATATCAAGGTATTCGATACCGTTAACCACGACTAGTTAATTGTTAAATTAGAGTGCATTAGTTTTGACGCCAGCTTATATTTTTTTACCAACTAAGAAACTTCAGTAACCGAAGGCAACAAATAATCAAATACCATTTCTTTCATAAACGGTATCCCGCAGGGCTCTATTTTTGGCACATTTTACTATTTACACGAATATATTCATTGGTAAACCTTTGTAAAAATTTGCATACATGTGTAAAAACTCATGAAAAATAACATACTTGAATTCCATTAAAAACAGTCGTAAATGCATATAATGATAGAACCACCTTAAAGGGCAATCCAGTAAACAGTCTTGTGCATTCTGAACTGCGACACTACACAAACTGATCACATGAGAATGAACCTGTAATTATCTCCATTATTAAGGGAGACAGCGATTAACTTCAAATAAGCAAATTTACTATACACAACGTGGGCAATAAGAAATTGTGTCAAGAAGCATTTTATTACTTCCGGTTCCGGAGTATGTTATACTAACTTTCAAATTTCAAATGGAACATACTATATTTTTTAAAGTACACAAAATTTACTTTACCACGGGTAGTAAATAAATAGTACCTTGTATTATTAAAAAATAAAATACCGGACTTTTGAAATATCTTATAAAATAAATCAAGAGAGTGTGAAATTTTATTTTATTGTGTCTGTAGCCCAGGTTACGCTGTATAAATGAATTTATGTCAAAAATACCCCATCTATGAAAAAAAGACAATAAAATTTCACATTATTATGGATTAATACAGAAGGTACAAAACGTAAAACACATACATGCATGTGTGGAAAAAACAAACGTAAGAACAAAAGTATTTTCATGCAAAAGTTACAGTGATGGAACATAAAAAAAGTGCAGAACACTTCATAATGCATGTTTATCATGACTGAAATAACGTATTATTACATTTTTCTCCTATAGAGAAAGAATGTGCATTTGATTGTGAATATTCCCCTATAGCACCAAGCCAGTTTACTTTATAGGGCCATTTTACTTGATTAGAATTGAAACATCCAAGAATTTGTATATGTGTATTTACATTTACTGCACAGTAAATATTTTTATATTGGAAGGTATTTCACTAAAACCTATTTTTCATCATCATAACATTTTCAGTATGTATCCACCTTCTTCTCTATGTAACATTCTCGGAAACGATTGTAAGAAGCATCGTATAATTTTCTAGATTTCGATAATTAATTTTAAATTCCACTAGCTACATTAGAAATTTCTTGCGGGGCACATTCAATCTCGAATCAACTTTTCACTTTTTACAAAACTTGACATACCTATTTGTTTATTAATGTTATTGTTTTTTGTCATGGCATATTCATTCCAAATATACCTACTTAGGACATTTTTCTACTATAATATGAAAAGTATTACATTATTTTTGTATTCCTGGAATTATTGTTGAGGCCATGAAAAATAAAATATACACCTCAGGACAGGAGAGAATATTATTTTTCCTTCGGTGCTTGGCAGCCCTCGGAATCCGTCTTCTGCGTGCAAATTACACCTCATTTCTCCAATTGATATAGTTATAAATTTATAACATTGTATGGTGTATTAAAGAACGAAGCCATGCATGTACAAAGTCCAGATATTTTAATGGAGTGTCTTAGACTAGAATGACACATTTATGACTTATTTTAAAATGAAAATTTCAAACAAAATCAAGTTTTCAACTGAATCTTATAGTATGGCAGAAGAATTTTTGGTAAAACAAAAGCAAATCTAAAATAGCTTTGCAGAGGTGCACCATATATATATATATATATATATATATATATATATATATATATATATATATATATATATATATATATATATGTACTTCTTATTTAACCGAAACTGTATTTCCAGGATCTCAATAACTAGTAACAAAGCAAATGCGGTCATTCATAAAAGGCCGGCATATCCACAGTTTCACTTACCTGCGGTTCTGAAAAAGCGTGTAATACGAATGCGGTACATAAATTTAGATTTTACATATATGATACTATACAAAAAAAAAGTAATAAATAATTTAAGATTTTGGAGAAGAGATATTGTAACGTCACGCTCGTGTCACGGTATCCTCTCTCCAAAACATTTAATTGTAAATAACTTTATTATTAGAAAATAATGTATAATTTATTATATTATAATATGGGGTCTCGTGGCCGCGTGCCTGAGTGTCAGGTCGCGAATCTAGGGAACCGGGTTCGATCCCGACCGACGCCAAATATTTCCAATTTTAAATGGCACAAAATTGACCCCTGTGGTGCACTCTCCACGCCAGCAATGAGTGCCCGTGAGGTGACGCCTGGTAAGCGCCCGCACGGTACAAATATGTCATCATCATTACCAATATCTGCGCGAACAAAGCAGAATGGCACACCCAGCAATGGGTAATATGCCATGATGATATATTTATATTTATATTTATTTATAATGAAAAACTATATGTTAGAAAATTACCCAATCCTATGGTAATATATGGACTGGCCGGGGCCATATTGTAATATTAATAGCCTTATACCGTTTTAAATTTTCTTAAACATTTTCGTTTTTATGTTGATTATTTTAACTGAATAAATCAATTTGAAACTTTTTACATTAATAAACAAAAGAGCTTATTTTTCCCATTGATTGATTCCCATTCTTGGACCTGGAATGAAGATTGATTCAGTGTCACCCGAATTTCCGAATTGAAAATTAATATGTATCGTATTCCAGCCTCGGGAAGTTTTTTACTTATTTAGGCGGCGTTAATTTATAAAAGTTGGCATTGAATTTGTAAAGCGCGCACGGCTACAACAAATCACAGGCTAATCGATAACAACTTTCAAATTAAACTTTTATACTCAAAAATGAACAAGCTCTGAATAGGCTGATATATACTTAAATTACAGCTCAATACATAAAATATTTTTCGGGATTTTAAAATAATCCTTTCAAAAATAAATAATTATATATTTAATTAAAATTTTGTAAAAAAATTAATTCGTTAAAAATGCCGCGCCAAAGATGATTTATTTAATTATAACAAAATAAATTTATTATAAATATAAATACTCTTTCAATTCCAAATGTCAAAATATACTCCTAAATATCATCACGGCATATTACCCATTGCTGGGTGTATCAATTTGCTTTTGAGCATAGATATCGGTAGTGATGTTGACATATTCGTGCGAGAGTTTACCAATTCGAAATAATTTTGCCGTCGGTTGATATCAGATACTCAGGCACGGGGCTACGAGAGCCCATACTGGAAGAAATTTCAAAACTTGATTTTCTATAAGCCGACTTAGTTAAAAATGTTGTTTCCTGAAATATTTTAACAAGTGATATATTTGCTTGTGCCACAAAACACAAATACACCAAGTGTAACATGAAAAGCGGACAATATGCGTTTAACGTGGGAAACAGTTTTGCTTGCAAGTGACCTGTTAACCATGCATGTAAACATAGTAATTGATTTATTTATTTTTTATAGAAGTTATTTATAGTGTTAACCGTAGAATTGACGTTTGACGATTATTTGTTTCCTAGTAACTCTTATATCAAACTTCCAGAACTTTCTATTTTCTGTATTTAAGCTTTCTTCATAAATATAAAGAGTTGATTAGATTTTGGGTAAAATTGGGCAACCGGAATTGGTACTTTACTTGAAGGAAGCACATAAAAGTTTTTAATGAAAAATTATATTAAAATATAATCCAAAACTTCTCAATTTTAGTATTTAAGACTTTTTATCAATGAGAACAACATATTAAATTTTGATTAAAATTGATAAACCGGATGTGGTACTTAAATTGAAGCTCTTAACAGATTTTTTGAAAAAATATTTTAAAGTATGATCGAAATATTCACAAATTTCGTATTTAAAGTACGATTGGAAAAAACATAGATTTTGACTACTTGCGCTCTTAAAAGATTTTCGAGGAAAAATATAATAAAATATAATCCAGAATTTCCTATTACAGACTTTTCTATTTATTGGAACAACAAATTAGATTTTGTTTACAAACTATCAACCGGAAGTGATACTTCACTTAAAGCTCATTGCTTTTTTAAACATGGAATTGGTGGAAGGGCATGTGCTGGCCACATCAGTTCCAGTTTTATAGCTAAAAGAAAGAGCTTTCATAAAATTTTATATTCTATTTTCTCAGTTACAAAACGTGTAAAATAAAATGTGATTATGAAGTGGATGTAGAATATAATTCTCTACCTCCTCATAATTTATTTGAAGCATTATTGTTTAAAATTAATAGGCCATTTTTGCGCAAGGATAACCTATAATAGGTTATCCATTCGTGTTCTATGGCTCACTTTTCTTGTTACACGCGAACACGCGGTATCTATATACCAACTATTCATTAATATGATAATACAATTTTAGAGTTTACACATTAGGGTATACTAAAAATGAACAAGCAGAAGACTCACGTCATCAATAAATATTATTAGATAATGACATCACTTATTACTACGTTTACATGGGGTAGTAATTTATTCTAGAAAATGAAGTGCGTGTTGCTTAACTTACTGTATACAATACATGCATGTAAGTAATTAAAATAAACTATTTTTGAAAATAATCATTTTCTTTTATATATTTATTTTTATTTATTTATTACATATATTTGGATTTAATTATGTACAATTTAAAGTCCATATGTATGTACTCAACATATTTCACCATAATCAATACAATACATAATTATATTGCTAGATGCTTCCTTCCCAATTCCCGACGCCAAGTTTCCCGGTCATACGCTAGATCTTCTTCCAGGTTACGCTGTCTCATCGCTCCTCTCTAAGATTGGCCGTCCTCTCTTCTTCTTCCCTGGTGGTATCCACTGGAATATACGCTTTGGCCAGCCATTTTCCTCCATCCTCATTAAGTAACCGAACCATTTTAGAGCTCTCGTCTCTATTCTGTCTATTATAGTTAGTGAAGTTTAATTACAACGTTAAGTATTTGTGTATTGTGCTACAGTATTACTGCAGTGCCCAATTACTGGACAGGCTGACTAGGCTGCAGCCTAAGAAGTACAATAGATTTTGGGCGCACACAATTTCCTCATTTTATTATAGTTTTTAGGGCAATTTGATTTGGTAAGATGCAACTCACAAAATACTAAACTCAGAAGAAGCTAGAACGATTTATTTTATTTACATATTTTATTGACAGCAAATTGACAGTTCAATATATTTTTTTACAAAACAATAATACAAAACTTTTGATATTTGCAATCATTTATATTAATTCAAGTCACTTGTGCCGGGATGAGATGAGTTGACAATCACCTGACAATCAAGTGACAGGAACAGGATCGATATTTGATCGATTTTAAATTCAATGTAAACATGGACATTGTCAGTAGTGCTACCGTTATGATATGAAAATTAACTACAATAATTTCAAATAATTTTATATTCCCTAAAAGGAATAATGATTGACTTTGATATGAAGGTAAATTTCATTAATATATACGTTTTGTAATACTAGTATTTTTTATTTCTTCTTTTTTAAAAAATAAATAACATCTAGTAATTTCTGTAAGTTATATTCCATTTTATGAGGTTTTTTTCAGGTCGATGACGTGAGTCTTCTGCTTGTTCATTTTTAGTATAGGGTACAACTTTAGGCACAGTTTGAAACGAACAGTAGGAAAAAATTAATAATCATAAATTTTATGATTTTCAAATTATTTGTTTATTTTGACATACTGGAGCATCTGGAAGGCAGTTCGTTAAACAATGACAATTTGCTCTGGGTTCGAATCCCAGCGAAGTCCATGAATTTTTCACAATTCTTTCTTCGTTTAAATAAATTTGTCCTGGATCCTAAAGCCCATTTCTACGATGTTTTCAACATTATAGGTTACCTTTTTTGTTTGAGGGCCGTGATCTATACTTTGTAGGTAAGTATGTGTAGCGGCTGGATCAAGATCAATTAGCCGCTATGTTATCAACAACAATTTATATATATATATATATATATATATATATATATATATATATATATATATATATATATATATATATATAAAGGTGTACATAGGAGATTAACATGGGAAATCAGTTTTTTGCAATTTACTGCTCGCCTAATTATTTTAAGCAAAAATGCGTCAAATAAAAGTTTTAGGGTATAAAATTCTACGTCAAAACTATAAACAGAATTACCTTTACATGCTTTATAACGACAGAAATTAAATATGAAAATGTCGAAAATTACGTTAAAAATATCGACAGCCATGGAATTGAACAAAAAATAAACAAATGCTAGACGTTTTATCTGCCACAACGTAAGTTAACTTATTTGACCTTTTTGACAATTTGATTTGAACAAATATCGTTAATTATGGCAATAATAGAAATATAAAATTAAGAAATTGTTTAAATAATATGAATATATCAAAAATTCAACATTGCGTAACAAAATTATGTATGATGCTGTTATGTACTCTCAACTCATTTCAAATACATCTACTTTAGTACTACAGAAGAGGTCTACACTTATCATTCCTAACACTCTTTCTCAGAGTGACGCATGTTCTCCTCGTCATATATTCTGATTACGCGGCTCACGTGTATTTTTTGAAAACACATTATATAAATGTTCATTTTTTAATCATTTCAGACAATAAAAATAGAGACAAATTGTCAAAAACGTCGAATAAGTTAACTTCCGTTGTGACAGATAAAACGTCAAGCATTTATTTATTTTTTGTTCAATTCCATGGCTGTCGATATTTTCATATTTAATTTCTGTCGTTACAATGCATGGAAAGGTAATTCTGTTTATTGATTTAGATGCAGAATTTTATGCTACAAAACTTTTATTTGACGCAATTTTGCTTAAAATAACTAGTCGAGCACGAAATTGCAAAAAACTGATTTATCATGTTAATCTTCTGTGTACACACGGTATATACAGGGTGGTGGTGGTTAGGGGTGAACATAGGGATTTAACATGGGATTTTAGTTTTTTGCAATTTCCTGCTCTCCTGTTCATTTTACGGCAAAAACTGTAGAGTACAAAATTGTTCAAAATTAAAAATTGCATACAAAAATGTATTTACATTTATTATTATGTTTCTGGTTTCTTCACAATTTTAAAAAGAAATTTCAAAATTTCTGTTATTTTGTAGCAATAGCCATGGAATTAATTTTTTTCTGGCTGTCAAAAATTATTTATAAACGTCAACCATGCGTTAATCCAACTTAAAAATTAAATAAAAACAAACAACTTTTAATTTTAATATGCATTTTTATTAGGTATACCATTTAATAATAAACCAATTCCAAATGTATCAACTACGTAGAATTTTGATTTATCATAGGCAATACCATTTCTTCATTCACTTCGTTATAACGTATTCTATTATTATTATTTCCTTCATTACCTTCGTTCACAGCTACACTAGCTGTGTTCTCAACGTTTTTAACAAGTTTAGAAATTGTTGCTATAATAGGAATTGGTGCATTTTCGTACTTTATGGAAAACAAATCACGTATTCTTCTAAAACTATTTCCACCGTAATAATTTTTTATAATGAAAACTCGTTCCTTATTCGAATAAACATCCATTATTAAATTAACTTTTTATTAGAGAAAATTTCGAAAATTTGACAGAAATTGAATGACATTATTATGTTTAAACATTTGAGTTATAAGTCATGGCTATTGCTACAAATTAACAGAAATTTTGAAATTTCTTTTTAAAATTGTGAAGAAACCAAAAACATAATAATAAATGTAAATACATTTTTGTATGCAATTTTTAATTCTGAACAATTTTGTACTCTACAGTTTTTACCGTAAAATGAACAGGAGAGCAGGAAATTGCAAAAAACTAAAATCCCATGTTAAATCCCTATGTTCACCCCTAACCGCCACCACCCTGTATATATAGGCTGTTCAAATTAAGTGTTTCACTATTGCTATCTCGAGAACCGTAAGAGATACGAAGTCGGTTAAATTAGCAAACAATTTCTATATTATAAGACTATTAAAATGAGCATTACAAAAAAAATTTCAACCAGTGGTTCTCAAAATACAGAATTCAACTTTTTAATGTTAAATGAGAACCTACTTTTTTATTCGCCTATTCGATTCAGAATTTTTTTCTGGATATAAAATGTTTATACCCTTACATAACGAAAAAAACGAGAAAAATGTAAAAGAAAAATTATTGTTTTCATATTTATTTCTACATGTAATCAGAGTTCCATGACAAAAACAATTGAATATTTTGTTTTGTATCACATGTCAAAGTAGTTCGTTTATGAATTTTCTTGTTTTCTTTTGTGTTAAAATGAATTTTACGCACGAAGAAAAAACTGATATGTACGAAGTTTTCATATTATCTCTGAAAAATACTGTTGCTGCAAAGAATATGTATAGGGAACGTTTTCCTGAGGGGCGAGTTCTTTGTCGTCAGTATTTTAGAAAATTAGAATTAGCACTGCGCGCTAATACGGATGCATTCGCATCGAAGCGAGTTAGCGTATAAGATCAGGGATGTCGAAAAATAATCGATTATTTTAAATTTATAATCGATTTAAAAAAATCGATTTTCCAATTAAAAATAATCTGTGAATCGATTTCATATTCTCGATTTTTTTATCGATTTTTTTACAATTAAGTTTTCTTATCCATTTAAATTTTCCCGCTGCCGTTACGTCGCGCCCAGGCTCTGGCAAGCACAATCGTGCAGAAGTCCTGCGTAGTCGTCGTTGTCGCGTAGTAAGTGTTCTTGTTTGTTTTTCGAGGCCTCAGGCGATGTTTGTGATCAATTTCTGATGTTTATAGTAAATATAACCTCTCTGTGACTGTACTCTAAAACGTATGTTTATAGATGTATCAAAATATTACAGCTATATAAAAATGAAACATTTGTATTTTAAATTCTACTCTCTAGAACTAACAATTATTAAAGACTTATTCTAATTATGAGTTTTTATTGATTACATTTTTACACATATATTTATATTCCCGAAAAAATCGATTTTTAAAAAATCAATTTATATTTACCGATTTAATCGGTACATCGATTCAGGGTAAATAAATAATCGATTATTAAAAAATCGATTAAAAATTTTAAATCGACATCCCTATACAAGATGAAGAAGTTGAGATAAATATATTAGCATATTTTGAAGCTAATCCAACAGCTTCCAGTTAGAATGGCTGCGCTGAGTGTAATTTAAGTGTGGGAACGATCCGTAGGATTTTAAAGAAACATAAATACAGACCATTCAAAACGATTAAAATTCCCCATTTACATCCTGGTGATCGTGAGCGAAGATTAGAATTTTGTAAGTCATTGATAAATGAGGATCCAGATATCTTAAAATCAATTATCTGGACTGACAAAGCCAATTTTTCTAATAATGGTATGTCAAATAGAAAAAAACACACACTACTGGAGCCGAGAAAATCCTGTTGCTGTACGAGAGAGAAATTTCCAGCGAAAGTTTGATATAAATGATTGGTGTGCCCTTTTCAGTGATAATATTTACGTACACATGTACGAAGGTACATTGAGTGGTAACAGATACCTGAATTTTATTCAAAATATGCTGGGTATTATTTTGGAAGACATACCAGTAGCTGAGTTGCGAAACATTTATTTCCAGCAAGATGGTGCACCAGCTCACAATTCGCGTCAAGTTAGGGATTACCTAAACGCACGGTTTCCAAATCGGTGGATTGGTACTTATGGTCCTATTCCGTGGCCCGCAAGATCACCAGACCTTAATCCTCTGGACTTTTTTTAATGGGATTATGTTAAAGATGAAGTCTACAAAACTATCTATCCAGGTATTCAGCATTTAAAAAATGCAATCGAAAATACTATTTCCCACATAGACGGCCGAAATTTAAGAAAAGTAAGAAGTAATATGTTCAGAAAGCTGGAAATATGTATAAATCAGCATGGAAATAATTTTGAACAATTTTCATATTTTTAAAGCATCTAAATCGCCCAACAATGATGAAAACAAAATATTTAATTGTTTTTGTCATGGCACTCTGATTACATGTAGAAATAAATATGAAAATAATTTTTCGTTTGCATTTTTCTCGCTTTTTTCGTTATGTACGGGTATAAACATTTTATATCGTTGTATTCAGAAAGAAATGCTGAATCGAATAGGTGAATAAAAAAAAGTAGGTTCTTATTTAAAATTAAAAAGTTGAATTCCGTATTTTGAGAACCACTGGTTGAAAAAAATTTTGTAATGCTCATTTTAATAGTCTTATAATATAGAAATTGTTTGCTAATTTAACCGACTTCGTATCTCTTACGGTTCTCGAGATAACAATAGTGAAACACTTAAATTGAACAGCCTGTATATATATATATATATATATATATATATATATATATATATATATATATATATATATATATATACCGTGTGTCTGTCTTAAAGGTGTACACAGAAGATTAACATGGGACATAATTAATATAAGTTTCTATCTTTATGATATTGTAAACTAAATGTATTGTTTAAATTCTTCTATTTTTATGTAAATCAATAACTGTCAAATAATTTCAACAAAACGTAAGTTCCTTCAAGTCAAATTATTTTATACATTGTAAAATTATTTGTATTTCAACTTCAGTGTCCTGATGAAGTGTACAATCCAAATACACGAAAGCTTGACAGATTGTAAAAGAATCTACTAAAACAAATTTAAGCCCAGAAAACAAATACAATTTAATCTTTAATATGAAATGTATTTTATTCATTCAGTTATATTATTTATTTGACCCTCATTTATTTCATTTAAATTTACTTTAATTTTCTCAAATAAACTAATACATTTATGTTTAGTATTTTAAATTGAGATTTTTAATAAATAAATATATAATTTTCTGAAATATTTATTTGTTTCTTACAAATATGTAATTGTTTAGAATTAATTTTATAATATATTTGTGTAAACTTTATATTAATTACAATGAAAAATAGTTTTTATTGTATGAATCTATATTTATTTGTCACAAATAAATATTATTTGTGGCAAAATAATATCTCCATTGAGTGAACAATGTTCTATTTGTCAAATGACGATTTTAAGTGAAGTGACTTGTATGGACTTGTTCATTTGTTGTACGTTCCATCTTGTTTATGGAGGTGTTCATTATTGGCGATTTGTTTTTCATTTGTGTGCTAAAAAGTAGTGAATATGGGTGACGAAACTGTGAAAAATATACTACTTGGATGGAGTTTTGGATATTTGCTTTGTTTTTTTATGCACATGCATCGGTACCAATACAGATTGTGTATTTATAATTTTTATTATATGTACATTAATTTACTTAAGGGTGTAATTTGTGTTAATAAAAATATGGCGTACGAATAAATTAAATTCACTAGTCGTTATTTAATTATTTTCCTTAAATTTTAATATATTTAGAGTGGACAGGTTATGAGAGGTAGGTATTTAAATTTGGTTCAATTAAATTATTATATATCCAATAGTAACGAAATAAATTTAGCGCAATTAAAATATTTCTTAACGTAAATAAGTGCATAGTTCTCATGAAATAGAAGATATAATTGATATCAATATATATTTATTTGAGACAAATAAATGCTTCAAATAAATAATTACATTGCTTCAATTGTAGATATATTTGGACCTATTCAAGCTTAGGATTTATTTGTAACAAATAAATTTACAGTTCACGTAATTATATCTTTTTCTCAGTGTATCTTATACAAATTAATTAAATTATTATTTATACATACATACGTATAGAAGCAAAAATGTTGTTATATTCTATGTTTGTACTCATTTATTGTCATACTGTTTTTTCTGGGAGCGGGGTAATGTAGCAGTTTCGACTATTATTCGCAAATTATTTTATCTAGACTACTGCTACATGGCCTCCCAACCAGAAAAGTTGATATTAGGTTGCTATAGTAAAAATAATATATGTTGTTGTGAAGTGAGTTTATAAAAATAAATAACGTCAAAATTATTTTCCTAACTTTGTAAGCCTTTTTACAATTTAAATATTTGTAAGTGATATTTTTACACGTATGTTTCGATCAGTATATCATACACACAATTAGTATAGTAGTTATTTGCAATTACTATATATGTATTTTAATGTTTTGATTGTTCATGTAAGGTGTTAGGGTACATTCTTCCCTTCTTGTCACTGTCACTGCTCCATCAAATTCCTCGTTAATTACTCCTATCTTACAAGTTCCTGATTTACTTTCTTCAGGAATTCCGTGGCTGAAAGTCCGAACGCCCTAAATTCCTAAGAATCAAGTAGTAGATGCTTTCAATAACATATTTTCAGTTCATCAAAGTTTGTTGTACGGGATTATGATCGGAAAACTGTGAATTCGAACAGTAAATCAGTATGTATTAATAGTCAATGACCTTGTTTCTACGAAAATGTAGAGTTGGATGTGGTATACATAGTGAGTGATAATGGCCAGTTGAACTAGCATATATATATATATATATATATATATATATATATATATATATATATATATATATATATATATATATATATATATATATAAAACTAAATTTAGAAAGTGGGTAAAAATTAAGTGAAAAATATAAACTTACTGTTCCATTTAAGCCATTCAGTAGATGGCATTAGGTCAAAACTATTTCCTATGCTCTGCAATACTGAATAGCTTAAACGGAACAAGGTATAGTAAAGCTAATTTAAAAATTCTTACTATTTCCGATTTTTATAATTTTTAATAGTACGAGTATAATATGTAACAAGTTTATAAAACCAGTCACATGCAAGGTATATTTTTCTACGACTACAAATTTAAGACAACAGAAATGCACTTTTTAGGTTACTTATTTTTATACAATAACAGCTGTCATCTATGACTGATACTACAGGAGGTTAAGTTCAGCCTGTGATAAACCAGTAATTAGTGCTGAGCTGGACATTAATCGAGTGAAAGTACTCGAAAATAAAAGCTCGAGTAATTTTAGTACTCGAGTACTAGTATTACTCATGAGTACTTTTAATTTTCAGTACTCGTTACTCGTACTTGTGTCACTAAACCGATTTATTCGTCCTCTTTACTTGAACATTTATTAGTATTTACTCCCACTCTTACTTATTTCACACAATTATCCTGGTTTTGGAGAAAAGAATTATACAATTAATAAATAGCAGAATATCATTGAATATTTAAACTTCATTTAATTACTTTTGCCAGGCTGCATCACTAACCCTTTAAAATTTAAACTTGGTTTTATTCAGTTAGGTTCGCTCCTTCCACCTGTAGGTAAAGTGACAGTTATAGCTAACAAACAGTTATGTTGCTAAATGGTTTTAGATACTTGCCACCTTTGGTTAGAGCTAACTGGAAGTTAGAAGCGAAGCGAATAGTTTTAACTTCCAGGTAGCTCTAATCAAAGGTTGTAAAATCCATTTTGCAACATAACCCTTGGTTGAAAGTGTATTCATGCAACATTCATTTTAATTTCATTTTCATTATATTTCAATTCTAAAAAGTTAAAATAATGAAAATCACTGGACATGTTCATGCAAGCGCATTAGTCATTTTAACCTCATATTCATTTCATTAGTACATTGCAAAGTTAACCAACTTTTTATTAAATTTTATTAACTGAATAAGACAATTGTGCATGCGCGAAGAACAAAGTGACAACTATTTTAATATTTTAAATAAACGGCAAACTGATATAGTTAATGAATTTAGTTATAATAAAATATATAATGAGTACAAAAACAAAAAAAAACAAAGATAATGGGCGGAGAACTATTTTAGTATACAAATATATAAAATTAGTGAATTTGTATGAATGCCCTACTTTCTTAGTGAAAATGAAATTAAAATATAATGCAAATGAAATGAAAATGAAATTAAAATGAATGTTGCATTATTCCACCTTAACACTAACTGTTACTTTAAGGGTGCGGTTAAAAGCCTAACTTATGATAACAACCGTGGTACGCTCTTTGAAGGCGCTAGTAGTCCCTTTCTAGATTTTCCATGGAAATAAATCGTGTATCAAACCTTATTTCCTTTTGGACGGAGCCAAAATTGAACT
Source organism: Harpalus rubripes (assembly GCA_963082715.1). NCBI lineage: Eukaryota > Metazoa > Arthropoda > Insecta > Coleoptera > Carabidae > Harpalus > Harpalus rubripes. The sequence goes on from OY720454.1 coordinate 26,666,285, forward strand.
TGCCATGTGATGTTGAAAACATAACTATATAACATCCCTCGTAGGGTAAGATTTTACCTCGGACTAGGATTTTACTGTTTTGAGATAGTGTGATGCGGCTTTTGCCTTCCCATACATGAATTTTATAATCCTAAGCCTAGTAATACGGTATAGTACAATATGAAATGGGAAAACATTGGGATCATTAGTCGCAGATTACAGTTAAACGAGAAAAACGAATTATACAGATAGAATTGTTTGTCCGGCAAGTAACTCTTGTGTTTTCCCTTTCAATTTCGTACCTCAATAATAACCGACAGATTATAAATTTCCAATGTTTGTAAAGCTGTTCTTTGGAATATACCGTTCTTATTAAACTTATTTAGATAAATATATTTGAAATAAATTGCAATAATGTAAATAATATGATTACATTTTATAAAAAGTACTATATTTATATCGACAACAATACATTTTACTATATGGGGAACTAAAAGTGATACTATTTTATTCGGTTTATCAGAGTTATTTGCCTATGTACCAAAATAACTATACCTACGATGATGCGTTGATAATATATATTATGCATAAAGAATAATAATATACCTACAATTTATAAAAAATGGTACTATATTTATATCAAAAACAATATATTTTCCTATATGGGGAACTAAAATTGATAATAATTCATTCGGTTTATCAGATTTATGGGCCGATGTACCAAAATAACTATACATGAGCTGTTGATAATATTTATTATGCATGAAGAATAATAATATACTTACAATTTATAAAAATTATTATATTTATATCAACAACAATATGTATATGAATTTGGTGGGAAAACATTGGTGTCATCAGTCGCTGATTACAGGTAAACGAGAAAACCGAATTATGCAGATAAAAGAATTGTTTCTCCGGCAAGTGACCCTTGTGTTTTCACTTTCAATTTCTTACCTCAATAATAACCGACAAATTATAAATTTCCAATGTTTGTAAAGCTGTTTTTTGGAATATGCCGTCCTTATTAAACTTATTTAGAAAAAATATTTCAAATAAATGGCAATTTTTGTTATATTTCAAACCATGTTTATGAATTTGATTTTCACAACCTGCGGCAGGTTGGGCAGTCAACAGTGACTGAGCCAACTAAGTTATATTACATTTAGTAATTTTTTTTTTTCTATAATGTAACTAATTTAAATTTGACTAAATGTAATATAACATTGTTGACTTGAAAATGGCCATAACCATGTGCCGAAAAGTCGTCTAATTGTAAATAATAAAAAATTTAAACAACGTATGAAGCTTCTATCCAATAAAATTCCTATCAAATTGTATTATATTATTATATTACATAATGTACCTATACTAAAAATACTTTTTTTCAAATGAGGTGTTTTTTTATACATCTACCAAAATGTCTAAAAACCCGATCGAAATTTTAGTGTTTTTTTTTGTAAAATATTTTTCACTCAAATATTTTTATTTACCTATCATATTAAAATATATTTTTATATACTACAGTTTTGTTAAACGGTGCCGCATATATAATTGTTGACATAGATATTACAAACAGTAAGTATATCATGTCATACCTAATTATGATGAGTGAAATAAATTTTGTCAGTGGTGCTGCGTCAAGTTTTCTTGATTTGCCGATATACCTGGAAAACTATGATCTTGGCCGTATCTCAATCTCTGTCCGTCTCTATCTCTCCAAAGAGGAAACTAGTTTTGAGAACACATAAGCGCCACAGTTGTGAGCGGCAAAACGCTGAACTAAAATAGCATTGAAAGCCTATGGACGATATAAACTTTCCTAGTAATAAGAAAATATAGGCCATATTCACTTATAAATTTTAAATAATACTAAAGTATTCATTCATCCCCTGGACACAAAGGTAAAATTCTGGTTGAAATTGCATCCTAAATAAGATAAAGTGGTTTTGAAAAATATGGTTTTGAACAGTTCTATAATTTTCTTTTTCTATTTCGGTGTTCTTATGTTTCTATAAAAGCATTGTTTATCACTGAAAACACGACGTTTAGAAAATCTATAAACGTACTGTTTTTGGCGCCTTTCATGTTCTAGAGGTGGTAGTCATGTTTTCATAACTGACAAATAACCTCAAAATGGTAAATTATTTGTGTTGAAATATTATTTCTAATTGTAACAAATATGAAAAGTTGACGTTTTAATCCATGATTTCCAGTTCCACGTTGTGGCGAACTATCGAATATATGCCATATTGTGTTTTGTATTAAAAATTGCAAGAACAACTGTTGTCGTTATCTGTGCTACTGAGCAGTGAGTGTTGACAAAATGGTGGAAAGTAAAAGTCTAAATCAATAAATTGTTCACTAAAGTATTTCATTATTTAAAGAGTTTTATTTATATGTTGTTTTCTTCATAAAAAGGCATGATGGTCCACGTAACGTCCTTCAATCCTATGTTCAAGTTTTATTTATGATAACCAACACGAACTACCGATATGTCAAATCAGGATGGTTCATTAATAAACCTTCGAGTTCATTGTATGTATTGGTTTTCCTCTTTCATAATTGTATAATGCTTGATACAATGTTTTAATGTAAACAATCAGACAAAATCACAAGATACACAAATTATCAAAATGTGAAATTTCAATTTTTAGCGGGAAGCGCTACCAACATAACTGATAAAAAAACAGCAACTCATATTTTTTACAAGTCCTTTTTAAAAAAATCTAATTGTAAAATTACCTCAATAGAAAAAATTATATAAAAAACATGTATCATAAGGCCTGTTGACGCACTCGTCCTTTGTAAAACTCGCTTGGCGGCTCGCTTTCCAGACTTGGACTCGTACGTTAACAGATTGCCTTATGATACTTGTGTTTTAATGTACTATTAATTTACTAATAATTTATTAATTATATAAAATAACTGAAACTTTTATGTCAATCTCCATATGTTTACCTTTAAATTAATATATAATTTTGTAACAAATTATTCTTATATATCAAAATAACTAAGAAATTATACAAAAGCATCATTTTATCGCGCCCTTAACTAGAGGTGGTAGGAGCACGCTTTAGCCAACTTGATTTATTACTGTAATTTAAAATATATTCAATAGGTATTAACATCAATTTATTTGGCTAATTGAATAAAACCAAGTTCTGCATATGATTTTTTTATCTAATGTCGAGTTATACTCATTTGGAAATACACGTATTTTCATAATTTGATAGGGAACTATCTGGGAACAAAGTGTTGTGCAATAATTGTATATACCTATAATGGCGTCGTATTCCGAATATGTACTAGCATAAAATATGTGAATAATACCAAAAATTAAATAATTTAAAATGTAACCTCTCTTTCCTGTTTGCGAAATATTTATTGCTCTTAATAATAAGGCAAGCCCCGAGAAAAAATGAATTTATCCCCCTCGATGAATTTAAAAACCTGCAAATTATATAGGACGGATAGTGTAGTAGAGTAAATCCTTGGTGGTAAGGGTGTGATTAGTGCGTCATAAGCTGGTGGTAATGATTAGTTCATGTGACTTCCTGTGCAGTAATGAACGATATTTTAAGATAATCCCAACATTAATCAAGCTAATGAGGTGATTAGGGACATTGTCATTATACTAAACGTCTCTTCACGCATACGATGGAATTATACTCATTTTACTTTCCCGTAACGGATTGGGATCTATAATTTATATAGGTAGGTATGCCGTCTGCATGCTCGTACGCTACGCAAATTTTTATGTAGGTAGTTATAGTCACTATATAACAATAATATTTATGTTACTTAATTCTTGTTCTTGTTATTTTTAATGTTGTTTTATTCTTGCTTGCAAATGAAATACATACATATTTTATTTTGTCCACTATTGCTACCTTTGAGAACTATAAGAGCTACGAGGTCAATTAGCAAACAATTTCTATTTTACAAGACTATTAAAATGAGTGAATCAAAAAAAATTAAACCAGTTGTTCTCAAAATTTATATATTTGAAATCTACATAAAATTACAAATTCAACGATATGCTTGAAGTAAATTTTTATTGAAGAAATAAATTACAAAAACGTAAGAGAAAATTATGAATAATTAACCATATCAGGTAGACTGTGATAACAAGTTGATTATTTTTTATACCAAAATACATCATTTTACAATAACTTATTATTTAAACAATTGACTTCAATAGTACTCGATATTATATCAAATGTTGGCTAAATTGCAGTTTATCCAGAATTCAAGAATTTTATATTAATGGTTATATATACTTGGTAAACCATTAAAAACACTAAATACCGCTAACAATTTGGTGTGGAAAGCTATATTTATAGAGATTTTGGCATTTTTTCTGAAAGAAATTAGGTTAATGATCTACATATATATTTATGTTTAAGTAGGTACTTACGCTTTCATACAATAGTACTGTTTCAATTAATGTATATTTGCAAAATTATGTCTTATTTTCCTTCTTATCCTACGTTTTATAACCTTTTTTATTTATAATTTTGCGTTCATCTGTCGAACTATTGTAAACTAACAATACTAATATGAAAAGAGTGGGCCGAGCGATGTCGAATGTGTGTGCCTGGTATGTGGTGTGCGTTAGGTATTGATTTTGTCAGGATTTTTTAAAATTTCTTTAAAAATACGTGTGCGTTAGGCTCCGGCCACACTATTCGTTATGGCGGGACCAGTTGACCGGGAAGACAACAACTTATTGTTTTAAATGAATGCGTCCACACCGATGCGGTTGCGGTCCAGTTGCTGGTTACTACCGCAGCATGTTGTGGTTTGACTGGACGGTCAATTTGCCGCATGACAACTACAACACATTGGAGATAATACGAGCGTTCACAAGGATCTAGTTATGTTTTCTAATAGACAACGTACACTATTTGGTCTCTGCACTGATCAGATGTTGGCCCGACTGTGTCCGAATCAGGTTGTCATTGCTGCCGTCCTGTTTAGCGGGATATATGTGCACGCTGTACGATCCACCCCGTTTAACCGGATGCGGTATTACCGGTCCTGCCAAAATTTATATTTATATTTTATATTTCTTCGAAAATACGTGTGCGTTAGGTATTGTTTTTGTCAGGATTTTTTAATAAATTTCTTAAAACATTTGTTCAAAAAAATATAGATATAAATACCTGTTTCCGCGCTCCAATTTTATGTTTCTTTATTATATTTTAGCTAAAATAAGACATTACAACAAAAAATTACAATTT
>OY720454.1:26671709-26731709 GCA_963082715.1 Harpalus rubripes
AATACAGCACTCATAATGTGGTAAACGAGATATGTATATTGTTAAATTGTGCTTATACTTTTAGTATTCACTGTTTGAGATCAAATGCGATCCCCAAAATTGTTTTCATAATCGGAATCTGTCAAAAAATTCCTTCATGTTTGTGGTTATGTCGTAGTGTGATGGTGTGTGATCGATTTCTCACGTTATTTATTAATTCATAGTTCGATATATCATCATAATCATAAAAAATATTTAATACGTCCATTTTGTTAATAACTCTGCATGTGGAAATGTAATGAACTAACGAATAAACGGTTATTCGCTACCCAAGTACCGAATAATTTATTCCGCGAATAACAGATGTTATTCTTTCGAATAAATTAATTTTCAAGTTGTATAAACCTTTATTCGCAAGTGAAAATACCGGCCGTTAGTCAGATTGTCAGAATTAGGTTGGTATTACTTGATGACAGTAATTGTTTGTGGTTCCATAAGTTGTTTATTTGTGAAAATATTGTTTGTGATTTTCTTTGGTGTCGTTAAATAATAAAATACGGTGGTGATCCCTTTAAAAAACTTTATTTTTATTTGCATTAAATTGTAACATGATGAGTTTTGAATTTCTATTTCCTTAATAATATAACCTTATAACCTAACGCACAAAATGCTCGCTGGTTCCCAGTTCTCATATCTATACAGTCGCGATATTAATAAAACAACCGACACCGGGCACTAGCTACAATTTAGTTTTTTCAATGCAACTAACGCCAGCAAACAAGGTACTTCCTTAAAATTATTCTGCATCCTAAAATATTTAACCATGATTATTATAAACCCAGAGTAAATATACAACTTCTATTAAGAAAACTAATTTACCTTCATGAAATTAGGATATCGTTATGATGACTGTTTAACTGCACACATCATACAAAACGGTCAAATGACAAACGCGGTTTCTAAAATGTTACTCATCTATAAGTTCTAATAATACTTAATAATTTACGCTATGGATAGATGTATTCACGGTGATAAGCCATTGGCGTGTTTTATAATTTAGTGGGAAATATGAAATAATTAAATTACTAAATAAATTTATATCCATTTTCTTCAAAGGGGACGAGGGATCTCATTTAGTTAATTGCACGTTTTGTGCTTACAATAATAGGAGTTAAATCTGTATAATACAATTAGTAAATGATTTGGGGTGTACGGAGTCCAACAAAACTAACTGTATCTTCATTATTCTATTCTCTCTGAGGTCAGGGGATAATAGAATAGTAATTAGCGACATTGCCCAGCATTGTATTATAATTTGTACATAGTTGTCCTGAAGCTGTCATAGGTGGAGAAAACTGTCACATATACGGGAGTTTACGAAGGTGGGATGTTTATAGAGATAATAGTTTACACCCACGCCACACACCAACATAATAAACAAGGGTATATTGGTACATAATATTATAATTATAGCTATATTTACTAGTGGAGCATTATAGTATACGAGTATAGCTAATTTCCATTTGTCACATGCTTCACACCTTAACTTCCTTGCACTGATTCTGATTGTCTATTTAACTAGGGTGAAATGACTCCACTTGCTACCTCATTTTTATCTATTCGAGTACTCGAGTACCAATATAATTTCTAGTGTAAAATGAATGGCACACGACACATATTAATAAGATTCTGCAGTCGTTAGGAAGTCCTTTATATAAAATAACTAATTTTTCTGAAAAAAAAAGACAGTGATTTTTATCAAATATTGGAATTCACTATACACTAAATGCAAAAAATATTGTATCCAGAAATGTGATATGAATATATCACTCCCGGTTGAAAAATATGAGACCGCACGTTTTTGTCCATCTATTGAACATATACAGAAATGAGATTGATCTGTGAATAATACGGACTCGAGGGTTCCATCGTCCTATTGTCCATTCTCTCATATTTTTGCGCAAAACGTACCCGATGAAGCTTAAAGCTTCGGAAAACGGTTTGACATTATGTGAATAATCCCTTTGACGTCTTTGATCTTCAGTTTGTCGCCCATATGTGAGCCCGTAACCCATACCTAAGTCGAACGTTCACCTTCTTATTACATGGTATGCATATAAGTCGAAATTTCATTGGGAATATATATATCCGTTTCATGAAGAGCCCCGGCTAGGTCCTAGGCATCTCATAAAACATTGATAAACGGTGTAAATGGTTCGCCCATTACAAGTAAAATGATACGTACATTAAGACCTTCAGGTTAAGTTGTTAGTGTGATCCAAGAATAGATAAAAAAGTAATTAAGTTTGCCCGACTAATCCAACTTCATATACGGCTGAAGTAAATTATTAGAAATTATTTATACGTTCGGGTCGGATAATTCTGTTGTAGGTTGCGCGCACCCGACGCCACTGGTCGGACTGATCTAAACCAGTAAGGAGCGTTATAGACCCGTTTAGTGTGACGTCACGAAGGTTTCCGAACAAGAAATGCCGTCTTCGTTGCTAATGCTAAGGTAGTTGCTATGTTAAACCATTTGACGTCTGGCGCTCATAACCTATAAATTTGTTTGGTATTGAAATGGCTCAGAAACATTTTATAATGTTTTCTTCTGTTGTAAAGAAATACTAACCTGATTAAGTTTATCCACGTATATGTACTTCAGATTTGGGTCTTTTGTAAATTTAAATAACTTACAAGTTCTACATTCGCTATAATGACTGAAGTTAGCATGGTGAAACAAATTTAAAATAAAATCTTAAAATATGCACTCTACTAATAACAATTATATTTCTTTCATCTGTGCCTTTTAAAGAGTCTAAAATTTGAAGAAAAGGAAATTTCCTACTATTAGCGAAAAAACTGAACTATAGGTGTCAAGCCGGACGGTAGCAAGATGGCGGAGGAATAAGAAGACTTCTCTCATTCCTTATTGCTGGCAATATGCATTTCAAATTGCAAAGTATTTAATATTGCCAATATTAATATAAAGTTAGGTGATATTTTTGAATACATTGCTTCTGCACGTCCTGTAAAGGACGACGAAGCAGTTTTTAAGGCAGGTCATATTTTGCTGTCTGGAATAAAAGATGATGATCCTCATATCATTCTCAAATGATTGAAATTTTATTAAATGAAAATATAAATTACTGTAAAGCAAAATTTAGTTGTAGAGGAGGATTAGGAGGCAAATTCCTTGCAAACATATTGTTGCAGTTTTCTTGCATATTAACAGGTTAGTAAAAATCAAAACTATATTTATTGTTTTACAACAAAAGTTATCATAATTATTATGCTATTAATTTATGTGTTTATGGGTTTGTGTATTACAGAGCAGAAGGAATAGAAAAATTAAGTTGTACTGATTTGGAACAAGTAAAGGGAAAACTTGTTAAAAAGGATGATAAACAGTATAGTTTGGCTATAAAATTAGAATAATTTTGCCATCCTGTTTTAAAAAAGAAAAAAAATGGAACCGATTGGAGACGTCAAAATGATATGGGAAGAAAATTTCAAGATCATATTTTGTCACTTGGGATATAGTGTAAACTTACACTTTTTGACTTGTAATTACTGCATTGTGGTACTGAGCAGTATCTCTGGCATTTATTGATCATTATTTAAACCTGAAAATGCAATATACACTATATAACAACAAATTTAAAATAAACCTGTTTAAAATTACATACGTTTCAATGTATGCTATCAACGTTTCCTTATTCCTCTAGTTCAAAAATCTGTCACCAGACGTCACCCACTTTGAATTTTTTCGCCAATACTAAAAATGAATAGGCAGAAGACGCACGTCATCAACCTGAAAAAATTATTATAAAAAGAAATGAAACTTGTAGAAATTATTGGGTGTTATTTATTTTTAAAAAAAGAAGAAATAAAAAATAATAGTATTAAGATACGTATACTTATATTAATTAAATTTACAATTATTTCTAAGTCAATCCTTATTCCTTTTAGGGAACACAAAATTATTTTAAATAATTGTAGATTTTCGTACCATAATATTAGCACTACTGAGAATGACAATGTTTACATTGAATTTAACATAAATTGAATATTGATCCTGTGCCTGTTACTTGATTGTCAGTTTTCTCTGCGTTAAGTATTTGTGCCTTGTTCTACAGTACTACCTGTTTTGTTTTAATAAGTATCATGGGAACCGGACAGAAATAAACTACAATAACGTTTGTGAAGTAATAAATGAGTAAATATATCATCACGACATATTACCCATTGCTGCGTGTGCCAATCTGCTTTGTACACAGATTTCACTAATGATGATGACATATTTGTACCGTGCGGGCGTTTACCAGGCGTCACCTCACAGGCACTCAATTCTGGCGTGGAGAGTTCACCATAGGGGTCAATTTTGTGCCATTTAAAATTCGAAATAAAACTATGAAAATTGGGAGGTGAAATACGACGAGGACGTAGCCTTTACCTTTGCTGTCTGTTATTTATATTGATATTGTACTCAGAAAATGGAAGCGAAGCGTTGAAAAATGGGTATTGGGACTCGCAGAATAGAATGCGATACTAGCGGAATTTTAAGAAACTAAATTAAGACTCATGTCAAATATGTAATCGTCAAGAACCATCGTTTCGTTTACTAGAAACATAAGTTCTCAAGCTTTAATTGTGTAATTTCTTTTGAAAATGTTCAAAAAATAAGCGAATTAAAGAAAATTAACATAATGTAAATCAAAAAGTGCCGTATGAAAGGGTTTACGAGTGTAACAAAAATTCTAGACATATTCCATAATTTTTGGCAAAAAAAGGAAAAGGAAAGAAGTTTAAATATATCGGAAAGCTCGAATCTAATTAATAAATTTGACTGCTCCTTGCATTTCACAAAGAATAATTATAATACGATATTACAGGTATGTAGTTTTAAGACAATTATTGACAGTATTTGTAAATAAAATTTGTTGTTTCATTGATTTTGCTAATATTTATCCCTGCAAATTGCAGTGCCAAGTCAAATTTGTCGTAAATCTAATTACGCTACAAGTAGTAATTAATGACGAATTTACGACTCATTGCCGTTCAACTATGTGTTTTAATGGTCGATTCGACTAAACAAACTTAAAACACTGTGTTGATTTGAACTGTTAACAATATTTTGGGTTAGTAAGCGCAAGCGCTCATTCAAGATATAAACAAATCTTACATACCAACTGTCTCTTTACTCTAAGTTTTGCGAATGATTAGGTGATTATAGCATAGGATGCATATGATCTTGAATTTATGTTGAGAAGGCTGCGCAAAGAATATAATAACTGGGGACTGCAAATAAGTCTAAAAAAACAGAGTAGCTAGCGGCAAATTCTACAGTTAAATTTGACCTAAAGAAATAAATCAAAGGCAAGAAAAGTAATCGGAGCATTAAAACTGGTATTGTGGAACACAGTTATAACAAAAAATACAAAAAAGAATCGGTCAGTACATGGTCAAAAGAGTATTTTGCTATTGTATTGAGGTATGAGCCATGAAAGAAGAAGATAAGAGGAAAATTAGGGCAGCTGAGATGGATTATATAACACGTAATGCTAGAATCTCCAAATTGAAGAAAATAAGGAATTTGGAAATTAGAAATCGAATGTTAACTGTTAACCACACTAACTACAATAAACAGAATAGAGACAAGATCTCTAAAATGGTTCGGTCACTTAATAAGGATGGAGGCAAATCGGAGGCCAAAGCGTATATTCCACTGGGTACTACCAGGAAAGAAGAAGAGAGAACGACCAATCTTGTAAGGAGGGAGTGAGAAGAGCGATGAGACAATGGAACCTGGAAAATCTAGCATATGACTGGAAAGCTTGGCGTAGGGAATTGGGAGCGCAGTATCTAGATGTATAATTATGTATGCTTATTTTCATTAATAATAATAACAGTTTAGTTTTGTTGTTAATTGTTTTAATTACTTATACATGCATGTATTGTACATAGTACGTTATGCAACACGCATTGCATTTTCTAGAATAAACTAATACCGCACGTAAATATAGTAAAAAGTAACGTCATTATCTAGTAATATTTATTGATGACATGCGTTTCGCGGTCAATTTTAAATAACATAGCAAAGGCAACCATTTTCGTGTTTGGAAACCTGGCCTACGTAATCACTAAACCTGGAGGAGCAGTTTAATAAGTGAAGTCAGTCAGCCAGTTCAGTTCAGTTCAGCCAGTCGAGTCGAAAGAAATAATTAGTGATATAAATATAGTGTAAATACAGAGTGCGTTGTGTTAATTGTTTAAATAAATAATCTTAGAGTATCATAATATCTAATAATATTCTTAGTCTTAAATTAGACTTTTATGTTTGTTTAATCATAGTGATTGTTATTTTTATTATCTTCCTCAAATTTATTTATCGTTAACTAAATTCTCAGTTTAATTATCAATATTTCTCTGATTTTTGCACTTCACCATTTAAAATTTGTTTTTCAGTAATTATTTATTATTTATACATTACACATAGGTAACAAATTAAAAAATCAAAAGTGATTTTAAGTAGCATAATATTCAAAGAATACCGACTAATAAAAAGACTTGTATTATAAAATTGCTACAATATTAATGTCTTTATGATAAATAAATATAATGCAAAAAAGCGTGAAAGTCTAACCCGTAATATTTTTATACACGGGTCATCAACATAATTTGATATTAAAACTTGTACACTTATAATTACCATATACACGTTTATTATTCGGCCGGATATCCCGTTATCCGGCTTTCTAATTGGGCCGAATTTGTTATCCGGATTTACTAAGTATCTGTTAAATTACTAATTATTTATCCTATAAATATAAAAGTAACTCTCTTAGTGCGTTTGTAGCAATCAATTATGTATCATATATTTTCACTGTCGAAAATTATGGTGCTTATTAAGCAAATATGCACATACAGTTATGGTCAAATACTGTATATTATTACATCGATTATTACATTTTGATTTTTTTATATTTGCATTTTATTTCCCGTTGTATTATTATGGTTGTATTTAAAATATAAAATAACATTTTCCAAGTTTGGAACATTCCTACAATATTATTATTTATTTATCTGTATTTCCAGCAAAGGCCGTTTAGTGAATAAGAACTTTGGCATATTCGCACTCAGCTATGAATATTTATAATGTAAAATAAGCTTGAAAGCTCCATGCTTTGAAGGCTAGAGCTGACCTGAAAGCTGCGTACGTTCTGTACAAATCAGACCGTTGTGTGTTGCGGTACTTTAAACACAAATGTGAATATACGTCGCATTAATAATTCAGATTCCTAGCCAACTGAGGATCGATTACGGTTTCAAAATCGCAAAATATGAACATTTCGAAGAATTGAAACAGAATTTTATACTTTACAATAATATAATACAAAATATTATAAACATTATTGAGAAGAAATAGTCTCTAAAATTATAATATTAATACAATTTATATGAAATTTACTAATTTCACATTAAAAAAATATTTTCCTAATTCTTCACACAATAGGTAAATGATTCATTCATTTTTTTAGCTAATTATGTTGGTAATAACTTTTTAACGAAATTATTCTCTTTAGAAAATCTTTTTTTGAATAGCTGGTAATTAAGTAGAGCGTCTCCGTTCGGTAGGTAATACAAATGATGAATAATGAAGACAGATAGCAGAAGGAAGAAATAAATTGCCAATCCTTTATTAAACTAACAGGAGCAGGACATTTACAGGACAGCAGACAGGTGGCGCTTCTACCGGTTTCAACAGGAATTTATCACTGAAAATTAAATTCCAATCAACGGTCTACTATACCACGCGTTTAATAACCAGATCTGCGCACTTTTATTAAAGCGGTTTTTATTACAAAAAAAGCTGATATAGCGATTAGCCAAACATTTACAATTGAAAAATGAATTTTAAATATACAGGATGAATACTTGAAACCCGGACATAGCCCGTTAGCGTTAATACGGGATCATTAATTTCTTTTTAATTTTTTGTAACAGATTAGAAAGTACTTGAAATAATTAAAATAATAAAATTTGCACAAGTTACAACAAATTCTTGCGATTGTCGATTTATTCAAATGCCATTGTATTAGTAAGAAATTAAATAAATATAATAATTGGTATATGTAATTACGTAATTTACGTATAATTGATGTCATTTGATGCCGAGATTTATATTGCTATTGATACCACAACTATTGATGTCAGTTGAAACGAGGATCAGCAGACTGTGAAAAACAATTTTCCCGTGTTAACGGGCTATGTTCAGGCACTCAGGTTTCAAGTATTGACAAGGTATATGGCAAAAAATATTTTTAAAAACATATAAAGGAGTATTTAATACATAATGAAAAAATTGTTATATACTTTTATTGAAATTAACTAGATAAAAGTTCACTACTTTCAAAATCCAAGTTAAAAACTTTTTCGTTATTGTGACCCTGACCGTATAAAGGAAACTAAAGAAGAATAAATTTGATGGAGTCAGAACAGAACTATAAGACGAATGTAACAGAAACTTTTATCCTCAATGTAACACTGATTTATGTGGAGTAACATTTTATAGTACCGTAAAAGTGAAAATAACATCCAAAACTGACTTCAACGTTGAACTGTTAAAATGAAATTGTCTGTAAAAGTATTTGTCAAACTATTGCTTTTATTTCAACAAAACGTTCTCATTGTACGATTTTCAAGTAGTCTTTAAATTACTGCAGTTTTCTCAATAGGTTGTACATTTCCTGTAGTAGTCCAGTCAGTAGAGGTTTATACCTTGCAAAAGATGGAGTAATTATGATATTAATATACGTGGTTTAGGTGTGAACTCTGATAAAAAAAAATTGGCCTTGGGGAGAGACAGGAAAAAAGTTTTTTGTATATATTTTGGACATTTTCTCGAAAACAGAAGCATGTATCAAAATTTTAGGAGAATACAAAATTAAAGCTCGTAATTTTTTGTACAAAAAGGGGTTTATACATTTTTACGTAGGGTGAACTCTCAAAGAATTATATTAATCACAATAACAATTTATTAAAGAAATTTATAAATTATTCAAAAAGTAAACATATTACGCATGTATTTAATACATAGGGCCGTTTTCATAATCGGACTCATTTTAAGACTTTAATTGACATTACCTAAGAATTTTGTTGAGATTACAAATGTAAACGATAAAGTTACCGATAAATTTACTGCAACAAAGAATAGGAAGATTGACTTGCTTACTCTAGCGGCCACAAAAATTAAACCGAGGTATAACTATACGTCAAACGCCAACTTGCTGAACCACAGACTTTAATACAGACCGATCTTTTATGAAAATAAATTTAAAAAAAAATTAGATATTTGCTCGTATTTATAATTACATATAAAAATATTTCGTAAGACATGCGACTCCACCTTTCTTGTTTACCTATAAAATTTATACCAACAGAAAATAAAAGTTAATTTATTTTTGTTTCAGATATTTGTTATTCAAAGGCATTAAAGTAAAAATATTTGATGGAATTACATTATATTATATTTTTTTTTAATTTCGTTTGAGTATTCTACAAAAATATGAAACTGTGCGTGCGAGTAGTTTCATATTCTTCGGGAAAAGAATAAATTTAAATTTTTATTGACGGCTATTTTTAGAAAAGCAATTTCAATTTAATTTTCCATTTGAGGTAAAATAAAAAATGTGTTATATTTAGCCGTTGCAGGGTGTTTGTATGATTGGTTGAGTTATGGAGGTGATTTCCTCTGACAAGTAACAAATCTTGTCATTATGCGTTCATATTTTTGCTTCTTTTGTATTTTAATAAATTCCATTTTCTGAATCTGACAAATCTAGGGCTGAAAGGCCGTATTTTGAGGGTAAATAAGCACCATCTTCAAATAAGACTGATGGGGTTGGCTGTTTTCTTTTTCTTTCCTGATTTATTCTTTCAGGAATTGTGTTTTTGGGTCGTATTTTAATTAGCCAATTTTTTCTGTGTATAATTGATCGCAGTATGCTCAATTTCTGTTTACAGAGTATTTGTTGCGTAAACAAATCATTTAATTTTTAGTATGGAACAAATATTTGAGCTTGCAAGCTTTTGTTTCCTGATTAAGCTCTCTGGAAGATGAATAACAGATGCAAAACCATTTTCATTTGTTCTTTCCTTACAAATAAATCTTGAGATTAAAAAATCAGAGATGTTATCAGTTAGCCCATTATATTACTGAATACTAGTAAATAAAGATTGTATTAATGTATTTTAATTTTCAATAATTAATAATAATATTATTACAGAGCTGGCCAGTACTTGCAAGAAAAGTACTTTATTAGGCTTGCAAGTACTTTGAGTACTTCAAGTACTGTACTTGAAGTACTTTCTATTTATAGTACTTTGTACTTGACAAAGTAAATCTATTCACATGTACTTGGTACTTAGTACTTGGAAAAATACTTGAAGTACAATGAAAAATACTTGAAGTACTTTAAATGTACTTGAAGTACTTTAAATGTACTTGAAGTATTTTAAATGTACTTGAAGTATTTTAAATGTACTTGAAGTATTTTAAATGTACTTGAATTACTTTACGGGGTCTCGTGGCCGCGTGCCTGAGTGTCAGGTCGAGAATCTGGGGAATCGGGTTCGATCCCGACCGACGCCAATTATTTCCAATTTTAAATGGCACAAAATTGACCCCTGTGGTGCACTCTTCACGCCAGCAATGAGTGCCCGAGAGGTGACGCCTGGTAAGCGCCCGCACGGTGCAAATATATCATCTTTACCGATATCTGCTTACAAAGCAGATTGGCACACCCAGCAATGGGTAATAAGCCGTGATGATATATTTATTTTATTTTTATTTTATTTGAATTACTTTAAATGTACTTGAATTACTTTGTTTGTCTGTCAGTGTTTCTTTTGCAGAGGTGTGGTGTTATGTGAATTTCATTAATAAATATATTTTCAGCGATAATATGAAAGTAAAGATATATTTGATTTTTTTTTGGCATAAATAAATTCTAATTTGCGCATATTGCATATACAAAAATGTTTGTATTACCTAACTACAGTGCTAGGACTTTGCGTATCGCCTGGCGATCGCATAACGTAAAAATGACGTTATTCTAACATCTCGGTACAGCTTCTCGCATCGCATGGCGATCATGTGACGTCAATTTTACGTCATGAGATCGCTAGGTGATACGGCAGTCCCAGCGAGGAACTCTTGTTTTAAATAACCAAATAAATATCGCATATTGAAATTTTTGTCAACAATCACCTTTTAAGGTCCATATAATCAGAAAAATATCAATTACCTGAAAAAGTACTTGCACCCAAATGTACAAGTACTTTTTTAAGTACTTGGTACTTTCAAGTACTTTAGAAACTAAAAAAGTACTTGTACTTCAAGTACTTTTAAAAACATCAAGATACTTGGTACTTGTACTTCAAGTACTATTTTCCGGTACTTTGCCCAGCTCTGTATTATTAACCATAAATATACATATGTATGTATTATAATTTATTTTTAACTTTTATATGGAGTATCATATTTATAAACATTTATTTAAAAAATATATCAACATTGTCTCTCTTAGGCCAGCTCCTATCACCTATTAATAAACAGTCACTTTAACTAGAGATAGGATCGGGCCTTAGTAGAATATGATATATAAAGAAAACGAAGGAGACCATAGTATGGTAGAAACGTCGGCATGAATAAATTTTATTAATGACTGCTAGTCCGAATCATTGTTACTTCTTGTCCCATCTCCATGATATATAAAATCTAATATTTCTAACATAATAATAAACAAGAAAAAAGTATACAAGGAAACCTTTGGAGACTTTTAAGTAAATATAAATCGCTTAACTTAAATACATTTCTAAGAGAACTGTTTATACGAGTAAAAGACCAATTTTAAATGACACCAAAGTAACCCCTATTATGCGCTCTGCACGCCAGCAATGAGTACCCGTGCCGTACCGAGGTGACGACTGGTAAACGCCCACACGGTACGAATATGTCATCATTACCGATATCTGTCCATAAAGCAGATTCGCAAACCCCACAATGGGTAATATGCCGTGATGATATAACTACAGTAGAGACCCTTAATCCGAGCATAGGGGAACAATAGGTTTTCCGCACAAAGACTATTTAATCCGAATTGCGGGATAAAATTTCTCCGAACGCAACAACAAGTACGTGTGATTCTTGGAAAAACCTACCAAATTTTCAACAGGAAACTACATATGTAAGATAATAAATTATTAACATAACTTGTATGATTATATAAATGTAAAACCGTAAAACGACACTGTAATGTTTTCAAGTATCAGTTATTAAAGCTCGTATCCCAATAGATACTTATATAAATAACAATTACTGAATAATTTTTCAGTGTCGTGTTTAAACCCTTTTTTCTGCTGACTAACCTAGAAATCTAACCAATGAGCCACCACCCACCACTAAGTATAAGTGTCTATGTGCGAAAAAGATTTGTTTCTTTCCGTAATCCATTTCTCTTGCTATCGGAGTTATTAATTCTCCGTGTGTCGTCAGTTCACCTTCGTCTTCATCCCAATCCTCGTTCCCGCAGTCTGGGACGTATGAGCAAATTTCACTTTTTTATTACACACATCTCCAAAAAGTTTCATTTCATCTACACAGCAAACTTCACTTACCAGGATTAGAAACTGATATCAAAAAAGAAAAGAAAGAAATGAAATTGTGAGGGCGAACCAGAAAGTCTTATAGGCATAGAGATGTGTTTAGTAATTTCAGCAATACTAGAAGTAAAAGAATCGTATAGATTGAACTTGCACTAGGGTTTATAGTAATTACTAATGAATTCAGCAAATTAAATATATTACCATGGATACGGAAAATATTATGTGGTTCAAAGTATGAAAGTAAAGACAGACTAGGTTAATATTTGGAGGAATAACCGCGTAATAATATCGTTTGTCATCGATGAATTTTACAAGAGAAAATTATCCAACGGTTAATGTAATCCAACAGTGATAAAAAAAATTGAGCGCTGACATTCGAAAAAATATAAAAAAGTATCCTAAAAACTTCAAACCAAAATCCAGTACAGTATTATACTATAGTTATTTTTTAATAATTAATAATGAGTTTAAAATGAATCAGTATCATTCAATATAACTAGATGTAAATAAGTAAATATATCATCACGGCATATAGGTATTACCTATTTCTGAGCGTGTCAATCTGCTTAGTACACAGATTTCGTTAATGATAATTAGATATTTGAATTTATAATACCTTTCTCTTTTTAACTAACAAGTAATGATAAGTTTGCTTGTAGTTTAGTATATGAGTATTTAAATATTTATAAGGTTAAAACTGACCAAGAACTTCATAAGTAATCGCGTATGCTTGAAAAAATAAAGAGTGTATTTGTTTCTGCGTTGCAGGATTGCGGAGGGTCAGGATATTGAATCTAAATAATTCTAAGGGTAGTATTGATCAGATTAAATTATTTACACTCTCCAGCAAGAATAATGCCAGGCTATCATCAACAAGGTATACGCGAAGCCTGACGCCATTGAAAATTGATGATTCATTCGTTTGGAATTATGATTCGTTGTCTTTGTAATAAAAGTTGATGTTCGCTTCCCCTCTTGATTATTTCTCCGTCCATGGCATTTGATTATCGGGGATGAATTGAAATGCGAGTTATTGTCTTAAAGAAATTGTAATTTGAATGGGGCGGGACAATGCCGACTGCGAAGTTTGGCGGAGCAATCAGCTTATAATAATCTCCGAGTCTCGCGGGACGTGCGATAGGATTTCCTTTCTTACAGTCCAAACCCGAGGGCGAGAATACCAGACTTTTTGCTTTATCGCACTGCTATTTTTGATTTATGTCCAAAATTTTATTTAAACTAACAGTAGATTAACGACAAGACATTTCAAAAGTTTTAACAAATTATACTACAGACTAAAAATCTGAGGTGACTAGCACATTGCCTTCTGGCATTAAAATTTTTATTTTGTATTAATCTACCCACATAACTTTGTACGTAGGAAAATTTATTTCATGGCAGTACCCACTACTTAAATACATAATACTGTTTAAAATATATTTATTACTCACATTTCTTCCTCAATAGGTTTGTTCGTTCCGCTACGCTGCGTTTTACCACAAAACGCGTCGGTAATTGTCGCTGCATTTTGCGATTTACTGACTATCGCCGCGATAAGAATTTGAGTTACTAAAAATTATTATCCTGTTCGATCCGTTAGCGTTAAATTGTTTAGTTATTTTCGAAGATACTTCAGGCTAAATTATAGTTGATACTCAGTAAATATATACTATTTCATTATTTTAATTCTTTTTTATTGTTATCAAATAAATTTACTCTATTACAAATCATAATTCATATGATACTGACATTTATTTATTTTATATGTTTTTCAATTTCTAACTGAAACATTACATAGCATACTTATTGAAAAATAACAACTTTTTCCTAATATTTATTTATGTGACAGCACTGACACTTCATATGTAAACGCGAACTTCACCGCTGATTATTTTTTTTACCACCGAGTCATGAATCACTGTAAAAATTATCACCGCAAGCTGCCGCGGAGTTTTACCGCACTTTACTAGGAAACCGGAACGAACATAATCTAGTGACTTTACAGTTAACCGCGAACTGAATAGAAACAGCAAATTTTACCGCCGTGTTTTGCGGTAGATGCAAGATAGCGGAACAAACAAGCCTAATTATTACAAACTTCTAAATTTCGCAATTGTTTCTGTTACAAAAAAAATCTGATGTGGACACCACACGACTTCCTTGTACGCAAGATCAATATGAAGTGTAGACCAAATTATAAAATTGCACGTATTTGACGTAATTTGATATTAACATTTTTTTTTGTTATTTTTTGTCCTAATCCATTGCAAGCTTCAATATAAAAACCAAAACGTATATAAGTTTTAAATTTACATATCTCGCTTATAAAAAAGGCTAATTTAATAATACTTGATGTGCTAGACGCAGAATTTAATTCTCTAAAACTCTTATTTGAAGCATTTATTTCCAAAATCAAATGAAACCACTTTATTCAAGAAAAACTGTTAACAACCTCAGATAATATATCACTTCCGGTTCGCCTGTTTTAACCAAAATCTACTATGTTTTTCCAATTGACGTAAAAGTCTTATATACCAAATTTGAAAAGTTTTGGATTATATTTTGAAATAGTTTTTCATTAAAATCTATTATAGGAGACAAATAAAGTTCCATTTCTGGAAATTTTGTAATGACCAAAAAGGGAGGTGCAAAACTAGATGTTATATCAGTCCTAAATACAAAATTTCAACTTTCTACGGCTTATCGTTTTTGAGTTATGCGAGATACGTACGTACGCACGTACGTACGTACGTACAGACGTCACGACGAAATTAGTCAAAATGGATTCAGAGATGGTCAAAATGGATATTTTCGTTGAAATCTGAAAACCGAAATTTTTCGCGATTACAATACTTCCTTTACTTCGTACAAGGAAGTAAAAAACAGATTAATTATTCAATTTTGGGACTCGCAGAAACCGTTGGCGGTGCTGTGCGCACCTGTTATGGCGCCTAGTATAACTTGTCTTATTTGTATACTTTTCAATGAGTGCTTTCTGACACAATAAAGTGGTAACCGTTCAACTCAAGTTTGTTCAGTCGAATACTTTACTAAGAAACATAGTTGAAGGGCAACAAGTCATAAATTCTGAATTAATTCCTACTTGTATAACTCTAATTAGGATAATTCTGTCTTAGAACTGCAGTATTCATGGACAAATTGAAAAACAAAATTAAAATAATAATGAGGTATCTTTCACTGATAATTTCCTAATTAAGTTTTCAAAATTTTATACTTACTCTTAATATTTTTATATGTACGTCATAGACAATGACATAAATATAACGAAATTAAAAAAAATATGTTTAAACGCTATGTGTGTTAAAAGTATTAAAGAAAATGAAGAATACAAGCTTAAAATTAAACAAATCATAATACCTGACTGATTATTTCATTTGTTTCATTGAAACAACCATTGTTTTAACTTATAAATTAAATAATTGTTGCATTTTTTCAGATTAAAACAAATACACATAGATATTTCCAACATGGCGTCCGTATAAATATTAATCCTAGAAAACCAGTAGCGATAAAAAAAATTAAATATCGCCAGTCGAAAGAACATGAAGAGTGCCCTAAAGATATGCAAACCAAAATCCGGTATTATTTCACACTTGGAAATTATTTGCAAAAATAAAATACAGCAAAATTTACATTTTTGCCTATATCTACTGACCTTTTTTTGGAAATAACGAAACACCATTAAAATGTTTTCCTAATGGAGCAACTTTTGTCTACTTTAACCTACTTCGTATCTCTTATAGTTCTCGAGATCCCCATGTTGGAAACGTTATCCTGGATATTTTGTATATTGTATATAGGTAATAATGATGCATGCCATATTCGTACCGTATGGGCGTTTACCAGGCACTCATTGCTGGCGTGAAGATACACCACAGGAATCACTTATAGGCCATTTAAAATTCGAGATAGTTTAGGTATCAGTCGGGGTCGAATCCGAAACTCCAGACACTATCAGGCATTCTTTGTGAAATGCAAATAAGAGCTAACATATAACGTTAGTTTATTTAATAGCGTTTTCAGCTTACATGTCGAGTGCGCACTGGTGCGCACTTTTTTGCACTGAGCGTTTTCAGCTTGTCATTGAGTGCAAAAATTAGTCAGCTGATGCGTTTTCAGCTTAAGAAAAAGTTGCACCGTGCACTGGCTCAGTGCGACTTTTGTGCACTGACTCCTCAGGCAAGTGCAATAGTGTCAGTGCAAATATGGCGAATGAGGGCAGAACTCGTTCAGTGTGGTCACGTGATATGTTGCACTCAGTGCGCACTTGCACTGAGTAAGCTGAAAACGCTATAAATTTCTTTTCCATACATTCAGATGATCAATTTGATCTTCTTTGAAAAAAATTATGGAACATTGAATGTTTCTTAAAAAAATTGTAAAAGATTTAAAGTGTTGAAACACTGCCCTTTTTGATGTACACATTATGTTCATTTCCTTTAAATCGCTTGTTTTTATATTCTTTCAAATGCCAACTTGAAATCAAAACATAAGAACTTTTTGTGTTAAACGAAACTATGGTGTATTTGCTTCCACATAATTCCGCTGCCATTCTGTATACCATGCAAGTAATTTTAGTTTCTAACTCTCAAAATTATTAAAAACAATAACCATCAAGAAAAATTGTAAAAGAAATTATCATTTTCGGTTGACCTATATTAAAAAGCTTCTGCTTTTTTATATAAATCTAAAATTAAAACTTTTTTATTTATGGTATCTAAGAAATCGTACTTTCGAAACTCGCATTCACACATGTATACATAAGTGTTGCTGTCATGCAAAATATTTTGAGTGCTGCCTTATTGCGGCCGTGTATAAAAATATGTTCATTTTTACTCGGACGGAAAAAAGTAAACTTGTTGTCGCCAGTGAACTAAAACGTTCAATTTTTATACGAAAAAATAACCAAAAACTAACTATAAAGGAACCTACAGAAATTAACATCCATTAAACTAATGTCAAGTCATAGAACAAGGAAGAACTTAGAATTTCACACACTTTAAAGAATATTTTGCTTGCTTTAAATGAATATAATCATCTTCATTCTTCGCTAGCAATATTAGATAAAAATTAAATCAATTCCAAAGAAAGATCCATTAAAAAGGAAAAGAATACATCTACCCAAATCCAATTAAAAATACACTTTTTAATACTACCCTTGATAATGCTCTTGATAAAATTCTGAAATTATAACTAAATTTGATAGCTCATCAAATTAATTCAGTAATAATAACTGATATTAAAAATAAAAATCTCGTATCTGTGAGGGCGAGAGATCCTCATTAAATCTTTAGCTTTCCGGCTTCGGTGATAATGACCTCGTGAGTTCCCTAAACAGGAAGTACCGCTTCACTTCCTGCCAAACCGAATAAAGGATAAAACGAAGCCCGCGTTAATTACACCACATCGGAAAATAGGGAAATTACATTAGTTAGGAATTACGCGCAGAGAAAAGATCAGAATCATATAGGAAGAATAAAGAAAACTTGGTAGAGGTGCCATTCTAAATAAAATTAAGGGTATTTTACGCATTATAGATTAAACCGTAATGAGAGATGATAATTTACTAGACTACCTTGCAGGTACGCACAGCTTTTCTTAATAATTGTAATTATCGAGGTTACTTATTGAATGAATGATGGGGATTACTACAAATTTTATTTTATCTTTGCAGGAAAGCACCTATTACCTACGAAATGCGAAATTTTTGACTCAAAAAAAATTAAGTGCTTAATTATTCGCGGGAACGGGAAATAAGTGATTTTGCATAAGTGACACACTATACTCACTCTTTCTACGACTATACTTTAATTATTTTTAGTATACGCAGCTGCGGATTCCCCAATCAGGTCATGGGCAATTTAGAGTGCCTCAATTTCTGGGGCGTTAAATGTTTGACAATTTTTTAATAGTTATGAAAAAGAAAAGTTTTCTTCTTGATATTATCTATTCTTAATAATTAGGTATATTCATTTAATTTGTGTAATTTTATTTTTATAAAAATTCTTTTTCATTATAAATTAATTTTTTAAAAATGTTAATCTTGCACGCCCGTTTAAAAATTCAAAAAGTAGGTAAATTTGAAAACACGTCCAGTTTCATAATGCACGTAAAGTTACTCTAATTTTAAAGTCAGATCTAAAAGTGAAAATTTGGTTACATAAAATAAATAAATAAATAAATATAAATATATCATCACGATATTGCTGTGCATACACAGATGTCGGTAAACAAATTTTAAATTAAATTTATCGGCGAACGGGTACTTTAAAATAAAGTCAGAGGTACTTTATAAAGTTTACTTTAAGACAACGTTGACAGTTCAGAGTAAAGAGAAATAAAATGATTTCGAGTTCATCATCTCCAAATTCAGACGATGTACTTAAAAAACCAAAAATATATCGATCACGTGCGAATCATTTTGATAAGTGCATGGAATGTAGTTCAATTTTACCACAAATTTAGGTTAAATAAAGAAACATTCAGTATTTTTCTAAAACAAAATAGAAACCAACAATCAAGTAAGTAAAATTAATTAACTTTTCTTTTTAAAATATACGTACTATTGTTACATATATATATATATATATATATATATATATATATATATACAGGATGTAAATGAAATAAGTGCATTAAATTTAACCAGTAATATAACTCGTCGAGAGCAACAATATTTCTTAGTAACTTTTTCTCGAAATCGCATATTTTTTTAGTATTTTTACCACCCCGTAAATTGACAAGTCGTTCCAAATATTTTTGTAAGAATTGAATGCAGTAGCAATACCTATGAAAGTTACACGAAAATCATCTTCTTCGTAATATTCGTAAATTTATGTTTTACTACATACAATATCTTCGAGATTATCACATTTTGATGTGTCACGTATGACAATTTGGAATATTTTAAAAGAGCAACAGTTACTTCCATACCATGTGCAAAAATTTCATTGTTTCCAGCATTTCAATTTTGCGAATGAGTTGTATTGTTCACTGATAGGGCTGGATATATTAGAGGAAGTGTCTTTAATAATGCACAATACGCTTATCTGGTCACAAAAATCCTCATACTGTAAGAAGGAAACAATTTTAAACAAAAAATATCATTAATTGTTGGGCGGGAATAAATTGACGAGTCATTGGTCCTCATATGAAGGGTACAGGGAAAAAAGGAGCATTACACGCGCGTAATTTGAGATATTTACATTTTAAGTTTCAAAACGCAAGAACGACTGTTCCCTGAAATTTAAATTAGCAAAACACTTTTTACAAGTTAAACTGAAGTATATTCTTTAATAATCTGAACGTACAAAGTAAATATATTATAAGTAATAATAAAAAATAACAAAAAAAGTGCATATAGTACAATACGAGTGGTAAATAACGAGGTATGTCCAGGAATTTCGCTATTCATGGGGTAGTCCAGAATAGCATATTTGAGATTCGGGACTACAGAATTTCTTCAAAACCATAAGGTTTTTATATTTAGCTTTTGAAATAGGTATCAAACCTGAAAAAAAAACATCAGGAATTATTAATATAAATATTGCTAGAAGAAAATCAAATCTTACCAACGTATGCCGGTGGTGGAAGTTCAAATTCTCCTTCTGATAATGAACTTTTTAAGGACTTTTTCGCGGGGGGTTTGATACAGCTTGTATTCCAAATTCCATTATATACTGTTTTGTACATTATAAGTCGGGGGTGATCCTTCGTACATTGAATCTCTTTAACTTTTTGTATTGGAAAAGGGTTTTTCTTCAGATAATGTTGTTTTAAGAATACATCCCACTGTTCTATGTAACTTTGTTGAACATCAACCAAATCAAACGGAGTTGGCTTTTTCCTTGCCAACTGCAAAATTTCAATCCATTGACTTGGAACCTCTATCTTGTCTTTAAAGTTAACAACTCCCATATTTTTGTCACATTCTAAATATGAATGTCCCCTTTCAGGAAATGTAATCTTAATCGATCCAAGTTTTTTAATTTCATGTACAACATAATATATAAAGCAAAATACTGAAAAATTCTTGTTTTGACCTCCAGCAGAATCACAAAATATTTCTAGATGTTTAACGTTGCCATTTTGAAGATAATAAAATATAAAATGAAATAAAAATGATATCACCTCATTCGGTCCTTTTTTAGCTACTGTTTCAGGATAAGTATAAAATATAGATTGAGCATCTGATAGGACATGAATTTTAAACGAATATATGGAAAATTGTCTCAGATAATAGACGTCATTCGTCGATACATTTGGCAACGAAATATTTTTTGATAGTCCATTGCTATAGCTACGGTTTCAGTAGATTTGCGGGAATTGCTTCGAGCAGCCTTCTTTCGATCGTAAAAGGTTTGAGCCTTCCTTTTGTGAAATTCGTTCAAAATGGTCAATTTCTTTATTTCTTTCTTATCTCTTTCTGGGTGTAATCCTTTTAACTCTGCAGTAAACTCATTAACTAGAACAGGTATCTGTTCGCGGGTAACCAAACGATAAATTAAATTCACTGTTGAAAATGGTTTTATATGTTTCATACGAAACCAGAATATTTGGACACTTTTCTTTAAACATGTTAAACATTTTTTTTAATGTTCAAATTTTCGGGTAGGTACTTTTTTTTAATCGTGTAGGGCATACAGTGCCACCACAATATATGAAAATAATGAGTTCTTGTATGCTTGTTCTTACTTTGTTTACGTAAAGACGTAGGCACCAGAATTTTACGACCTACTGGTAAACAGGATGTAAATCCGCCCCCTGTTGGTGCGAAATTAGACAATAGCAACTTTCCAATATAACTAATCTTGATTCATTTCTAAGTTGTCAAATATAAATATTTTGAAAATGTATATTTATTTAGTTAGAATAATTAACTTCAGAAAAATTATTCATATTGTAATGGACAACGGACGTCGTCGCCGCGTGAGCGATGAACGAGTGTCTATTTTTAGCGATGACGCAATCACTGCGGGCAACTTGACGAAGTAAACATATCTGTTCAGACTTGTTTAATTATTTGGGTTACGTGATCTATTGTATTTGATGTTTTTATCCAGAATAATGTTCTAGTAATTTCTCGAATACAAATACCGGAGAATATAAGCCCAGTTAGCGAAGGCATTGGACAGACTGATATAAACAAGTGTCGTGAAGTGAATAGTTAGTGATATAAATAAGCACTCGACAAAAATTGAACATAAATAGATGTTGTTTTATAAATAAATAGTGTCATAAATAGTATAAATAAATAATAATCAAACATCTTGGAAATAAGTAGTCGTTTTAATTATATAAATAAGTAAATAAATAATCTTAGTGTTTAAGTAATTAATTATATTCTTAAATTAGTATTTAGTATTTGTTTAACCTAGTTATCGTAATTCTTATTATCTTATTAATATTTATTTATCATTTAATAAAGTTTAATTTTAATTCACTTCACCCAAATAAATAAAATCTTTATGGTGTCAGGTTTACGGGTTAATTAATTGTGAAGTGCAAATTTGAAATAAATAAAATGGCGACTAAACAATTAAAATTAAGTGAATTAAAAGTAAGTGATCTCAAGAGAGAACTGGAAGAACGGGATTTGGAAACAGCAGGTAAAAATCCTGACGAACACTTTTCGACCCATCCGATATTTGTAAATTAATAAAAGAAAGTTCTAGAAAAGCAGAACAAAAACTAGAAATACTGAAGAACTGAAAAATTTAGAAGATAAGTAGGAAAAATAGATAGACAAATTACAAGAAAAGGTTACTAAAAATACACTGTCGTCAATGTCAAATGCCGATGTAGCAAAGACAGGTTTACAAGAAGAAACGAAAGTAGTAAAACCTGAATGCACAACAAAACACCTGAATTTGATGGAAAATCTTCGAGGCCAAACTATTGAAAACAATTTGAAGCGGCTGCGAAAGCACATAATATTATAACAAAAATTTGAAGAACGTTCTAGAAAGATAGAAGAAAATTTTAAAACGTTAAAAGTAGAATTAAAACAGGAAATGGCAGAAAATTCTAGAAAAGCAGAAGAAAATTCCAGAATACTAAAGGATTAATTAATGGAAAATACTAGAACATTAAAACAGGATATAGCAGAAAATTTTAGAATTATGGAACAAACATTAGATCAAAAATTAGAGGATAATTCTAGAAAAATTAAAGAAGAGCTGGAGAATTTAGAAGAAAAGTACAAGAAGATTCAATCAAAACACCGGAATTTTATAGAAAATTGTCGTGGTCGAACTATTTAAAACAATTTGAAGCGGCTGCAGAAGCACATAACTGGACGTCTGCAGAGAAGGTTACAGCATTGACTGTCCCGTTGCGTGGAGAAGCCATCGACATCTTACAGACGCTGAAGGAAGAAGAGCAAGAGAACTAAGACCAGCTAGTTAAACGGTTGGATATGTGATATAGCAATACGCACCTGGAGCAGGTATACCAGACGCAACTGAGGAACCCGTATCAAAGTTCAAAAGAAAGCCTTTAAGAATATGAAGTTGACGTAGCTCGTTTGGTTCGTCTCGCACATACTGCAGCTTCTGGCAGCGTTTTGGAGTGCATGGCTACTCAAGCATTCATCTACGAAGTTCGAGACAGCGAAACTCAACAAGCACTGCAATTGGCTCGCCCAAAAATATTAATTGATGCACTCTCATATACACTAGAACATGATGCTGCCAAATAAACTTCACGTAACCAATCGCAATTGCGAAATGTTGATGCTGAGAGAAAAGAAAACACGGAAGATCTAGATGAGAGGTTGCGTAGAAATAAAAGTGTAATGTTTGCTGGAAGAAAGAAACAACTCTGTTGGTATTGCCGTAAACTGAGTCATCCGCAGAGACTTTGTAGAAAAATGCAAAATGAGACAGAATCGGCAAAGGAAGAAAATGAATCGAAAAACTAAACCGGGTTGATGCGAGGGGGCAATCATCGACACGTAATCTAGTAGCCCCACAATCCATTAGTTATGTCGCATCCTTTCATCAAGCCAGCAGCATCAACGTGAATGGCTCTCTTGATAGAAGGCCATTGAAAATGTTACTAGATACGAGTGCGACAAAGAGTAGAGCCGACTTAGTAAAGAACACAGGCAAGACGCATCTTCAACCAACCAAATGGCGATTACGCATAGCAAAGGGAGAACAAGGTACCGCATTAGGAGAAATAGATATGACCATCACTATTGGAAACATCTCCGTTAAATATCGTGCGCTAGTAGCTGACGTAGAAGATGAGTTAATACTCGGTATGGAAGTAATGAAAAAGCGCGGTTTTAAACTTGACCTGAAGAATGGTGTTATGATGGTCGATGAAGAAGAACTCTTATTAAATCCACGAGACGACAAGGCTGTGCGCATACTAATGGCCGAAGACGTTACCCTTCCAGAACGAAGTGAAATTATCGTGGCAGCAGAATTAGATAGTTTCTGTGAGGGAAATTTGTTGTGCTTGAGCCCAGGAATGATGACGTCAAAACTGGTAAGCGGAAAGAATTATTGAGGACATGGAAAAGGAAAGTGTGATCGAACTTCCAAGCAGTCCATGGGCTTCAACAGTGATGTTAGTGAAGAAGGATGGCTTTACACGATTTTGCCTCGATTACCGTCAACTTAACATGACCAAGAAGGATAGCTACCCGCTACCTCGAATAGATGATACACTAGACACTTTGGCTGGCTCGAAGATTTTCTCTACTCTGGATCTAAAGAGCGGATACTGGCAAGTAGACTCTGGCAATTTACTGTAATGCCATTTGGGCTCTGCAATGCCCCTGCAAAGTTTGAACGACTCATGGAAACGATATTGGCTGGGCTATTATTGAAAATCTGTTTAGTCTATCTCAACGACATTATTGTGGTACGTAAAACATTCGAGGACCACATGAAGAATTTTGAAGAGGTTTTCCAGAGATTGCAGAAGGCTAACCTGAAGCTCAACCCCAAAAAGTGTCACTTGTTTCAAAGAGAAGTTCATTACCTTGGACATGTGGTTTCGGGTAAGGGTATTGCAGTTGACCCGGAGAAGATAAAGGTTGTGAGAGATTGGCCAGTACCTACAGACAAACACGAACTTAGAAGTTATATTCGTTTTTGTACCTATTGATACGATATGTACCTGGATTTGCCAAGTCACTAAAAAGGCTTACTGAAGAAGGTCGAAAATTTATCTGGGAAATGGACTGTAAAGTTGTGTTCAACGAACTAAAACATGCTTTGATAAGCGCACCTGTCCTGAATTATTCATTACCTGAAGGAGAGTTCATACTAGACACAAATGCCAACAACGTTGGAATTGATGGCGTTCTTTGCCAGATACAAAACGGACATGAGGTTATTGCCTACTTTAATAAGACCTTATCAAAACCGGATTGGAATTATTGTGTAACCAGAGAATAACTCTTGGCAGTCGTGAAATCCGTGGAACATTTCTACAAATATTTGTACGGAAGGAAATTTTGTATTAGAACTGACCATGCTGCATTACAATAGCTTACTACAATTCAAAAATCGTGAAGGTCAGATGGCCAGATGGATTGAAAGACTACAGGAATATTATTTCAAAATCGAGCATAGGACATGTACCAGCCATCGTTTTGCCGACGCATTGTCCAGAAGGCCATGCCATGATGAATGCAAGCATTGTAGTCGACTAGAAGAGAAATTTTCCATCGTCGCCAATTGGCAGACCGATGGACTACGCGAAGACAAAGAAAAGGACCAAACTTTGAAGAAAGTGAGGACGGAAATAAATACTCGTGGTTGTAATGGACTACTTCACCAACTGGATTGAAACCTACCCATTACCCAACCAAGAAGCTACCACGGTCGCAGAAACTTCAGTCAAAGTATGTATATGCCGATTCGGTGTACCACACAAACTTCATTCCGACCAGGGAAGAATTTTGAGTCTGCCGTTTTCCAAAAGATCTGTAAGATATTAGGAATTAATAAAACCAGAACAACTGCATTACATCCGCATTCTGATAGCATGGTTGAACGAATGAACAGATAGATCAACCCCTATTAGTCGAAGGTAGTTTCCAACCACCAAAGAGACTGGGACCGACATCTTCATCTGTTCCTGATGGCTTATCGTTCATCGGTGCATGAAATAACAGGACAAACTTATTCGGGCGCTTACCATGCGACTTTGTGTTCGGCAGTAAACCTGGGGAATACCTGACCGGGGAAGATTACGTTACAGACTTACGGAGAACATTCAAGTTGCCAGCCACCGAATAAAGGACCGGTATGACATCAAGGACGAAAAAGATGGATATCAATCTGGATATTTAGTGTGAATCTACAACCACAGAGGCTTCGCGGGTTATTACCAAAGCTGCAAAAGAATTGGGAAGGTCCCGATGAGGTATTTAAATGGATACACGACGTGGTATGTAGAATTAAGAAACAACCTACTGGGAAGCCGCGGGTAGTACATTTTAATCGGCTAGCACCTTTCGCCGAAGACAACCACGAAGACACAATGAAGCAACGGTTCGTTGGATACAGCTAAAGAACCGACTTTTGAATACTTCATGGAAAGTATTCCTTTGGCCGCAAGGCGCGGTGCGGCGTGACGAAAGAAGAACACCGAGATCTTCAGATTATTCTCTCAACCACTGCGTATCAGAAGACTTAAAGATGCGCAGTGGCATAAATTTAGTTTTTAAGGCGAAATTTGGGTGACTACAATAACTGGCCAATCAACGTCCAACTGTTGGGAAAACGCTAATACAAAAGGATAACAATGCAGATCATCAGCGGTACTTCTACTATCTACCGAAGCTAGGCTGTGGTCTTGATGGTTTTGTTTGGAGGACTTTTAGGAACATGTTAGAGACCCTCTTCCGTTATACCGGCGTTGAGATTCTCGTTTGTAGCCTTAACCCTAACGAAAATAAAGAAGTCGAGCGAACCATCGACTGTCACTTTTTTATGACTTTGAAATGCACTAAGTCCCGGACCACACTATGCGTTTTGGCGGGACCAGTAAAACCGCATCCGGTTAAACTGGATGGATCGTACAGCGTCCACATATATCCCGCTAAACAGGACGGCAGCAATGACAACCCGATTCGGACACAGTCGGACCAACATCTAATCAGTGCAGAGCCCAAATAGTATACGGTGTCTATTAAAAAACAAAACTAGACCTTTGTTAACGCTGGCATTATCTCCAATGTGTTGTAGTTGTCATGCGGCAAAATGACCGTTTCGTGAAACCGCAACATGCTGTAGTAGTATCCTGCATCCGGACCGCAAACGCATCGATGTGGACGCATTCATTGAAAAAATTAGTTGTTTTCCCGTTCAACCGGTCCTGTTAAACCGGTTCCGCCAAAACGCATAATGTGGCCGGGCCTAAGATTAGTACATGCAGATTTCGTCATCGCGAACTGTTCCGTGACGAAGCAGTGTTAAGAAGAGGGCAGTGTAACGGACAACGGATGTCGCCGCCGCGTGACCGATAAACGAGCGTCTATTTTTAGCGATGACGCAATCACTGCGGGCAACTTGATGAACTAAACAGACCTGTTCAGACTTGTTTAATTACTTGGATAACGTGATATATTGTATTTGATGTATTTATCTAGAATAATATTCTTGTAATTTCTCGAATACAAACACCGGAGTATATATATAAGCTTTGTTCGAGCAGCAGTCAGAAACTATCACGAACTATCAGAAGCATGCGCATAACAATTTTGGCGTTCGATCAGCGGTAAATCACAAATTCACACTAAGAATTTGGTGTTCATGCAGCGGTTTGAAACCAATTGTGACGATTTGAAACAGTCAGAAGAGTTTCAGGATTGTTTGCAAATTTTAAATCCGTGACATGCGCACTAGCATTTCTACGTAAAATCGCGTGGGAAAACTATTGTGACAGAATAGGTTATAATAATAATAATAATAATAATAATAATAATAATAATAATAATAATAATAATAATAATAATAATAATAATAATAATTTTAATGTATAATATTATCTTGCCTTGTGTTGAATATCAGTGTTTTTAAATTAATATACGTGAAAGGTAAGAATGTAAACATATCTATTAGTACTTTGGTCGAATCGTGCGTCCAAGTTTTATAGTCTGCAATTTCGTCTGCAATAAATGTATTGTTTAAAAACAGATGTAGAATAATAAAGAAAATATTTACGAATTAAGAATACCTGCAATGATTCGAGTCCTAATTTGACATCAGTCAAACATCAAACTTTGTAACAGCTGAACAGCTGCGTCAACAACAACAACAACAAGCGACAACTACCGCTGATGAAAGTAACTAGTGCGTTCGAGCAACGAAAATTTCAAATTAATTTGGAACTATCAGAGTTGGACGCATGCGCATTACAACAGTACGTCAGTACGTCAAACTGTCACAAATTGTCTGCTCGAACAAAGCTATATATAACTGAATAGATGATGAAATAAACAAGCAGTCGACAAGAAGTGAACATAAATAAATGTAGCTGTACAGGGTGCTTCCTTTAAAACAACCAGCGCTTTTTTAGGCGAACTAACAACTTTATAGAAAAATGTTTTATGCCAAAAATAATCAAGAATAAGGGAATAATGTGTCAATAGTAACAAACCGAATATTTAACCGGTGGTTCTCAAACGGTAGAACAAAATTGTATTTTATTAAATGGCACCCTATATAATTTTTAGCCCTTTAAATAGAATATTATTTTCTGATTTCAACGATATAAATATAGCATAAGGTTGTATCACAATTATTTCGAGAAACATGGTATTAAAAACTTGAAATAATGTAATAAAAAATGAGTTTACTACTAGCGTAACTAGGCAACAGACGTATCAATACCTATTGCCTATTGTAATATAACATTATTTTTAATACCATTTTTCTCGAAATAATTGTTATACAACCCTATACCATATTTATGTGGTTGAAATCTGAAAAAAATTCTCTATCTAATGAGCTAAAAAATTATATAGGATACCATTTAAAAAAATATAATTTTGTTCTGCCGTTTGAGAACCACTGGTCGAATTTTCGGTTTGTTATTACCAATAAATTAGCCCTTTATTCTTGATCATTTTTTGTATGTAACAGTTTTTTCTAAAGTCATTAGTTCGCCCAAAACAGTGCTGGTTGTTTGAAAGGAAACAGCCTGTATAAGTAATTGCTGACATAAATAATAGAAATACATAATCGTGTTAATTGTTTAAATAAGTAAATAAATAATCTTAGGGTTTAGTAAATAATTATATTAATCTTAAATTACTATTTAGTATTTGTTTAACCTAGTTATCGTAATTTTTATTATCTTATTACTATTTATTTATCATTTACTTCAACTTCAAATTTAATTAACAATAATTCTTTGATTTTTACACTTCACCCAAATAAATAAAAACGTTACAATATTTTAGGAAAACATCGATGGTACGAAATTTTAAAAAGTGCAAAAGCGAAACATATATGTTTACCTGTTAAGAATTATCCACGAGTTACAAAATCACTGAAAAGAAGTCATAAGAATGACCGTTATTTAGTTTGTTATTGAGTGATTCTCATATTTGTAATGAAATAATTTTAGGGCGACGGAATTGCTTCCGGGCGGCAGCTGTTAGGTTTGGCCGCGCTGCGCGTTTTTCGAATGATTTGCGGTTCTATAAATTTTATAAATGGCCTGAGTGGCACGTCTGCCTTTATTGATTCCCTCGGTGTTTGTTAGAGTCCCTGGATAGGCTCAGGATCCTGGATCAACATCCCATCATCTCCATACGTCATGCGCTTGTTTTTGTTTGCTTACAGATTGATTGTTGAGGGACAGATTAGACGGGTCATCGCTTAAACTACAACAACGCCCGAAATATACCCCAAATTTATTCCTCAAACTATATTCTGTAGATTAATATTCAAACATGACAAAATATATCTGATTTAGCTACCACATTACTACCCGACAATCATATTCAGTTTTATAAAATTATCATGCATAATAATGTTTTGCGATCGAAACGATCCAGGACGTTGTCCCGGTACGCATTCTCACTTTCTTTTAAATATTTTTATAACACAAATGCTGTATTTTATAAACAAAATTTTTAATCCAGTCGAAATACACATTCAACTTTGGAAGAATTCGCATAGAGCTGAAAATTGATACAGACTTTAAATACACCATTATAAATGAAATGTCAAAAATTCTCATCGATCCTACTTCTGCTAAAAAAAATTATTCAAGGTCAAAAGTAAAAAAAATCTGTTTTTTGCAAATATCTCGAAACCAATTACCCATATCAAAATTTTACAAGAACACAAAATTAAAGCTCAACATTTTTTATAGAAAAAAGGATTCTTACGCTTTTTACCTAAGATGAACTGTCAAAGAGTTAGTTTAAAAAATATTTAACCAAAATAACAATTTATGGAAGAAATTTAAATTATTAAAAAAATATGCAATACCAGATTTAATACTTTGTCTTAACAGATTTTACTATTTACGAGTATAACAGTCTTAATTCAACGCTTTTCCTACAAATTTTCATTTTTTCATCTACTACTGTGATTTTGTCATAGGTACGACCACGCGATTTAAAATTTTGAATTCGGCATGAAATTCTTTTTCATATCATATATTATACGATTTTTGCCGATGAGCAGTCCGCGATTTATAACTTAAATTTACCTGAAATTCCTCTGAAATTTTAAACATCTGAAAATCGGCTCATTTCTATATTTTTCATCAACCACTTCCCCACGTAATATGGTTTATCTTTAATTGTATTATAATTTTAGATTAAAAAAGCCAACTGTGCCGATTTGCAGATGTTTAAAATTTTAGAGGAATTTCATAAAGTTGTTAGTAACAAGCAGACCGTTCATCGGATAAAATCGTGTAATACATGACATGAAAGAGAATGCTGCACTAAAAATTTTAAACCGCCTTATCATATCTTTCACAGAATCAGAATAGTGAATAAAAAAATGAAAATTTGTAAGAAAGCGTTGACAAAAATTATTTCAAAATCATCAATAATTTCATTTTTCGTTACCACGATGAATTTAAATTGCAATAAACAGTAAAAGCTGTTAGACTAAGTATTTAATACGTTTCGCTTAACAGTTTCAGTTTTATTCATAGTATGAGTTTTTTCATATGCTTTATGCAGGTTTAATTAATAATACGTAATATTATATATTTTTTGAGTAATTTAAATTTCTTTTATAAATTGTTACTTTGGTTAAATAAATTTTAACCTAACTCTTTGACAGTTCATCCTAGGTAAAAAATGTAGGATCCTTTTTGGTATAAAAAATGTT
This sequence comes from Harpalus rubripes, assembly GCA_963082715.1. Classification (NCBI taxonomy): domain Eukaryota; kingdom Metazoa; phylum Arthropoda; class Insecta; order Coleoptera; family Carabidae; genus Harpalus; species Harpalus rubripes. Next base: position 26,702,705 of record OY720454.1, read on the forward strand.
GAGCTTTCATTTTTCGTTACCACGATGAATTTAAATTGCAATAAACAGTAAAAGCTGTTAGACTAAGTATTTAATACGTTTCGCTTAACAGTTTCAGTTTTATTCATAGTATGAGTTTTTTCATATGCTTTATGCAGGTTTGATTATTTAATAAGTAATATTATATATTTTTTGAGTAATTTAAATTTCTTTTATAAATTGTTACTTTGGTTAAATAAATTTTAACCTAACTCTTTGACAGTTCATCCTAGGTAAAAAGTGTAAGGATCCTTTTTGGTATAAAAAATGTTGAGCTTTAATTTTTTAGTCTTTTAAAATTTTAATACAGGCAATTGTTTTCGAGATATTTGCAAAAGCCTATTTTTTTACCTTTGACCTTGAATAATTTTTTAGCAGAAGTAGGATCGATGAGGACTTTGACATTTCATTTAAAATGATGTATTTAAGGTCTGTACCAATTTTCAGCTCTACGGGATTTTTCCTAAGTTTGAACATTTTTTTGTCTATTTTCACTGGATTATTTGGATTATAAATGTAAACCCAGATAAAATTTAATTCGCTTTTATAAAACCGGGCATAAGTTTTTAAAAATAATTCTCCTCCAATTATGATATAATTTGAGCGAACCGGTATATTTCTTTTTGAGAGTAACCGTTAATTATAATGTAACATAAAGTTTTTTGTAAAGATATGCTGTGTAAACTTAGTTTCAGCAAAATTATTTCACGAACGATCGTGTTTACTGCATTTTATTTATTGACACTGAGATCTATGCAGCATTTATATTTATTTTACCATCCCAGCTTATATTCCTGGAGTATGATAAACCAATAAAACTGACCCCAAGTATTGAAAATAAGAATTCCTTAAAATCTCACACATACAAGCAGAGTATTAATGCTATATTAAAAATGAACAAGCAGAAGACGTACGCCTGGTTTAGGCCGTCTTAGCTCTAACCAAATCAGAGCACCCCAAAAACTATAATAAAATGAGAAAATTGTGCGTCCCCAAAATCTGTGCGCCCTAGGCTGCAGCCTAGTCAGCCTATCCGGTAATTTGGTACTACAGTAATTCTGTAGCACAAGACACAATTCACAAATACTTAACTCAGAAGAAATTGTTGTAATTAGTACAATAGGTAGATACACTAGAACGATATATTATATTGATATATTTTATTAACAGTTCTATATATTTTTTACAAAACAATAATACATAAGTACTTACAATTATTTATATTAATTCAAGTCACTCATGCCTGGATGAGATAAGTAGACAACCACTGACAATCACGTGACATTCTCAGTAGTGCTACTGTTATGATACGAAAATCAACTACACTTATTTCAAATAATTTTATATTTCCTAAAAGGAATAAGGATTGACTTAGAAATAAAGGTAAATTTCATTAATATATAACTTTCTTAATACCAGTATTTTTATAAAGGTTGAAAGAAAACACGTATGTTTGGATGCAGAATGTGAATGATTTTTTTTATTTCATTAAATTGTATTTAAGTGGCGATCGATTTCGGAAAAACAAAGTCCATCATCAGACCGACGCTAAAATATAAATACATTGTGATGTAAATTTTAATTTTTTACATTTTTATATGAGGTTAAAGTAAAGCTAAATATAAATTTTAAATTTTGACATGCTATTTATATAAAGAGAATAAAGTAAGAGTTAAGCTTAATTAACAATTATATAGCAGATGTATATGTGAAAAAAAAACATTTGAAAAAATATATAAATATAAATATATTTGAAAAATTGAAATGAAGAAGGTTAGGTGCACGTGTCAATAGAGAAAAATATTTAAAAAACTTACCGTCAAAAGGTTTTAAAATATATATGAAGAGAAGTCTTTGAAGGACATTATTATCCTGTGTCGATGTTAAAATTATTGAAAAATAATTGATCAAAAAGATAAAAAGGATTTATAAGAAACCTGTCACTGGCCAGGGAGGAAACTGCAATGACTGAATCTGGCGGGAATGTTTTAGGTGTTAATGGCCGACAATTGTGAAGAGGAAGAAGAATTTTTAAATAATGGTAGGAATTTAAAAATATGTGGTTCTGGAAAAATTGTATTCTCGTTTAACATTATGTTATCATTTGACATTTTATGTTTTAATATTTCAAATTTCTCTAAAAGATCTAGTTTTGTATAAGATGTTTCATGATGTAAAAGTTTAAGATTATCATTAGCGGTTATTTGATGATGTGTTTCGTCTATGTGAGCCCAAACAGCAGAAGTAGGTTTTTTTTTTAAATTAAATCTTATACCCAAATTACGTGTTGTTAAACCTATGTAGATACCATTGCAATTGTTACAGGTTATTTTATATATACCTGATTTTTCTGTATGTGAAATTTTGGGTTTATTGTTTAAAAGATATGTGGCTATTGTATTGTGTGATTTTGACGTAACGGATATGTTGAAATTACCAAAGAGTTTTTTTAATTTGTTAAAATGTTTACTGTATGGGATTGAAATGTAATGTGTTGTTGCTTTAATATGTGGGTATAGTTCTTGTAATATTTTGTAATTGTGTATATTGTTTAAAATCTTATTTATGTATTGTATGGGAAAGTTGTTGTTAAGTCCTATTTCAAAGATTGTTTGTAATTCTGTATTATAATTTTGTGTTGACAGTGGAATGGAATTTATTCTATTAAAATAGTATCGAAAAGCTGATTGTTTAACTGTTGGATTATGATATGAATTGTATGGTATGATAGAATCAGTGGCTGTAGGTTTATGGTAGATATTATATTCTATTCCGTTGTTATTTTTAGTTAGTGTGAAATCTAAGAAGTTAATTGAGTTATTTTGTTCTTTTTCTACCGTAAATTTAATTTGTGTAAGATTATTAATAAAATTATGGAAGTTTTCTAAGTCTGTGTCGGATCCGCTCCATAGGCAAAGCACATCATCAACATATCGCACCCATAATACGATTTTATCTGTAAATTGTGAATTCATTATTTTTTGTTCTAAATTATCGATGAAAATATTAGCTAATATTCCACTAATTGGACTTCCCATTGGTAAACCGTTATTCAGAGTGTAGGTTTTATTGTTAAATTGAAAAAAGTATTTTTTATTTCTTCTTTTTTAACAAATAAATAACACCTAATAATTTCTACAAGTTATATTTCATTTTATAAGGTTTTTTTCAGGTTGATGACATGCGTCTTCTGCTTGTGCATTTATAGTATATCAAAAAACCATCAAAAAAATTGGGTGTTCATTGTACCGTACCCATATAAGTACATAAAAAAAATTCCAGTTAATCGTCCATTGATGAACTACTATTTGTTTCACTTTCAAATAAATTTCGTTAAAAGTAGTAAACCTACTTCTTGCAGCTTACCAGACTAATCATAAGGGCCAACTCTCCGGAAATTCGCAATAACCGCCTAATCAATTAAACAAAATAACCGGTTTAACCGATTAACTGCTTTCTAATTTTCTATTACTTTTAAACTGCAGTAACTGATTAATCGAGTATTTTGAAAATATTACTATGTATACATAAAACCGTTTAGGTGTTTAACATGAGCAAACTACGTATATGTAGTGTGCTTAAAACAATAAATATTTATATCATTAAACTCTGGATTCCAATTTTTAATTTGCGCCTTTAGTGACCGACTAAACTTAATTTAAAGTCATATTAAAATATAATTAGTGTGAGATTATTTCATATTATGAACGTCGCCTAAACTGTCAAATCATTACATTACACATTATTTTATATTTATTATTAAATTCAAATATATTTGCAAAAAAATACAAATTTTTGTACTCCAAAATTCTATGTTGCACACCACAAAGTTTTATGGGACAGGTAATATTTTGCAAATCCTATTAACATGATGAACACATATGTCATGGTTACTACGAGCCTCTGATTGATCCAACTTAAACAAAATTTGATAAATGCGCTTTGCAGTTGCCGATAATATAATAAATTGGGTGCCTCCTAAAATCCGTGAGCCCTAGGTTATATCCTACTCCCTAGTCCAATTCGATAATCCGGCACTGGTTACTCCTAGTCATTCTTTACTCCTGTACACACAGAGCTGCGATAAATACTTCGAAAAACTATCTTAGATACTTTTGTAAGATATTTACATATACTTATCTACTTAAATTGTACATTTTGAGACACCAATATTTTTTAAAAGTATCTTAGATATCTACTTGAAAATATCTTAGATACTTTTAAAATATCTTAAATACTCTTAAAATATCTTAAATACTCTTAAAATATATATTTTACATACCTTAAATATTTTAAATAGGTAATTAAAAATTATATTATATTGAAATAATATGAAGCTAAATGGTATTTTTATCAATAAAAAGATACTTCAACTGCATTCAGATACCTCAAAATATCTAAATACTTTGATTGTATTTAGATACTTTCATTGCATTTAGATAATATTCTCAAGTACATAAATACAATAAAAGTATCTAAAATAAAGTATCTTAATTTTTTTTAAATAAAAGATACAGATAATTTTTAAAATGAAGATACATTACCTATAAAATTAAAAGTATCTAAGATAATGTATATAAGATATTAAAAGTATCTTAGATATCGAGTATCTTTTTTCGTAAGATACTCCCAGCTCTGTACACACAGTACAGAGCCTCGACGTAAAACTGGCAAAGTCGTGTTCTAGCACGAACTTAATAAACTAAAAACTCACTATCGACTTATTTGACAAAAAAAAAGAATAATAAACTTCCATATTGAAGAGGTGAAAATACAACATAATAGAATGCATTACCTTAATATACGAACTACAGTGTTTCCATAATGAGTCACATTTTTAAATCCTACTTTTGCACATTACATTAGCCAATAACTAATGCTAGTAAAAAATGGCTTTAACAACATTATAAATTGTTGATGACAAGCAATACTACTACTAAAATGTAAATAAACCTTTCCAGAAAACAGGTGATGTCCTGTTTCATAGGGGAAAAGAGAAGAATTTAAATAATAATGACTAAAAGAAGGCGCGAAAATATTTAATTTTTAATGCTGTGTTAATTGGTTTGAAAGAGAAGTAAATATGTTTAATTTGTAATGAAGCAACGCGTAAAAAATTCACTCTATTTCCGTGAAAATACCCGTCGTAAAATGCAGATAAGAAATATATCTTTTTAATCAGGCAGAAGGGAGAAGCGAATTTGTCAGATTAATAATGAAACAAAGTGTAAAAAATGCGAAGCCTTCTTCGTCATTTTAATAGCATGTTTGGCATCTAATGAAATGGCTAATGAATGTAATTGGGATAATTTCTCATGCTCCAAATTCAGGATTATTAAAAAAACGTCTAGTTAAAATGCGATTTTAAATATGATAAATGCGAGTTTGAAAACTTTGTTCTGTTTTAACTTTTGTGTTTGGAAAAATGTTTTCACTTGAACATGATATCCATATTTCAACTTTCTTTCGCTTTTTAATAAAAGAGATTTCATATTTTTCTTTCTGACACAAATTAAAATACTTCTCAAATTTCATTATTCGTATTATTTCACAGAACTTGTACAGCAGTTCAGTTATAATCCCTCAACAAAGACTTCGTTTAGAAAGCATATAGAATTTATTAATATGATAAAACTACGCATTGACAATTTTCACAACTCTTCTTAGCTTTTACAGGGATTTATTACGTTGTCTTAAATGGGCAGTGCTAATTAATTTTTCAAAAGGGTACATAAAAAGGAAAATTACAATATTATCTCATGTTTTATAATGACCCCATTTTATTAATCCTAAATTTTTCTTTTGATTTTACAGATATTTATTTGGAAAATAGTTTTATAAGTATTTATCCTAATTGTTTGATTTTATATGTTTGGTGTACGCACACACTCGCATAGATCAATTGAAGGAGTCTACCTGCCTAGTATCCGAGCGCATCCCAAAAGTGGGTGAACACAAGGCTAGGCTACCTGCTCAGGGCTCGGTACGTCCCCCTACAGGGTGAAAACAATGTTGAATTCCCAGAACTGCAGATGTTCACTATTTGTGAATATTAGGCGTAGAAGTGGGGAATTATAATGTTTTGCGCTCCCATATTTGGCGATAATTTCTTTACAACGTATTTGATTGGTTATTCTACTGTTGAGACAGTAGTGGGGATTGGGCATATAAGCAGTGAGCGCAGCGTGCCTCGTGATAGTCAATTTTACATCCCGTTAGAATCAAGAAGTCTGTGAATATCTACTATCATCACCTGAACATCATCTCCAAGACCGTAAGATTCTACATTCACCTGAACACCATCTCCAAGACCGTAAGATTCTACATTCACCTAGACATCTTCTCCTAACATCGAGATCTTCCTCTAAGAGCTGGTTTGGCCCCTGGCTGCGTTGAGTAGTTGGGTAACCTCTCCGGCTTCCTTAGTCGTGAGACCTAGTCTCACTCATACCATCTTCACAAGTCTTACCTAGTGCAATCCCGTCTCTCCGTCAAAGTCGGCTAGATTCGACAGACAAATCCCTCCACCAGCGTTTCCACCACGTCCAGTTGGACGACCCAAGATCTCGATTCCCAGTGGTTGTTAATTGACACCAAGTCCTCCAGGTACATATTACCTGTGTTTTACCTAGACATCTTCTCCAAGACCGTAAGATTTTACAGTTATTTTGTAAATCCTCCTAATAGCGAGACCTCCCTCTAAGAGTTGGTTTGGCCCCTGGCTGCGTTGAGTAGTTGGGTAACCTCTCCGGCTTCCCTAATCGTGAGACCTAGTCTCACCCATATACCATATACAAGTCTTACCTAGTGCAATTCCGTCTCTCCGTCAGAGTCGGCTAGATTCGACAGACAAATATTTACATCAAGACTTACCTATTACAATCCTATCTCTCCGTCAGAGTCGGCTAGATTCGACAGGCAAATTCCACAACATTATTTCCTCCACGTCTATTTAGACGGCCTTGTCTCGTTTTCCTTTTACTTGTTATTTTCTTCCACAGAGTTTTATCATTCCAGCGTGAGTACCGTCCTTGGTTATCCGGACAGAACTCATTCCTTCTTCCACAGAGTTTTATCATACCAGCGTGAGTACCGTCCTTGGTTATCCGGACAGAACTCATTCCTTCTTCCACAGAGTTTTATCGTGCCTGCGTGAGTACCGTCCTTGGTTATCCGGACAGAACTCATTCCTTCTTCCACAGAGTTTTATCATACCTGCGTAAGTACCGTCCTTGGTTATCCGGACAGAACTCATTCCTTCTTCCACAGAGTTTTATCATACCTGCGTGAGTACCGTCCTTGGTTATCCGGACAGAACTCATTCTTTCTTCCACAGAGCTTTATCGTGCCTGCGTGAGTACCGTCCTTGGTTATCCGGACAGAACTCATTCCGTCTTCCACAGAGTTTTATCGTGCCTGCGTGAGTACCGTCCTTGGTTATCCGGACAGAACTCATTCCTTCTTCCACAGAGTTTTATCATACCTGCGTGAGTACCGTCCTTGGTTATCCGGACAGAACTCATTCCTTCTTCCACAGAGCTTTATCGTGCCTGCGTGAGTACCGTCCTTGGTTATCCGGACAGAACTCATTCCTTCTTCCACAGAGCTTTATCGTGCCTGCGTGAGTACCGTCCTTGGTTATCCGGACAGAACTCATTCCGTCTTCCAGAGTTTTATCGTGCCTGCGTGAGTACCGTCCTTGGTTATCCGGACAGAACTCATTCCTTCTTCCACAGAGTTTTATCATACCTGCGTGAGTACCGTCCTTGGTTATCCGGACAGAACTCATTCCTTCTTCCACAGAGTTTTATCATTCCAGCGTGAGTACCGTCCTTGGTTATCCGGACAGAACTCATTCCTTCTTCCACAGAGTTCTATCATACCTGCGTGAGTACCGTCCTCGGTTATCCGGACAGAACTCGTTCCTTCTTCCACAGAGGTTTATCATTCCTTCGTGGGTGGCCGTCCTGGCTATCCGGACAGAACCCATTCCTTCGTCCATAGAGTTAATTTATTCTAGCGTGAATGGTCAGATTCCTTTCACCTTCCTATTCATAAGTAACTAACATTCCGTCACATAACCAACAATTCATTTTAACACTGTCTCCATACCCCAGGTCCTGTGGTGGAATGGTGTTTGTTTGCTCTGGCATCGTCTAGGGGAGGGAGCCTAGCGTGCTATGAGGACGATGTCCAGGTCTCTTTTAAGACATTTACTACTATAATTGTAGTATCACCAAGTGTGAGTTATTAGGATGATGTCCAGGTCTCTTTGGAGACATTTTACTGCTATAATTGTAGTATAACCAAGTGTGAGTTATTAGGACGATGTCCAGGTCTCTTTTGAGACATTTACTGCGGTAATTGTAGTATCACCAAGTGTGAGCTATGAGGACGATGTCCAGGTCTTTTTTGAGACATTTACTGCTAAAAATTAGTATCACCAAGTGTGAGCTATGAGGACGATGTCCAGGTCTCTTTTGAGACATTTATTGCTATAATTATAGTACCACCAAGTGTGGGCTATGAGGACAATGTCCAGGTCTCTTTCGAGACATACTACTGTAATTGTAGTATCACCAAGTGTGGGTTATGAAAAGTTGTACAGATCTCGTTTGAGACACCTTCTATTTTAGTTACCATACAGTGTGAGCTACGAGGATGATGTCCAGGTCTAAGTTATGGTGAAATATCAGGAACAATATAATTAATGATTTTGTAGTATCACCAATTACCATACAGTGTGAGCTACGAGGATGATGTCCAGGTCTAAGTTATGGTAGAATACCAGGGTAAGCTAACTGAGAGAAGCTGACCTCTATAAAGCAGCACTAATATAAACATTTTATTACAGAACAATACAATTAATGATCTTTGTCTTTTATAAAGACTTACCTATGTTTCTTTACGCAATTATTTTCGGCTCAGTGTTATTTGAGTTAACTTACATTTGTTTATGTTACTGTTATTGTTTCTATTTGTATTTATTTACAGCAATGATGTCTAATTGACACTTATATGGTGGTTTTTCATTTGTTTTCTATTACATTACTTTATTATTGCATATGCCTGTTGCCTGCTGGTTATATATTTCAGGTATAATAACTGTGTCCCACTTCTAGAGACGGTGGTTTATAAAAGATATATTATGATTTACAAAGATAAATACGGAGAAATATTAGTCTGTGCAAACCAGATTTATACTCCTTTCTATTTGAAGATGTGGTCTGTTACAGTATTTGACCAGTGGTTTAATACAGAGCCACATGATGCTTTACTAGCCGCTATGTTCCGATGTGACGAGCGCCATTCCTGTGCCGAGCGCCGGTATCAAGCATCACACATACAGCCTGTGGACTTGTACAATCCACACTACCATTTACATTATTGTTTGTATATTGACATATCTCTGATTATTTGTACTTGCAGTAATAAATGCATGAGAGTGGTAGTTACTCTTTTGGAAGGAATCTACTTAGTTTCACTCCTAACGCCCCCTCTCTTTTCCTTTCATGACAGCCACTTCGAATTACGATCATTTTGGGGTTATATTCTTTCATCTTTACATTTTTACAAACACAACGTAGTTTTGGGTCCTAATCACTAGTCGGTTTCGTTACAATAGCTTGAAAAGCCTGTGAGGTGACGCTTGGTAAACTCTCTCAACAATATAGATACATCGTAATAAGGCGTGACAAATATTTATATTCTACATGTTAACATGGCATATTTATTCTTGTATGAAAATAACCTTGCTGAACACTAGCCAATGGGGTCTTCCACTATTTTTTTATTAATGTAACTTCATCTGAACTAAAGGCGATCTGAATTTCTAGAAGGTTTTCATTATTAATCGCTAAGCCGTAATAATTTGTTAAATATTATATTATAGCGCAGATATAGAGATAATTTTATTCTCAAACAGTGGACTTCGCGGAGTCACATGAACTGATCTGTTTCAGTACTTATAAAAATATATAAATATGGTAAATTAACTTTGCGGGCAATAATTTGAAATATGCGTGGATAATAAACAATTTAATAAAATAATTAATATAAAACAACATATATTGTAGTCCAGGGTTTGAAGCCACCAACAGCCTTCGTCATTCAACATATCTTTCACTTTGATACAAACACATGGAGTATTTTGGTTTACTTCGACTGTTTCGTTATTTTTTGCATTCTTGAAAATGGATTCCATGTTTCAAAAAAGCGATATCAGAATATTTGAAAGTAGTGAGAAATTGAAATATTAAATGTGACGCATATAAATAAATGAGGATATCCAATAATTTTTTGTAGGCCGACCCACGTGGAGTAGCGGTAGCGCTGTCGCTTCACGCTCCAAGGGTCCTGGGTTCGAATCCCGGATAAGGCATGGTTGTTGTGTGTGTCTTTCATCATTTCATCTTCATCACCGGCGCATAAAATGTGTATTGATATAAAAAAATGCAAGGAAAAAAACTGTCTCATCCCCATATAATTTCACCGCTTATATACGACAATGTATCAAGAAGCGTGTAAAATATGTAAAATAAATAAAATAAATAAAAATAGTCCTTTCACATACAGAATTATGAAGGTTAAGAAATAACCGTATTCCAATATTTTATTTAGCGCAGATGGTATTATACTTAGCTGTGAATTCGGTGAATTCTGTCTTTGGACAGGTCTCATCGGAAATGCTGCCTCCATAGTAGTCTGTCCTGTGCCTATCTCTTTATCCCCTTGTAATTCCTTCTTCTATCCATCGTTAATATTTGTCCATAATCCACATTTTCTTCTTCCTCTTCCGTTCTTCCTTTCCTTCAATTATAATTTTCTGTACAATCACTCCTTATGTCCAGTCCAGTTAGCTCCCCTTTCTTATTTCTCTCGAAATTCTTCTTTCCTCCAATTCCTCTCAATACATCTTCATTCCTGATTTTCTATTTCCGCCCAATCTTTTCCAACCGTCGCCACAACCACATATCAAAACTTTGCAAGTACATAACTTTTCCTCATTTTTCCTTAACTATTCAAGATTGAATTTGGCCATAATTAAAATTATACACATTAAAAGTGATAATAAACAAATAAATAAATAAATACACATCCATAGTTTATTTACTATAATAAGTTGTTTTTATTAATATTTATATAATCCTACCCTTGCTGGTCGGTAACATAATCTTTCGGGGTTTACTGCATCATTAGTGAAGTGTAGTCTCAATCAATTCATTTATAAGTTTAAAAACGTACCTACTTTAATATATATATATATATATATATATATATATATATATATATATATATATATATATATATATATATATATTCGTGATAAAATTGGAATGATCAGGAAAACGTAATAGAATTTCCCTAAACGTGAGGATTATATTATATTTAATTATACCTACATGTTAATGATAGTAATATAATTTAATGTAACCGAACTCTTAAGTTAATTAGGTGCACACATATGGCGTTGCGCAAGCAAATTGTTTATATAAACAACACACACTGGGTCTACTGTTACAGTTACATATTATACACAAAATTATATTTTAATTAGACCTACACTTCTCAGCGTATTCTCATGAGTATAACTTCTCAACTTCTCACACTAATAGAAAAGCTGGCATATTATAAATAATATTCACAACAAACTGCTTCTATACGATAATTCCAAATACAAATATGTATATAAAACTAAAATATTTGCCTATTGCAGTTATAAAGTATATAGTTCTTTGTTTATTCGGTATTTTATAATATTTTTTTGATATAGTTTATTATTTTATTAAAAATTGGGTATTCTAGAGATATTTTTTATATTTTTTCAGATAATATATAAAAATATAGGAATATTGATAAAAACGCGGTGTTAAAATTCGAATTAGTAAGCGAGATATGAAATTTTGTATATTTGAAATTATTTGTGACGTTATAGTCCCGAATTCTAGGAGTATGCATTGACTATATTAGGCATCTATTTTCTTTTATTTTTATTAAATCTTCTTTTCCTTGTTAAATTAATTATTAATGAATAAAGAAGAAATAAAGAAAAATGTTTAAAACTAATATTATTTGAACCTATTTCATGAAACATTTTGAGAGTAGAGTTACTATAGGAATGGTTCCCACTGAAGCGAAAATTCAAATAAATTTTTCCTGTACTAGAACTATCACCATTTTAAAAAATTCAACATTAGACGAACATACTTCTGATATGAATATCCATTTCAAAAAAAGTATTGTTGAAATCTATTAGTATTTGACTTTGATTTTATAGGGAAAACGAGAAATGCCGTTAATATAACTTGATACATAGCAGTGCGTATAGCTTTTGTGTCAGTATCTTATTTTTCACATATCTGATTTCACATTTATTAACAATCTTATCAGTTGATTTATTGTTGAATACTTTTGTTGTAACATATATATTTTTTCTACTCCCACTTGAAAAACTTATCATTTCTTCACAATCTGCAGAACAGATATCTAGGCAATACTAGTTAACTGAACGGATATAATTTTATATCCATTCTAGGATGGATATGAAATCCACGAATCACAAATCTCGTAAGTCGTGTAACATAGGCAACTGTCTATTCATTTATTACAAGATTAAGAAGAATTACGATATAGATGTCACATTTCACATTTTAATGTTGTCATTTAAATAGCCCAGCGCATGCCTTTGTTACAAACCCTAGCCGGTGCCCGATAGCTAGAGGTTTCCAAGATTATTGTATCCCAACTTGGATAGGTAACGGGAGTGGATACCAATTATGGCCAGTCGAGAAAAATCGAGAAAAATTCCCGACCTGAGCCGGATTCAAACCCGCGACCTAAAAGCACTATCTACTCGGATATAATAAATAAACCGTTTCACTATAGATCAATTACCTATTGAAAAATATACACTATTCACTAATGGTATCTATACTTTCACGAATTGTGGAATAAATCTAATTGGCGTGTTGATATTGATTGAAAGAGAATATTTATTTGAATATGAATGCCGTCAAATATATCTGGGATGGTGTTAATGCGAGGTATTCGCATGAAAATAAGTCTAGCGGCGCCGACATTACGCAAAACTAATTCCGGGAACTCGCGGCCGTTCATTTCATTACCCGCTCAGTGATGGATGCCGGATTGAATTAAACTCCTATCATTACATACATGGAAATACAGATAGAAACACGTAAAGTGATGATAGGCGATCATTCGGCGCTCAAAACACAAAAGGAAAATAAATACTGTTCATAGGAAATTTGTATTCCCCCACAATGATTTTATAGTAATTCAAATTTGATCCTGTATCTAACGAGTATTAACAAACAAGCACAGTGCCATCCAAAATTAGGTTACACCGTCACTGTACACCGGCTGATATCAATGAACTTAAATCGTATCCCTTATATAATTCATAATGAAAGTTATAAAAACAATAAAATTGAACAAACAGTAATAAAAATAAAATGTTTTATTGCAATATAACTGGTGGCTTTTAAAAAAACGAATACTCTATAACTCCGGAGTACATTGAAATATCGAATTTTATCTCTTGCAGGCAAAGGGTTGACAAGTATTCCTACCAAATTTCAAACATTTATACAGAAAAACAAGTGAATAATGATTTTCTAAATTCGCCTTCAAATCTACTATTACTTACACGTTGATAATTTTATAATCAACTTAAAACGAAGTATGTTATTATTGAAACAAATATAACTGTCAGTAAGCAGTGACATTTCGAGTTAGTTATAACATTGTCATAAATAAAAGTTTTGTCAAATTATCTCGAGATTTCTTCTAAAAATGGCAGCTCACTTAAGTAAATCTGACTTAGAGATCATTGCAAGAGATAAAAATTTCAAATCGATATCTTAATATACTCTGGAGTTATGGAGTTTCAAACAGGATTCGTTTTTCGTTTTCTTAAAAGCCAGCCAGTATTTTAAGCATTCTCCGAAATCGCTCAAATACGAGTAATTAATATATCAGGAAAATTTCTTGTGCCTAACTCAATTTAGACAAATTTTAAAAGATATACAGGCTGTAACAGAAATAAGTACATTAAATTTAACCAATTACAGAACTCGTCGAGAGCAAGAATATTGCATTGTAACTTTTTTCTAAATCTCAATTTATATCCAATTTTGAGACATATACAGGATGCAACAATAAGTAGATATGGGAGAATTTATCGAGAGCAACAATATCTCTTAATACCATTTTTTAAATCTCATTTTTAGTTTTTGGGCAGATAATGTATTTTTGACAAAACTTTGAGTATCTAGAAGGTTTACAAAAAAAGAAATATTGTTGCTCTCGATGAATTGTGTCGTTGCTTAAATATAATGTACTTATTTTTGTTACAGCTTGTATAATAAAATACAGTGTGATTGTTTGGTTGCAGCATATGGAATTCTTTTTTATTATTAATTTGACAAGAAAAATTGGAAGTCTTCAAACTACAGTCAGAATGTCAATGTGTCTATTTTTAGTGTCAAGTTAATTTCCTACATACCTTTAATTTTAGAATATCATTTAGAAAAGTCGGCTCTAGAATTATTATATTTGTTAACTAACCTAGCATATTAGTAATAATAAAATAGAAAAATTGTGTAACAAATGCGTGAAGCTGAGTTTTTATACGCGAGTGGTTCAACAACATGAGTGTAAAAGACTTCACGCATGTTTTGGATGCTATAATTTTTTACGATCGAATCAATACAAGTATTCAAAATTCGAGAATATTTTACCTGTGCTGCAAAACAGCTGTCAGCTCAATTGTCAAAATACAGTCACAGCAATGTATTAAAAAAAGTTATCTGTCCCAAAAATTCTAAAAGCTTTTATGGACGTAGTACGTAAAAAAACTCTATAAGAAATATATACATTCCATTTTATGCATCGCTATTAAAAGGTCAGACTTCAAGTTCTGCAATAGAATGTGAGAAGCTACTACTTCACCAATGGAAGTAGAAAAAATGTTTCCCATAATATGTTAAAGCAAAAGCAATCACACTGTACAAGTGCAAGGTGTGAAAAAACTATTCCAAATATTTATGCTCATAAAGTTCAGACCGAAATGTCAGAAAAATACACAATCAACATGGATCCTCTTCCGCAAATTAACCATTTCAAAAATATGAGTTATTTTCTCCTATTAAAATATGTCCTTATTTATCACGCTACTTCTGAAGAAAAAGTAACATAAAATAATGAGAAATCAAAACCCTGGTTTTAATAAGGAACATCATATGTATGTCGACCATATCCACGTTAGAATAATACTGATGAGAATGATAAGTGCAGCAAATATGTTAATTATTAACTAAATTGATTGAGAAGACCGTAAAAAGTAAAGTAATAAAAAAAGGATAAATAATTTGTTGTTTTCTTTTTCACTCTTCAACGTAGCAAAGTTGACAGTGTTAGATAATAAAATTCACAGAAGTACATCTGAAAATATTTAAAGAACTCATATCCCAAAAATGATTAAATTGCGAACCCATGTTCATTAAGCATTTTTTTTTTCAATTTGGCCTGTACTTTATGCTCCTAAATTTTTGGAACAGCTTTTTAACACCCTGCATATTAATACGTAGATAAAAAGTTCAAGCGTCCATTTAAATTAATGCGAGTGTTATCCTCTTTCTTCATCAATAATCATCCATCAAATTTACACTAGCTGTACCCTTTGCAAATATTTGCAACAAACAATATTATGGGGTAATGTTAGTAAATTATAAATTTTATGTACCTATATTAAATTTTTGGAACTCTTCTACACTGTTGTTTTAACCGCCGCTGCTTTGTTGGAAATATTGACACTAAGGGAGAACTCTGGTTGATTATTTAACACAACACTGTTAATAATAAATAAATTATTTAAGGCCGGTTTGTTAATAATTTTATTGCTAATTATTTGATGAGAAACTTAGGATATTATTATATTGAATAAATTTTATAACAAACTGCAACAATGTTCAATTTTCATAGATAAATATATTAAAAATTTTCTACATATAGTTTGAAAACTACTTACATGATAGATATCAGAGTGTAAAATGTGAAAATGTTTTTTCTGAAAGTTTACAAACAGCTCATTATATTGCTCAGGGTAGTATTTTAGGTCCATTACTCTTCTCAATATACCTTAATGATTTGCAAAATATATTCATAAATTGTATCATTTATTTGCAGATGATATAATAATTTACTTAGAAGGTACAGATTATACAGAACTAATAACCAGTATGAATAAGTACAATTCTAGATAAGGTTTACAAATGGTTAAATATAAATAAGTTAAAACTTGAGACTAAAGGTATGACAATTAGTAGTAAGAAAAATAGGGAAATCATAATTGCTACCTTGAATATCAAAATAAACAATGAGGTAATAGAAATGGTTCATAGTGTAAAGTATTTAGGAGTAATAATTGATGCTTTATTAAAATTCGATAACCATTTGAACTACATATGTGCGAGAATATCAAGTAAAATAGGGGTTTTGGGTAAATTAAAACACATTCTTTCACGGGAAACTAAAATTATCGTTTTGAATTTAATAGTTTTACCACATTTCCTTTATGTATCAACGATTTTGTTCTTGTTAAATCAACAACAGTTGAATAGATAACAACTTTTACAAAACAGAGCAATGAGAATTATATTGAAAAAGAACAAATATGCAAGCATAAAAGGGATGTTAAAAGAGTTAAAATGGCTTGATGTACTTCACCCTATTAAATACAATACTATGATTTTCATACACAAAATTAGGTTGGGAAAAATGCCAAGTTACTTATACGACACGATTACAACTGTAAAGAATATCTATTTTTCATAAAGAATTTATAGAATATGATATGTTAGATGATAAGTTTAAGTGTTTGTAACTGAACATGTTTAAGAGAGATTTAAAACTGTTTTACCTAGAAAATATGAATAATAGTAAATAGGTTCTCTATGTCTGTTATTTATCCGTCCAGATAAAGTGTTTATGGTATATTGATTATTATTGTTTTTGTTATTTTGGTATATTTATATACGTTAATATGTATAAAATATGTAATCCAGTTTGTTTATATGGTGTTAATATTATTATGTATAGCTTACAGCTAAATAAACGTTATTATTATTTTTATTATTATTATTATTATTATTATTATTATAAATAAATAAATAAATAAATAAAAATATATCATCACGGCATATTACCCATTGCTGGGTGAGCCAATCTGCTTTGTATGCAGATATCGGTAATGATGATGACATATTTGTACCGTGCGGGCGTTTACCAGGCGTCACCTCACGGGCACTCATTGCTGGCGTGGAGAGTGCACCACAGGGGTCAATTTTGTGCCATTTAAAATTCGAAATATTATTATTATTATAATTATTATAGTTGACACACATTAAATAACACAGCAATGAGAAGCCGTCATACAATAAAACAAAGCCAAAGAGGTTATGTTGATTAACGCACCCGATATTCAACAATAGTCAATAAACTCGAGAAACGATAAATAATTGCGTTTCTTATGTAAACTTTGAAAATTAATTATAAAAGAACCATCCAAAATTTTGAATTCTAACTACCTCTACGACACGTCCGGAAGCTGAAAGAACATCTTTACAAAATTTCGCGTGATATGTAAAACGGTGTAGATTTGTATAGACATCAAACTTTCCCTTTTATATATAAGCATATTATGAAGAGTTGATGCTGCTGTTTCTGGTGTTGGAATCTGTTGTAAATTCACATCTGTCTGCATGTAATCCAGTTTGGAGCCAACAACAGCCCAACTCCAGCCGAAATTCGATTTGCGAAATGATATTACAACATTCAAACTCCACACCAGAACAAAAGGAGAAAAATGGAAAGAGCAAATATTAAACGAACCCAATTTTATTTCTGGAGAAAACGCGTCATTAACTGTAAGTGGATGAGCAGATTTGCTCGCGAAGAAAGAATTCCTGATCAATTCTTATCATCGATGGAATAAGAGAGATAATCCTAATACAATTACTGGCACATATAACAGAGAAGTGATAATAATTGGACATAATTAACACTTAAATTCTTTATGATATCTGACTTCCAATTGCACAGATTCAGAGAGAAAAAGTAAATATTACCTTTGCTAAAAGTAGACAGAATATCCAAATACAGCAAAATTACTGCAGTCACAGCAATGGATGTGAAACATCAAGAAGTAGGTTAATATATTTCTTACCTATAACAAAAAAGAACACAATTACAAAATTGACACACATACTCATTCAGGTGAAATTTATGTAAACAACTTTAAATACCCAAATACTAGTATCATCTTTATCCTTGTTTTACTTTAAGTATTTGTTAAATGTAATATACTCAGTCATCCAATTAAAATGTATTTGTATATGCCGGGTGATGGCGCTAAGCTGGGAACAGATTTAACATGGTGTATTAGTTTTATCGTTTTCTGTAATTTCCTGTTATCCTGTTCATTTTACTACAAGAACTGTAGAGTCCAAGTTGAACAGAATCAAAAGTTGAATTCAAAACTGTTTTTACATTTTTTGTTATATTTTTGGTTTCTTCACAATTTTAAATATAAATTTCAAAAGTTCCGTTAATTACTAGAATGGAATGCTATGTTTGTATTTACCGGATTTCTTTTTATTTTTTATCTATAAACAGCCACATCTTTATTACTCAATATATCGATTTTCTATAATCTGTGAAAAAAAATTTATAAAGTTTTTATTTAAAATATTAAAAAATAATTGAAAGAGAAAGTACCTGGACGAAAAGTCATAATTGAGAAATATCCTAATACTCATTTTTTAAATTAAATACCTTATTTTTTATTATCTATTAAACTGGAAATGTTAATTTAGAAAATACTCTAGTTTAAATAAAGGTGCATAAGATCGCTGTAGAACAGTGTGTCATCTTTTTATAATATAACGTTATTTATACGAGCACAATACAAAAATGAAAATTGCGCAAGGTAATGCGCCACTTATGTTTGTTTTTATATCAATATATTATTCCTGCCTATTGTAAGTTACGAGTATTTCCTAACTTCCCGAAATTATCTATAATGTTGCAATCCTCAACAGCAACCTACTCCATAGTATCAGTTCTGAGTTCTGTTCTGTACCCTAATATACCCTGTACTGCAGTTAGTTGTTCATGGACAATTTGTTGTATGACTAGGTAAACAAGGATTCAAGTCACTGAGGCATAAGGAATAGCAGCATAGTATACTGTTAATGTTACTACCATAGACTGTACAGAATGACAAACTAACTTGTATCAAGATCAATAAAGTAACCTACAACTTCAAGCACCGATCCAAATTCCAAATCTAATTTTCTTGTAATGTTTAATACTTTTGTTAAATATTATTCAATCAAACAAAAAATATTGTGCTGTAAATAATTCTTTTTTCAAAAACTGTCATAAAAAGTCAATATTTACATTACTACTATCAATAGGTGAAATGATAGTATTTTGTGTATAGAACGTAATAGTATTTTATTTTTATTTATTTCCGTATAAATATGAGAATTATCTACATATTGTTCATCGGGAGCAAAGACCCATGGAGTATTCTAACCATAGGGAAGAACTACTCATTTTCTTCGACTATAAAATTATAAAAATTCTATATACAGTAAGTGCACGTCACGTGACAGCCATGTCATAATCAGCTGAGTTGAGTAAACATCTGCTATATTCCGTTCGCCGAAACGAGAGAATGTGGAACTAATTCTTAAACAGAAACAAGTCATTCTATTAATTGGTTCGGCTCCAAAATTATCCTCTTTTGACCAATAGAATGACTCGTCTCTGTTCAAAAATTAATTCTACATTCTCTCGTTTCGGCGAACGAAGTATAGTAAGTAATAATTTCAATGTAAGAAATTTCTCGACTGTGATGTGAATAAGGTGTTAACAATTATTTAAAATCTCAGTTAAAGATCCTTTATTCTTCTTACAACACCGACGTTTCGGTGCATACTTGCACCTTCTTCGGCGTCTATAACATGTAATACACAAAATAATACATATACAATACATGTACATTATCACACTTACAGTAAGGTCTTACAAATTATTACAATTCAGATACACATCCTTTCTCTCTTAAAAACAACATCCGAATAAGTCGGAACAAAGCTGGAAGTATCTTGCGAAGGATTCTTCGGTAACATCATACTACGGACTCCTATTGGTCGTCTGTCCACCATTGCACGTGTAGCGCTGTTGTATGAATTTAAATAAAATGTAAGGAAATTATTGAAACTTAATTTGAACTGAAATTTGCTTTTTCCTTTTTGAACTTCTCCAATATACCAAAATATATCCTGTCCCTGTATATCAGTTCTAGCATTGATGTTGTTGCAATCATACCTGATATGCGACCTTTCAAGAAACATACGTTTGGAGTAATTCTGTTCTTCTTCCATGATCTTGAAATTATTCTAATCAAAAGTGTGTCTTAGTGTAGTGGAATGTTCAGCCGGGGCACATTTTGTCGCCGTGTTGTTTTGTGTTGATCTGCTCATTCGGATTTTCGAATAATGTTTGGTCGTCTTAATGTATGCAGCTTTGCAGTTGTTAGTAAAGCACGTTTAATTTGTAATTCTTGTCCACTAGGCCCTTAAGTTTTCTGTACAGCATGCCTACTGTCGACAAAGTTTGCATTCCTCGTGTTATAAATATAAGTAAACTTTTTACACTTATTGTATAAATAACAATATGTATAAGCATCATGCTAAGGTTCCTAGAATCAAATTTTAACATCTTCACAATAATATATGTGTGCGCGTGTGCGTGTGTGTGTATGTGTGTGTGTGTATGTGTGTGTGTGTGTGTGTGTGTGTGTGTGTGTGTGTGTGCGTGAGCGTGTGTATGTGTGCGTGTGTGTGTATGTGTGCGTGTGTATTTTCCTATTTCGCGTAAACAAAAAGAATTTTATACAACTGTTTTGTCAAAAACAATGTTACAATGAACACTGTTGTAAAAATGTTTTTGGAAATTTTTTAAATTGTGAATTTGGTAACAGTCTATGTGTCAAATAAATATATTTCATTTTAGTTGTCCTTACCTGTCATTATTCATAGAATATTACTGAAATTAGATTTTTATAGTAAAATATTTACATCAAACAGTAACTTTTAAATTAAAATGCAAGGTATTTATTTGTAGGTTAATAACATAATAAATATAAATTTTAACTCTAACTTACCTTGTAAGTAACTGCTTTCAAAATGTCAAAACAAATTAAATTTTATTTATTTATTGAAACTGTTAATGTTACCAACCTTGATATTTCAATATTTCTTAAAATTAATGCGAAATAGGAAATATAGTATGAAAAACACGTATTACAATGTCCATTTGTAATACTCGTACTTTGCGTAACTCGTCTACGACTCGATTACGCAAACTATATTCGTATTACAATAAGGATCATTGTAATACTTGTTTTTCAATATACTATTGTAATTGGCAAATAAACGACATTGACAAAAATCAAGTTTAGTAAGTTCGTGACATAATTTGTCTAGAAATAAAAGTATAATCCTTTCAAGAAATAATTTTTAATGGAATTTTTTTATGCAAAAAATAATTTCGACGATATATATATATATATATATATATATATATATATATATATATATATATATATATATATATATATATATATATATAAAATAGAATTGTCGGGTGGTAATGTGCTGTCCATTTCAGATGTTTTTGTTAATCTTCATGAGCAGTCCCCATATTCCCACGTAGCAATCACATCACCCTTACGTCCTGCTGACTACAGTCCGGCTCCTGCTGACCGGTTATGAAGTGTCACACGTATGACAAATGAGTGGCACATACATGTAACTGCCATCAGGCGACATATAGGGATATTTCAATATCATGCACACGTCCACTGCTGCTGCTACTGCATGCTTCCGACACTAAACAAACAGCCTGCCCTGCGTACGACACCACATTATTAAATAACTCATACTCAATTAACAACTCATCGGGGATCACAAACCATTAATGGATACTATTTTTACAGTAATACTGGTACGAAAAACTATGGTATTTTTGTGGAATAATTGATTTTTCCAGGGACACTAATACCTGTAGGTGTTTTATAAAAGTAATTGAAAATTGAAGTCAATGGTATATGTGAACACATTTTTTTTAAATTCAAAATGTTTTAGATAAGAAATGCATACATTGGAATCTCAAAAACTATAACAGGTACGACATCTGTTAAAATAGACAAAAAATGCCTCCATTAAGCAATAAGTTTGGATTCGTTGTTTTTAATGTACTTTTCTTCATTTTTATCAATTATTTATCCGTAAAACTATTTTAAATATCCTTCCTCAACTATGTCAACATGAAAACAACACAGAAATGGCGGACGAATATTTCAATTAAGTAAAATTACAGAAAATGACATTAAAATACCAACCCGACATCTTCAACTTTAAAGAGGAGTTATTTGACAAAATAAGCATCTGTAATAATTATTTTTGGTAAAACTTAATATATAGTGATATTTTATCTTGAGCGGAAAGTGGCAGAAATAGCAAAAGTCTTTCATTTTGAATTAAACGTGGTAAGTAAGCAGACGTGATTGAAATGTAAATCAAAAGATGGAACTAAATTTATAAAAAAATACTTTACATTTAGTAGGTAGTAAATTATTTTGACTCATGCGTACGAAAACATTTATAAAAGATGATGCAGCTTTCGTTATTATTTCGAGCAAAACACTTTTTTGAATAACTTTTAAAAAAATGGTACTTTAGAACTATGTATTAACATTTTTGTTATCAATCAAATTAATACGGAAGTGTTGATGTTAAATAGGAAATAAATAAAAATAATTAATAAACATCTTACTATACAATTCTAGTCGTATCGTACAAAAGTAATAAAGTGAATCTTTGTGTGTAGGTGTATTTTTAGACCGGCGATTACAAGCTCCGTCTCATTAAATACGACTTCTTTGTCTGTAATTTAGACTTCCGCACCTGCCCTGCCACACACACGCAATCCACGTACCCTCCTTCACGTAAACTTACGCACTCACGCACACGCACCCCCTCAACAATATAAAGTTTAAAGGGCTGGAAAATGACTGAATTATTTATAAAGTTCATATTGACTTCCAGCTAATTAACTCTCACCTACACGTAGGTACAACATTATTTAATTGCCCTTACTTACAACAACGTTGTAATAATGAATCCAGCAAATCTAGGAAATGGTGTTTTAAATATCGTATAATTTTGTGTTTAATACTTGCCTATGCATAATATGTACGTGCACTACTTAAATTTTTATAATTTCCGTAATGTATAAATATGTTTACATTCGTATACTATTTCAGGTCAGGGCGATACACGATTCAAGCATTTCATAAGTTTATATATATATATATATATATATATATATATATATATATATATATATATATATATAGAAAATTCAACGTCTTTCATCTTCTTCAATCTTCTTTCAGTTTTTATTTGGTACAGGGAAACATTTAACATTAATATAAAATCTTCTCAAAATCCGTTTGATCTTTTTGTAAAAGTAAAATAAAGTTTTCTATTTAGTAATAATTATTGATTTTACTCTCCAGAGAAAAAAAACTTTTTCTTTTGAAACTGTCGTGAAAAGTTAATATTTACATGACTACTATCAACATGCGAAATGATAGTTATTTGTCTATAAAACGTAAAAGACTTTTACATCCTGTATGTAAAAGCCTTTTACATCATGCAATTTTAGATTGAAAATAGAGTGACAATTTAATAAAATCTGTCCTCTTATTTTTATTTGTATCGAAAAAATAATTCTATTTATATTTAATATCCCAATTATCCACTTATATACATGGCATTAGATACGGTGGCAATAGACCTCACGATCACAATCCTCCTTGGATGTCACATTAATTAAACCTAACCGTCAAAATTTACTTTTTTATTAATTTTGGGACATACTTTCTGAAAAAACTTTGTTTGATCCTGGACTGCGAAATGCTTTTGCATTCTCGAATGATTTATTTTTTGCTCGCTATGCTCGCATGCATGCAACATGGTGCTGTTGTTTGATTGGTCCTTTCACAAATGAAAGTCAAGTGGAAACGTCCTTTAGAAAAACAAATGCATATGAATGCAAATAAAGCAAGGCAAACTTATACCATTGGAGATTTTTTTAGACACTGTACGTTAATGAATGTACACGAAGGCGAATGAACGTTTTAGAGAATTGAGGCTCAGATCAAGACGATGCAAGATTTAAGTATGTTTTCCATTATACTTTTCCTTCCTAAAATCGAGCTCCAATATTGAAACCAGATTTTTCACTCACCAAACCAGGCGCCATGGGAACCTGGCTTGGCTTGAATCTTCCCGCTCGTTGTCGATAAATGTGTCGGATACCCACAGAGCGTGACTTGGCTTACCACATAGAATAAGAATATATATATAGGGAGAGAGTGAAACATGTTTGTTGGCAGCGACCTTGATGCTTAGCAACAGAAGGGGAATAAAGCGTCAGCCATATTGTACTGTTCCATTTCTGCAGCCCAATACAGAGTACACTCGCATATCTATTATTAAAATTTACTGAATATGACAAAAAAAGTAATTAAACACAAAAGTTTAAGAAACAAATACGAAAGTAGTACACGTTAATGCAAGCAAAAGCAAACAACGAATCAGAAATTGAACAGTACAAGATGGCGGACTATTCCCGCACTGCTTCACGATTGGGCCTTGAACTCGCTCTATTACATATTCTTAACTCTATGGCTTGGCAGATCCACCAATACCTCAGTAAGATACGAAAAGCCAGTTACAATAAAACCGAAAACGAAACATATTTAAAAATGAACGGGGCTTTTTAAACTTATATTACCTCATGATATCGTTGAAGACATGAGTATTAAAAATATTTACTATTACAAATATATATATTATTATAATTTACAGAAAGTACGATTTTTCCCAGTGAAAATTGGCCGTAGGACACACACTAGCAATTTCGGAAGGACAGTTGAAAACCCTACTCCTACGAAGGAGAGAACAGTGGATTGCGAAGGGTGAACCTGCTCCGAAGAAAGCGAAGACGTTTCATCGGCCGAGAAGGTGATGACGACTGTTTTTGGGATAGTTATAGAATTGTGTTCATTGACTATATTGAAAAAAGATATAACAATAACGGGGAAGTATTACGCATCATTACTTGACAAGCTAATGGCAAAAATTGCATTTGAAAAAGAAAATGATTACATCCAGACAATACATAGGTCACGCTTCAACAGTCGCCTTGATTAAAATTCACAAATTGCTATTCGAATTGATAAACCATTCACCGCATTCATCAAATCTGGCTCCCTGTGACTTTATTCTGTTTTCTTAACTGAAAGTCTGGCGCGGAGGGTAGAGATTTTCATCGAACGAAGTAGTCATCACATCCGTAGACTCCTACGTTGCAAAGCAAGACGGCAACTACTATTTGGATCGGTTAAAGACGTTGAAACATCGCTGGAAAAAGTGTATCGACTTAAAAAGAGACTCTGTCAAAAAATAAAACTATATTTGACCGCAAAAATACTTTATTCTATGTTCAAAATTTTTCAGACTACCCTCGTATCTGTATCGTTGAGGGCCTTTATATCATGTCACTTCCTGGGCTCTCAAGGTTGACTTAGACAGAACATTACTTGATTAAAAATGGTATTATTTGTGCAATTTGAAAATTGGGAACAATTTCTCAAATTTCAAGTTTGGTGTCGGTTGAAATCGAACCCGACCCATCCAAATAGCAACTGGTTCCCCATAAAACACACAGGCGCGCAGCAATGAATAAATTGAAAATAAATAGTATACCCGTATTTCAATATTTATGTAAAATGAGAGTTGATAATTTTTTTCTCTTTTTTGAAACATACAGTTTTTTGTGCCTCCGGAATTATCCAAATACTACAGTAAGTAGAAAGTACAACGGTTTCAAATGAAATCATTTGGTGAAACATAAATAAAATAATATATATAACACTTGGTTGGAGTACATTTCACAAACGGTGAAAGCTACACAAAATATTTTAATTACAATTTACAAAGCTCTCAATTTACAAGAAAATATTTCCACGAATAATTTTTCATTAGAGATTTCCAACATTTTTGACCCAATTGCCCCCATTCTTTCTGTTGTTGACAGGCACTGGTTTGTAGAATTACACCCCGGTATATCTCTCTTCATTACCCGGCGCACTAAATGCCGCCACGACGTTCCGAGACGCCAGGACGCACTTGATAGATACGTTTACACAATTGAGAATGATTGTTAAAGGGAGGAGTCGCACTCCCACGAATAACATACACCAAACGACAAAATCTCTGCCTAACGAGGTTCATACGTCCAGAATAAAACAACATAATTTCGTGACAAGTCTAACTGTAAGTGCAATCGCTGTTATAATTATAAGTAATTGAATTTAAATATTAATTAAATTTATATATATATATATATATATATATATATATATATATATATATATATATATATATATATATTACAAGTTTTATAAACGTCATTTTAGTCACAAGCGAGCACGAGTGTCTCAAGTGTTTATAAAACGAGTCACATACTATACTTTGTTTACGACTACAAATTAAGACAGCAAATATGTATAAAGAAATACACTTTTTAAGATACTTAGTTCCACAGAATGACAGCAGTCAGCTCCAGCAACTACCTTCACCCGTACTCAATGATTTAGGTCTATGTCAAGACCATTATAGTCGAAGTCACAATTTGTCAAGTTATCATTATACTGTATTTCAGATAAGAATAGACTTGGTGGCGCTGAGGAGCCAACATAGGCGTAACTAGGAGGGGGCAGGGAGGCACCGCCCCCCACCACTTAGGATAGTCATGCCCCCCCCCCTAGAAAACCTACATATTAGTGTATTTTTTAAATTTTAATTATTGATGTAATTTTGTGAATGGAGTGATTTAAACTTTAAATTAATTAACCGACAGGAATTTAGGTGAGTAGTAAAATATTAGTAATTTTTCAATATGAAAAATTATGCTCCACTTTTTCAACAGTAAAATAAGCGCTTTGTACTTTACATACTCACCACATTATTTTTTTTTAAATTGCCAAAAATTTATAGAATGTACCGAAATCATCCTCCGCACCGAATAGAACAGAAGCTATATACATGTATTTTTCTCAACCCGGTAATCACTCTAATCTCATAAAAGCTCGTGATGCCTTAGGTATTAAAACTGGTGGCAAAATGGGAAGTTTAATTAGTACTAGGTGGAGCTGTCGATACGAAAATTGTAAATCTATGTTAAACAATTTCCAAGCCATTCGAAATGATCTAGAGGAAGAAATTGAAGAAGCGCGGGACAAGAATTCTGTAGAAGCACTGGGTATACTAGCTTCAATAACAAAACCACAATTCATCGTTTGTTTGTTCGCTTTTCATTCGGTGTTACTGATCGCAAACGTACTAACTAAATATTTCCAGAGTAATGATGCACCACTTGGCCGGGCTAGTCATATAATAAATAGCACAATTACTAGCTTGGAGGAAAACAGGAACCAATTTAACGATCTGTGGAATGACATAAATAATTTCGCAGAGGCACAATTTATTTCTTTGGAGCCCGTCAGAGTTTCAAAGAAGAGGAAGCAACCACAAAGATATAATGATTACCTAACTGAATCAACCCTAGGTAAATCAACTCTAACTGAGATGCCATCAGGAACTAATGTTCTCGAATACTGGAAAGTAAACATTTACTGTCAAGTAATGGACAATATTATTAACAATTTGAAAAGGTGATTCGAAAATATTCCTCTTGCAAAGTCGATTGATTCATTTTTAATGCAAGATTTAAATGAAGCGCCTGAATTCGTAGCTAATTACAAGGAAGTATTTAATATCGATATTCCCGCACTGAAGGCTGAAGTCTTAGTCACACGAAATTTGTTCAAAAATAAAAATCTTGAAATCAGTTTGAATAATCTGAAAAGTCAAGTGATGAGCGATCTCACTCTCAACCTATATAAGCTATTACAAGTTGCTGTAGGCCTTCCGGTGAGCTCAGCAGGTTGCGAAAGGAGTTTCTCTGCTATGAGACGAATAAAAACTTGGTTAAGGAACAAAATGATCCAGGACAGATTCTCAGATTTATCTTTGCTCAACATTGAGAACCAGCTAGTTAAACAAAAACTGCCAGCTGAAGAAGTACTAAATGTCTTTGTAAAAAAAGACAGAAAATTAAAGTTAGTTTAAATAAGCACCTACTTTTGTTTTTTGTTTCAAGTTTTTGTCAACTTGTATCTCAAACTTTTGAATAAAAATATTTTAATACGCGTAAGTGAAGTAGTGTAGAACCTTTTTCGCATGTTAAAAAATACCTATTCTTTATCAGATGTCAACCAGGGTTCTCAGATTTCACGCCCATTTTATCAGACAAAAAAGTAATTGGTTATTTCTGGTAAAACTTGTAATTTTATTAGCTGAATCTATAAGAAATTACCAATCAGCTTCTTATCGTAAAAGGGGCGTGAAATCTGGAAACCCTTATTTCAACAACACGATGAAAACATTCGGAACTAATAAATATTTACAAACATATTTTCTAGATTTTAACCTTCCGCCACCTTTAGGTAAGGAAGGTATTGTCTTTGGTAAAGAAATTCGGTGGTGAGTTTTTAATGAATAAGCACGTTTTAGGGTCCCTAGAATACGATTTTACTATTTTTACGATGATGTCTGTATGTGTGTGTGTGTATGTATGTATGTGTGTCTGTCTGTGTGTGTGTATGTGTGTGTGTGTGTGTGTGTGTGTGTGTGTGTGTGTGTGTAACAAAATTTTCGTCTGCGATAACTCTAATACCACAATTCTAAAAATTATAATTCTT
>OY720454.1:26736709-27201709 GCA_963082715.1 Harpalus rubripes
ACCAAATAAAAATTACTACGTAGGGCACTCAAAATCAAATCTAACCCACAAATACAATTTTTCTGCATTAATTTACCTAGAAATCAATTCCAAATTTAAAAAAGACGATAGCGGAAGAATTGAAAATAATAAGAATTCAGAAATGGAATAGATATGTCCCGTAGATATCAATGGCAATAAAAACGCGAATATTTTAATAACTTATAACTTTTTAAATCTTTGATAATCCCTATCATACAGTGAAAGGTTTAATTCTAATATAATAATTATGTTCTAATTTTTTACTATGGTAGAAGCATCCACTGGACTCTCATGTACCCAATCAAATTCTTCATGTACGATCGTACATTTCATGAAACACCAACGTGCAATCATCAATGCGCAAACATTGACATGTGTGTTTTGTGGGCCTAAAAGCGTCATCTACATGTATGCGCATTCATGATGTGCGTTGTACTTATCAACCTGACTTCGCTAAAAAAAACATGTGTGTGCGTTGAACAAAATCAAAATATTATATTGATAAATTTAAAAAAAAAAATAAGTTTCCAAAATTTTACTTGAAAAATTAAAATATGTGCAACCTAATATTAATCTTCAAGTTAATTTTGGAAAAGAGTATCCGTTTACTAGCTATTCTTGACTCCATTTTTACGGTTTTATTTGTTTTATAGTGTTCTTTAAGAATAACCGCGCACGCACCTGTCATCAAATCAATCAAATCAAAGAAGAGTGTCGTATATTGATGTTAGAAGCTGACTGATGAATGCGCATTGATGTATTAAGGCAAATACACACGTCTATGGGCCATAAAAGTTGTGCCCCTAAATTTCTATTTTTATTATTTCCATCTAAGGGTATACATATACAGGGTATTAATTAAAAAGCGGGCCATAGGCGTTTAACATAAGAAATCAGTTTTTCCTTGCGCAAAACTTCCTATTTAATTTTAAGCAAAAATGTTTCAAATAAATGTTGTAGAGAATTAAATTCTACACCAGTATCACTAAATAGATTTTATTTTGCATGTTTAGTAACCTGCAAAATCCAATTTGAAATTTTATAAATATTACTCATTTGTAGTGATAGCCATGAATATTAAACAAAATTACAAAGAAATGCATATCGTTTGAATTGTCAGAATTTCGATTTTGCAGGTTACAAAATAAAAATAAATAAAACCTAAGCAATAATTTAGATGTAGATTATAAGAACAAAATATTTTTAAGGATTTACGATAGAATATAATTATCAGTAATTTTTATTTCAAAATCGAATTTATGACAGTTCAAACGATAGGCATTTCTTTGTAATTTTGTTCAAATTCCATGGCTATTACTACAAATGAGCAATATTTATAGAATTTCAATTTGGATTTTACAGGTTACTAAACATGCAAAATAAAATCTGTTTAGTGATGCTGGTGTATAATTTAAGTATCTACAACTTTTATTTGAAACACTTTTGTCTAAAATTAATTGGGAACTTTTGAGCAAGGAAAAACTGATTTCCCATGTTAAACGCCTATGGCCCGCTTTTTAGTTAACACCCTGTATATATATATATATATATATATATATATATATATATATATATATATATATATATATTGACTAGATCTAGAGGAACAGTTCGAAGAAAGCTAATGCACATGTTCGGATTTTACTTTAGCATCGCTGTGAAACTTTAGGTCCGTTACCAAGTATTGGATACGAATTCCTACGAAAATTTGTTCGTACGAATTCGTACAAAAACCAGAAGGAAACAAATACATACAAGTTTATATGTGCGGTTACAGTGCTTAGGACCATTTCGTATGTATTCGTACGAATGGTTGGATACGAACCAAATATTTTGTTTTTGATGCGTTATTCGTACGAAAAGAATATGAATAGTGAAAAAATAATAATTAGACTTATATATCAAAAGATTTACTGATTTTAGTAAAGCTTTTGATAGAGTTAATCATGACAAACTTATCCTAATACGATTTGGATGGAATTTGCTTTAAATAGTAGAGAATAAATCAACTTAGTGCCTTTGATATGTCTCTTATTTTTACTGTGCATAGTTTTTGTAGAAAAAATTATTAACTGGTCAAAATTCTTACATTAAAACAATAGATCAAAGTTCTCTGTACTGATGTCAAATGTACAAAATCAGAGAATACAGGCTGATTATTTGAATTGAGTATGCGTGAAAATTTTTAAGAAGACAGTCTGAAAAAGTTTTTTGTCATTTTGAAACCATTTTAAATACATTTATTGTATTTGATTATTTTAAATAAAAATTATTTATTTTTGTACCTCTCTTCTTATTATTATTATTTATTATTTATTATTATTATTATTATTATTATTATTATTATTATTATTATTATTATTATTATTATTATTATTATTATTATCTGATATAATTTTTTATGTTCTTTTATTATTATTATTATTATTACTATTATTATTATTATTATTATTATTATTATTATTATTTTAATAAATATTTACCTATATCTGACTTCATTCATTTCATATTAATTACGTATTTTATAACAAAATTACATTATTATTATTATTATTATTATTATTATTATTATTATTATTTTAATAAATATTTACCTATATCTGACTTCATTCATTTCATATTAATTACGTATTTTATAACAAAATTAATTTTTTTTTTCAATAAAATTAATTTATTATTATTTTTTATTTCTATTTATCATATTACATTATCGCCAAATATCATATAGCTATGGAAATAAAAAAAAACAGAAGAAAATATCAATTAAGATCATACTATTTGAATATTTATTTCTGAATTATAACAATGTAGACACAATGATTACAACAATTAACATCAATAACACTGAACTGCGAAAATAAGATCTTGTTTTATTTCCATGGATAGGATATCTGATTTTTGAAGAAAAATGTTTTTTTGTATATATCTAGTGCAACAGATATTCTATTGTATTAAATAAAGATTTTTTAGAAGTAAATATTAATTTTATATGTAAATTTTTGCTCCAAAATATACAGGACAACAAATTTTCGCACAATTGAATCCCCATGTTAAACTTCTATATGTTTCATCTTGTCGGTCTGTATTATTGTAAATATATTGTTTAAATGTAAGAATGTTAAATCATATTCTAAGATGGCAAATTTTAATAGCTCGATCGGCTTTTGTTTTTTGTCAAAATTTAGATTTTTTTGAGAGAAGAGATCTTTGATATCTGATAAAAATGTTAACGTTTAGCACTATTCGTGAATTGTGTGTACAAGTAAACAACTAATATATATATATATATATATATATATATATATATATATACAGGGTGTCCCATAACTTTAGATACATATTAGAAGGGCATATAGTTCTTAATGTCCTGATTACGGAACAAAAAGAATTTTTTCAAAATTCAATAATTAGTTTTTGAGGTTTTTGAAGGAAACAGTTTTGGGACACTGATTGAATAGGTTGTGTGTTTTTTCATTACATACACATCTCCCAAACTTAATTGGTGTGACAAAGCATTACGTAATTGCATAAATTAATTTCATTGTTTTGTTATGGTTATAACTAATTTCACTATTCCAAATATTATAGTATCCAGGGGTACAAAAAATGTTCTTCTTAAGTGAACTACCCTTAATTATAGGAATTTTGAAAAAATTCTTTTTGTTCCGTAATCAGGACATTAAGAACTATATGCCCTTCTAATATGTACCTGAAGTTATGGGACACCCTGTATATATATATATATATATATATATATATATATATATATATATATATATATATATAAAAGCCCTAGGGGAAACTCGAAGATTAGAGTAGCTTTCTATAGTTCGCGGTATGATAAAGAGAACTGAAAGAAATTATAATCTGGAAAATCTGAAACATATTTTGCATAATTTGTCAAGTTGTAAAAGTTGTAATACTGTAAAGTCGACCAATTACGTACCAGCTAAATCTGAATATCAATTTATTCTAGAGAACAATATTTTTCGGTTGTCATAAATGACGTTTAATTTGCAAAAAGTGGAATATCACTTAGATATTTAGATATGCATGTTACTTTCACTAATCAAAGTATACGACATGCATTTGCTTTACACAGAAGTCCGCCAAACAGTTGCCATTAGTAAAAAATGTCTTATCCATGTTCTGTCTCTGACTTCAAACCTTCAAAAGTGACAAGTGTTGTCTTCACTCAAACTACTCTAATTTTGAAATATTTGTTCAAAAAAATAATTTTTATTAGTCCATCTAGATCTAGTTTTACAACTACAACACCAACAAGAACATTAGAAAAGAAATTATTGCAGATTACGACAGTTTGAGTCGGCAGTATGAGTAGGCAGTTTAACCGGGCAGTTTGGGTGTGCTGTTTGAGTGGGCAGTTTGGTTGAACAGGTTCCGTGGGCAGTATGGATAGGTAGTTTGAGTGGGCAG
This sequence comes from Harpalus rubripes, assembly GCA_963082715.1. Taxonomy (NCBI): domain Eukaryota; kingdom Metazoa; phylum Arthropoda; class Insecta; order Coleoptera; family Carabidae; genus Harpalus; species Harpalus rubripes. The sequence continues at coordinate 26,741,168 of OY720454.1, forward strand.
TTTGGGTGGGCAGTATGAATAGATAGTTTGAATGGCAGTTTGGGATGAGCAGTTTGGGTAGGCAGTTTCAGTGGGCAGTTTTGGTGGGCATGCTGCGTGAGCAGTTTGGGTGAGCATGTAGCTGGGGCAGTTTGGGTGGCCAGGTTGCAGGGGCAAACGAGAAAAAAAATGGTTTTACATTGTGCGTAGACAGGTTGGATGCACGTAAAGACTATTATAAAACACTGTCGGCGGAGCCCTAGGGGAAGCTCGGCGTAGCCGAGTTTTCGCTAGTCTTATCCCTCTATTGCATAATTTATTTAAAAATTTAAAAAAAAAATTCTTTTTTTGGTTTTTATATTACATATGGACAGAAATGAGACACCAGTGGGTTATTTTGCAAAATGTATTTATTTAAACAAAAAAAAATAATTGTTCCCAAATGGGAACATTGTGCCCTTGAGGTAGGGATTCGTATCTTAACTTTTTACAAAATACTTTTTTTTTTATTTTACTTGCTGTGAAATGACTTAAAGCAATTATTTTCCTTATTCAGGCATAAATGTAATCTACATTTTTCGCACATTATTCTAGACTTTCCCTTGCAGTTAGATTTTTTGCACCTTTCTCGGTTGTCTGTATGTAAAGGCCAATGTCCAGTGTTATCAAATTGGATATTTTCAGTTGGACGTGGTTCGAAACATCTTCTTTTAGGTGTCAACGTTCTGGGTGAATTGGTAGGTGTATCATTTCCATTAGTACTAGGACGTCCTCTCTTTTTTTCGTTTATTTTGCCCAGTAAACATAGATCTTGTGCCAGGATCGTTTTGAACTGTAGCAGAGAGAGTTTCTTATTGATGTTTTGTTGTTTATTTATTCGTCTTGAAAGTAGCCAAGCATTTACTATCACAAGGTCAATCATGTGGCAAAAAATGCGCATGTACCATTTGCGGCTTTTCAATTTTATGGGATATAATCCCAGGAGAGAATCTTGCAAATCTACACCTCCCATGTGCATATTGTAGACTGCAACAATATCTGGGCGATCAATCTCTTTTTTGGTATTTTCTGATTTAAAGAAACGTTGTACTTTGGTAAGGGGGCAAGTTCCAGAAAAAGTTGAAACCAAGGACACTACTCGATTATCATACCACTGCACAGCATGGACATCTACGCCATCTACATTTCCAGTGTGCTCAATATGTGAGCCTCGTCCTCTTTTCTTCATTTCTTTTTCATTCATAATTTCTAATCCCTTGAGGCGATTAGATCTTATTGTCGCCACACTTTTTATTCCTAATTTCTCCAAATAAGATAATAAATGTAGCCCAGAAAAATAATTGTCATAGTAAACCTTGTGATTCATGTCTCTTGGAATTTGTCTACATAAACGAACTATGATATTGCTCGCAGCCCCAAGATTTGGTTCCCCTGGCAATAGATTTTTGTCTGCTGTACTACTGCAAAGCTCAAAATTTGAACTGAAACCACTTACTCCCGACAAAACATACATTTTGTAACCCCATTTGTGTGGTTTTTTAGGATTATATGTCTTTAGAGAAGTTCTTCCTTTGAATGGGATAATTTGCTCATCACATGATAAATTTTCCTCAAATGGAATTTTTTGACATGATTCTTTTATTTGATTCAATACCGGCATAATTTTATCTGTGCTTTTAGTGGCTATGGTATTATCTGCGAAATGTAGAAAACGTTTCAGCTCCTCAAATCTATTGAGAGGCATGATGTCGGCAATTTGGGGTGTTCTGGTTCCAGCTGACCAGTATCTTCGGGTTGAATGTTGCCTTATCAAGGCCATCCATATAATGATTCCCAAAAATTGCTCGATTTCTTTGACGTCAGTTTTTAAAGGTCTGTTGAGCCTTTTTTGTGTGCTATATAAACATGTTTGTTCTACTACTGTAGATAGAAAATCATCAGGTATAAAAAATTTGAATAAACTATATGGATCTTGCAACTGTAAAATGTCTTCTGGAAGATCGCGTTCTCCCAAAAATGGATTATTCTGAGGATTTCTTTCAGTATTTGAAGGTTTCCATATTATATTTTCATCGTTCAAAAAATAGAATCTTGTATTTGGAGGAAGTCCAAATAACTGAGTCAAAGGTATGTCATCCTTATCGTTTGAATTATTGTCAGGACCATCAGCAATATCAGCATCGTGAGACTGAAAATCTTCATTGTCCAACACAATAGGAATGTCTGTATCTACTGCAATGAAAAATTTACATGTTTAGTAAAAACATTTATCTGCATAACAAACTACCTTCATCCTCGTCCGATAGTTCGGAATCTTCGCTATCTAAAGGAATTTCTCGAATAACTTCAACTTCAATTCTTTTTTTCCCCCCATAAAAATTGGTGGGTCTTACTTCGGGATAATTTAACAGAAAATCCATTGTAAATCTGCAAGTCAAATAGGTAGTCATAAATTAGAAACATGAATTTCCTACGCACAATGTTCCCGATTGGGAACTTTTAGAGTATGACCTTTTGTGGAAAAAGTAATAAATGAAATATATCGAATTATGTATTAGTCAACTCCTATCACTTGAAACTGGTTATAAAAAAATATATACTTACCAAGAAGTTTCACAAAAACAAAAACCAATCGTCCAAAGTCACCAAAAGTATACTGCCGGCCATTGAGTTGACAAAATGTTTAAAATTTGACACACAACGTCACTAGCGCCCTTTTCCGGTCGGATAACTTTCTAAAATTATAAAATTAGGTTACATGTTCTTATTTCTCTATAATTTCGACTACCCAATACGAGATGTCGTTATTATACAACTTAGAATGTTGTGTTCCCAATTGGGGACAATATGCAATAGAGGGTTATATACTAAAAGAGTAGATTCACTATATATATTTTCTTTAATCAAAAAGCCAATCGCCATCCTTTGAACACCTCTACAGCCTGAATGAAACGACCGATTTTCGTGAAATTTGTTTTAAGTTGTAGAAAATTATTGTCTCGAGTGCCCTCGTAATAACACAAATTTCTGTAGGATGCATAGTTTTTGAGTAAAAAATTATTAAAGATTGAAAATTGGGACAAAAACAATAGGCCACAGTAACGATCACAGTTTTCATTGAAAAATTTAAGAAGATAAACGCTGTCATAGCATATGGTATGTCAATGTCAATTAACGGATTTCATCATTTAAATGCAACAAAAATGCTTCAGTATTATGTAAAATTGAAGAAGAAATTATGAATTAAACGAGGTAGGTCTATAAAATGATTTTAAGCCATGTTTTATGTTAATTTATTATATATTTTATTTTTTAAATAGAATTTTGGAAAATTTACAAGGAAACACGTCGAAAAGGATCAGAAAGGCAGAATTAATATCACAGTCAATCGAAGGGTACATGTACAAAATTAAAAAGATAAACATTGTCATCCGTCATATTGGATGTACGTATAGTCTATCATAAAACACTATCGGCGGAGACCTAGGCTGAACTCGGCGAAGCCGAGTTTAGGCTAGTCCTAATACTGAACGATCAGATTCACTATCTATAGTTATATATATATATATATATATATATATATATATATATATATATATATATATATATATATATATATATATATATATATATATATATATATATATATTTGAATTCATCACGACGATCGCCCAACTTTAGACAAGGCTACAGCTTAAACGGTGCGACCGATTTTCATGAATGTTGTACCAAGTTGTAGGAAATGATTGGCTTCAGGGCCCTTCTAATGGGACGAATTTCTGTAGGATGCATAGTTTTCGAGTAAAAATTTATTAAACGTAAAATAAAACAATGGATCGTAGCATACATGTAAAAATTTAGAAGATAAAAATGCTGTCATGTGTAAAATTTGGCATGATGTCAATGTCAATAATGACAAATTATGAATGTCGTATGGGTTGTCGACCGTTTCAATGCTAAATATAAATAAATATATTGTGTAAAATTGACGAAAAGAATATGAATTAAACGAGGTAGGTATACGTAATGAATTTAAGCAATATTTATTGTTAATTTAGATTTTATTTTGTAAATAGATTTTACGAAATGTCAGAAGTTACTAAAAACTACGAAAACGTTGATAAAGACTAGAAGAGTTTCACAATCGAACGAAGAATACATGTGTAAAATTAAAAAGATAAATACTGTCTTCCGTCACATATGATATGTTAATGACAAACTACAGAAAATAATCGGTTTAAAATTGAAGAAAAGAATGTGAGAATTAAACGACGTAAGGTACGCTATGAATGTAAGATATGTTTATTCTTATTTTATAAATTATTTTGTAAATAGATTGTTGAAAATGTTCGAGGTTATTAAACGACGAAATGGACGAGAAATGTAGGAACAAAAACAATAGGTCACAGTAACGATCACAGTTTTCATTGAAAAATTTAAGAAGATAAACGCGTTCATGTCATATGGTATGTCAATGTCAACGATTACATATTATCGGTTTTCATCCTTCTAAATGCAAAAAAAATGCTTAAATAATATGTGAAATTGAAGAAAAGATTATGCATTAAACGAGGTAGGTATATAAAATGATTTTAAGCCATGTTTTATATTAATGTATTATATATTTTATTTTGTAATTAGAATTTTGGAAAATGAATAAGGAAACTCGACGAAAAGGATAAGAAGAGCAGGAATCGGTCGAAGATTATACATACAAAATTAAAAACAAACATTGTCATTTGTCATATTTGATATGTTAATGACAAAAAATTATGAATGTCGTACCGGTTGTTCTTTTCAATACTAAAAATATTTAACTATGTAAAATTGAAGAAAAGAATGTAGGTAGGTATATATAAAAAAGCACTGTAAACGTGGAAGAAGAATTGCAAAAATATAGGTATACCCTTGGAAGTTCAAACAATTTACAGTTTATGCTTTGCAGATGATCAAATACTTATTGCACAAGACTACAACGATGGTGAATACATGATACGAAAATTTATAGAAGAACACCGTAGCTGAGGTCTAGAAATAAACATACATACAGCGAATGCGTAATGAGAGGCTTCCTAAACAAATACTACAGTAAACATCTACCGGCAAAAATAAAAGAGACCTAGAAGAAGTTGGGTAGCAGGAGTCCAAGAAGGAATAAGAGAGAGAGAGAGAGAGAGAGAGAGGGAATTAAATGAAGATATATGGCAAGATAGAGAGCAGTGGAGAAATGGCATCGGAAGACATCGTAGAACGAAGTATATGTAATGATTTTAAGTCATGTTTATTTTTAATTTATATATTTTATTTTGTAAATAGATTTAACAAAATGTCAGGCTGAGAAAGACATACGCGTTAGTTAGTTGTTCTTCATCGAATCCAGCCAGAAATGTGTTACTCATTGGATACACCAAAAATCCTACAGGAAAATCATGTCCTAATGTTTGGAACAAGACAATTCAATAATTTTAGATGGTATGTTTTAATCTGTTCATTTTTGCAATTCATTTTCTTACATTACGTTTAAAATTATTTCACATTAAACATAATTCAATAAATAAATAAATATATCATCACGGCATATTACCGATTGCTGGGTGTGCCAATCTGCTTTGTACGCAGATATCGGTAATGATGATGACATATTTGTACCGTGCGTGCGTTTACCAGGCGTCACATCACGGGCACTCATTGCTGGCGTGGAGAGTGCACCATAATTCAATATCTATCTTAAAACGGTACAGATTTTAATCTGCATTTCATTTTGTTATATTACGTTCAGAATTATCTATTTTAAAATTCTTTTATTGCCAATTAGTAAAAAATCTTTATAATTACATAGGGCCATAAAACGTTGTTAGCTGATCATATGCACAATGTAACCGTGGATACGTATCAAAAATACAATGGAAAAGAAGTCTTGTCAAAGTTAACAATGTGATTAAAGTTAACAATATTTTATGCAACTGGGCCATAATCATACAGCATAAGCCACAAAAGTAATCTTGTATACCTGTGAGTCTTGCATTTTTCCCCTTTAATAACAATCCAAACTTTATTAATGTAATGTAACTACTTACTTTTCTACATTTTGTAACTAATTGTTTACTTTGGAATTAAAATATCACATTTTTGAGTTTTGTTTGATTTATTTTTACCTTTAAATTTAGTATTGTGTACTCATAGACGTGTTATTAATATTATGTTTATGCAGTGTGTTCAAAAAAAATCCTAACTCAGAGTAGGCTATGAACAGAGAAACGTGTGTCTGATCAATATTCAATTCAAAAGTCAAATTGTCAAAGGATAAAGTTTATCGACATTCGCCGTTTTCTAATTTGAAAAGCTTTGATTTCTTTGCAAAACATTTTTGACAATATTTTAAGTCAAATTGACATTTACGTAATTGACATACGTCTCTTTGTACATAGCCTACTCCGAATTTTTTGAACACACTGTATTTATCCTGTAATTAAGACATTTTGTCCTGTTTGCTCGCATAAAACGCGCAGCATTTGTTCATTTCAATATATGTTTTTATCACTTCCTACCAATCACTTTGTATACATAAGCATTTAACATGGTAAAACAGTTTTCCGTAACGCGTTGCCCCCCAAATTATTATAGAAAAAAATTATTCAAATAAAAGTTGTAGAGCATAAAATTCTACTTTCATATTAATAAACAAAATCCATTTCCTATGTTTAGTAACTCTAGAAATTAAATATGAAAATTTTAGTTTAATAGCACTAGCCATGGAATTAAAACAAACAGACAAACAAATGATTGATGTTTTAACTGTCAAATATTGAGACTTTTAATCACATAAAAAATTACATTTGTTATGTTGTTTGTTTTAATTTTATGGCTATCACTATTTTTGACGTGATTTTCGATATTTTCATTTGCAATTTCTGCCGTTACAAAGCATGCACAATTAATTTTTTTCTTGATTCAAATGCAGAATTTCATGATCTACAACTTTTATTTGAAGTATTTTTTCAAAAATAATTTGGAAAGCAACGCGCGAGGTAAAACTGTTTTTCCATGTTAAATGCCTATGTAACGGATTTGGAGTGCCACCTGGTATGTAGGTATGTCGAAAAATTATATTTAACTGCATCTTTTGATTATACTTCTGAAATATTATTGACAACTTTTTGCAAGAAAACGGTAGCCGACTGAGCTGTCGTATTTTTGACATTTCTCCATGATAGTCCTTGACAAAACATTTCTTGTTGTTTGCCAGAAATATATTTTGTTCGGTATTAAATGAAAAGTTTTCTGCCTGTCGTGATTGGGATCAACTAAAATTTTGTCTGCTGATATGGAAATGTTAACAATTAGACATCTCAGTCGGCTTTTGTTTTGTGCATAAAGATGTTAGAAATATGTCGTGTTTGGTATCAAATGAGAGAGGTCTAATTAAGGACTGTTAGATACATGTGTCAAAATTGCTGACACGTTCATTGGCTTTTGTTTTATGCATAAAGTTAAATCGTTTGAGAGAATTTAGGTATTTGACAAGACTGCTGGCGTTAGCACTTTGGTTTTAAATTGTGCGTAGACAGATTGGATGTACGTATAGTCTATCATAAAACACTATCGGCGGAGCCCTAGGGTAAAGTCGGCGAAGCCGAGGTTACGCTAGTCCTAATACTAAACGATCAGATTCACTATAGTTATATATTTTAATCAAAAAGCCGATCGCCAAACTTTAGACAAGGCTACAGGTTAAACGGAGCGACCGATTTTCGTGAAATTTGTACCAAGTTGTAGGAAATAATTGGCTTCAGCTCCCTACTAATGGGTCGAATTTCTGTAGGATGCATAGTTTCTGTGTAAAACATTATTAAAGATTGAAAATTGAGACAGAAACAATAGGTCACTGTAATGATCACAGTTCTCCTTGAAAAATTTAAGACGAAGAACGCCATGTTTGTCATGCCATTTTGAACCTTAAAATGGAAATATTTATGAAATGGAGACAATTTGAAAAAAGTTTAATTCATAATTATAAATTTTGAGAATGGGCAATTATATCCGCACAGGTAAAAAAGGCCTAAAACATATTAATTAAAAATTATAAATTTTGACGTTTCATATGTATTTCAACAGTGTTGCCAAAAATTCCATAAGTAACTAAGAAAAAATCTAATATTCCTAACTAGACTAATGTGAAGTCCGTACTCAAGTGTTGCCAAACATACCATAAGTAATTAAGTAAAACACAAATATTACTAACTGCATCAATGTGACGTTAGTTCATTAATTTTAATACAAATTATTATACATATTTTCTATTGTAAATAGACTATACAAAAAGTCTGTTGTTATTAAACTACGAAATGGATGAGAAAGGCAGCACAATCGACAAATAATACATGTACATAATTTTGAAGATAAACGTTTTCACCTGTCACATTAATATGCAGTTGTGTTATGTAAAAAATAAAATTTTATACTATATAAAAGTAAATATTTATTATTTAAAAGTATCCTTAATTAAATATTTAACGATGCAATAAAGACGATTTTTTATAATTTTTGGTAATCAACATATGCGCACCCATATGCGCATGAGTTTGAACTTGCCGATAACATAGGTTTTCTATTAGCTACCATACACCATGAAACCCGAACTGCCGGCCTGTTATACTGTTGTAGTTCGAAGTATGTTGATAGGGGATGATTTGGCGCTACTATAACTTCTCATTACCAGACTCTACCTTGCCGACCTTAGAAAATGTTTCAAAAATGACATTCCATGTAAATGAAATTGATTGATTGTATTGAAAACCGTGTGGAAAGCATAATCAAATGAAAATAAATATATTCATATATGAAAAAAATGGAAATTGCAAGGGTTTATGTTTTGCTTATATTTGAAAGACAGGTAAGTTTATTTTCGTCTCTGGAGGTATTATTTAGAACACTAATGGAAATTTGTAACTCTTTAAAGGTTTAAATTGGTAACCATTAGGTGACAAAAAGGGGAATGGCATATGGATGTGCAGGAAAATATTTAAATATCTGCTGCAAACTAAAAAGAACTGTATCTTGTCACCGAAGATTGGGAAATTGTTTGAAATCTATACAAACGTCAAATTCATCGATAAAATGGGAGTAAACTACCACAAGATTAAACCAAATAATAATTTTACAGACGTATAAAAGAAGCTCCAACAAACTTTAAGAATAATAAATATGATAATAGGTAAACTTTCATATATATCATATAGTTTGAAATTATTAATTATTTAAATTATTATCAATATCTAAAAACATAACAAAATAAATACTTATTTACAATTACATAGTGGTTATTATTTTAAATTTTGTATATCTAGAAAATATTTTCATAAGCTAGGTTCCTACTAAATCCACCTTTTGCATTTTAGTTCCAAGTATATTCATAGGGGTAGTGAAGACGCGGTAACACTGTATTATACTCGACTTTCACATCTTTAAGTGTAGTGTGATCTGTGCCATACACCATGGTAAACAAAAGAATAATATTGGTTGTTTTTCACTTTGGTGGAAAATAGCATACTTTCATTGTGCTCCAAGCCAATATTTATTTAATTGCGAAGAAACTATTATTAATTGTATATATAGTGCTGTGTTTCTGTACAATATATCTATATTATTTGACAGAGAGATCAGATCAAGAAATTATCCCTTCGACAGCACCAAGTGGAAAGAAGTGGAATATATAAAGGCAAGGGACTCAATATTAGTTTACATATTAGTATAATTTTACAACTGTATACGACGTGAGCGGTCATGTTACTTTGTTGGTCTAGGCAAGCAGATATGGGAGCACATGTCAAAATGACACTTATAACTTACAAATGTTGATAATATATATTTGTGATCAAATGTAAATGTTTACATCGTAGAAATAGGCCCCAACTAAAATTTCTTTGATCAATAAGACCTAACTTACAAATGTCATAATTTTTCATCCAAAATTTTGGAATTTTCCACTTCCATGTAGTTTATTTAAGTTTCTAACTTCTTGTAACAAATATACCACATGAAACCAGAAAATTTTAAAATTTGGAATGAAAAATTATGAGATTTGTTGATTATGTACATAATTATTTCATGTCAATATGACGTGGGTCCCCAAAGGTCAACAAAGTCTCATGAGTGCTCGCATCCTATATTTCTGTGTATACATGTTCCATTGACACATCCCAAAAAATTATGCAAAAATCTCTTCACCAATGACCATTTGGGTAAAAATAGTTATTATTGAATTTGTTATGAATAAAACTCCCTACAGCTCTCATCTAAAACATTTTTCTATAACCAATAGATAATGAGCTACAGCGCTTCAAACAGCAAATTTATAAAAAATTCTTTAATGCTTCATTTGAATAATATTTTGTTATATCTTTTTAATAAATTATTTATTATTATTTATTAATTATTATTATTAAACTACCATACATGTACAGGGTGTAATACGAAAACCGGGCCATAGGCGTTTAACATGGGAGAACAGTTTTTCTTTGCCCAAAAGTGGCCTATTAATTTTAGACAATAATGCTTCAAATAAATATTGCAGTTATTTTTATGCTGTTAACCATGATATTGATTTAAAATCAGAAGCAAATTTAATTTGACGTGTCAGAAACGTATCTATCAAATTGTCTGTATCTATTAGAGTATTATTATTAAAAATGGAGAATTATTTACTCGAACAGAAAAATAATAAGTATAATTTTAATGTAAATCATATTTCACAATTTGTCACACGTAAAAAAAATGTCATTACATTTGACTGTGATTTTAATTCAATACTATGGCTAACACTATAAAAATGTAGCTATTATAAAATTTTAAATTCATTTTCCCGGTTACAGAACATGCAAAATAAAATATGAATTAGATGTAGAATTTAATACACTTAAACATTTATTTGAAGATTTATTGTCTAAAATTAATAGGCCACCTTTAGGCAACGAAAAGCTATAGCCGGGTTTTCGTGTTATACCCTGTATACTAATTATTGTTTAACATTTTTTTATTCTACAGAGGTTTTATAGACCAGGAAATTTATGATTTTACCTCAATGTAATTACAACAAAAGCATTTTTACGGAATCATGACCAAAAAAAAAGCGCTGAATAACACATCAAAAGTTTCTGGCAGTCGAAGCAAAGGAACCTCTCGCCAATTGGGATAAATGGCGGTATATTTAAGTTTTTGGCCATTTACTCATAGCAGATATGAAAGAAATTTAAAATACTCAAACCACAAACTATATTACGTATTTAATACTTATGCCCATATTCATAAACACTCATAAAAATTTTAACGGTTCGTTATAATTTTTATCCAGTAAAAACAGTCGACACTAACAGAAAAATCGAAATGTAATTTGTCAAGTTTATTTCCATTTGTCAAAAAATTTAACGAGCCGTTTTGAAATTTAACGAGTGTTTATGAATATGGGCATTAGTCTAAAAGATTTTACTATTTATAACAGCTTATTCGCCGTGGCATTGAAAGAAGTAAATTATCCATTTTTTTAAACCGAACGTTTTCCTGCAATTTATTTATTTTTTATCCACTACTCTGATCCTGTCTAATATACAATAACTCAGTTTGAAAATTTGAATTCAGCATGAAATCCTCTTTCATATCATTATTACACGATCTTTGCCAATGAATGATTTGCTAATTACTAACAACTAAAATTCAAAAGAAATTCCTATAAAATTTTAAATATCAGCACATCGGCTTATTACTAATTTTTCCAACCAAAATTTCGACACGGTTAAAGATAAACAATATTAGGTCATACCTGTCAAAGTGGTTGATGAGAAGTTAAGAAATGAGCCGATTTTCAAATGTTTAAAATTTTAGAGGGCTTTCGTTTGAGTTTAATTTGTTAATAATTAGAAAATCGTTCATCGGTAAAAATCGTGTTATACACGATATGAAAGAGAATATTATGCTGAATTCAAATTTTCAAACAGCGTTATTGTATCTTTAACAGGATCAGAGTGGTGGATGAATAAATAAAAAAATTACAGTAAAAAGTTCTCAATTTGAAAAAAAAAATCATCGATAATGTACTTCTTTTGATGCCAAGACGATTGTAAATTGTTACAAATAGTAAAACCTGTTAGACTAAAGACTTTCATCACCGGTTAAACAGTCTGTTAACCTAACTGTCAGTTACAAGAAAAACAAAATATCGATATTATAGCATAAGTTGAAAAAATTACACATCAATTTTTAGATGCCACATTATCCTTATAACCGACAGTTAAGTTAACCGTCAATTTAACCAGAGATGAAAATATCGGACCAAAGTATTAAATACGTAACATAGTTTTCTTTTGAGTAATTTAAATTTCTTTCATAGCAGTTATAAGCAAATGGCCAAAACCCTAAATATGCCGCCATTTTCCCCAATTGGCGGAAGGTTCGCATGCTCCGACTTCCGGAAACTTTTGATATGTTATTCGGTAAAGTATTTAAATAATAATTAATTAACAATAAATAATTTGTAAAAGAAGTATAAAAAAATAAAATTTGAATGAAGCAGTAAGGAAACTCCAAAATTTGCTCTGTTTGAAGCTCTGTTGCTCGCTATCTATTGGTTACAGAAAAAAAAGTTTCAGATGAAAGTTGTACGGAATTTTATTCGTAACAAATATATTTTCTCCTAGTAGGTGCCCCAAGGTCGAAAAGTGCCCATTTTTCAGTTCCCGTCTGAAATTTTAAAAATATGCAAAACAATACAATTCATAAGCCACTTGGTAAATATTAGTACTTTAAATTGCATAATCAAAAACCAAGTCACTTATGAAATGTAACATGGATTGCTTATTCATGGATTTTTAGGCGGGACCAAATAAAATGGGCAGGCTGTATAACATATATCCAAAAATCAAAAATATAAGACCCCTTTGTGGAATAAACCATTATTTTTCTACGGAGTGACTGGACTATTATGGTTTTCTACAGTTTTAATATGAACCACGCCTACATTTCATAAATACATTTACTAATTATTATTTGATTTAGGGTTGGATAGTGCGTTATTTGGAGTAAAATAAAAGATCTGCATAACTCCAGAGGTTAGAAAACCATAAAGCATTAATCCTTTGAAGTGTGAGTTGTATTCTATAAAATAGATAAAACCAGCGCACTCAAAAAATAGTAAGTAATCATTTAAATTACATAATACAAAATGCCGACTAAAGATTATATGAAACGTCAAAAAAAACAGCAATATTATGACAGAAGTAAACAAAAAAATGTAGGCAAGTCAAATAAAACTGTAACTGCGAATGAAACTAACTTAAATTTTGCCGTATTAAATAGGAAAAGGAATAATATTACGAAAGAAGTAGTAGATACTCGTATATGTAAAATGTCAATAGCAGATAATGAAACACCACGGATTAGTCAAAATGAAGTGAATAATTTAAATGTAGGTACGACCGGTGTACGATATAATGTAATTCAGTGTAATTTGACAGATAATGATTATAATACATTGTTAAATCCTCAGGGTTATTTAGACGACGTGCATATCGATTATTTCTTTTCTTTAGTGCGATCTAATTCTAATTTTAGACCCCAGTGTACGGCGTACATACAAGTCCCACATCGTATAATTCCTATTCAACGGGATATTAGACACCTTCAAATTTTATATGTGCCAGGTGCAAACATAGGTAGTGTAGGACATTGGTTAGCTTCATACTATGATGGTACTGATATTATAATTTATGATAGCATGAATTCACAATGTTTACATGCCAGTGCACAAATATATTTAGATAGATTATTTCCATACAGACCACCAATTAGATTTACGCAGGTTCAACAACAACCGAATGCCTACGATTGTAGTCTATTTGCTATCGCGTTTTGTACAAGTATAATATTTAATCGTCATCCTGAACAGGAAACGTACGATACTACCAGCCTCAGGTCTCATGTTTTTCAAATGTTTCGGGCAAGACATTTAACAATTTTTCCAGTTACGCGTCAACAACAATTACGTGAAAACTATTTAAAACGTAAATCTAATGAAACCGAAGAACAGCGGTGTAAGCGTTTAAAGAAACAAAATGAGATTGTCTTAAAACGGTTAACTAATGAAACACCCGATGAAAAGGCTGAAAGATTAGAAAACCTTAAATTGAATTTCAAAAATTATCTAAGCAATGAAACACCTGACGAAAAAGCAAATCGGTTAGAAAGGCAAAAAGAAATCAATTCAAGTTATATAGTACGCGAAACACCTGAAAAAAGGGCAGTTAGGTTACAAAAACTTAAATTTAACTTTAAAGATAATTTAAGTAAGGAAACTGAAAACCAGAAACAAAACAGATTATTAAAAAATAATCAAGTAAATAAAGGTAAAATTATTGCAAAGAAATTAAAAAATAAAATTACAAAAACGTACATGTTAGCAAGTAAAGGCTTAGAGTTACAAATAGAGTCACATAGTTTGGGTCCGATGACAGTTGTATGCAAAGATTGTTCATCCAAAAACTTTGCTTTTGAAAAGCCTCAAGATAGCAAGTTCACCCATTGCTGTCGTAAGGGTAAGTTACACCCGGATCAGTTAGCTAATTTTCCTGATTACATCAAGAATCTAATGATTAGTAATAATTCAGATAGTAAAAATTTCAAAGAAAATATTAGAAAATTCAACAGTGCTTTGGCTTTTGCTTCCATGGGAGCAAATATTTCACCACCACCAGGACAAGGTCCATATTGTTTTCGTATTCATGGTCTAATTTACCATGATACAAACGCTTCATTGTATCCTGCAAATGGTAAAACCGAAAAATACGCCCAGTTGTACATTATTAATTCAGCTGACGCGTTTACAGAAACGCATGAGTCTAGAATATAACAAACAATGCAAACCAGAAATAATGAAACAGTTAGATAGTATAATAAGAGAGGTTAGTCCATATTGCAAAGCATATTTAATGTTGCAAGAAGTAGAACAAAGAGAAATTGCTAAAGCTAATCTAACTAATCAAACCATGCCTGAAATTAACTTGTGGATAGTTAATGATAGAACAAAAGATAAACGTAGGTACAATGTACCAACGAGTAATGAGGTAGCTGTTGTTTTCACATCAAATGACGGTGCGCCACCAATAAATAGAGATATTTGTATTCACCCTAGGGCCGGTGGTCAAGTTAGAATACATCAGTTTAGTGAAAATTGTGATCCTATGATTTATCCATTATTATTTCCTCATGGCCAAGGTGGTTGGAACATGAATTTGAAACAAAAAGATGATGTTAAAAAACAAAGTATGTTACAATTTTACATGAATAGATTAGTTCGAGATCATTTCAACCCCTGTTTAGAAGCAGGGAAACTTACTCAGCAATATATTGTAGACGCATACGTCAAAGTCGAAGCCGAACGACTAACTTACATTCGTTTAAATCAGCCTACACTCAGAGTAGAGCTGTATAGTGGTTTAATGGACCATGTCAATAATATAGCCGCAACCGAAGGCGGTAAAGCCGGTACGATGGTTATTTTGCCATCAACATTTCAGGGCGGCAGTAGATTTATGCTTAAAATGTACCAAAATGCTATGTCAATCGTACGAGAATTTGGCAAGCCAGACTTGTTCATCACAGTAACATGCAATCCAAAATGGCCGGAAATATTACAACAACTACGCGAAGGTCAAACCACTAGCGACAGGCCAGATATTGTAGCAAGAGTATTTTGCGGTAAAATAAAGCAAATGATGCATGAATTTCTACACGATGATATTTTTGGTAAAGTTGTAGCGTTCATTTATGTAATTGAATTTCAAAAACGGGGTTTGCCACACATGCATTTGGTATTAACATTAGCTGAGTGTAGCAAAATTCGAAATAGAGACGATATTAATTCTGTTGTAAGCGCCGAGATTCCGGACGAGGACGCTGAGCCGGAATTATATCAATTAGTTCGATCACATATGGTACACGGTCCATGCGGTCAATTAAACAAAAATTCACCATGTATGAGTGACAATAAGTGTTCCAAAAAATACCCAAAAGAATTTAGAAATGAAACGCATGAAATATAAACGGTTACCCACTGTATAAAAGACCAAATAATGGCGCGACAATAGATATTTTGTGGAGAAATAGAGTACCTAAATATACAATTGACAATCGCTGGATAATCCCATATAATCCATATTTATTAAAAAAATTTAGAGCTCACATAAATATAGAAATATTCTCATCAGTTAAGAGTATTAAATACATTTGCGATTATTTATGTAAAGGCCACGATTGCGCCTCAATAAAATTAGGTCAAACCGATATAACAAATACTGTTCAATGGGATGAAATTAACGGTTATTTAGACGCCAGATATGTATCTGCACCAGAATGTTGTTGGAGACTGTTAGAATATCCTTTACATGACAAGTCTCACGCTATATTCGAACTTGCTGTTCATTTAAAATATCAACAGAGCGTTTGTTTTGTAACCGGTCAAGAGAAACAAGCTTTAGAACGCGCAGCCAAAAAAAAAATACTACGCTAACTGCGTGGTTTATGTTAAATCAAATAGATGTCAATGCGCGAAAATATCGCTACATGGAAATTCCAAAATATTATGTTTTCACAAATAACACGTGGAAAGATAGACAAAGAGAGAAAAAAACACCAATAGGTCGTATGATTTCAGTAAGCCCAAAAGACATCGAACGGTTTCACTTACGCTTAATATTGGTTCATGCCACTGGTGCCACAAGTTTTGAAGACTTACGCACGGTTGATGGAATATTGTACAATACATATCAGGAAGCAGCCCGTGCTTTAGGTCTTTTGCAAAATGACAAAGAATCCGAAAATTGTTTAAGTGAGGCTGTTTTAAGTAAATTTCCAAAACAACTGCGAGAGTTATTTGCATATATAATTTGTTTTCATACAACAACAAATGCAGTTGAATTGTGGGAAAAATTCAAAGAGTATTTAATGGAAGATTATTTATTACATCATTCCAAAGAAACTGCACAAAATAAATGTTTAAGAAATATTCAAGAAATATTAATCATTCATAGATACGATCTTAGTGATTTCGGTTTGCCACAACCGAATGAAATCGATGATGTAAGAAATGAAAACGATTTCATAGATATAAATGCAGAAAAATTAGAGGGCGAGAAAAATGTATCTTTATTCAATAGTGAACAAAGGGATATTTTACAAAACATTTTAAATGCAGTAAACGATGCAAATTGTAAAAACAGATATTTCTTTGTAGACGGGCCAGGTGGCACTGGCAAAACCTTTTTATACAACACACTAATCAGTGTTCTAAGAGGGCAAGGGCAAAAAGTTATAGCTGTTGCTTGGACAGGTATCGCAGCTACGTTGTTGAAAGGGGGTCAAACGCTTCATTCAATTTTTAAATTGCCAGTCCCAGTAACTGACGGTTGTAAGTGTAATGTCAAAGCTAATAGTATTTCAGGGAAACTTATTACAAATGCAACAGTAATAATTTGTGATGAGGTCACAATGATCCCACAATATGCCCTAAATGCAATTGATTTATTATTAAAAGATTTAATGAGCAATAAATTACCATTTGGTGGTAAAATTGTTATACTAGGAGGTGATTTTCGACAGTGCTTACCTGTAGTAAACTACACCAATCACAGAACTGTTATAATAGAAACTTCGATATTATAATGTCCATCATGGCCGTTGTTCAAGAAATTTTCCTTGAAACAAAATATGCGAGTGAATAAAGATGAAATTGAATTTTCAGAATACCTGTTAAAAGTAGGCAATGGTGACAATGACATTGTTACAATACCGCCAACGTGCATTTCAAAAATTTCATTGGCAGACGAAATATTCGGAACTAATAAAATATCACCTAATGATATTTATCAGTTCACAAATAGAGCTATCTTAGCACCAAAGAACGATGACACAGTGATCATCAATGAAATTGTTTTAAACAAAATTACGGGGCCACCACGAGTGTATTTCAGTGCTGACTCGTGCGAATGTGAAGATAACAATAAAATAAGTTATCCCGTAGAGGTATTAAATAAACAACTTCCCACCGGCATGCCGCCATATAAACTAACATTGAAAATAGGCGCGATTGTAATGTTGCTAAGAAACATGAATCCCAAACGCGGATTATGTAACGGTACTCGACTAATAGTCAAAGACATGCAAAATAATTACTTGGATTTGGAAGTACTTACAGGACAAAGTGCAGGTAATCGAATTTATTTACCTAGATTCGATTTAAATACCGACACAAATTTGCCGTTCACATTAAAACGGAGGCAATTCCCTATACGGTTGGCGTTTTCAATGACAATAAATAAATCCCAAGGCCAAACGTTTGATTTTGTTGGTATAAATTTAGAAAATCCCGTTTTCACACACGGTCAATTATATGTGGCTATGTCTCGCGTTAGATCAATGCAGAATTTGAAAATCAAAGTATCCGATGACTGCGTGAATGAGACAGGCGAAAGATGTACAAATAATATTGTCTTTAAAGAAATATTAAATTAAGATTTAAAAATTGATAATGTAAGTTTAAAAGAATATGTAAAGCATGAGTTTGTAGTTTTAAACACACTTGTTCATGCTTAATATTTCCAAAAAATACAATTCAGTGTAAAATTAAAAAGCCAACACATAACGAAAGTAGCATTAATTTATATTTGAATTGAAAATTAAAATATTGTTATACGCAATACGAATAGTAATATTCAATAAAAATTTAAGAAAGCTTTAATTTTGATTCACAGAAAAGGTGGCAAGGTTGCGTTAAATAAAACGCAACATGCCGAATTTGAAACGAGGGAATCTAAAATTTATGTAACAGAAATTACGGAAAAAAATTTCCAATGAAACGAAACCGCAAGGTGCATCAAGAATTTCAAATATTATTGGTGGGTTTGGGACTATTATGTTTTAAGTCATTGTCCCTGTTACATAAATTTTAGTAAAAATGGTCTAAAATAAAGGAAAATGAATATCAGTTCTACATGAATGAAATATAATCCTATTTTATATAAAAGCGAATGCAACTGATTTTAAATTTAAGAAAATAATCTTTCTCATCCATAATTCATAAATTAGAGAGGAACACTTGTCTAAATTTGATTAAAATAAGAGACCAAAAACCCTCATAAAAAATGAGAGCTATACAAAAAACTGATTTACTTGGTAATTAAATTTGTTTCAAATAATACATATAGAAAAAAAAATTAAATTACTAAATAGAAATAACTCATTTGTACGGTAATTTAATTATTATTTTAGCATAATTTTTTATGTACTTTGCAATTTAATTATTTAAGTAATCAGTTATAACCCAGCTCCTGACAATGACTTGGAACATAATAGTTCTGGGCCCGATACCAATAATATTTGGAATTCTTGTTGTACTTTGCAATAAACAAAACAAAAGTGTGGTACTGAAACAATATCGCTAGAGATTTATAACATAGGCTCGCGTCCGAAAATGTTTCATAAACAAATAATCCACACCGCGATATATACCAGTAAATAAACAAAAATGGGTATAAAATCGCAATAGTATGAATGTGTGTGTGTGTGTGTGCGTGCGTGTGTGTGTGTATGTATGTATGTATGTATGTATGTATGTATGTATGTATGTATGTATGTATGTATGTATGTATGTGTGTGTGTATGTGTAAATGTATGTATGTTTTTCTTATTGAAAAATCGAGTTGCCAACTTTTGGAGTTCCATCGTCCTTTTGTTGTAAATTTAATTTAAATTTAAAGTGTACCACATTTTTAAATATATACATTCATTTTGCAAAATAGTACAAATCTACAATAGTTTATTTGGCGGTAGTCTCTGTACTTTAAAATCATAAAAATCATTTTGAATTAATATAAATCTTTTTATAATTGTGTAGTATTTAAGGCAACTCGAATCATTGTAAATTTCTAAGGAATAATAAACTTTAAATTAAAATTCATGATATAATTTACTTAAAAAACATAATTCGTTGAAAACTCCAAAAAAAATTATAACCATTATGGTATATTATCCATTGTGGGGTGTACCAATCTGCTGTGTAGACATCTCTATTTTAATTACAAAGAAATAAAAATTTTATATTTTAAAGTAAAATTCAAAATTAGTTTTTAAAAATTTTCTATAAAAGGTAATAATTACAAGAAATTTTTGTTACAATTATTATAATTTATTATACTACAGTAAAAATTAGAAAATTGAATTCAAGAAATCCGAAGTCCCAGCGAAAAAACGCTTAAACAATCGCATTTATATATCATCTTGTGCGTCTACGCTGAAGAACATTCAGACTTACCAGATTAGTCTGCAGATCAACTTATCTAATACGTATTCAGGGGAAATAATAAAAATTTAATTTTTGGTGGATGGAAGATTTTATTTTATTTCGAAATACAAATATATGGTATGTAATTTGTCAATGTTATTGTATTTTTATTAATTCAATTCCTTTTCTGTATTATAGAAGTATTGTAAAAAGATGCTTTACTGAAGCAAGAAATTCGTCACATATTGGCGTTATCAAAAAATCACACTGGATAATCATGTTACTCTAAGTTTTGAACAAGAAAATTTAAAATGGTATAATATTTACTGTTTAATTGCAAATAATTTACTTACTTTACATTTCAAATTATTTCAGGTTAAACAAATTTCTCCAAGTTAGTTGTTTTTTACATGGATCGAAGAACAATGATATCTGTTTCTAATTGGAATTTTTACTGTTTCTCGACAAATTTCCAGGCAGAAATCGTCGCTCATTGGAGACACGAAAAATCCTATCGGAAAGTCGTGTTTCTCATAGTTTGCAACAAGAATAATCAAATACCTTAAAAATGGTACTGTTTTAATATTTTTTTTTTCATCTAATTTCCTTAAATTTAAAATTATTTCGGTTTAATCAAAGTCTATCCAAGTTAGTTGTATTTTTCATCGATATAAGAACATTGATATCTGTATTGGATTGGTAATCTTACTGTTTTTCGACAAATGTCCAGGCAAAAATTCGTCACTTATTAGAGAAAAATTCTACCGAAAAGTCATGTTTTACATATTTTGCAACATTAATAATCTAATACGTTAAAAATGGTACTATTTCAATGTGTATTCTTTTCAATTAATTTTCTTACATTTAAAATTATTTCAGTTTAAAAAAATTCCATCCAAGTTTGTTGTTTTTTTCATGGACCGAAGAACATTAGTATCTGTTTTGGATTGTAATTCTCACTGTTTTTGGAAAAATGTCCAGTCATAAATTCGTCAATCATTATAGACACGAAAAATCCTACTTGAAAGTCATGTTTTTCGTAGTTTGCAACAAGAATAATTCAATACCTTAAAATGGTACTATTTAAATCTGTTTTTTTTTTCAATTAATTTTCTTACATATTATTATTTCAGTTGAAACAAATTCCATACAAGTTAGTTGTTTTTTCATGGATCGAAGAACATAGGTATATGTTTTGGATTGAAATTCTTGCTATTTTTTGACAAATGTCCAGGCAGAAATTCATTAATTATTAAACACGAAAATTCCAGCCAGGAATTCATGTTTTTCATAGTTTGCAACAAGAATAATACAATACCTTAAATATGGTAGTGTTTGAATGTTCTTTTCATATAATAGGTATCTATTTTGGATTGGAATTCTTAATGTTTTTTGAAAAATGTCCAGGCATAAATTCGTCAATCATTAGAAACACAAAAATTCCTACCTGAAAGTCATGTTTTTCGTAGTTTGCAACACGAATAATTCAATACCTTAAAATGGTACTGTTTAAATCTGTTTTTTTCAGTTAATTTTCTTACATTTTATTATTTCAGTTGAAACAAACTCAATCCAAGTTAGTTGTTTTTTACATGGATCGAAGAACATTAATATCTGTTCTGGATTGAAATTCAGACTGTTTTTTGACAAATATCCAGGCTTAAATTCATCAATCATTAGAGACAGGAAAAATCCAGTCGGTGTTCATGTTTTTTAAATTTTGCAACAAGAAGAATCCAATACGATAAAAATGGTACGGTTTTAAACTTTTTTTTTTCATTTAGTTTTCTTACATTTTTTAATTTCAGTTGAAACAATTCTATCCAAGTTAGTTGTTTCTTCATGGATCGAAGAACATTGGTATATGTTTTGGATTGGAATTCTTGCTGTTTTTTTTCAAATGTCCAGGCAGAAATTCATTAATTATTAAACACGAAAATTCCAGCCGGGGATTCATGTTTTTTATAGTTTGCAACAAGAATAATACAATACCTTAAAAATGTTACTGTTTTAATGTTCTTTTCATTTGATTTTCATACATTTAAAATTATTCCAAATTAAACAAAAATTCCATCCAAGTTAGTTATTTATTTTTGTTTTCATGGATCGAAGAACATAGGTATCTATTTTGGATTGGAATTCTTAATGTTTTTTGAAAAATGTCCAGGCATAAATTCGTCAATCATTAGAAATACGAAAAATCCTACCCGAAAGTCACGTTTTTCGTAGTTTGCAACAAGAATAATTCAATACTTTAAAAATGATACTGATTAATATGTTGTTTAAAAATTGTATTTTCTTACAATTCATTATTTCAGTTTAAACAAATTCCATCCTAGTTAGTTGTTTTTTTCTTGGATCGAAGAACATTGGTATCAGTTTTCGATTGGAATTCTTACTGTTTTTTGACAAATGTCCAGGCATAAATTCATCAATCATTAGAGACACGAAAAATCCAGCC
Organism: Harpalus rubripes; assembly: GCA_963082715.1. Taxonomy (NCBI): domain Eukaryota; kingdom Metazoa; phylum Arthropoda; class Insecta; order Coleoptera; family Carabidae; genus Harpalus; species Harpalus rubripes. Next base: position 26,763,931 of record OY720454.1, read on the forward strand.
GGGTATTAATGTTTTTTATAGTTTGCAAAAAGAAAAATCCAATACCTTAAAAATGGTACTGTTTTAATCTATTTATTCATTTAATTTTCTTACATTTTATTATTTTAGTTAAAACAAATTCAATCCAACATGGATCGAGGAACATTAATATCTGTTTTGAATTGGAATTCTGACTGTTTTTTGACAAATATCCAGGCATAAATTTATCAATCATTAGAGACAGGAAAAATCCAGTCGGTGTTTATGTTTTTTTAAATTTTGCAACAAGAAGAATCCAATACCTTAAAAATGGTACTATTTTAATCTGCTTTTGCATTTAATTTTCTTACATTTTACTATTTCAGTTGAAACAAATTCAATCCAAATTAGTTGTTTTTTACATGGATCGAAGAAGATTAATATCTGTTTTGGATTGGAATTCTTAATGTTTTTTGACTAATATACAAGCATAAATTCATCAAACATTAGAGACAGGAAAAATCCAGTCGGTGTTCATGTTTTTTTTAAATTTTGCAACAAGAAGAATCCAACACCTTAATAATGGTACGGTTTTAAACTTTTTTTTTTCATTAAATTTTCTTACATTTTATTATTTCAGTTGAAACAAATTCAATCCAAATTAGTTGTTTATTACATGGATCGAAGAACATTAATATCTGTTTTGGATTGGAATTCTGACTGTTTCTTGACTAATATACAAGCATAAATTCATCAATCATTAGAGACAGAAAAAATCTAGTCGGTGTTCATGTTTTTTTAAAATTTTGCAACAAGAAGAATCCAATACCTTAATAATGGTACGGTTTTAAACTTTTATTTCATTAAATTTTCTTACATTTTATTATTTTAGTTGAAACAAATTCAATCCAAATTAGTTGTTTTTTACATGGATCGAAGAAGATTAATATCTGTTTTGGATTGGAATTCTGACTGTTTTTTGACTAATATACAAGCATAAATTCATCAATCATTAGAGACAGGAAAAATCCAGTCGGTGTTCATGTTTTTTTTAAATTTTGCAACAAGAAGAATCCAATACCTTAATAATGGTACGGTTTTAAACTTTTTTTTTCATTAAATTTTCTAACATTATATTATTTCAGTTGAAACAAATTCAATTCGAGTAAGTTGTTTCTTTACATGGATCGAAGAACATATAATTCTGTTTTGGATTGGTATTCTTACTGTTTTTTGACCTATGCCCAATCATAAATTCATCAATCATTAGAGACACGACAAATCCAGCCGGGAATTTATGTTTTTTATAGTTTGCAACAAGAAAAATCCAATACCATAAAAATGGTACTGTTTTAATCTGTTTATTCATTTAATTTTCTTACATTTTATTATTTTAGTTGAAACAAATTCAATCAAACATGGATCGAAGAACATTAATATCTGTTTTGGATTGGAATTCTGACTGTTTTTTGACAAATATACAGGCATAAATTTATCAATCATTAGAGACAGTAAAAATCCAGTCGGTGTTCATGTTTTTTTAAATTTTGCAACAAGAAGAATACAATACCTTAAAAACGGTACGGTTTTAAACTTTTTATTTTTCATTAAATTTTCTAACATTATATTATTTCAGTTGAAACAAATTCAATTCAAGTAAGTTGTTTTTTACATGGATCGAAGAACATATAATTCTATTTTGGATTGGAATTCTTACTGCTTTTTGACAAATGTCCAGGTAAAAAATCATCAATCATTAGAGACACGAAAAATCCAGCCGGGAATTCATGTTTTTTATAGTTTGCAACAAGAAAAATCCAATAACTTAAAAATGGTACTGTTTTAATCTGTTTATTCATTTAATTTTCTTACATTTTATTATTTTAGTTGAAACAAAATCTGTTTTGGATTGGAATTCTGACTGATTTTTGACAAATGTTTAGGCAGAAATTCATCAATCATTGAAGACATGAAAAATCCTACCCGAACGACATGTTTTTCATAGTTTGCAATAAGAATAATCCAATACCTAAAAAATGGTTCTGTTTTAATCTGTTTTTCGAAAAAAATCGATAACTATCTTAAAATGGTACAGATTTTAACCCGGAATTCAAATTCTTATATTAAGTTTAAAACTATCTATTTCAGAAAAATATATTGCCAACTCTTTAAACTAATAAAAAAAATTTAATAGCATAATCAAACGGCATAAACCAGTAAAGTAATTTTTATATGACCTTTACATTCTTTCTACTTAATACCAATTCAAACTGCATTCATATATTTTCAAATTCGTTGTATATGTTTAAATATAACTACTTATTTTTCTACAGTATGTAACTAATTATTTACTCTAGAATTAAACTATCAAATTTGTGTGTTTTGTTTGATTTATTTTTATCTTTAAATTTAGTATTGTGTACTCATATACATGCTAATAATATTATGTATATATTTTATCCTGTAATTCAAATATTTTGTCCAGTTTGATTGAATCTACAAATAATTACTTTCAATTTTCTCAAGTTATTTACATAATTATTGCTCGCATAAAACGCGTAGTATTTGTTTATTTCATTGTATGTTCCTATCATCTGTTTCTACTAACCACTTTGTATATTAAGTTTTACAAAAAAATATATATATATTTAAGATATAATTTTATATTGATATAAATAAAAGTACCACTTAAATACTACGAATGGTTGATATAATTAAATCAAAATGAAACTTATGAATCTGGATATATTACACATTTTATGAACAAATATAATAAATGTAGCTGTTTCATAAAACTATTAAATTGTTTCTAAATTTTTATTTTATTAATTAATATGTAGAATGAGAAATATGAATTCGGAAATTGTATTTTTTACATAGTTAGCAAAGATTTAGGCAATCAAGGAATGTGGCGTAAATTTAATTGGATGTAAAGATCAGTTATAATTTATTGTTATTTTCGTAAATAATTAAAAATATTGGCGTCATAAATAGTCATGACAACAGCCCCCCACTCCTGTGACGTCGGAGCACATACAGTACGTCATTCACAGTCAATAGAAAAACAGGTTACATTATTTATATAAATAAAAGTAGGCGATAGTTTGTCACATGCTAAACTGTATGTGCTCTGACGTCACATTCCGTTTTAGATCAGGTGAATTTGTGGGCAGGTTGGGTGAGTAGATTGCGTGGGCAGTTTGGATGGACATGTTGTGTGGGTAGTTCGGGTGAGAATATTGCGTGAGCAGTTCGGGTGAGAATATTGCGTGAGCAGGACAGAATTCAAACGCTTTGAAAGTCTATTAGCGTTAGCACTTTGGGCTTAAAGTTTGCCTAGAGGGTTTGAATGAACGTATAGTCTATCATAGAACACTATCGGCGGAGCCCTAGGGGAAGCTCGGCGTAGCCGAGTTTTCGCTAGTTGCTATACTGTTGTCTTATGGTATTCATGGCTCACTATTACGTTGTGTTGATTCTTACATAAGAAATCGTTCTCAGTTTGTTTTATGTAACGGTTATAATCACGGTCATTTCCAGTACCATCAGGTGTTCCCCAAGGATCATATTTAGGTCCCTTGCTCTTTAATTTTTATATTAATTCGATTTATAAATGCTTTACATATTACAAGTTTCTATTACACGCCGATGATCTGAATATGTTCATAGAAATTCACAACATACAAGATTGTACCCGATTACAGAATGAACTACTTAATTTAGAACAATTTTGAAACGAGATTGACATACACTTAAACATAGACAAATTCTATGTGGTATCGTTTTCAAGAAATAAAAATGTTATCAATTTCTTCTATAAGTTACAATATTAGTGGTAAAAAACAACAATAAAAGATTTAGGTGTTTTATTTGACCCCAAACCACTATTTAACGAACACATTGATACCATACCTAGAAAAGCATACAAGACATTAGGATTTATATACAGATCTCTTAATCGTTTCAATATCATCACTTCATTTACTATTTAACACCTTTGTACGTCCTATTGTTGAATATGCTTCTCAAGTTTGCAGCCCGTCGTGTACTAGAAATATTAATAGAATAAAATATGTTCAAAAAAAAGTTTATTTCATTGCTCAAGTTTAAATTTGATTTAAATGAACGCAACTATAAACTTTCATTAAGTAATCACTTGAGAGAAGAATGTCTAATGCTGATATGATTTTTCTATTTAAAATTGTTAATAATTTTGTTGACTGTCCCGACATTCTTGTCAACTTAAATTTTCATACTCCAACAAGCAATTATTTTATACAATTAAATGTAATTCTAACAATTACAAAAATTCTCCTATACAAAAGTTTATGCAATGCTACAATGATAATTTTCAGCATTTAGATCTTTTTTGTTTGTCATTAGGTCAATTTAAACGTGCCTTAAATGTTTAATGTATACTTTTTGTATTTGTAAAATTTCAAATATCATTTTTCTTTTCTATTGTTTTTTATTTCTGATTTCTATTTAGTTTGTTTGTAATTTTACAATTTTTAATATGTATATGTATTCCGCGGAAACCTATTATTAGATTTATTCTGTTGGTTTCCCAAATAATAAATAAAAATATAAAAAATAAAAATAGAACAAAGGCAATCTTTACATGGCATCAAAAATAGAATCAATACCATAACAGGGAATTAAATAAGAAATTATGGAGAGTTTCAACGTCTTTTAAAATATAATCGAATGTAGATTGCGCCATTTTCGTATAGTGCACAATAAATATTTGATCATTTTTCCGGTACGTGATAACTGGGTGATAGTCAAGTGGACGATGGTTAAGCAGGTGACAGTCATCCGAGCGACAAAAAAAATTTGGAGCAGGCTTAAAATTTGATGTTTTCTTTTTTGTAGCAGGAAAAATATTTAAAAGAGACGCCTTTATTTTTCTAAACATACCTTAAGCATTTGGTTATCGCCTAGTTGTCAATCGCCCAATTTTTCGCACTTCTTCGAATGATCTTCCGAATTTTCCGTTTTCTGTCTTAAATGTATAATCTAAAAGGGTCTGGTGTTTTTTAGTAAAAGAAATTTTAATTTTAATAACAGTGTTTTCAACAAGTCAAATTCAGTTGCTGGATCCATTGCAGATTACCATAAATTGAAAATTATGTACGCATTCGTATTACGATTTTGCAACCAATGTAATCTCTTTGTCTTATGTATACGTAAGAACAAATTTCTTACGAATTCGTATAAACAAATTTTCGTACGATTTAGCATCCAATGTAATCGCAACCTAGAATTAAATTATTACAAAAGTTGTGTTGATATACTTCCTATTTAAGTTGTATTTTTATTTGCATTGTTCATTTTAAAACTGTGAACATGTTGTAATTATTTAGTTTTCGTATGGGAATTTCCTTAGCAGATAAATTTAAGATGTCTGTACGAGTCTGTACGTATAATGAAAAATATTTTTTATGTATTTCTATTCAATTTTATCCCTTTTTGATAGACAAAAAAAACTATTTCTTGAGAACAAGAGCATGTGTTTTGCTCCTCCTGTAAAATTTGCAAGCTAGAGTTGACTCTTTTTAAAAATGACCAATTCATTTAAATAGCACGTTTCTATTCACTGTCGGATGTTACAATCTCCATTGATGTTAGTGAGTAGCACACTCTGTCTTTTGTGCAACTAGTATGTTCTATCTTTATCTAATCCCCAAGAAAGGACCGGAACCGCAGGGACTTGTCTGTGTCTAGTCCAATCTATGCTGAGAACTTTGTAGTTCCATGTCCACAGCAAATACAGTTAGCTCGATCTGGCCACCAAACCACTCATGCATTGAAAATAACCCCAACAAGTTAAACAAAACTTCACATATCAAATTTCAATGTAGATGGAAAAGGAAATAACATCGTAAACAAATATAACAACTTCATGTTTTCAAAATGTAGCAAATAAAATAAGTACGTCTCTTTACGACTTTTTACTAAACTTGCAACGAATATTCGACAACTATTCGGTATTCGGCCTATTCGGCATCAATTCTACTATTCGGCCGAATACCAAATAGTAAAGTACTATTCTGCCGAATACCGAATAGTGTAATTTTTTAAGAAATCAAGATAATTGGAGTATTTAGTTAAATATTTTTTTACTGCAAAAGAGACATAAATATATTAAAATAGTAAATAAAGGTGGTGTAACAATCATAAACTGGTGATAAATTTTAAAATTACCCATAAAAATAAAAATTAATTCGTACATACTTTGAGAATAATGTTCTCGTGTTTAGTACTAAATTTTGCGCAAAATCGTATTAAGAAGGTAAAGAGAAATTAAGATTACTCAACAATTCAAACAAACAAGATGTCTTAGCAACCATTTTCTTCATAGAGTGGTTTAGATTACTTAATATGTAAACCGTGCCGCAGAAATGCGTATTTAATTTAGTTTTTATTATCATATAATTTTAAAATTAAGGGTTATAAGAAGTTTTATGTAGTAGTAACCACTTTAATAAAAAAAACAACTTCAAATCAAATAAATCAACTGTCCGTACAATTAATTAGTACCAAAATAGCCGTATACTATTCGCCGAATATTCAGCTATTCGGCCAAGGAAACCGCCAAATATTCGTTGCAACTCTACTTTTTACTCATTATTGGTTGTGTCATTCTGGTTTCAGTAACGATAATTTTTATTACAGACAATGGAGCTAAATTTAGCAATTATCCAAAAAATAACAAAATATAGAGAGACATAATACAATGATGCATTAATAAGAAAAAGATGCAAGCTATATCTATCGTCTATATCTAAAGACGATCACTAGAATTGATTATAAGTCATAATTTTTTATTTATTTTTCAAACACCTATTTACAAAGTGGCGCTTCATCTACTGACTGAAATATTGTTTCGAAAGTAACATACCTAATGATGAGGATGGATAAAGATTTCTTCAACATATTCACTGCGTTTAGAGACCATTTTGTCCAAGTTCCGTAGTGCAACAAAATTTAATTTCTATTTAGGATTTTGAGAAAACTGTACTTTCAGTAACTTCTAGGAGAATTAATAGTAAACGGTAGCATTTTCAAGTTTATTGAAGGGTGAACATGAGTTTAAAGTTCACTTTGATCGAGGCGATTAGTCCCTCAGCACATATGAAAAATATAAAATATATAAGTATGCGATTAAAGACTAAACTTGTATTTCCGTTTATATTTTGTTGACAAAACCGCCTTTGAATGAACTAAGTAAACGTACGAAAAAGATTCTGCTTCAACCCAAACAAGCATTAAATATAATGTATGCGTAATACGTGGTAAGAACCTAATCTCTCGGCAACGCTAATGTACATTCTTAGCTTCTAACCGTTTCTCCAGTCGCTATACCTTATATACATACTATTAGATAGAAATATTAAAAATAAGAAATTTGGGACAACGGACAAAATAACCCTTAGAATCTGATTTGAAATTTTCATTAGTAACTACTTAATTGTCAAATGTCTACTTTAATTTAAATTTAAAAAAGATCTTAGATGTACTTTAGGAGCTGGAGAAAAAGGATGCTGCTCGGAAGTAAAGACATTTTATAAACTCGCGGAAATTAATACATACGGTTTTCCAATTGGTGATAAAATTATAAAATAAGTACGTATTTACTCACTTATATACTTACTACAGGAATATCAGAAAAGCCCATATTTGATATTCTGACTGAAGAATTAATTATGAGAATGCTCTTCAAACCTCATTTGTTTTAATAAAACAAGTATTTTGTTATTTAATCATAAGTTATAAAATAAAAACCAAGGAAAAATAACAAAATAAAAAAAGAATTTTTGTGTTCAACTAAAGGTACGTTTACATTCAGATACATGTATGAGAATTTGTGTGAGATAAATGTCAAATAAACAAATCGAGAGAGCTCATATATTTTGTTCAATTCCTTATTGATTTTGAGTGAGTAAGAAATAGCATAAACTTTGACTTGTATGAGCTGATTACCATGTTTTTTTTTGTTCCCCTGATTCAATATTTAAGTGGGTTGTAGGTAATGCAAGTTATGTTTCATGCTTCGATAATTTTTTAATGAGATATGTAATCATAATGCATGAAATTTCTATATATGTCATAAAATATAGAAATTAACCACTATACTCGTAGCTTCTTATTATAATAAAAATTAAACATTATTTCGTAATATTGCAATTGAATGTTTTGGAGAAGGGATATGATGACGTCAACTTGGCCAGAGTTTCTCGCCATGACATATTGTCTGTCTTTGTCTAGCACACTCTCTTAACTTTTATATGAAATTGTTTACTAGTGTAAACGCAACCATTTTTTTTCTATTTTTTCTACATGCACTTGTATCTCAAAAAATTCTCACACATTCTCACAATGATATGGAACTGCTTTTTAAGAACCTTAGAAGAATTTTACTTTGTACATGTATTTCCAGAATAAAATATGCGAATTCAATCATTAATGAACTGAGAACAAAGCCCACTGTAGTTAAATAGAATTATATTAAAAAAATATATAATATCCCCTTCTAAAAGTAAAATTTTGTTTCCATTCCAACCACACAAAATGATTAATAGGACAATATCATTAGCCTAACGTAATATAAAGAAATTATAAATAAATAGATATTCATAAAAATAGATACCTAATGATATCAAGAAAGAAAAAAAATCTTTAATCCAACCCTGCACAAGTCTTACAAGTATGTACCTATATATGCATATCTAAAGCAATTTGTCGTTGCTAAAAGGTTTATATGTAATTTTATCGTTCAGAGACGTTTATCCATTTTATGCCAATCCTTCGAGTTTTGATGAAATCAACCGTACCTATAAGAATAAACCGTGAAAATGAATAAATAAAATCTCTCTTTTGGCGTGCGTGCCATTGTGCAGTAAATAGATTTCTCTTACAATTCAAGCTGTTTAAGGTAGAAAGCTATAAGCCGCGTAATAAAGCTCGGCCTATAAATGACACAAAACATTGCTGGAGGCCGGAGCTACAAAGGCCTGCCTTCCCTTGTATTTGGAATTCACTCCAGTTTTTCGCTTTCCAGTTCCCAGTTTCAAATTTACCTATTGCAGCACACTTTTCAGCCTTGTCACCTGCCTGCTTTGATCTCAAATTTAGCCTCAAAAAGAGGTAAATATTTCAATTTTAACGCTTCCGTAAAACAAAACAAGAAATTATACTAAATATGTGGATTAGAATCCAACGTCTGCATCATTATATATTTATAGTGATATTCAACCGCTTTGCCACTAAATTCTTATGTATAAAGAAAATAATTATTATATGGTAAACAAATATCATGTTAATGAAAACAAACTTGGATTTTTTCATAAATTTCATTGAAAAATTACATCTAATTCATCAAAGTATTATGTCTTCTGCGAAATATGTAAAATAAATAAATAGGTATATCATCACGGCATATTACGTATTACTGATTGCTGTGTGTGCCAATTGGCGAAAAAATTCAAAGTGGGTGACGTCTGGCGGCAAATTTGTGAACTAGAGGAATAAGAAAAGGTTGATAGCATACATTGAAACGTATGCAATTTTAAACAGGTTTAATTTATATTTGTTGTAAAAGAAAGTTAGATATATAGTGTATATTACATTTTCATGTTTAAATAATGATCAGTAACTGCCATAGATACTACTCAGTGCCACAATGGAGCAATTATAAGTCAAAAAGTGTAAGTTTACACTATATCCCAAGTGACAAAATATGATCTTGAAATTTTCTTCCCTTATAGTTTTGACGTCTCCAATCGGTTCTTTTTTTTTCTTTTTTAAAACAACATGGTAAAATTCTTCTAATAATAATAGTAGCCAAACTATACTGTTTATCATCCTTTTTAATAAGTTTTCCCCTTACTTTGTTCCAAATCTGTACAGTTTAGTTTTCTATTTCTTCTACTCTGTATTCAATAAATTTGACGGCCATTTGACCCATAAACAAATAAAAACATTTGTTGTAAAACAATAAATATAGTTTTGATTTTTACTATCCTGTTTATATGCAACAAAATTGCAACAATATGTTTGCATTTGCCTCTCAATTCTGCTCTACAACTAAATTTGCTTTCCAGTAATTTATATTCTCATTTAATAAAATTTCAATCACGAGGATCTCCACTTAAATGACTGGTTTTTAAACAAGATACCAGTATTGTACCTGGTTCATAATCTTTTATTTCTCAAAGCATTACATATCCAGCCTTAAAAACTGCTTCGCCTTCCTTTATAGGACGTGCAGAAGCAATGTATACGGAAATATCACTTAATTTTATGTTAATTTTTTCCATATCAAATACTTTACACTTTGAAATGCATATTGCCAGCAATAAGAAATGAGGGAACTCTACTTATTCCTCCGCCATCTTGCTACCGTCCGGCCTGCCATCTATAGTTCAGTTTTTTCGCCAATATGCTTTGTACGCAGATCGCAGATATCGGTAATGATGATGACATTCGTACCATGCGAGCGTTTACGTTTAATGTAATACTGATATACTCGTAATAATCGAATAGTTAAACTCAATGGGCCGAATTCAGAACTCTTTGTTAGTAACTTGCATATTTTTCTTATTAATACTTCATTGTATAATGTCTCTCTGTATTTCATTAATCTTCGATAAGCTTCTTTAGTTAATTAAGGTCCGATCCTACCACCTCTAGTTAAAGTAACAATTTATTAACCAACAGTTAAGAATTAAACTGTATGTTAGAAGGGATTCGAACAAAAGTTTTAACTTCCACTTTGCAACATAACCGTTGGTTAATAGCACTATCACTTTCAATAGATGTAGGACAGGGATGGCGAACCAATGGCACGCGTGCCATTAATGGCACGCGTCACAATATTTTGGGCACGTCACTGATCACAAAATTCATTATGATCCACTACGAAAAAAATGTGAAGTAGGTACTATATGACGAGCGAACCAGCGAACGTGAGTGATCCCTACGCTACGGAATGTTCGGGTGCGGTGCGCAGGTCATTTGATAAAATGAATTTATCCCAATTCGATTGGTTGGAAATTGAAGAATTTTAAATGCAGCTGATTGATTTCCAGTCTAGTTCAATATGGATTCAAAAATTTATTGAAACAAGGAAAGAGTTAGAATTAATTGAAACAGAAAGATTGACAAGTAAAAATTTTGGAAACATGGAATGCGTTACCAGACACATTTAATTGTTTGAAGAACCTGGCTCATGCTATTTTAACAATATTTTCATCAGCCTATGCCTGCGAGTCATTATTTTCAGAGATGAATAACATTAAAGACTCGGTTAGAAACCGTTTGACAGATGACTCCAGTTCAGCATGCATTCTGCTATAAGTAACATCTTACAACCCTAACATATGTTATTTGTCATCGAATCTGCAACAACAGAAGTCATACTAATTTTACTTTAATTTAAATTACGCGTATAATTAAAACATTGCAAAATGTTCCTATTTTTTTGTGGTAAATAAAGAGTTTTGAGTTGATAGTATTTATTATTATTATTATTTTCCCAATAATCACAAAGTCAAAATTATTTGATGGCACGTCTATGACCTCATTAAACATTTCTTTACAAAATGGCACGTTGATACGTAAAGGTTCGCCATCCCTGTTGTAGGAGCAAGCATAAGAGTGCGGAATTAGACCCACTCTTTCTTTTAATTAATAAAGAAATAATAAACTGCAAATGTTAAATATTGAAATTTTCTTTAGTGGTAATAGTTAGTTAAAAAATCTGATGTGGGCACCACAAGAACTTCCTTGTACGCAAGACCAACGTGAAATATAGACCCAATTATAAAATTGCACGTATTTAACGTAATTTGACATTAACATTTATTTTTATTTTTTTCGTACTTTTTTGTCCTAATCCATAGCAAGCTTTATTACAAAAACCAAAAAGTATATAATTTTTCAATTTACAAATGTCGCTTTACACAAAGGGCTAATTTAATAATATTGGTTGTGCTGGACGCAGAATTTAATTCTCTAAAACTATTACTTGAAGCATTTATTTCTAAATTCAAAATAATACCATTTTATTCAAGAAAAACTGTTAATAACTTCAGATATGTCACTTCCGGTAGGCCTATTTAAACCAAAATCTACTATGTTATTACCTATAACACAAAAGTCTTATATACCAAATTTTAACAGTGTTGGATTATATTTTAAAATCATTTTTCATTAAAATCTTTTTTTGGGGTGAAGTAAGTACCACTTCTGGAAATTATGTAATGACCAAAAAGGGAGGTGCACAACTAGATGTCATATTAGTTCTAAATACAAAATTTCAACTTTCTACGTTTTTGAGTTATGTGAGATACGTACGTACGTACAGGGTGTAAAGAGAAAAGTGGAACATAGGCGTTTAACTTAGAAAATCAGTTTTTCTTTGAGCAAACATTACCTAATTATTTTGTGCAAAAATACTTCAAATATAAGTTATAGAGATTTAAATTCTGCATCTAAATCATTTGATATGATTAATTTAGTTCTTCATATAAACGTAAAAATTAATTATAAAGTTGCAGTTTTTATGAGCTTTTAGTCTAGACAGCCAAGAATTTATGACAGAAAATAAACAAATGCGTTATTTGTAACTGTCAATTAGAACTAAATTTAGATTACAGAACTAAATTAACACAAAGTACAAAAAGGTAAATTGTTTTACTTCTATTGACAGTTAAAAACAACGCATTTGTTAATTTTTTGTCATAAATTCTTTACTGCGTAGACTAAAAGCTCATAAAAACTGTAATTTTATAATCAATTTTTACGTTTATATGAGGAGTTAATATAATCATATCATATGATTTAGATGGAGAATTTAAATCTCTATAACTTATATTTGAAGTACTTTTGGATAAAATAATTAGGTAACGTTTGCACAAAGAAAAACTGATTTCCCATGTTAAACGCCTATGTTCCACTTTTCTATTTACACCCTGTACGTACAGACGTATAGTTGGAGGAAGGAATTTATGAAACACGCAATAGAATCGGCCAACTGCCCGTGATAAAGTTTTATGGGACTTCTGGTAAGGATTACTAGAGCCAGGTAGAATTTCTATCCTGGACCGCATCGGAAATTTGCGTTTAAGACATTTCCTAAATATATACTTTTAAATCTGTATTAAAATGATAATGAATTTTAAATGTACTTCTTCTAACATCAATTTGTAAATAGAAAAGAGATGAAAATATTATGTACTTTTAAATCTGTATTCAAATAGCAATGCGTTTGAAATATCCTTCTTCTAACTGCAATTTACAAATTGAGAAAAGATTAAAATATTGTAGGGATTACAATAAATTCAAACGTAACTTTGAATACAAACAGTGATTGGCAATTTTCTTTTAAAGCACATGCAAAGACCTTTTCAGTGTTGCAGTGTCATCAAAACGAAACGTCGTTTCTTTGCTTCTAAATCTACAAAGTGAACTAGCAAAAATCAAAAGAGAAAATGAGGAACTCAAGAAAATCATTGCAGAGCTACAGCCAAAGAAAAGAGTAAACCAGGTTAACTCAAACAAAGAAGAAGCGAATGTAGCCAGTGAAACAGCATGGGTACTACCAAAAAAAAGGAAACTGTAACAGCCACCAGAAGAAATTGAAAAGGACCCAAAACAGACAAAAGCACAAACCGTGATCAGGAATCAGAAACCACCTCCTATAGTAGTAAGTAATCTAGTAGATTACTCACTACATTTACAAGATGCGAAATTTAATTATAAAACCAATATGCTAAACAACAACCAGCTAAAAGTTCATGTAAAATCAAATAATTAATACAGAGAGCTAACTAAATTACTAAATGAGTCTGAAATAGAATGGTATAACTATGAGAATAAACAAACTAGACTCATCAGGGTAATGGTTAGAAACCTGCACCCAACATATAAAGTGAATGAAATAAAAGAAGACCTAGAGAAAATGAACCTAAAAGTCATTGATGTCACTAATAAAATAAAGAAAACTAACGTAAATAGAGTAGATGTATCCACTCCTCTCCTGCTATTGATGTTGACCTTTGAAAACACAGAAGACATAAAAAAAATACATGAGATACAATACTTGTGCCACGTGAAAGTCAAAACAGAAGCCTGTGACGTACCTACCTCTGTGTAGGATTTTCTGTTGCTGCTTCGGGCGCCATTCTGTGAACTGTCTGTTTAGGGGTAGATTAGGGTTGCGGATAGCTAGTCGGAGGTCCAGGATTATAATTTATAAATCGTTGTAAAATGTGTAAAACGTAAACTTTTATTGACACACACAATGTAAAAAATAAATAAAGGTAACTGGTTTCTGTGATTTTACTGAAAACTGTAATCTGACTGTAATTTTATTGCAAACTGAACTTAGACTCCGTGACGTTAAACTGTAAACTGACTCTGTATTTTTGCTGTAACCTGGACATAGATTCCGCGAAGTGAAATCTTATTCGGACTCTGTGTTTTCACTGCAAGATAAATTTGGATTCAGTGACGGTTTCGCTATTGAGTCAGTCTACCAAGATGCTGGTAGGCCGGTGGCTCATCTCGAGTTTCTAAGCTAGGCTGGATGCAGCTGTTGCTTAGAATCTGCCTTCTGGGCTCTGCGGCGCGACTTTTATATCCGATTTTAGTTGAAAATCGCGCGGTTTCAAGAGGGGGACTGTTATCGGTAATCTTATTGGTTCGGAAGCGGAGTTATATCGCGATGTCTGATTGGCTGAAAACCTGGGTTGCACAATGTTTATTTTTTGACTTTAAAATATTATAATTAATTTTCCAGCTTTTCCTTCATAGTTATGACCAGGTAAAATTATACAATATAAAAGCACAGGAATACAATAAATAATATTAAATATATTTAAGTTTCCCTTGAAGTCCGTGGCTGGCCGTAGCGCTAGTATCGCTCAGCTGTGGCAGTTGTCAAATGGATTTCCTGGTGATCTTCGCTAAGCCCTGTGGATGGGATCGTGTTCTTAGGGTCCTTTACTGTTGCCCAGACAGATAGGCACGGCCCGTGGATTAGGGGCATGTCGGCTGGCAGCGATTGTACATCTTCACTTAACTGGTAAGTTTCCTAAGTGTGCTTTGACAAAAAAACAATTTTCATTCCGATTTCTTAGCAAAACCTGAAGAAAAGTATCGAATGATGTTCCCCGCCCTGAATGCAAAGCCCACGGACCGGCTATGAAGAATGGAAATCGCTGGGAAGACTGTGAATATGGAATTTTGGCGAACTCGTGTCTGTAGAGAACTATGGCTCTGTCTGTCGTCCTTGCCGGGAAATTTAAATAAACTGGACGAAAATATGGGACTTCGTCACAAGCCTTAAAAAGAAATATTCTGCTACCACAATGTAAACGATGCCAACGTTCGGAAATACCCAGAGATATTGTCAGCGGCAACCTGCTTGTGTTAAATGTGCAGGTAACCACATCACAGCTGAATGCAAAAAACCCAAGACTGCAGCACCTAAATACTTCAATTATTGTGCTGAAGAGCATCCAACGCCAACTATAGGAGATGTATGGTAGCCAAAGAGCTTCAAAAGATAAGAAACAACATAATCAAAAATAATCAACCAAGAACCTTCCAATCTAGGCAAGTCAGTGAAGGTACATCATACCTACAGGCAAACAAAATGAAGAAAGCTCACCAAAGCAAAATAACGATCAACAGCCAATAATGCAAATGATGCAACAAATAATGAATGCATTAAATAAACTCACTAAAAGAATGGATACACTAGAAGCCTATAATACTGGCGCTTTCCTCAGAAGAACAATCAATGTATAGGGTAGAATTATGTATTGCAACTTGGAATGCCAATGGTATTCTAAACAGAACACAAGAACTAGAAGTGTTCCTAGACACCCAAAACATTGAAGTGTGTCTAATATCAGAAACCCATATGACAAACCAATCCTATGTGCAAGTACGAGGATTTAAACCCTATCACACGACTCATCCGGAAAACCAAGCAAGGGGCGTCAGTGCCATAATAATAAAAGAAACTTTGAGCCACTATGAAGGAAACCATTTACAAAAAAATAAAAATAAATAAATAAATATATCATCACGGCTTATTACCCATTACAAAAAGAAGAAATACAATTAAGAGTAATCATATTAAATTCTACTAAGCAAAAACTAACGATTGGAGCACTCTATTGTCCACCAAGGCATAACCTTAAAAAAGAAAACTATAATAATTTCCTCTCACATTTGAAAGATAGATTCATTGTAGGGGGAGACTTCAACTCCAAGCATGTAGACTGGGGAGCCAAACTGACAACATCCAAAGGAGGGGAACTCAGAGAAGCCATTAGAGAAAAAGGGTACAACTACCTCTCAACCGGAAAACCGACATACTGGCCTACGGACCCAAACAAGACGCCAGATCTACTTGATTTTCTCATAAAAAGAAAAGTATCTGCCAAAGTCATTGATGTGGAGTAAAACTTTGACCTAGATTCAGACCACTCAGCAGTAGTACTTACACTGAGTGAAAGAATCATAATGAAGAAAACTAGGCCAAGTTTAACAAATGCAACAACAGACTGGGTGAGCTTAAAACTAAACCAGTTGAAATAGAAACAGAAGAATTTAACAGTATTCTACAAAACGCTGCATGGAATAACACAAAAGAAATTACTCATAGCACAATAAGTAACAACCATCCAATAAAAATAAAAGAGTTAGTTATGGAAAAACGAAAAGCTCGAAGAAGATGACAGCAATCAAGAAACCCAGCCAACAAAACTATCCTAAACAACAAAACTCAACAACTCAAACGAGAAATAAAAAAAATTAAAAGAAAAATAAATCCAAAATTACCTAGAAAACCTGACAGCAGATGCAAAAACTTCATATTCCTTATGGAAGACAACAAGAAGAATAAAAAAACCAATCACACACATCCCCCCTATAAAAAAAGAGAATGGAGCTGGGCTAGAAGCAACAAACAAAAAGCATATACCTTCGCTTAACACCTTAAAGAAACATTTAAACCAAACGAGATATAATCTGATATCATAACAGAAGAATTACCGAACCATGAAAATTAAAAAATTCCAATAGTCACTCCTAGAGAAATTGCGAATGAAATAAATATAAACCTGAATCTAAAGAAATACTAGGACAACTACCAAGAAAAGGAATAGTCATGTTGACCTATCTAATAAATGGATCATTTAGAATAAAACACGTACCCAGCGTCTGGAAAGTAGCTGAAGTCGCTAGCAAAGCCAGGTAAACCACCTAATGATGTCAAGTCATACAGACCTATATCACTGCTGCCTATAATATCAAAACTATTCGAGAAACTGTTCCTTAAGAGGCTGAATCCAATAATAGAAAGAAAAAGACTAATACCTAACTACCAATTTGGCTTCAGAAAGAAGCACTCTACTATAGACCAAGTTCACCGTATAACTGATATTATAGAAAAAGCATTAGAAGACAAAGAAATATGGTCGACCATTTTCCTTGACGTGGCACAGGCCTTCGATAAGGTCTGGCACGAAGGCTTAATTTACAAATTAAGCAAACTACTGCCGAAGCAGTACACAGATCTATTAAAATCGTACATGTCAGATAGACTCTTCCGCATAAAACAAGAAGACGAATATTTAGAACTAAAAGAAATAGCAATAAGCGTTCCGCAAGGCAGGGTCCTTGGACCAATTTTATATGTACTATACACGAGTGACATACTACGACTAGAAGAAGTAAAAATTGCGACATTTTCAGACGACACAGCACTGCTAGCAGTCGGTTCAGACATCCAAAAAACTACCAACAACTGCAACAAGCAAGCAATAGCATCTGTAGATGGATGAAGAACTGGAAGATCAAGATAAATGAACTAAAATCGACGCATATTAATTTTACGAATAAAAGCATAGATCTATTACCAGTAAGACTAAACGAAAACATCATCCCGTATGAAAACAATGCAAAATATCTCGGTATGACCTTATATGTTAAGCTAAAATTGAAAGAACATATAAATCTCAACTGTCACTACTCAATAAAATTAGAATCTACAACCAGATACTGAAACCGGTCTGGGTTTACGGCATACAGCTGCGGGGCTGCGCCAGAGATAGTCAAACCCGTGGTACGTGCGTAACAGGGACCTGCATCGTGATCTTGGAATTACAGATGTAGCGAGCGAGTTAAAAAGTTTTGCAACGAAACACGAATGTCGGCTACTTCAAAACGTCAACGTGGAAGCAATCCAGCTCCTTGACAATGAAAACTTAACAAGGAGGCTCAAGAGGAAGAAAACATTTGAGTTGGTGGTATAATAGATAAGACTAACTAATGGACACCACTTGGTGAACACTAGATTTTTTAAGCACCTAGGTTAAGATATATGAGTAAAAATTAATGGTTGATCCAATGAGACCAGTTTTAATATGGAAAACGTAACATTGTAACATTTAATTAAAAAAAAATATTGAAACAAAATATTAAGAATACAAGACTTTAATATGTGTTAAATTAATTTTACTTAAAATACAGTTTTGTTATGCAAAGCATTAAAAGTTAATGAATTTTAATTTATTGAACAATTTTTTTAATAATTAAGAAAAAAATCAAGTATTGTGTTATATAAGCATTAAAATGTTTATAAGAGCGAGAATGTAAATAATCAAATTAGGAAATTAAGCAGGCAGTTTGTCATATAAAAAATTAAAACATAAATAGTAAATAAATAAATGAATGTGGTATTTTTTTAAATGATATTTAAATCAAAGAAATTGTGAAAAGAATGCTAGCCGGCGGGATTTGAACCCGCATCCTTAACATTTGTACTGTTACGTGCTACCAATTGCACCACGGCTGGGCTGCAAATCCGCCGGCTTATACAGTCTTTTCGTTAGTTAAACTCATAGGCTTATATAAGATCCGCATCACATGTATATGTGGGGTATTCTAACCACTACATTTAAACAGCTGTGAATTGTCAGATACATTCGCACAACCTTGTCAGGTGTGTATTGCAAATAGTAAATAAATAAATGTCCTATTTTTTTAGATGATATTTACATCAAAGAAATTGTGAAAAGAATGCTAGCCGGCGGGATTTGAACTCGCATCCTTAACATTTGTACTGTTACGTGCTACCAATTGCACCACGGCTGGGCTGCAAATCCGCCGGCTTATACAGTCTTTTCGTTAGTTAAACTCATAGGCTTATATAAGATCCGCATCACATGTAGATGTGGGGTATTGTAACCACTACATTTAAACAGCTGTGAATTGTCAGATACATTCGCACAACCTTGTCAGGTGTGTATTGCAAATAGTAAATAAATAAATGTCCTATTTTTTTAGATGATATTTAAATAAAAGAAATTGTGAAAAGAATGCTAGCTGGCGGGATTTGAACCCGCATCTTTAACATTTGTACTGTTACGTGCTACCAATTGCACCACAACCACATAACTTTCTTGATAAAAATGTATCTCTCTTACCAATTTCTTGTCTAAATTACTAGCGCTATAATTCTAATTGTCGGATAATAAAAAACAATAGTTGCTCCAGTTTCGTTACCCATGGATCCATTACCGTAGAAATCTATGTGATAACATCTGCAATAAAAGCATTGGAACATGGAGCGATCAGATTTCTTGCTAACACAAGCCATCTAGATCTCAATTTCAGATACGTAAGGTGGAGAGGTGCAAACTGCATTGCATCCAACCAATATGACGCCATTCATTACATCATCGCTAAGGTAATATTGCTTGCGTTTATATTTCTAACCATACAAATAAAAAAGTAATTATACTCGTATTTTAATTAACATTATTTATGTATTTATTTATTACTATCATTATGACCTACAGGGTACACCAATTACAGGTAAATTATACAGAAAAGCAATAAAAATACCTTAATTAGCACAAGTAGCAATGTAATAAAAAAATAAACTTATAGATAATATCGGTTTTCATACCCCACATATAACAATATGATTATTTAAAGAATTATTACTCATAGTAACAATATACTGCGTTCTAAACTTGAACGAGGCAAAAAAGATGTCAATCTAATGTGGCAGGGTACTAAAATTTTCAAATAACATTCTAACTTGTGATTTTAATTCATAGTTAGTACGTACTGCCATGAAAGGTTATTTTAATAGACAAATTATGCCTAGGAACAAATGTTGGTATTTTCGCAAATATAATTGGTTTATTCACGATGCAAAGTAAAAATTTCTGCAAGTAAGATGTTGTAGTCAGTTTCAAAACTAGGATACCATCTATGAAGTTTGTAGACAATATTCAAGTTTTGTTTTCACAAAAGAGAAATAAAGCAGTAGAAATATTAGTGAAGAACTGAGTACTTCGAATTATAAAACCCAGACTTCTGGATCAATTGATTTCACAGTATGAATTATGCGTGGGTATCTTTTTTATAATCAATGGTGTAAACAGACTTCTTTACAAAGTAGCTCATGGTTTTGTATTTACTGTAATTGAAAGACAAATTAATGGTTAAAGACCAAGCTAAAATGTTATTGATATCAGCCTGTAAGAGCTTGGAATCTTCAATGGAATTAATAGTTTTATATACGTTTATGTCATTTGCATATAACAAAATAAGAGAGTGCTAGACTGAATTAACACTGTCATTAATAAATAGTAAAATAAAATAAAGGACCTACGTACAAACCTTGAGGTATACCAAAAGTGAGGTAAAGGGTTTACATTTGTAATTATTATAAAAAACGGACATTACATGATTACGGAGATACGAGAAAAAAAAGAAGATCAGTAGAAAAATGAAAGTTAGTGTTTAATTTATAAAGTAAGATTTTGTTAATACGATCAACATTATAATAATATCCAACGTTCTGACAACAACCACATTCATCTACCCTTCGACCTCCCTAAGGCATGAAAAAAACTTTTATTTGTTTTTAGGTAATTTAATTTAAAATAATACGTTTATTTATAAATTAATCATATATCCATCAGAAATGCGAAAATATTACAAAATTCTAGCACACTAATTTAAAAGATTATTTTACAAAGCCTTATTGCTTCACAATATCAAATTTTATTTCGTTATTACTTTAGTATGTTTCCTTTTCTCATTTATTTCTACACACAATAAAAATGAGGATTTCCACGAGTTTTTATTTTTTTTATATTAGACCATTATTTTTTCTGCAACAAATATATAGAATGTCCAGGATAAATTATCCTTCATGGGGATCTCGAGAACTATGAGATATAAAGTCGGTTAAGTTAGATAAAAATTGTATATTATATCATTTTGATTGAGTTTTGTAGTTGCGAAAAATGCATAGGTCGCTAGATATAGGCGAAAATGTAAATTTTGCAGTTTTCTATTTTTTCAAATATCTTTCAAGTGTGAAATAATAATGGATATTAATTTGCACATCTTTAAGGTACTTTTTATGTTCTTTTGAATGACAATGCTTAAATTTTTATTATTATTGCAGTGTTGGATTTCGAGTTGTGATTTCAAAATTTTCATTTTCATATGGACGCAATATTGGAACGTTACAATATTGAAAAGATATATATTTTTTTAGCCTTCCAACGATGTATAATGTGTATATATTTATTTGTTTCAAACTGAAAAAATATAATAAATATTAAATTTATTGGTTAAAAACAATGGTTGTTGCAATGAAATAAATGAAATTATTTGTTTAATTTTAACATTCTTTATTTTCTTTCATATTTTTTTACAAACTAGCCCAAACCCACAATAGTTCGGCCGATTTACATTTTCAGCAAATTATAATGTCTACACAAATGGCTAGAAATTTCTATAAAATTCTTTCGGCTACTTTAAATATAGATTTAAAACTTTAGACAAATGTGGGCCAAATGACTGATGATAATAGTTCGACTGGTATTTTAACGGTCATCTTCTGGTCCACATTTAGCTTCTACCGAGACCCTTTGACCCTTTGATACAATGACAAGCAATTTTGTAAAAATCCAGTGCGTACAATCAAATCTACCTTGCAAGACATATGGGACAATACTTACATGAAAATGTGCAGGTTTATGGATACAATGCCTTACCCAAAATTAAATGGCGGAATACTTGAATAACATATTCAGTTTTTGTATGTTTCAAATCTATATTTTAAACTAGTTGAAATTTTTTTTTAGAAGTTTCTCACCATTTGCTTAGGTTTTACAATTTGTTTGTTGAAAATGTTGACCGGCTGAACTAATATAAATTTGGGATCGTAATTTTCAAATTTCGTTTTAAATATGTCATTACCTACATATAATAATATTGTAACGTTTATATATATATATATATATATATATATATATATATATATATATATATATATATATATATATATATAATGACAAGCAATTTTGTAAAAATCCAGTGCGTACAATCAAATCTACCTTGCAAGACATATGGGACAATACTTACATGAAAATGTGCAGGTTTATGGATACAATGCCTTACCCAAAATTAAATTGCGGAATACTTGAATAACATATTCAGTTTTTGTATATTTCAAATCTATATTTTAAACTAGTTGAAATTTTTTTTTAGAAGTTTCCCACCATTTGCTTGGGTTTTACAATTTGTTTGTTGAAAATGTGGACCGGCTGAACTAATATGAATTTGGGATCGTAATTTTCAAATTTCGTTTTAAATATGTCATTACCTACATATAATAATATTGTAACTTTTATATATATATATATATATATATATATATATATATATATATATATATATATATATATATATTATTACTAGATTATTTATTTAAACAATTAACACGACTATTTATTTTCACGCTATTTATTATATTGTACTCTCGTACTTTTATTTAACTAACAGTTCATTTTTTTCATCACGCTTTCCAATCTTAGAGTGCCGATCTGTTGCAGACTCTAGTAGACCGTTTACGCGATATTTATATCATTATATTTATGTCACTATTTATTTAACTTATCGACCTTCCGACCTCCACAGCGTCTGTATATTCAACTGACTCGACAGCGTTTGTATACTCAACTGCCTGGACAAAATTCACTCCTTTCAAGTCTCTTTTTGAACTCTCTTCAAGTCCACTAGCTGACTTACTTGCGATCCGGTATCAGCAACTGTTCGTATGCCACAACTTTTCACACACCACTGCCGAGTACCTATCCATTTCCACTCGCCGTTGCTGTTCCCGTATACTCTAGCTTCCCAATACTCGTCAAACCTGCCGAGTATTCAGCTCCATAGCTATCCGAGTATACCAATAAATTTGCGAGTACTCCACTCGACACTATACTGCATACGCTCACTATTATACTGCTGTGCCACTGAACTCACTGACTTTCACAACTAACAGACCTCCACAACGTCTGTATACTCAAATGCCCGAATTCACTAACGGAACTATACTGCGCTGCCACATCTTCTGTAAACTCAACCTCCGATCACATATCTAAATGTTATGTGATCAGAGATTCAACTGAACTTACTGTCGGACTTCACTAATGGAACTGTCTGTCCGTCTTCACTTATGGAACTCAACTCTGCTGACTGTGCAACCCCCTCTCGGGCATACCTGCAATCTTTTTTATATAGCTGCCATTACTTCTAGAGAGCTCTAGAACATTCGACCCCATAATAACATCGAATACATAATGTCCAGGAGACCGGAAGTAATTAAACACGTCGAGACAAGTTTGTTTACGTCGCCGGGTTGCTGGCACGATTATGTCATCGCTAAACTTAGACGCTTGCTCAGCGCAATGGCGGCGATTGCGTCGGTCGCGTGCTCACAGACCCAGAGGCGTAGGTACTCTCACGTTACAATATTAAGATCTTCTCAAATTTGAGAACTACTTAAATAAGGAAATTATATTTACAATTGCATTTTTCAATTGTTTCATTACCTAAAACCATTCATTTTAACCTATAAATTGAATATTTGTTGTATTTTTTTAGTTTGAAACAAATGAAAATAGATATATTATACATCGTAAGAAAGCTAAAAAAATATATGTTCAATTGTGTAAACTTGAAATATAGCATTCATATAAAAATTAAAACTTTTACATAGTAACTCGAAATCCAGCAGTGATGAAGAATTGAGCATCGCCATTCCAAAGAACATAAAAAGTGCAAATTATTTTCCATTATTATTTCATACCAAATAACTAAACATCATTAAAATTATCTTCTTTTGGCTCATTCAACCGACTTTGTATCTTTTATAGTTCTCGAGATCCCCATGTTAGACAAGTTATCGTAAAAGAAAAAAAGAATAAAGTTTTGGGGAAATGCTCGTGACTTAATAGGCACAAAAGAATGAATCAATGGATTGTTGTAATGTAACTTTGGTTACTAAACAGATTCTGTATAAAATCTATAAATTTTACTTATTTTTACCTCTCGCTAAGAGAGGTAGGTATTGAATTCATGCTAAAAATCGCATATCCATATTTTAGTGAATAAGCACATTTTAAGGTCCCTAGAATCCGATTATAACATTTTTACGATGATGTCCGTGTGTGTGTGTGTGTGTGTGTGTGTGTGTGTGTGTGTATGTGTGTATGTGTGTATGTGTATGTGTGGATGTGTGTGTGTGTGTGTGTGTGTATGTATGTGGATGTGTGTGTGTGTGTGTGTGTGTGTGTGTGTGTGTGTGTGTGTGTGTGTGGATGTGTGTGGATGTTGGATCCACGATTTCTTAAATACTATACGACTAAAGACATTTTTAACTACGGATTCCTCAATCTAACAATAATGGGAAGAGTTGATTAAGTTTTGGTAACAATTGGACAACCGAAAGTAGTAGTTACAAGAAAAAAATCATCTAAATATTATTTAATTTGTAGAGATTGAGTGGTAGGCACTTGATGAAACATATTGATTATTATATGAATTAAGGTTAAAAATAAAACACTTGGTTAAGTTTCACAGTTTATTAATTAATTGTTCGACGATCGTTTCGACCTTGCGGTCATCATCAGGTTAACTATTACAAATTTACAAAATGTGCATACTTAAATACTAACTATCTCTATCTCTAAACATTGTATTCCCCCATAGAGATAGTTAGTATTTAAGTATGCACATTTTGTAAATTTGTAATAGTTAACCTGATGATGACCGCAAGGTCGAAACGATCGTCGAACAATTAATTAATA
The DNA here is from genome assembly GCA_963082715.1 of Harpalus rubripes. Lineage (NCBI taxonomy): Eukaryota > Metazoa > Arthropoda > Insecta > Coleoptera > Carabidae > Harpalus > Harpalus rubripes. The sequence goes on from OY720454.1 coordinate 26,789,094, forward strand.
AACTGTGAAACTTAACCAAGTGTTTTATTTTTAACCTTAATTCATATAATAATAAATATTATTTATCGAAAATTTATGTAAATACTTATATTAAAGAACGTTAAATTCTTTATTCGATAAATATAAATTCATTATTATATCTTCTATAGATTTTGAGATAAAGAAATGCATATAAAATAATTTGATGTAAAAAATCTCAGATCAAACTATTTCAGTATTTGTATGCCACTGTCAAAAATATTTGTACATCATTATGAAAATTATGAAAATAAAAAAAAGTCAACAACGCAAAATAATATACGTAAAAAATAATATAAAAGGAATTTGCGAAAAAATGACGAAAAGGAAAGTAGAAAAAGAAAATTTCAGGATACTGAATATTAAGAAAATGTATGTATTGTACATAATTTATACTAAAATATCCCATAGATTTTGCAAATATATGTGAGAATTATTTTGTAGTGAGACATGAATATATGTATTTGTATTTAAAAATATTTTTTGTTTTATGCGTACAACTAGGTAAAATATCTGGTGAGAGGTTATATGATGGCCACATCAGATTTTTCTATATCATTGCACGTATATAAAACAAATTACAATCGTTAAACAAGTAAATACATCAGTAAATTAAATCAACAGAGCATGCACACCAACTCAAACATAATCAGCAAAATAGGGGCTGTGAGGTCACAACGTTTTTAAATGATTTTTAATTTTATTTTTTTAATAAATTTCTTTAAAATGGAACAATAACATGCACAAGTTGTAAAAAAAAAACCTTGGTAATCCCCGTTATCAAGTAATACCATTATTTTATGTGGATAAATTTCACCAACTTTATTTATTTACAAAAGGAGTACCAATAATAATATCAGCAAACTGATAACTACTTTCGTCATCAATACTCGCAGTCCGACAGTACTTGTAGAGCAAAACCCTTAATTTTCAGATTCATACACAAGGGCGTAGCCAGGATTTATATTAGGGGGGGGCAAGGTAGTCTGACGACTATTTTATATATATAGCTTACATGTTCCTGTAAAAATCATGTTATATGAAAAAAATTGCCAACTTAATAAATAAGCGAGATATTTGCTGGGTCCATTAAAATATAACACTATATATATATATATATATATATATATATATATATATATATATATATATATATATATATATATATATATATATATATAGGGTGTTATATTTTAATGGACCCAGCAAATATCTCGCTTATTTATTAAGTTGGCAATTTTTTTCATATAACATGATTTTTACAGGAACATGTAAGCTACTTGATGACGGGTGTACATTCCTGATACCACTTCCGGTTTATGAGTAATTAATATCTACTTTGAAATTTCAAATGGAACACACTACATTTTTTTTCAAATTTGAAAAGTGCATCAAATTTGCTTTACAATCATGTAAAATAATCCATATGTTACATTATTAAAAATTAAAATGGCGGGCACTTTTTTATAATTGGAAAGAGAATAGTGAGCCATGACTGTGGCTTGATATAAAACAATTAACTAAGACAATGACTACGTTTATCTCGACGTTTCAAGCCGCTTGAATTTAGTAAATCCCTTTTCAATCTTCGAAATAAACGATCGAGATTAATATTTCAAGCCGCTTGAAAATGTCAAGTCAAGCCTATAAAATAACAGACTTGGACTTATGAAGCGGCTTGACTTCTGTCGAAATAAACAGTGAAGCTTCAAATAATGTAACTACGCATGCGCACATCCGCAATATGTTGGAGTGTTACTAAATTCATATCGTTTGTTGGTTATTTGCATTTTACCATATTTTATTAGTCGCGACATAAAACTTAGTAAAATTGTCCAAAACCGAAATATTTGGAGTGATGAAGAAACAAATATTTTTTAATGTTTTTCAAAGAAAAGACAAATAACAACATGACAATTTTTAGGTTTTGAGGTTATATATCCAGCATGAAATTAGATCATATTCCTCTCCCTGTCTGTCTGCATAATCTAATATTTAACTATCTTCTTTTAGTCGATACGAATTTAAAGAAGATTGAAAATAACTCAATTCTATTTTCAATCCGCTGAGATAAACCAATAGGATTTTTCAAGTCATAATATACTTGAAGCCGCTTGAATTGTCGAGATAAACGTAGTCAATTGTAACTATTAATATTAAACGAAATAATTTTTTTTTGTCATAATAATACAGAAAATAAGAATAAGGAACACAAGCCACAGTCATGGCTCACTAATCTCTTTCCAATTAGGTGTATAAAAAAGTGCCCGCCATTTTAATTTTTAATAATGTAACATATGGATTATTTTACATGATTATAAAGCAAATTTGATGCACTTTTCAAATTTGTAAAAAAATATAGTATGTTCCATTTGAAATTTCAAAGTAGATATTAATTACTCATAAACCGGAAGTGGTATCAGGAATGTACATCCGTCATCAAGTAGCTTACATGTTCCTGTATAAATCATGTTATATGAAAAAATTGCCAACTTAATAAATAAGCGAGATATTTGCTGGGTCCATTGAAATATAACAGCCTGTATATATACTTATAATAAAAGTATAAAATTATTTTTATTTAACTAGATATAAATTAACAGCAATTTATTTCGATAATCATGAAAATAAAAAAATAATGACCAGTTGCACCAGCAGTCCTTAAATTTTAAACTAGATTTAAACAAAAAAAATGCAAATCGAAATTTTGACAGAAATATATATTTATAATTCATTTGCATTTCATTTCGATGCAATATTGTTAATTTAAGCCGTTTAATATTTAGTTTCGGTGGTGCAACCGGCCATTATTTACACAAAAGAAAAACTTTTATTTACTTTAGTTGACTGTAGTTATTGGTTTTATGCTAAAATGTTACCAATAATTTTTTTAGTCCATTTCTAGGGGGGGGCAACTGCCCCCACCTGCCCCCCCTTGGCTACGCCCTTGTTCATACAATTAATCCTTAATTCGTGTGCCAACTATTGATTACTATTATAATGAAGAAGACAAGAAAGATACGCCCAACATGGGAATCTCGAGAACTATAAGAGATACAAAGTCGGTTAACTTAGACAAAAGTTGCCCCATTATGAGACCATCTTAATAGCGTTTTGTTATTTAAGAAAAAATAGATAGGTCACTAGATATACGCGAAAATGTAAATGTTGGAAATTTTTATTTTTGCAAATGTCTTCCAAATGTGAGATAATAATGGAATGGATTTTAATTTGCACATCTTTAAGGCTCTTTTTATGTTCTTTTGAAAGGCGATGCTCAAATTTTTATCACTATTAGTTTTCGAGTTATGATATCAAAGTTTAGTTTTTATATGGACGCCATATAATAAATAACAATTTGATTATTTTCATTGATTATTTCTTTAACTAGTTCTCAAAATAAGGTCGTAATATTTTTATTTGGACGTCATAGAATGCAATGACATTTATAACAAAATTTAAAAAAATGTTACAATTCTGTGTTTGTTAAATAAATATTAAAGAATATGAATTTTAAAAATTTAAAATTAAACAAATGATAATACCTGACTGATGATTTCATTTGTTTCATTGCAACAGCCATTGTTTTTAATCTATAAATTGTTGTATTTTCGGTGTTTGAAACAAATAAAAATAGACAAATTAAACATAGTTGGAAAGCTAAAAAGATTCTCTTTTCGATGGTGCAACTTTCCAATATGGTGTTCATATAAAAATTAAAACTTTGACATGATAACTCGAAAACAAATAGTTATAAAAAAATTTGAGCATCTCCATTCGAAAGAATATAAAAAGTGCCTTAAAGATAAGCAAATTAAAATTCAGTATTATTTCACATTTGGAGGATATTTGCAAAAATAAAAAACTGCAAAATTTACATCTAGTGATCTATGTATTTTTTTTAAAAAAAACACCATTAAAATGTTCTCCTAATGGGGCAACTTTTGTCTAATTTAACCGACTTCGTATCTCTTATAGTTCTCGAGATCCCCATGTTGGAAAAGTTATCCTGGACACTCTGTATATTTAAAACATGCCCATCACTGGTCAGAACATTAACTACCCTGTTAATTTAATTTCAATGAATAAAAAAATGTATAAATACATAGGTAGATATATTTAAAATAACTTTCGTCCTCAATTATTGCAATTTAATAAAATAGTAAATAAAAAAATTTGGTTGCCACTGGCAGCCTGTATCATTCAAAATAGCTTTCATTTCCACACAAACGCATGTAATTTTAATTTGGCATGACATCATAAATTCAGTATACTTTGGCTTACGTTCGTTGTTTCAATATTTTCTGCATGCATTTACTTGAAATTGAAAATGAATTCCAAAAAGGCGAAAGCAGATGGCTTAAAAGTAATAATAATTTGGAACAGAGTAGATGGGTAACATAGATGTTAAGGGCATGGCATAAAATAACTCGAATAATTTAAAAATTAAGCAACTCGTAATACAAAGTTTGTATTACAGCGTATCTAATACCAGGACTGCAGTCTAACAAGCAAATTTCTACATCATATTCGGCCTAGCAATACGAAATACAAGTATTAACAGAAATACGAAAAATCATATTTAAAAAAAAATTGTAATAGATTAAATCTTGTTCACTAGTTTATATAAAATTAAAATGTAATAATTATTAATTTGAGTGTAATATATTTCTGCAATCGCTTTTCCATGTAAATTCTACCGTGTTTAATTCTGCATAAAGTTCGGTTATTTACAATTGGCCAAATCCAAATTCATTTATTAAAATTTCAGTTGTCATTAAACAAAGCTGATTTTCGCTGCATATGCGTTGTCATCACCCATGAAAAATATTGTGTATTATTCAAATACTTCCATATAAAAAAATAGTACACAGTGACAATTCCGCGATATACAATACATAAAATTTATGGATTTGCAAGCGCATTAAATTTGAAGTAGGTACCTTGGTTCGAATTTACAGGTCAGTTAAACATGGCTTAGATTAACGATGCGATTACGTTACAAGCATAATATTATTACGATATAATCATTATGGGATAATGATATTATTTATTTACATTATACGGTTCCGGAATGGAATGATAATTTGTACGATAGATACCCTTTTTATCAGTTATACTGGTAGCGCTTCCCACTAACTTCACAGATGAAAATTAATTGTTCACTGACAGCAATTTGAGATCATATGTCAATCATCTGTCAGTTTTGGAAGCAGCCATACCACCTCTAGAATACGAAGATCGCTAAAAACAGTGCGTTTATAGATCTTGTTAACAAAGTGTTTTCAATGCTTTTATAGACTCATAAAGACACCAATAAATAAAATTATCAATCTATTATACATTCTGCATTATATCTTCTATTGATATAGAAATAAATAAAAATAGGTAGGTAAAATAATCTGCTATAATAAATCTCACTGCCCATTACTCCAGTTGAAAAATTTAAATGTTTGTAATAGCATCTTTACTTTGAAACTTCATCTTCATTGAAAGCGATCTTTAGTTCCAGAAAGTCTTAAATGTTATTCTAAACTTTAATAATTATGTTCCTGAGTCCCATAAATTTGTCTATTTCATTATTTAAAAAACTACTCCAAGTTTGGTTGCCACTGGCAGTCTGTTGCCCGGTTGCAGAAACGTTCATCAACGCTTTGTTAAATTAACGGATCATCAAAATGAACAAATGCAACGCGATTTTTTGACGGCAATGATTTAAATGTCATAATAATAAGGAAACTGATTCGAATTTGTTCATTTTGATTGTAGGTTGATTAAATAAAGCGATGATGAACGTTTCTGCAACCGGGCATATGTATATCATTTATAGAGCGGGGCAAAAATTAATTACTAATTAAATATTTTTTTCCAAAAAACAATGTCTAATTAATTACTTTATAAAAAAATGTAATCAAATATATTTAAAAATTTGAAAAAGCTTTTGTAATATCTTTCGACAATTTTTTAAATTTTTATGAGACTTTTCTCACGTTTGACGGCTAAGTTTTTTAGAAACAAACGCCTTGGTTATTATGACGAGCGCGTATCCATGACTCCCAATTGTTCTTACTATGCGCAGATCTCCATTGCGCATTATCTTTTATCTCTTTAAATTGAAAAGACCTATTGTTTAAATAAGTAAATAAATAACCTTAGTGTTTGACTATTTAACAATAGTTGTACTCTTAAATTAGTGTTTATATTTGTTTAATCAAAGTGATCGTTAATTTTATTATCTTTTTAATATTTATTTATCGTTTAATAACAATTATTTTAATTAATATTATTTCTTAGATTTTGACATTTCACCCAAATAAATAAAACGTTATACTATATTATTATTATACTCGTATTAATGTTTCACCTTAATTTATTTCATCATTTTTAATATTGGTAGTAATGGTTGAAATGCATATTGGAATTTTGTTTAGTTCTATGCTCGCACTCGCACTGATGACAATAGAAAAAGTAATCAGCCATTGAAAATTCCGCGATTCACAATTGAAATAATTTCGCGGTTACAAAGCTTTTGAGAAACTTTTTTCATTTATCAAGCTCTGTCCATTATCCATTAATTCTAACGAATGGCAATTTTTTGTCCGACAAAATTTATTCGGAAACATCGTACGTAACAATTTTCATTATGGGCTTGTGACATGTTTATTTGCCAGCAGCTGTCAAATATGCGATTCAATAATGTACGGACACAGAATCGTTTCTACACTTTCATACGCAGTCAAACAATTTTAAAATACATACACGTATGCCGTATCCTCTCGCAATATAGCACTCGGCATAAAGCAAAAAACAATAAAAACTCGATACCTACTTAAATAACAATATATCATCAGAACTCCTATTAATATTTTAGTACAACTAAGTCTCCAATCAGTTATAAAATAAATGTAGGTATAACCCAATATATACCTACATAAAGTCAAAAACTAAAGGGACAAATTTAACCTTTATTGGACAAATAAGATTCTAATTTACATATATCATTTTTTACATTAAAATGTCACGCGTGTACTGTATAGCTATATGTATCAGGGTAATGATAGGCACAGGTGAACATAGGACTTTAACATGTAAAATCATATTTTCCTAATTTCCTGCATCGCTAATTATTTTAGGTACAAAAAGTTTCAAATAAAAATTATAGAGCATAAAATTATGAATCAATAAGCAAAACTAATCTGCATGCTTTATAACGGCAGAAAATCATCCCAAAATAGCAATAGCCATGAAATTTTTTTTAAAAAAAAACTTCTCAAGAGAATTAATTTCCAATTACAGAGAGGTTTACATATACAAACATCCATGCCTTAGTGGGATTCGAATCCAGAACCCCTAGCGTACTCATGATTCACGTATTTAATTTCAGTTTATTTCTAGATTTCAGTGTGAGAACATCGATATTGTAGTGATTGATTTGTGTACTGATTCAGGTGAAAGAGTTAATCTAGCGTGTGTATGATTGTGGGTGTATGCGAGCAGTACGGTGTACTGTAGTGGCCGCTCGTGTGGATCCGAGGGTCGCCAGCTTAGCAGCAGGGAAGGCTGTAGTGACCCGCATCTGTGGTCGCCAACGGTAGCAGCAGTTAAGGCTATAGTGATCTGATCCAGTTGGTTAAGAGGATTGTCTCCGGATCACCACCGAAGCGGCAGAGGTTCCGTAGTAACTAGCGGTACTGCCCGTGGTTGCCAACATGTGTGTGTGTGTGTGTGTGTGTGTGTGTGTGTGTGTGTGTGTGAACGCGTGTACATTTTGTGAATGATTGCCTCCTCACTGAGTATTTCTCATGTGTTAATTCTTTTACAGCAATAATCACGGCGTGAAGGAGGATTCCGCGTGACCGAGTTCGGCCAGGCGAGATCATCTAGATTTGTTATTTTTTTGTATTAATATTCTTATTTTCAGCGCTAACATTTAATCGTCATTTATAACATATGACAACGTACAATGTCATTTAGCGTACAATTTTGACATATTCGTACAGCGTTAAACTTTAACTCACTTGATAAGTTTGTGCGAATATTTATTTACGTGTTATCTGTACAAGCGAGTGCAACCTCACTTGGAGCCGCATAAGTGCGTACTAAAGTATTAGAATTCGGCCCGGCGAGAGAGTTCCTAAGCGATTAATGCTGACTTTACTAAAACTCATCTCTTTACGTCTCGCCTAAGTTGAATTACGTGCCTTTATATTTCGCAACATTTCTCAATGTTACAGCTATATTTGGGATGATTTTCGATATTTTTATATCTAATTTCTGCCATTATGAAGCATGCAAGATTAAGAAGCAAAATTATTATGATATACAACTTTTATTTCAACCTTTTTTACCTAAAATAATTAGGATAGTATGATTTTGCATGTTAAATACTATGTTGGGTTGTGCCTGTCAAATTTGTTAACATTACTTTATATTGTTAACTGTTAAGTATTACTTGCCTAGGCGGTAAAGACGTATTTGCCAGACGCGTTGCAAAGCTAGGAGAGATTATGCTACTAGTTCGGTACACTAGTACACAATTTTTATTTAAATTAGTATATAAACTTTGATGACTAGTTTACTATGAATAAGCCGGCCATTGTCTAGAGCCAAAATGCTGTAATGTGATGTAACACGAGCATTTGCTAGTCAGTACGGGAAAACGAGCGGCGGACTCAGCCGCTCGTGTTCGACAATAGTGCTTCACTCGACTTTCGGTTTTTTCACTAATCTCTTTGATTGTTACATTACAAGTTAGTGCAGGTCGTAGTTTGTTCATTCTGAGCGTGTTTCATATCTATCCAGTAGCAGTAGTCGTTATAGTTCCGTCGCATGTGTATAGTTATATACTTATTTAATTAATAGTGTTAAAACGTTAAAATGGAGTCATTGCAAGAAAAGATTTTGTATTTTTTAGAGCAGTATTTTGTACTGTTCACTAATCTCTTGATTTTTTAAATTGTTCAATAATGTTGGCCCATCATAAACATTTCTTTTTCTAAATATATTTGTCTGCCACCACCGTTTTGATTTTTTCTCTAACACTGAATAGTTATAACCCGATAATGAACGCAACACTCGCAACTTCTACGTTCAACATTTTTGAACAAAGTTAGAGTGGAGCACTGTTAAACCAGGCATTCAAAACGAGCATTCGTGTGTGTTTTCTGAAACGTTTGTAATGTAATGATCGTAAATTTTGGCTCTAGTCAGTAGCCGCCTTAATACTGTAACGTGTGAGCATCTACGCGCTGAGCAAGTGTATGTTCTTAGCGATGCCGTAATCGTGCGGCGAGTAAACAAACGAGTCTCGACCTATGTAATTACATCCGGCTTTTGTATTCGATGTTATTATCGGGTGGAATGTTCTACAGCTCTCCAGAAGGTAATGGCATGGCAGCTATATAAAAGGAACGCAGGTATGCCCGAGGGCCAGTTACATAGTTAGTGAAGATGGACGAGTGAAGACCCGTGAGGGAAGGTGAACTCGGGCAGTTGAGTATATAGACGCTGTGGAGCTCAGTTGTGTTAAGGAGGCTGTGGAGCTCAATTGTATATACAGAGGCTGTGGAGCGAAGTTGTGTATACAGAGGCTGTTGAGGTCGGTTGTGTTTACAGAGGCTGTGGGAGTTCTGTTAATAAAGTTACATAAATAGTCAGTAAGGCAGTAAGTGAGTTTAGTAGTAGCATAGCAGTATCGTGGTGAGAATATGCAGTATAGTGTCGAGTGGGGTATTCGGGAAGTTATTGGTATACTGGGATAGCTGTGGAAGTGAATACTCAGTAGCTAGAGTATACGGGGTCAGTAACGGCGAGTGGAAGTAGATACTCGACAATTGTGCTGAAGAGCATACGAACCATCGATGATATTGAATCGGACAGTTGAATGTGATAGTGACATAAATAGTCGAAATAAAAAATCAGTAATATCATGTAAATAAATAGTGGTAATTGTTTAAATAAATAAATAATGTTAGTGTTTAACAAGTTAATTATATTATTAGTTTTATATAGTATTAATAATTGTTTAACCATAGTAATCATCACAGATATTACCTTTTAATATATATTTATCGTTTGATATATTTTATTTTAATTACTAATAATTCATTGATTTTTACACTTCATCCAAATAAATAAAACGTTACAATAAGTATTCACTCCTTTCGAGAATCATTATTCTGCAACACGCTTATAGCTGAACGTGTATTTCCCGATTCTGTGAAGAAGTAATACATTTTGCCTCTAAGGACAATTAAGTCTTATAATATAGGTTTAAGTTATAGGCTGCATCGAAAACTTTCTAAATTTCGTTAGTAATAAAATAATAAGTTCACAGGAGCTGCAGAAGCTACAATAAAAATTTCTTGGGGTTCTTCCTGAAAAAAAAATTAAGTTAATTCATCTTTCTGCACAAAAGTCTGTGTTCTCAAGATGTTACTATTCCTTCAATTTACACCTTGAAAAAATGCATTTCTCTCTCTTGATTTAGAATACTGTAACATTTATTTACTTCAGTGGTGTAAAAAGCAAAGAAATATTAATAATTAAAATAAAGTTTATTAAACGATAAATAAATCAGAAAAGGATATTAAAAATAAACACTATGAATAAACGAATATAAACACTAATAAAAGACTAAGAATATTATTTAATACTTAAACACTAAGATTATTTATTTAAACAATTAAAAAAGCACCATTTATTTACACGATATTTATTTCAGCATATTTATATCACAAACTATTTACCTCACAACTCCTTGTCGACTAGTCTACACTTATTGTCGACTAACTTGTAGACTAATTTTTAGATAAGCCTGTAGATGTAGACTAACTTGTAGACTAGACTAAACTCATGTTTATTTATATCACTATTTATTACAGACGCAATACGGTGTTCTTTTCTGACTGTTGTAGACCAACTACACTGAAGTGCACTCGCATAGAATCGCTCCCATGAATGTAAGAATAAATATGGAGAGAGCATAAACTTGAACTATTGGCAAAAGGAATGAAACACGAGCATGACGGAGGCAGGTACTGTAGCTCCTCCTTATAATACACATTGATGTGGGGATTCACGCGGCAAATATAAAATTAAATGTTTGAAATCACACATCACCATGTTACAAAAAATCTGCAAATAATTAGCTATGTTAAATAAAGAATTTAATATTATTGCAAGAAAACTTACATATTACAGTTCAAGGGTCAACTATGTACAACTGATAGCAACAACCTTGCAACTACCTTATAACTTCCACTAACAAAGTTACACATGTAGAGGTGGAAGATGCTTCACTACGAATGCAAATACTCCCTCTATATTTATTTCTACCTCCACGATCGCTCCCCTTTTATATAGCTCGCCACTCCTCCAGAAAATTCGAGTAAGTTTCTAGTACGTTCGAGAAATAAGCAGGTCTAATCCTACTACGACGCACTTGTTTGTTTATTCAGATGGCGCGCGGAACAGGTCCGGACTCACCCGCCCAACGTGTCTATATGTGCGCCCGCTATACTACCCCCTCCTTAAAATTGTTTAGTCCCGGAACATTTCGTGATAACACAATCTGCATGTATTATTTTTGGTGCATTTAGAAGTCTTAAAGAAGTGACAGTCGATGTTCCGTTGAGTTCTTCTTTCTGTCCGTTAGGGTTAATGATACAAGTTCCATGAAGCGTTTTAGGTACGGAACACCTTGGCGGTGAGAGCGTCCTTCTATTCATTCGGATGTTTCATAATGATTTGTGTCTTCAACCGGTTGAATAGATCGTCACCTGGGACTTTATTCTCCATGAACGTGCCTTTCCACTGGAACCTCATTTTATTCTCGGATGAAATCCTTTCAGAGGAAATCAAATACGACGTCATAATCCTTCCCCTCCTTTAGGTCATGTAGCTCTACATGTTCCACTCTCAACGAGAAAAAACCCATAGTATCCGCTTGATCCTTTTCGTTACCAGCCTTGAGCGCCAGCTTATCAATGATATTCAACGCCACCGCCTTCTGTCTATCCGCTTCTCCTTGCTCTTCCAGTCTTCCTTGTACTCCTTTCGGATATTTTCGATGGACTTTGCGAGCAGTTTCGATCTTCTGCCAATCCTTTTCGCCTTTCAGTTTACTGAAGGGGTTCAACATCACGTATTTGATTTAGATCTGGACGGCTTTCTTTCCATTTGTGGTCAGAAGCTGATTCAAGTTACCAATTTTCTCCTTATGCCCATCAATAGTACAGAACCCAAACTCTTTTTGTAACTCTTAATTCTTCGTCTTCAACTCAAGCTTCTCTTCCGTGATTCTGTTTCTATTTATCTCTGCAACTTCCCTGAAGTACGTGTGCATCTGCTTGAGGTTATACTTCTTCAGTTCAGCGATAGTGGATCTGTTTTTCTCTGTCCTTGCACCAGTCCTTGAAGTTGTTGTTGAATACGTCCTTGGTTGTGTGTCGTGTGATCGTGGTTGAGCATCTTGGCGTAAAAGCCAGCGACTTGCGACAAGCGCATTTCCTTGCCGTCATAGAAGAATTTAATGTTGGACGACAAAAGTTAATAGGGCGGAGCGAAAAGAGAACCCTTATATTCCATTTTGTACCATCGTCTCTTTTTTTTCTTCATCCCACCATTTCCAAACTTTCTGTTCCTCTGTTTCCTTTTTCTTAAGCTTCTTAGAACTGCACGGTGTGCTCCTGCTTCGCTTCCACCTTTTTCAACATTTTTTTGTGCTTGGGCTTTTTAATCGGTTTGTCCTTGCGGTGAGAGGTATGTCACTGTCGATTTCATCGTCGTCCGTCTCGAGTTTTCGTTTTCCACTCGAGCTGACCATACGACTCGCCAAGAGCGCGTCTTCCGGCTCCGGTTTGGACTTACTTAGATCATAATCGCAGCTGCTCATCTAAATACTTTTTATTTATGGTTGGCTTTCCTCTTTCTCCTCCTCTTCACCCTCCTCGTCTTCCTCCTCTTTCTCAGAGTCCTGCCTGATTTCCAACTGACCCTCACTGTCCATATTTTCTTCATATTCATCCTTGACAATTCTTTCTTTACCTTTGGAATTTCCTTCTTCGTTTCTTCTTTAATTTCTCGCTTAACACGCTCTCTTTCTCTCTCGCGTTCTCTTTTTTTTCGCTTATATCGTCTTGTGTAACAGCGGAGTTAGTTTCTTCTAGCTAACACTTTGCTTGCAATTCGTCACACCTTCTCATTAGATCTTCAGTGTTTTCATTTCTCTCAGTATCAATTTTTCGCACTCGCGATTGGGTGCGTGAAACTTGATTGGCAGCTATATGATCTAATATATATATATATATATATATATATATATATATATATATATATATATATATATATATATATATAAACTAAAGTTTTTGGGCGAGCTAATCGTAGTGGTTGCTAAGTCTTGCTATCTTGAATGCTTCAGTGGCCAGTCAGGCATTCCGAAACGCTGTCAGGATCCGTAGGATGTGCGAGACGAGCTACGCCGGTTTCAAATTCTTGAAGGCTTTCTTCAGTTTTTCTGGAATTCTTCCCCAATCCTTGTTCCAATATTTGCTCCTCCAATTCTTGTTTCGCTCCAGAATTCTAGAATGTTCTCCCATTTCCTGTTTTAATGTTCTAGAAAATTCTGTAATTTCCTGTTTTAATGTTCTAGAAGTTTCTTTTAATTTTTCTTTTAATATTTATAAATGTCGGATGCGTCAAATAGAATTTCGAATAAATCTTCCGGATTTTCCCAAGCATCGATTAATGCTTGTCACAGACGAGATTGTAGAACGGTTTTGATTCCTGTTGTTTCTAAATCTGCAAATGTCAGTTATTTCATTCTTTATAAGTGCTATGCGTTATTTGTTGTTGCATTGTCGTTTATTATGTTTTACCCGGCTATTTCCCTGTATTTATTCTCTTATGTTTTTGTGCAATTGGCACTTCTTTTTAAACATGAAAAATGTTTTGGTGTAAAACAGACTCCTAAACCACGCCCCAATTAACTGTCAAAATTCTTTCGTTATTTCAAACAGAGTATAGTATTAATTATTAGAAATAAATTTTATTTTGTCATGGAAATTAGTAAGTTATTATTTATGTGTTTTCACTGACAGTTAATAAAACAATAAACTGTTACAATATTTTAACTCATATTTTATATGCAATCTATGTATTCTGTAAATCTAGATTAATTTGTGCGAATATTGCTACCACAACTACCATGACTTTAATAAAAACTAATTTAATTTTAATTTGATTTTTCCGACAAATTAAAATAATGGATAACTGTTGTCATATATAATTTCAATATTTAAAATTAATTTTATATGTATCACTGTTTTAATTAAAAAATATATAAAATAATTATTGTTTTAATTAAACACATTCAATATATTACTTTATTTGTAAAGAGATCGCGTGGCTATGTGCGTTCAGTAACTGGTTGAGGAGCAGACGCATCGGGTTCGATTCCGACCAACCTCAAAACACAAAATTATTTCCGATTTTCAAATAGCACAAAAGTAACCCCTGTGGGGTTTAGTGTTCTCTCTACATCAGCTTTGCGAGTCAATCAATATATAATAAGGTGGCACTTGATAAATGCTCTCCTCAACCGCACAGATATATTGTCGTTACCGAAATCCGAATAGAAACAAGATGACAAACCTAGAATTGAATATCAAAGATTAATAATTGTGTCTATTACTTAATAATTCGGGGGTCAGACTAGAATTATTGGCTCGTAGTATGATCACGGTTTTAACTAAAACGCTGTTTTAAGAAATGTCAAATTTGATTATTTAATATCAATAATAAATTATATTAAATTTATCAAAATATGATTTTAAAGCAGAAAATAGTTTGTATTCAAACAAATATTTTTTAAAAAATCGTTCTTTAAACATAAGGGCGAAATTAAATATTGAAATTTGAATTTGACATTTCTTAAAACAGTGTTTTAGGTAAAACCGTGATCATACTACGAGCCAATGGGAATAAAAAATTCGCAATCATTTTAAAAAGTTATTCATTTGATAATTGAAATTAAGTTACGAAAATATTGAGATAATTAGAAATTAGTTCATCACAGGACCGTTCCCAGCGGGCGTGCAATGCGTGCCCCGCACGCAGGCGGCGAAAAGATGGGGCAGCCGTTGTTACGTTTAACGTATAGATATAACAAAATATTTATAATAAATAACGTAAATATTTTATCAGATTACAATATATACGAGAATCTAGCAATATTTTTAAAAAGTTTTATATTTTTCATGTTTTCCAGGTGCCACCCAAAATATACAAGAATTATTTTCTGCCCAAGTGTCATCCTTGGGGAAACATCTGAGAGATCAGTATGATTTTATTGTGTGTGCTATCTGACGTGTTCGGCGATTTTTTACTGGCGGGCATTAAAAAGCAACGTGTTTGTTTTGTTTCCTGTTAGGAAAATCAGCATCAATGTTTGAGAGAGTGTACAAAAATTCCAAATCGATTTTTGACTGTTTTTTCAAATCCTGACACTCAAATGGTTAACTCTCTGGTCGTTCGAAGTACTGTCGTAGAGCGAATTTCATCTTCAAATTCTTTGGCATAAACTCCAAGATATTCCAGTGAATTCCTCCATCTCATCGATTGTTCTACGCAGGACGATCAGACATGATCGCATCACAATTTTTTCAATCCTTTCATTCGACCACTTTTAACAAGAGAAAACCACTCGTATACCCTTGCATGGCTCAAAGCTTCCTCCCCGAAAGTTCTCCGAAGTAATGCAACAGTTTCTGCTGCTGATTTCCTCTAACAGGAAAGAAAACTTTACTGCCTGCCACTGAAAAATCGACGAACACGTCAGAGCTTACAAAAAAAATCACACTGTCCGGTCAAATGTTTCCCCAAGAATGACACTTGGGCAATAGATCCAAAAGAGTGTCTAGTGAAAGTACTTATGTGGGAGGAATCGGAATTAGCGCCCTACCAACCGCCAGAAAATAATTCTCGGATATTTTGGGTAGCACCTCGTATATATGAATATGAATAAAGTATTATAAATAGTAAAAATTGTGTTTTGTTGTGTAGTTATCAGTTAGGGGCGACGAATTATATATTTCTACGCAGGCGGCAGTAACCCTAGGAACGGCCCTGGTTAATCAGTATCGTTGTGAGTAAAAATATGCAATTCACAAGAAAATTTTCTTTAATTTTTGACGAAAAAAATAATTAGAGTAATAGAACATGTGTCATACTCACTTGATTTATTTGGCAGTGTACGATTATGGCTATGTTTTGGACTTTTATTTAAAATTATTGAGCCGAAGGCTTTTGCCTGAAGAATATTTATGATACAATAAAGCATTCATTTAAGGATTGTTTTAAAAACATTCCGAAAGGGAGTTTTTGTTGGAATTCAATATTGCACCTCTAGTCGACCTAGATAAAATATTCAGTTGTTGTTGTCAATCTCATGTCAATATATATGTGACAGATGTTTTTATCATTTTTCGCACATTGTATTTAAATATTAATAAACTGTTTTGGATTTACCGTGGTCGTGTTGTTTTAATTTAGTCACAACCCAACAGGTTATGGGGCCCAGGGTACGCGAATCACGCGGACGTATAATTTGAAAACGCGACGATATCGGAAATCTGAAAATATAAAATCGTGTAAAGTGTAAAGACAGTCGATTCGTTAGTTATAAAAATGGCGCACGCGAACGCGACGCGACTTGAAATGTTATCACGTAATAATTACGATACGTGGAAAATTCAAGCAGAAGCTTTACTAATAAAAAACGATACATGGGCATACGTTTCGGGTGAAAATCCACCACCTAAAGTGATCGGCGAAGGCGAAGCGCTAGCCGCAGCAGAAGAATCGTATAAAAAATGGTTGAAGGCGGATCAAAAGGCCAAGGCGGATTTGATTATATCCATTAACCCATCCGAATTAAAACAAATTCGGGGATGCGTCACCTCGCGCGATGTTTGGATCAAATTGGAATCCATTTACGCATCGAAAGGACCCGCTCGTAAGGCGACACTTCTAAAACGCCTCACGCAGCATAAAATGCAAGAAACCGATGACATATCGGAACACCTGGCTGGATTTTTCGACGCATTAGATAAGTTGCAATCGATGGAAGTCGATATAAACGGTGACTTACTGGCAATCATGCTTCTTTACAGCCTCCCGAACAGCTATGACAACTTCCGTTGTGCAATTGAATCACGTGACAATTTGCCGGATGCTGAGACATTAAAGATCAAGATTATAGAAGAGTACAATGCGAGAAGGCAAAAATGCAATGAAGACGAAAGTGCCGCAATGTTTACAAAATCAGGTCGAAAATTTCCGAATAAGCCGAGAGATGGCGCAGATGATGATGCGTACGTAAAATATAAAAACAAACAAAGACAATTTAAACCGAAATATAAGTATGGTTTTTGTGGCAAAAAGGGACACAAAGAATCCGATTGCTTTCAGAAAAAGAAGTTAAAAAACGAAAAGTCAAATGAAGCACACTGCTGTTTCTTTTCAAAAGGGGAAACTTCGAAATCGGGTATCGCGAACAATTTATGGTGCATCGATAGTGGTTGTACTTCCCATTTGTGCAACAATAAACGTGCGTTCACGAAAACGGAAGAGATTGACAGTAGTCTAAAACTCGCGGATAATAGTGAAACGCAAGTAAAAGCTAAAGGAGTCGTTAAATTCGCGACGGTTAACAATGTAAGTGACGTTGTTACATTGAAGAACACTTTGTATGTACCGGACATACGAACCAATCTTATTTCGGTCGCAAAGATTGTCGATGGAAACAATGAAGTGACATTTAAAAAGGATCGTGCGGTTATACGGGACAACAATGGTAACGTCAAACTCATCGCAAATCGAATCGGTGATCTATTTTATTTGCGCGAGAGCTATCATAAAGCTTGTGCAGTTTCAGAACAGAAAACTCCCAAGACAAACATAGAAATATGGCATGCTCGTCTCGGCCATTTAAACTTAAATGACATGATTCGCATGCTCAAGAATCAAGATACGATTGGTCTTAAATTCGACGATTCGATTGACTTGAGAAAATGCAATACTTGTCTCGCCGGTAAAATGACAAGCACACCATTTTCTAATAGAGAAAATTTTTCGAAGGAAATCTTGGAACTAGTTCACACCGACATTTGCGGACCGATGAGAAATACGTCTCAAGGTGGAGCACGATATTTCATTTCTTTTATTGATGATTTTAGCAGATGGTGTCATATATATTTTCTACGTAATAAAAGTGAAGCAGTCGACAAATTCATGGAGTTTAGAAATCTAGTAGAAAATCAAACCGGACGAAAAATAAAATCCATTCAGTCAGACAACGGTAAGGAATTTTGTAACGAAAGAATGCAGAAAATCCTTAAAAATTCAGGAATACAGCAACGGTTGACTGTGCCATACACGCCGCAACAAAACGGCGTAGCGGAACGCAAAAATCGTACTCTCGTTGAAGCTGCTCGCTGCATGCTCATCGAATCCGGATTGCCTCCATCCTTTTGGGCCGAGGCTGTGGCCACAGCGAATTATCTCCGAAACCGATGTACGACAAAGGGGTTAGCCAATGGGACTCCGCACGAGAAATGGATGGGAAATCGGCCAAATATCTCACATCTTCGCACTTTTGGTAGTAAGGTCGTCATATTAAATAAATCACCGACTAAGGGCAAGTTTGAGCCACGAGGTATACAAGGAACTTTAGTTGGATATTCCGAAAGCTCTAAAGCTTACAGAGTTTGGATACCTAGTGAGCGAAAGATCCGCATCTCCAGGGATATCAAATTTTTAGACGAATTTGAACCCGAAAGTCTTTATAAAGACTTCGTTCCAAAAGACGAAATGCCTAATGGATCGAATGACGAGAATTTCAACCAGAAAACTTGTATACCGAAGGAAGTAGAAATTGACGCAAATGTCAACGATCTGAAAACGTCAAACATCAATATGTCAAATATCAATCATTCGGAAACGTCAAACGTCGATCTTCCGGAAATGTCAGACGACGGTGAGCCACCGTTCCTGATCTTGGATAACGCCACGGATCCACCCGCCTCAACGGAAAATCAGCTTCAGAACACCACGCATTCCAGATCTGATACTTCGATAAAGCGAGGACCTGGTAGACCGAGAAAACTACTAACAGGAAAAAGAGGTCGACCCACTAAGATTTATAAATTGATAGCAGACCGCACCAATTCCAACGTCGATATAACTGATGTTCCTTGTGAAAATGAAATTTTCAGACCGTCAAACAAGTCGAATGAAAACTCGAGTCAAGGTGACGTTCAAAATAAAGATAATGACATTTATGACGTTAACTTCGCTATGAACGCATCAGAGATTCCTTTCGACGTAGCAGTTAACGGGCCGGATCAAGGTGAGTGGTTTGATGCTATCTATTCAGAAATCAAAAGTTTAATAGCGAATGACACCTGGGAATTAGTTGACAGACCGACCGAAGGTAAGGTGATTGATTGCAGAACAGTCCTGCGAAATAAATATAATCCAGACGGTACACTGGCTCGGAGGAAAGCAAGAATAGTCGCACGAGGTTTTACCCAAAGACCGGGCATAGACTTTACAGAAACTTTTGCTCCAGTCGCCAGGATGGAGTCATTTCGTTTGCTTATGGCTTTATCAGTCAAATTTGACTTACAGATTTCGCAGCTCGACATTGTAACCGCCTATCTCAACGGCGACATCGACACCGAAATATTCATGGAACGACCAAATCTTCTAGAAGAAGTTTTACAGAAAATGGTCAAAACCGAAAAGGACGAAACCATAATAAAGAGAACAAGAGACATGCTCAAGAAGTCGAAATCTGGAAATAAGGTATGTAAATTACGAAAGGCGATTTATGGTCTTCGGCAAGCCGGTCGGCAATGGCATCTTAAGCTGAACGAAACTCTTCAGTCAATTGGATTGAAACCTACCAATTCCGATCCCTGCGTATATGTCGACCATCAAGATGATCATCCAACTTTCGTCCTGATCTATGTGGACGACATCCTAATTGCATCACAAAATCCCGAAAGAACTGACGAAATAAAAAGAAAGCTCGCTACCAGATTCGACGTGAAAGACCTTGGGTTCATAAATTATTGTCTTGGTATTGAGGTAAAACAAAGCAAAGGTCAAATCACCTTATGTCAAAGTGGATACATTAGGGATGTCTTGGAAAAATTCAAGATGACCGATTGTAAGGCCGTAAAAACTCCGATCTCAGTCGGAACAAAGCTAGAATCCGATCAAGCCAGTGAAAATGAATACAAGCGATACCCATTTAGAGAACTGATTGGAACCCTTATGTACATTGCTGTCGGCACACGACCAGACATTGCCTATGCCGTCAACATGTTAAGTCAGTTTAACAACTGCCATAACCACGAACATTGGCAAGCCGCAAAACGTGTCCTACGCTATCTGAAGGGGACTATCAATAAGAAAATAAATTATATTCGGGATGATAAAGGAATCCTTGGCTACGCGGACGCAGATTGGGGAAACTGCCACACAGATAGAAAATCATATTCTGGATATAGTTTCATCATGTCTGGAGCAGCTATCTCTTGGTGTTCACGTAAACAAAGGACTGTGGCTTTATCGTCTACCGAGGCGGAATACATGAGTCTCACTGAAGCCGCAAAGGAAGGCATTTTCTTAATAAAATTCATTAATGAATTAGGTTTTAAAGAATTATCTAGCATTGTCATTTTTAACGACAATCAATCAGCCGGCAAACTAGCTCAAAATTCAGTTTTCCATTCTAGATCCAAACATATAGATATCAAGTTTCACTTCATACGTCAAGCACTTATGGATTATCCATTGAAACTTGAGTATCTTCCCACAGAAGACATGATCGCAGACGTCTTGACGAAACCTCTTCCCGGAGTTAAGCACGAGAACTGCATCAACGGTCTTGGTCTAAACGACGAAATTTTAATTACGGTTCAAGATTGAGAGGGGGTGTTGGAATTCAATATTGCACCTCTAGTCGACCTAGATAAAATATTCAGTTGTTGTTGTCAATCTCATGTCAATATATATGTGACAGATGTTTTTATCATTTTTCGCACATTGTATTTAAATATTAATAAACTGTTTTGGATTTACCGTGGTCGTGTTGTTTGAATTTAGTCACAACCCAACAGTTTTTAAGAAATGGAAGGAAAGAAAGGCGAGGTGTATAATTATTGAAGAGAACTAGTTCCAAATACATATTTAAAAAAAATATATATATACTCGGACATATATAAAGCAGGTGTCTTATACCCAATAAGGGTCCGTGAAGTTGTAGTGCTGAGTAATACGATTATCAAAAACTATACACAGGAGTTTTGTACTAGTTTTGTACAGTTTTGTACCAGCCACGAAAGGTTTTGTAACCCTACTTTTAGTGAGAATTCAAAAATTTCAAAATTTGCACACCAAACTAACGCGAGAGTGCAATTCCGCCCAAACGACCTAAAAATGCATCAATGCAAAGTTCCAGTTTTGTACAGTTTTGTACAATCAAAAAAAGTTTTGTAACGCCTTGGGTACTATGGCATTCCTGACGCAAATGATGCACTCACAGTTCACGGGGTGTGCGCATAACATGATAATGGTTTTATATATGCGCATCACATGGAACTAATTTTGTACAGTTTTGTACAACCAAAGAATAGTTTTGTAACTCGTTAAAATACCCGTTTAGGATAGCGCGAAAGGTCGCACATGCAAAGGGGGTTGATAGGCACTGCATGTTAACTGTGGAGTGCAGTACTCAGGATCAGCTCGGAAATTATCACAACGCGTAAAACTACTTTTGTACAGTTTTGTACAACCAAAAAAATGTTTTGTAACGACTTGGGTACTTTGACATTCCCGACGCAAATGACGCACACACAGTTCACGGGATGTGCGCATAACGTGATAATATGCTTATTTTACGTGCATCATATAGAACTAGTTTTATACAGTTTTGTACAACCAAAGAATAGTTTTGTAACTCGTTAAAATACCCGTTTAGGATAGCGCGAAAGGTCGCACATGTAAAGGGAGTTGATAGGCACTCCATGTTAATTGTGGAGTGCAATACTCAGGATCAGCTCGGAAAATATCACAAAGCGTTAAACTACTTTTGTACAGTTTTGTACAACCAAAAATGTTTTGTAACGCTTTGGGTACTTTGACATTTCCGACGCAACTGACGCACTCACAGTTCACGGGATGTGCGCATAACGTGATAATATGGTTATTTTACGTGCATCATATAGAACTAGTTTTGTACAGTTTTGTACAACCAAAGCCAAGTTTTGTAACTATTTTAAATATCTGTCAATCATTGCGTAGAAAGAAGTGTGCTTTCGTTAATATATATATATATATATATATATATATATATATATATATATATATATATATATATATATATACAGAGTGGTGGCGGTTAGGGGTGAACATAGGGATTTAATATGGGAATTCAGTTTTTTGCAATTTCCTGCTCTTCCTGTTTTTTTTAGTACAAAATTGTTCAGAATTCAAAATTGCATACAAAAATGTATTTACATTTATTATTATATTTTTGGTTTCTTCACAATTTTAAAAAGAAATTTCAAAATTTCTGTTAATTTGTAGCAATAGCCATGACTTATAACTCAAATGTTTAAAGATAATAATGTCATTCAATTTCTGTCAAATTTTCGAAATTTTCTCTAATAAAAAGTTAATTTAATAATGAATGTTTATTCGAATAAGGAACGAGTTTTCATTATAAAAAATTATTATGGTGGAAATAGTTTTAGAAGAATACGTGATTTGTTATCCATAAAGTACGAAAATACACCAATTCCTATTATAGCAACAATTTCTAAACTTGTTAAAAACATTGAGAACACAACTAGTGTAGTTGTGAACGAAGGTAATGAAGGAAATAATAATAATAATAATAATAATAATAATAATAATAATAGAAGACGTTATAACGAAGTGAATGAAGAAATGGTATTGGCTATGATAAATCAAAATTCTACGTAGTTGATACATTTGGAATTGGTTTATTATTAAATGGTATACCTAATAAAAAATGCGTATTAAAATTAAAAGTTGTTTGTTTTTATTTAATTTTTAAGTTAGATTAAAGCATGGTTGACGTTTATAAATAATTTTTGACAACCAGAAAAAAATAAATTCCATGGCTATTGCTACAAAATAACAGAAATTTTGAAATTTCTTTTTAAAATTGTGAAGAAACCAAAAACATAATAATAAATGTAAATACATTTTTGTATGCAATTTTTAATTCGGAACAATTTTGTACTCTACAGTTTTTGCCGTAAAAAGAACAGGAGAGCTGGAAATTGCAAAAAACTGAAATCCCATGTTAAATCCCTATGTTCACCCCTAACCGCCACCAGCCTGTATATATATATACATATATATATATATATATATATATATATATATATATATATATATATATATATATATATATATATATATATATATATATATATATATATATATATATATATAGATGCGGAAAGTACTTGCGACTGTGTCGAGTAGTTAAGAAAACAAATAGCGGGAATGCAGTCTAGGAGTATGTTTGGGCTCTAGTAAATAATTGTCACTATTTACAATTAACCAAGCTTTCGGTTAATTATTTTAACCATCCTCAGAGTTCTAAAATATGATATATTTATTACAAATAAATTACAATTTTGTGATTTAAAAATTTGTTACTTACATTGTGTGAGATTAAGTATTAAAAAATTATATCTACGTTGTACATCGTTTTTTGGAGAAAGAAATTTTGAAAAAAAAATTCAATTTTGTTCTTGTAACATTTTTAATAACAGTAAGTAATGTATTGTCGAAATAACACAGTGTAAAATTTTGACTAAAAAAATTATTTTTTATCACAGTGTGTTTTATAAAAACTATTATACATATGACATTAATTCTGCTTTAATTAAGAACTTGTTTGTACTGATTTCTAACTTTAAAATTGTTTTGGCTGCATTTTGGGATTAAATGGTAATACGAAGAAGATATTCACTTACCAAAATGTCGCCAGAGGTACGACGCGAAAATTTTGCTTTAAATTTAAAATTTTAATAATTTTTAATACAAACGAGGAATTGTAAAGAATGAAAATTAAAAATTGTTGTGAACAAGTGTAGAGTTTGAATTGTTATTTATATTGTCAGGGGGATACTTTTTCTTAGTCAAGTGTAATAAATAATTATATATGTGGCTCAAGTTGTCAATATCATTACGCCTATTCATGCTATTTTCTGTGTTATAAATATGTACCATCTCGAGGAAATGTCTCTAATGTATGAGATTCTGTTGCTAATATTTTTACGTCGTCATAAGCCGCAGTATGTTTAAATTCATTCAGATGTTGGCTTAGAGCCGTCGATAGTGGTTTTCGTCTTGTATCACTTTTATGGGCGGTGATTCGGTCTTTTCATAATCTGCAAGTCTGTCCGATGTAACGTACATACATACAGATTTAGGTAATTCGTCACATTGTGCATCCATCGCTGGCTCGTCCGACTGGGGCGTTGATGTGCGAGGTGTGCTTGATATCTCCACCTTTCTGAGACTAGTGATAGACGAATCATTTTGGCTCGGCTCTCCAGCAGAATCTCGTGGTGGTATTACGTCTACATACGGAATGCGTTTCAGACCCTTTCTCCTCATCACACTTTACCTGGCGGGCATCCTCCAATCTTAAGGTCCCCGATAGCGCCTGAATATATACCAGCAGGAAATCATCTACTCGCGCTGGAGTTGTGATGTGCTGGCACACTCGGTGTTTTACGTCGTTAAAGTTCCCCTCACTGCCAGTACTGCTCGCAGTTGGACCCCCAAAACCGTACAGTGGTACCATTACCGCTGTCCACAAGGGCAGAATATCACAAATCTGTACTATATCATTGATGAATTCTGGGAGGTGCTGCTGGTTGTTTCTGATTCCTTTGGAGTTGCATGTGCTCTTCTCAACCCTCTCTTTGATTCTCATTGCCCAGGACAAGAAGTCTTTGCCAAACTTCACGGGCAAATTGGGCACTTCTTTCAACAGACGCTCATGAAATGGTCTACTAATTCCCCTCCCAGTCTCTTGATAAGATATTCTTTGCTGATTTTACATGGAGTTTTTTCGCCAGTTTCTTCATCTCCTGTTTCACTACTAGCCACGGTGAAAATATGTGTTAGCAGTACCTCGATCTCTCCAATATCTGTACACTGCAGTACAAACGCTAAAGCTCGCAGGTAGAACTGCCGGGTTCGTGACCTTTCGTCTTTCAGGGACGGAAAGCTGGCAAACAACTTCAGGGCATGAGCAACGTCGTTCCTGATGTAGCATTCTGGGAGGTTCATATTAGCAATACCTCCTGGCTGCAAGACTTAGCACACTCCTTTAGGTATGCCGCCAATGAGGGCATCTGGGCAAACACTTGCACGTAGGCATTCATAAGTGCCAAACTCATGTCTATGACGACTTCTTTGGGTAAGGAAGCACCATCTCGTAGCTACATAGTCAGCCAGTACCTGATAGTCTCGGTGTCGTGCCTTTCCGAGAGCATTCCGCACACCGGGTACTGCATACTTGTCTTGGGGTCATTGATAACGCCTTCATACATAAGTATGCTCGCTGACTTGTCACCATTTATTCTGACGCAGCGTTTCGTCAACTCACCAGACGCATCAATTGACAGCCTGGGCACCTCTGTGCGGAGACAAACAGTCTTTCCGCGTGCACCTGTGCTGCACTCCAGAAATGCACACATAATTTGGCATAAGAAATGCCCTTAATGAAATCAGAGTACACAGCTGTGTATTTTGCTACAACCAGGGATAGAATCGGATCATGATCAAATCGAGTTTTTTGACAGCTTGGCATTTAGCTTGACGCAACACATTCAAAGACGGCAGAGTGCTGGGCTCCTTGTCTCCTACTTGCTTGGTATTGGCCACCATGTCTCTTCGAATGAAGCTTGCCGCCTGGTGTCCTGTCATCTGCCGAACGACGTCGTCCCTCAATGAGCCACCTAAGGGTCTCTTCTTTCGTAGATGGGGCTTCCTAAATAGCTCCTGCAACGTGCATGTCATGATTACACGGCTGCCTGGTGTCGGTTGGCAATCTATTGCTCCTTTGAGAACTGAGCGGCAAGTGGAACAGATGCCGGACACGCGCACGTACGGAACAACGTTAGATTTCGATACCTTGCCAACTGAATATCTCATAGTGCACGGTAAGTGCGTGTGTTAAACAAAATGCGCGTGCGTGACGTTTATCCAAGTACGTCTCTTCAGAACTTTGTATTTTCGTTCAATTCTCTTCCGTCCTTGGATCGAAGTGTACACCACTTCTTCCGGTGCCATGGAAGACCACTCATCTGCTGAGAATGTATAAGTAAATTTCTTCTTGTCAATCTTTTCATATTTTCCCCGCTTTGGCTTGCTAGCTGGACCCTCCCAGTCATTTTCGCTGACGTGAGATGATTGACTGTCTGAATGGCGTTAGCTTTGCCTGCTTTCGACTGACTTATCAGACTGTGCTGAGTCGGATCGCGCATCTGCTTCATTATTTGATTCCTCTATTCCTAGGATGGAGTGAAGATTGTATCTGTTAAGCGAAGTGATTGTAAACAGGTAGTTAGGTGACACTTTGTGGATGTCCACGATATCCCTGCTCAGCTCTTTCCACACTGCAGCAGATCGAGGTGCGATTTTCCCGCTGCCTTCGACTATTTGGTCTCTCTTTTTCACGAATTTCCCCCAGAGTTTTTCTATCGGGAACGTTGATGGCCGCCCACCACGCGTCTAATCAACAAAATAGTTTAAACAAAGGAATAAGTTTCTGCCTAATAATGTAAAACAACGTTCTTGGATTGATTGCACCACTAAGCCTGACCCGTCATATTTCTAGCTATGCAAATTTCTAGTTTCGCGATATAAACAAGAGGGCTTTACGACTAATGAACCTTTGTCTGTTCTGGACCGAACTCCAGAGTTTTCCATCAACGTACTTTTCTTAAGGGCAATCTCCGCGTTAAATAAGATAGAAAAGGAAAAGACACCAAAGATGGAAAAGAAGTAATGTATTTAAAGCCATGTTACAGACAGACAGGTTATTACAGACAGATTGTGTGGGCATTTTGGGTAGGTTTGCGTGGGCATTTTACGTGAATTTGCGTGGGCATGTTGCGTGGGCAGTTTGGGTGGGAGGTTGCGTGGGCAGGCATAAAACACTATCGGCCCTACATAAATACTCGGCAAAGCCGAGTTTTCGCTAGTTACAATACTAAACAGGTATATCAACGAGTTACAAAACTATTCTTTGATTGTACAAAATTGTACAAAACTGGTGCACATAAGATCACACTATTATCACGTTATGCGCACACCCCGTGAACTGTGTGTGCGTCAGTTGCATCGGGAATGTACCCAAGTCGTTTCAAAACATTTTTGGTTGTACAAAACTGTACAAAAGTAGTTTAACGCGTTGTAATAATTTCCGAGCTGATCCTGAGTACTGCACTCCACAGTTAACATGGAGTGCCTATCAACCCCCTTTACCTGTGCGACCTTTCGCGCTATCCTAAATGGGTATTTTAACGAGTTACAAAACTATTCTTTGGTTGTACAAAACTGTAAAAATTATTTCCATGTGCTGCACACAAAAAAAACCATTATCATGTTATGCGCACACCCCGTGAACTGTGAGTGCATCATTTGCGTCAGGAATGTCATAGTACCCAAGGCGTTACAAAACATTTTTTGGTTGTACAAAACTGTACAAAAGTAGTTTAACACGTTGTGATAATTTCCGAGTTGATCCTAAGTACTGCACTCCACAGTTAACATAGAGTGCCTATCAACCCCCTTTTCATGTGTGACCTTTCGCGCTATCCTAAACGGGTATTTTAACGAGTTACAAAACTATTCTTTCGTTGTACAAAACTGTACAAAACTAGTTATTTATGATGCACGTAAAATGAGCATATTATCACGTTATGCGCACATCCCGTGAACTGTGAGTGCGTCAGTTGCGTCGAGAATGTCAAAGTATCCAAGTCGTTACAAAACATTTTTTTGGTTGTACAAAACTGTATAAAAGTAGTTTTACGCGTTGTGATAATTTCCGAGCTGATCCTGAGTACTGTACTCCACAGTTAACATGCAGTGCCTATCAACCCCCTTTACATGTGCGACCTTTTACGCTATCCTAAACGGGTATTTTAACGAGTTACAAAACTATTCTTTGGTTGTACAAAACTGTACAAAATTAGTTCCATGTGATGCACATATATAAAACCATTATCATGTTATGCGCACACCCCGTGAACTGTGAGTGCATCATTTGCGTCAGGAATGCCATAGTACTCAAGGCGTTACAAAACTTTTATTTGGTTGTACAAAACTGTACAAAACTGGAACTTTGCATTGATGCATTTTTAGGTCGTTTGGGCAAAATTGCACTCTCGCGTTAATTTGGTGTGCAAATTTTGAAATCTTTGAATTCGCACTAAAAGTAGGGTTACAAAACCTTTCGTTGCTTGTACAAAACTGTACAAAACTAGTACAAAACTCGTGTGTATAGTTTTTGACAATCGCATTACTCAGCACTACAATTTCACGGACCCTCTCAATAACATTGTCGACTATTATCAAAGACTAATTTTTTTAACTATATTACAACATACACTTTCCTATAAAATAAGATATTCTCTATCTTATATTAAAGATAACTATCCTATTTTTATATCAACTCGACGTGAATATAGTAAATTGAAAGACAAGTATTACAATGATCCTGATTGTAATACGAGTACAGTTTGCGTAATCGAACCGTAGGCGAGTTACGCAAAGAACGAGTATTACAAATGGACATTGTAATACGCGTTTTATACTATTTTTCCTATTTCGCATTAATTTACTTTTATTTCAAAATTATTATTGAAACACATATAGAGTGATAAAAAATAACTTATTCGGTTGGCAATACAATTCTGGGGATCTTTCTATTCCACAGTTTGCATTGTATAATGTAAAGGCGGAAATACTATTGACATGTTATTGGCCGCGTTCAACACGGCACAGCGCTGGCAGCGCTGAATACCGAAGTTTACCGGACGCAATGAATGGACGAATGCGATTGGTTCAACAGCTGTATTCGGCAAACTTCGGTGCTCAGCGCTGCCAGCGCTGTGCCGTGCTGAACGCGGCCATTTTTACAATAAATACAAATAGGTTTATGACAGAGCAGGGGCTTGACAGCTAATAGTATTTCGAGTGATTGAAATACTTCAGATTATTGCTCTATGGGTAATGTGTAAGAAATACAAGGATGTAGCTAAGGGAAACAATAACCATTTTGATGAAAAATTGTAAATGACTCAAATTTTAATTTTCAAATGTCACTGTCAACAGTGTCAAAGACAGGAAATAAATTTTTGTATCAGCCTTACTAATTTCAAGTAATTTTTTTATTGCCACCTGAATCAGTTATTTTTGATCACTCTGTATTAAAACATCAAAGTTGGTAACACTGAGTTTCAAAAAACATTTGAAATTTAATTTATTTTGACATTTCGATATCAGTTATTTATAAGTTAGGTTAGAGTTAAAATTTATATTTATTATGTTATGAATGTAATGATGAAATATTTCTACCGTGCGGGCGCTTACCAGGCGTCACCTCACGGGCACTCATTACCGATATCTGTATATAAAGCAGATTGGCACACCCAGCAATGGGTAATAGGCCGTGATGATATATTTATTTATTTATTTATGTTATGAATGTACAAATAAATACCTTGAATATTAATTTAAAAGAGTGCTTTACTCTTTGATGTAAATATTTTACTATAAAAAATTTAATTTCAGTAATTTTGCATGATAATAACAGGTAATAACAACTAAAATGAAAGATATTTATTTGACACTTAGACTAAGTTATCAACTTTACAATTTAAAAAATCCCCAAAAACAAAATTGTTCATTGTAACTGTTTTTGATAAAAACAGTTGTACAAAATTCACTTTGTGTCCGCGAAATAGGAAAAATCTTTGGTGGTATGATTATTCCAGGACGGTAGATAACGGTAAAAGTTTAAATTAGGTGCAGTTTATACTCGACGCGTCTATTTACAAATCCTCCCAGACGGATGTTATGTGTAGGAGTAGAAGAAAGAATTCCAAAGAAATCTGAATCCAGAAATTTACTGGTTTTTTATTATACTTCACAGAAAGTAAATAAATACAACAAAGAAAATGCATATATACATAGAAGAGAAATGATAATTAAAAGAGTAGAAAATGCTGATATATTTAATTTACAACTCTCGTACACAAAGAAAATTTCTTTGTTGGCTTGTAACAAAACAAATTCCTTTTTATTCATTATTTGTAATGTAAAATATAACATTAGAAAATAAACAAAATGTTTAACAAACAATTTGGATTATTGATGAATGTTTATTGCCTTCCCGAACTCTATAATTACTTTTACAATACGCTCTGATAAACTTTCATTACTGTTGATATCTCTTCATGATAAATTATATCCCATTTTGAATGTATTCTTGTACGGGTTATTGGTGCCTTAACGTATCTCATTTTCTAAATGGATTTTAAGTGAGGACTAAGATCTGGCCATCGTAAATAATCACCGAATATTGACATCCCAATGCGAAGTTCACGACCTAAACACACAGAAAGGGCAAGTGCAAGGGCCAAGACGCACAACTATTTTTTGCAAAGTTATCTTGAAATATGTAAAACAATAAAGGGGGACTCATGCGCATCAATACTTGGCAAGATGGAGGCAGAATTTTTTTTAAAAAAAGGCCGCGTTTGTAAAAGAAGAAAGTATTGTTCCATTATTGCCCATTTTCACCGGTGACATATTTCATTTCGATACGATATTATTAATTTAAAGTAGGCTATGGTCGCCAAGGCCAAAATTCACAAATTATGGTTTACCGTATTCACCAAATCTGACATGTGACTTTTTTTCTGTTTCCTAAAATTTGATGCAAAGAGCAGAGATTTTCATCGAAAAAAGTTGGAGCATCGCAGGAAACAGTGGATCAACTTGAGTCGACCATTCAATTTTACGGTCATGCATAAAATTCTATTTTTTTCTATAGCAGAATTTAAGCATAATTTTAAAATTTATGAGTTGTGGTTCAATTACATTACAACATATCTTTCTAATAACGTTAATTGCACAATTGAATTTATACAAACAGTCATAGTTTATAATGTATTTAATTCAAATAAAAATTAAAGTATATAGGTACTTTATCAACCCTTGCTGGTAAAGTATTATTTTATCCACTCTTGCAGTTAAAGTGCTACTTTATACACTATTTTGAGTTAAAAATGACACTTTTTTATTTTTTAGAAAAAGTGGGTATTTGGCCACTAAACCATGGTAGGTACATTTAGTTTTACATTGAACTTGTTTTATAGTTTTTTAATTGCGTCTGTATCAGTTAGTTTATTATGTTGGCTTATTTTTACGTCACTTCCTAGATTGTCTTTGTAATTATTAGTTATATTTAGTCCTTTGGTCACTGTACTTTTCACGTTCAACTATTCTATGTATGTTTCACTGTAACTTGCACTCTACACTTTTCACAGTTTGTTCTGTTTCGAATATGTTCATTTGTTAGACGTGTGTGTCCTATTCGTAGTCGGATCAGAATGATTTGGCGTCTTCTTTTGTTGGGGGAAAGTATACTTTAAAAGCAGCTATAGAAAAAAAATATTATTTTATGTTAGGCTCAAAACTTTTTATATTGAATAGAATTAAAAAAATTTGTATTCTTATTTTTAAATGTTCTATATTCAGTAATAATATAACAAGAGAGTGAGAATAAATCGACAACAATTTGGCAATAGCAATAGCCCCTCAAGCCTACGGACTTTCGTGACTATTGCCTGGCAACAAGTTTTCGAAAATTTATTTTCTAATTTATTGAACTCTTGAATTATATTTAATTAGAATATTTTTTTATTCACAAGTTTAAAACAATGAAATTAGGCTGTCATGCTATTTTAACGCTATCTACTGTGGTATTAACTATAGCTTCATTCATTTATATGGCTCAGTTGGTAAGTCTATTTTGACCACTAGAACACACTTTGACAATGCAAAATTAATAATCAAAAGATACAATTACTAATTATGGTATTTCAAGATGTGGTGTCTATAATTTTTTGGTTTATTCGATGATCAGAAATGGCACAAAATTGGTCTTTTTCGCTCATTTTACTTATTTGTAGAATACCATCTGACATATATCAACAAAAACAAACGCTACAGAGATTATTCCCGGGAATAATCTCTTGAGCTTTATTCTCAGTATAATAATGACAAGACTGGTTAAAATGCAGACACGTGACACAAAATGGAACATTTCATTTGTTGTAAGAAATGTTAAAAAATAATTACTATATGCAGTGGCGTAGCTAGCGAGAGGCGGAGATGTCAGTCCGCCCCGGGCGGCACTTTTTCGGGGGCGGTACTTTTGATTACTTATATAATAATTCGTTTTTAAAAATTATACTTGAAACTAAAAATACCAGTTGTGTACTTGAAATTTTTATATAGGGATTACAATGTATTTTTTTTATTTTGCTGTAGTTACAGAATTACCTATACTTACTCATTAATTTCTTACAAAAATGTTTCAAATAAAGGTTGCAGATAAAAAGTTCTATACCTAAATCACTAATCAAATTTTATTTTGCAAGTTTTGTAACCTGTAAAACCGAATTTGAAATTTTATAAATATAGCTCATTTGTGGTGAAAGCCAGGGAATTGGAACAAAATATATAACGTAACCAAAGGGCCGCCCTAGCCCTTGGGGTTATAAAAAAAAACTGTGGCCCAGGGGTGAGTTCCCGAGCGAAGTTTGGGCTCCGGCCAGCTGAACAGTGGAGACGGCGTGGTTCGATGTCGCTGAAAATAAGGGTGGAAAGGGGTGCCAGTCACTCGATCACAGAACCTACAAACGGCTGAGCGACAAGCTCTCGGGAAACTTGAATACAGGAGAACAGGAAGGTAACAACAACCGCTAATTTTAAAATAAGGTGTGTACTACATTGCCACAACGATGATACATATAAAGTGGTTATAAACGGTGGTGTAATAACGAAGGGTGTTGGCAGTCTAGCGCGAGATTTGACTGAAGGCCGATGGTACATTAGCCTTAAGGGCTGGTCGTCGCAGAAGGGCAAGGTTCGTCGGGGCGGTTCAAACGGTATGCATTTGTTTGTAATTTTGTTTCAATTCCATAGCTATCACTAAAAATAATGAGCAACATTAATAAAATTTCAAATTCGTTTTCACTTTGACTTTTTCTAGTATTTTTGAGGTTTTGAGAGGGGCGGCAAACCCATGGACCGCCCCGGACGGCAAAAGTTCTAGCTACGCCACTGACTATATGTTTGTATATACTTATTCGTATAGTTTGAATGTTACCTTGAAAAAGTAGCTTGTTTTTAACTATTTAATACAAAACTTTAAAATAAAACGCCTTTTTTCCATTTATAACAGATACGTATGAATTAAATTTATATAGTTCTTCTCTAAATGTAGCGATTGCAGTGTGTAGATGTTCTTAATTCAGTTTTCCAACGTTATATATGTCAAGTGTTTCTGTGCGGAAACCACTACCACATTATTCAGCACAGGTTTACTCATTCCATTCCTAGTTCTTATGAATATAAAGAGCGGTAATTTTTCTACCTGTAATAAATTGCAGTCGTGTTGTGCTACTTTACCACAAAATCCACTAGCAAAAAATTACCGACAAAGAAATCCACCTACACACAGATATCTAATCAAGAAAAACACCGGCATCGCAATTAACAACACGGAAAAATAATTACAACAATAAGAAGAGTTAACTCAATTATTTCTTGCGATTACCTAGGGGTTAATGGAATTATTTGTTATTTGCTGTATTCTAATGATTTCATGTCAATTTGCTATTTTGTTGGAATAAACCTAATCAATGCGGAATAGGTTTAATTTATTTAATTGAAAATGACTGCACTAATAATGAAATAGGATGAAATAATAATTTAATAGTAAATTAAAAAACAAGTTCCATATGGGAATCTGTTAAGTGTTAACGTACGAGTTCAGAAAACAAGCCGTTTAGCGGCTAGTTTTACAAAGGACGAGTGCGATAATAGGCCTTATGAAACATGTTTTTATACTATTTTTTCTATTGATGTAATTTTATTAGATTTAAGAAAAACGTCAATTTTTTATCAGTTATGTAGAGCTACATACATACTAGCACTTCCCGCTAAAAATTTAACTTCACAGATGAAAATTTATTGTTGACTGACAGCAATTTGAGGTTATATGTCATCCATCTGTCAGTTTTGATAACAGTGATTAGTCTTCTAGAATTGTACAAATTCTACATTTAATATAAGTATTAAAAATTAGGTTAGGTCAGAACTGATTATGCCAAAAAAAAAAGATCTTAAGAATTAGATTAATAAATACTCAGTCTGTTAATAAAAATTATTACACTGACTTCCATTTACAGGGTACATTAATATTTCTCAACAAATTTTATTATTTTAATTATTTCCCAAAATGAACCTTAATTATCTATTTCACACGAATATGAACTAGTATTTAAAAAGTACTATATCGGTATCAGTCTAAAAAAATATAAATTGCTTAATATATCAGTTGCTAAGGATTTTTTAAAGGAAATTAAAACAGAAATACTAAATAAAAAACAAATCAAGTTTTTACTTATTCAAAATTTAGCAAAAAAGTCAATAAAAATGTAGAAGTAAAGTTAAACATTTAGTTAAACAATAGTATATTGTGTTATTAGGAGTAAAAGTGATACTTTGTGTGGCGAGCATGGAAGTTTGCACGAGCGAAGCGAGTCGGACAATTGTATGCGAGGCGCACAAAGACACTTTTATTCCGAATGACACATTCATTTTTTTTTTTCAAACGCACTTCTTTTCTTTTTATTCGCTAATTCTATGCAGTTTCTATGGATATTTATTTATTTTATTTCTACTCCGCCGGCGTAGAAATTTCCAACGGCGTAGAAATAAAGCTTCTACCTTGTGAATTAAGTCACAAAAATGCCATTTCTACGACGTTTGTTTTTTCGCATTTGCTCTGCATTTTTTTTGTGATTTATTTATGGTTAATGCGTGTAACGGTAACAGTATATCATTATAAATCACTTTTACCTCATTTACAGCAAAAAAATTACGACAAAATTTTATGGCCGATATATCGGTATCGGCCGATATCGGATATGAGTATATCGGTATCGGCCACAAAAAATCATATCGGTCGATCCCTAATTAGTACTCAATCTGTTAAAAAAAATATTACATTTGTTTCATTTACAGTGTATATTCATATTTCTTAATAAATTTTATTACTTTCATTATTATTTACTACCTAATTATATACTTAACAGGTAAATTAACCGAATTTTAATGTTGCCTACCAACGCTTATTTACTTTTCAAGCACTAGTGCGTGAAAAGTACTTTTTTTAAATATTAGATTTGTTTCATTTACAGTGTATATTCATATTTCTTAATAAATTTTATTACTTTCATTATTATATACTACCTAATTATATACTTAACAGGTAAATTAACCGAATTTTAATGTTGCCTAGCAACGCTTATTTACTTTTCAAGCACTAGTGCGTGAAAAGTACTTTTCACGCACTAGTGCTTGAAAAGTGACACTTTACACACTGTAATGAGTGCGTGAAAAGTACTTTTCACGCACGGTTGTAGGAAAAAAATATTATGCATTGTGTACAATATCGAAATATAACAAATTTATATAAAAATTTTAAAATACTTACCTACTGATTAACAAGTAGTAAAGTTCAAAAATTTTAAAACGCATGCTTCATTATGAAGTTATAACGAATGAAACGTTTTATGACGTGACGGGTATGGATTTTATTCTATTGGCCAGAAATATGAAAGCTGAGATCCCATCTATAATTCAAAAGCGCCCCATCCACAGACTATCCATTTTCCATTCCCATTGGTGAGAGAAAGGTAGACATTAGTTTGACATAGGTGACGTCACAAACTCATCGCAAAATTTAAGAAATCAAATTATCTTTGTACAAAGTTTCATAAAAAAAATTTAAAATGGTTAATGAATGAGTCTATTTGAACAATGCAATAAAATTTAAACATTGCATAATTACACTACCTACACTTTCAAATAGGGTAGGCAACGTATTCTAGCATGAGTAACAAATTTGCTCACGAGCGCGCAGCGGCGAGTGGGCGAACGAACGAATGCTCAAATTGCCTTCTGTAAAGTACGTTTTATAGTATTTTCTCTGTTGAGGCTTTCATTTACATTATTTTTGTATAAAAATATTTCACAATTTCCATTTAGGGATTTTTTTTGTAAAATTATTAGTTTGGTGACAGTGATTTATACTTTTTATTCCGTCTTTTGCCTAGATATTTAGTGTATTTATTATATTATCAATTTCAAATCACAAAATATCATTATCACCAAAAATCGATTAAAAATTAAGCTCCTTCTAACATCAATATGCGTGCTAGATTCTACATTCTAATTCACGATACAATAACAATACGATTACGATATGAGGCATTTACATTGGACAATGCGTTTACAATTCTATATAATTTTACTTACTGTGATGGTCTGTAGTGTATAATTCAGGATTTTCGCATAAGCAGGGGACTATCATCCAGTAATGTTCAGTTATTTCTCAATCCTAGCTCAATTACTTCTTTCAGTGACATTTTACTCATACAACGAAAACTGTAAAACTGACATTTTGGACAGCAAACGACACCTTCCACTCATCTAGGATTACGTTATACGTCGATAATTCTAGCGACTTCAAGTATATTATGACTTGAAAAATCCTATTGATTTATCTCAGCGGATTGAAAAAAGACTGAGTTATTTTCAATCTTCTTTAAATTCGTATCGACTAAAAAAAAGATAGTTAATACTAGATTATGCAGACAGACAGGGAGAGGTATATGATCTAATTTCATCCTGGATATATAACCCTAAAATGTAAAAATTGTCATATTGCTATTTGTCTTCTCTTTCAAAAACATTTATTTCTTCATCACTCCAAATATTTCGCTTTTCGATAATTTTACTAAGTTTTATGTCTCGATTTTTATAAAATGAGGTAAAATGCAAAACAACCAACAAATGATATGAATTTAGTAATACTGCAACATATTGCAGATGTGCGCATGCGTAATTACATTATTTGAAACTTCACTGTTTATTTCGACAGAAGTCAAACCGCTTCATAAGTCCAAGCCTGTTATTTTATAGGCTTAACTTGACATTTTCAAGCGGCTTGAAATATTAATCTCGATCGTTTGTTTCGAAGATTGAAAAGGGATTTACTACATTCAAGAGGTTTCAAACGTCGAGATAAACGTAGTCTATGAATAGAAACAGTACGTTGTCACAATAATAAAATATTTTTTCAAAAGAATCGTGATTGTATCGCTAATATAAATCAGAGAACATCGTTGTACCGGCAACGTATCGTTACCGGTATCAAAATGGGTCCATTGAAAAACACTGAAGCAAAAAGTACCATATCGTATCGTCATTATATCACTAATCTAAATCCAGCCAAATGAATTTGTTTTCTACACGATTTTATAAAATTTCATTGCTATATGACTGATTTAAGTAGAGTAATTTTTATTTCTCACAATCAGGTTATGATGAATATGATGATTTGAAACAGCAAATTCATAAAGTTTGTTTAAGTTTAACGTTACTCGTCTTGTTCCAAGATTGTTTCAAAATGTTTATTCTACCCTAAAATAATTACGAAATTATAATTAGAGTCCAAACGAAACTAAGTTTTCCTCTGTTTAACATGGGCAAGAAGAGCTGGACAACTAGACTAGATAAAAATTTTGCAACAAAAAGATCAAAATAGAAAAATAGTATAAAATACCTTTCATAAGACATTTAAGCGCACTTGTCCCCTTAGAAAACTCGCGGCAAGCCGCTTTTTTCTAATAAAGATGCGTGCGCTAAAATCATGTCTTACGAAACTTGTATTTCAATGTACCATTTTTAACAATTTGTTATTACAAATATTAAAGAACATGAAATTGTCTATCTGGTAAATTTAAATTCTTTATTAAGGTATATCTTCTATAGATTAAAAAATATTAAAGCTCAGAACGCAATAATAGGTTTGTTCGTTTCGCACCCTTGCGTCTACGCTCTACGGTTTACTATCGCGCCCATATACTTTGTATGGAGGCAGCAAAGTAGCGAAACGAACAGACCTACTATCAATAACTTAATAACCTATTTCTCTATAAAGTTTGTAGAAGTCATCTTATATGTCATAAACGGGTGGTTCTGAATGCATGTACTTCGTATTTACATAACGTCACGACACGAGTGTCGTAGTTGATTGAATGACTCCTACTGCGCTATTAAAGCAAGGCAGCATGCACTGCAGGATTTGATAAATGCACGACTCGTACTGTAAATGCAATTGTCATGGGAACGCAAAGCTTCTTAACACTAAATACATTCCTAAATATACACAATATTCAATAAGTATACGACATTTTCATATAAAGCAAAACATGAAATAAATTATTATTTATAAAACAAATTCTGTACTTTCTGCACGAATTGCATACAATAATATTTTTTTCTATGATCAAATATCCAAAAAAAACTATTCAAAATTAGAAAATATTTTGGATACAATGTAATACACAACTGTTTTCTTTATAAGCTCATTGTTTTAGTAGTGCATAATTGAATTTTTCAAAATAAAAAAATCAACCAAGTCGTGATGATAGATTTATTTATTTTAAATATTATTAAAAATGGTATGATTTTGTTATATCTCGAAAATAAAGCGTCATAAATATTAGTTTCGAAAGTAGGTACATAGTACATATATTAAAAAACAAGTATTACAATGATCTTTATTGTAAATAGTAGATTGATGAATGTAAGTGCGATTTTTTATTTGATTTTAAATCAAGGAAAGAAAGAAAAGAATGCTAGCCGGCAGGATTTGAACCCACGATCTCAACATTTGTACTGTTGCGTGTTAGTGGTAGTTTAGATATACCCCACAACTTACATGTGATGCGGGTCTCATACACAAGGCTATGAGAATATAACTTAAGAAAAGATTGTATAGACTGGTGAATTTGCAGCTCAGCCGTGGTGTAGTTGGTAACACGCAACAGTAGAAATGTTGAGATCGTGGGTTCAAATTTCGCCGGCTAGCATTCTTTTCTTTCTTTCCTTGATCTTTATTGTAATTCAAGTATAGTTTGCGTAATCTAGCCGTAGGCAAGTTACGCAAAGTACGACATTATAATACGTGTTTTTCATACTATTTTTCCCGTTTCGCATTAACTAACTGTTATTTTAAAATTATTAATGTAAGAAATATTAAAAAATCAAGGTTGATAACAGGCAGTTTCAACAAACAATTGAAATTTAATTTATTTTGACAGCAGTTATTTACAAGGTAGCTTAGAGTCAAAATTTATACAAATAAATACCTTTAATTTTAATTTAAAATAGTGCTTACTGTTTGATGTAAATTTTTACTTTAAAAAATCTAATTTCAGTAATTTTCCATGAGTAATGACAGGTAATGACAACTAAAATGAAAGATATTTATTTGACACTTAGACTAACTTCACAATCTAAAAAAATCCCCAAAAACATTTGTACAAAATTTTTCATTGTAACTCTGTTTTTGACAAAAACAGTTGTACAAAATTCACTTTGTATACGCGAAATAAGCAAAATATTTAGAACCATTATTCTCAATTACTATGATAGTTTAGATATTGTTTGAGTTATTTATGAGAAAACCAGAAGCTCATCTAAATTAAATTCCCATATGGGCAAAATAATTATAAATAAAAGTTATTTTGAGTGGCCCGTTTTTCAGTGTCACCTACATATAGAAGTATTATTATTGTTGTTTGACTAAAAATGGAAAAGAAGGCATATTTTTTTAAATACATATATCCACTTTCCTGGAGTTTAAGTTTCAAATATTTGTTCTCAATGTCTGAATTCGAAGTGAAATGGTAAAATGTAAAACTTGTTTGGAAGTTTTAAAGTCGACATTGAGTATTTTTCGACGTATAGGACATGCAGATATTGAGCTGCTGTCAATATGTGTAACACTCACCAGTATATACTACGTCCCGTCCCACATTTATAAAATAGGAAAAGGTTCTGTGTTAAAACATTGAGATATTTTATACATATAAATTCAAAGGGATCTATATAAGTTCCATTTCGAATATATATATATATATATATATATATATATATATATATATATATATATATATATATATATATATATATATATATATATATATATATATATGTATATGTATATGGTTTTAGGCGTACAAACTAATCTGCGTCCACGTGACCTGATCCGATCTAATCCGTACGATCAATTGGATCTGGTCCAACGCAGCGAAAGAATACGGCTATAAGAATATAAAATGATTACCTACATTGTTGAATTCAGAAAAATATACTCTATTGAATACGCCTAAAAACATATACCATGTCATTTAAAAAATATAACTTTATGTTGCAGTTTGAGAACTACTTTTTTAAAAAAATATTCTTCAATAAATGAATGTCCCTCTCGATCTACCAAAACTTTTATCTGAATGACTTTCATCTATTGCCAATAATAAAGAAAATACTCAAGGTGTTCCGTATTTGTGAAATACCCTGTATATTTTATAGGTGAATTTATAAAATAATCTATTTTTATAAATCTTGTAGGCTAGATATCATTTATTACAAAGTTTAGATATTCAAAAGTATGTATTGTCAGGTAAATGTCTATCAAATATTTTAAAATAATAATAGCAGAGTTTTAAAAAGAAGATAATGCAAATATGAATTTACAAAATAAATAGCAGTAAAATAGTTTTTATATATATAACAAGATATAAATGTGACTATATCACAATATTTTTTGTATAACACCGAGTATAATACATTGAAAATTGGAAAATATTTATAATAGGCAAAAGAACTTAATTGGTCCACCATTATTAATAAAAAAATATTAAATGGCGGGAGGTAATGTACTTGGCGACAGATTTTTAAGTTTTAAATTTATTCATTTGCAAGAAACGATAACAATAGCTGCAACTTCTTATTTAATATTCTTATCAATTTTATTCAAATACGAGTACGATTTCATATTAAACACAACATGTGAGTCAAAATAAGTTATAGTAGGTATTTATATTTATTTGCACATACAATCCTTTATTCATAAATTCAATTGCATCTTTGACATTACAATTCAATCATATTTGAAATATATACATACATATTGTAACGTTTTTATTTATTTGGGTGAAGTGTAAATATTAGACACTTATTATTATTTGTTATTATTATATTAAATATAATTAAAAGATGATAAATATAACAAACACTACGATTAAACAAATATTAAACACTAATTAAGACTAAGAATATTATAAGACACTTAAACACTAAGATTATTTATTTACACAATATATAGCTCACTTATTTATTTATACAACTATATTTATTTATGTTTACCACTTGTCGACTATCTGTTTATATCCCCAACTGTTTAACACGCTACGCTTATTAATATCAGACTGTTCAATGCCTTCGCTAACAGTGCTTATATACTCCGGCATTTGTATTCGACAAATTTCTAGAGCACTATTCTAGATAAAAACTCAAACACAATAGATTTTATCAACCGCGTAATTAAGCAGGTTCCGACAAGTCTGTTGCGTCATCGCTAAAAATAGACACTCGCTCGTCCCTGCGACAGCGGCGGCGACAGCGACGGGGACAGCGGCGGTGACAGTGGCGGCGACGGCGGGCGCTGCGCATTACAATATGATCATCATCCATAGCACACCAAGTCTCAAGTACTGTGGGTACTCGTTTTGTGACCGATTAGTACTAACGCATTTGGTGTACTTAACTCGTGTGACAACCACTGATTGCTATGCAACCAGTTCGGCAGCGGAAATATTCCAATACACAATAATCTTCTTTGGGAAATGTTATGTCATGTCATTTTCTATAAAAATCTGAACCAGTTACTTATCCTACTCTTTAATTAACACAATATTACTTATGTTTTCGAAGATCTAGGTGTCACATTTGATCCTAAACTTTCATTTGTTCCACATATACAACAAATTGTGAAAACTGTCTATAGGAGTTCCGGAATTATCCTTAGAAACATGTCAGTAAATTCAAATTACGATTATAGTTTACATCAGGCCAATTCTCAAATACTGCTCAGTGTTATAGAGCCCAATTTATGAGCAACATAATAAATCACTTGAAAAATTACAAAGACTATTTATAAAATCAGCCACATACAGGTTGTCCCATAACTTCAGGTACATATTCGAAGGGCATATAGTTCTTAATG
Organism: Harpalus rubripes; assembly: GCA_963082715.1. NCBI lineage: Eukaryota > Metazoa > Arthropoda > Insecta > Coleoptera > Carabidae > Harpalus > Harpalus rubripes. The sequence continues at coordinate 26,831,686 of OY720454.1, forward strand.
TCCTGATTACGGAATAAAAAGAATTTTTTCAAAATTCCTATAATTAAGGGTAGTTCACTTAAGAAGAACATTTTTTGTACCCCTGGATACTGTAATATTTGGAATAGTGAAATTAGTTATAACTATTACATAAAATAATTTAACAATGAAATTAATTTATGCAATTACGTAAAGCTTTGTCACACCAATTAAGTTTGGGAGATGTGTATGTAATAAAAAAAAACACACAACCTATTCAGCCAGTGTCCCAAAACTGTTTCCTTCAAAAACCTCAAAAACTAATTTTTGAATTTTGAAAAAATTCTTTTTGTTCCGTAATCAGGACATTAAGAACTATATGCCCTTCTAATATGTACCTGAAGTTATGGGACACCCTGTATATATTAGAAGTAGAAAGTCGTAATCCAGTTAGACACACTCCACAGAATATTTTACTTAAATAATTCGACGGTGTATAAATGCTATTATAGTGTTATTCAAAATAATTAACAACGTGATAGATTGCCCTTATATATATATATATATATATATATATATATATATATATATATATATATATATATATATATATATATATATATATATATATATATATATATATAATTTACTTGTTCATTTTAAGATTGAAATTGAAGAAAAATAATTAAATAAAGACTAGCATATTTAATTTTTTTATACGCCGTATTTTATTAACTCAAATTACATCCTTTATATTAATGTACATACAGTAAAAAATTATAATAGTATAAATACACACTCTGTACTACATGTATTGTACAGTACATTTAAAAAAGTCAAAGCAGGCATGTTTTAGTTTAAAATTATTTAATTTAATGTTACATTGACGCTAGACTTTGTAAAAAATGTTGTGTACGTTCAGACGTATGTTTCTTTCTATGATCACAGCCTACTTTGAATTCGCACTGTATAACAAATTGTTTTTTAGGATATACAAGTCGCGTAAAATTATCATTCGACAAATAGAACATTGTTTGCTCAATGGAACTATTATTTTGCCACAAATAATATTTATTTGTGACAAATATATGTAGATTCATACAATAAAAACTATTTTTCATTTTAATAAATATATAGTTTACACAAATATATTACGAAATTAATTCAAAACAATTATATATTTGTAAGAAACAAATAAATATTTCAGAAAATTATAAATTTATTTATTAAAAATCTCATTTTAAATTACTGAACATCAACATATTAGTTTATTTAAGAAAATTAAATTAAATTTAAGTGAAATAAATCACGGTCAAATAAATAATATAACTGAATGAATAAAATACATTTCATATTAAAGATTAAATTGTATTTGCTGCAAGGTTGCAATAATTGGATGAATGAAGTACCCCTTAATTATGAATATTTATTTGCTAAAAACCAGTCATTTTTCTCAGTGTATAACAAAACTTTCCATCACCAAACTCCAAAGTCTAATTTTTTGCTTAGATCACCATTGCAGTTCACAATAAAAACGTATTCGTTTGTAGAATCAGATATAGATCTTTTTTATAATAATATGATTAATATTAAATATATTCTCATCTCTTTACATGATTTTTCACTTCACGTTTGAGCGTTCCCTTTAATTGCGCAATAGCCTGGTGGAAATTGTAATAAATAATAATAAAAATAATAATAATAGTAATAATAATATAAATAAAATTAAAAATGCAAGAATGATTTAGCAAAACTCAGGAATATTTATTTTACCCTTGCTCCATATGAAAGAATGTTAAACTAGGTACAGATAGATCTATAGCTAAACGTAAATTAAATAATATATTTGTACAATTCCTCTATATAAATTTTACACGTAAAGTAAACCTAGAACCAATATGGCGTCCAATCTACTGTTTATAACATGGAGCAAATTTTACCTTATCTGCTTCTCGTTTGCATTCAAAGCATTTGTGGATGTAATTATCTTGGCTAGTAGTAAACCGCCGGGTAGTTTTTGTGTAAATTCAGGCGAACCTGAGTGAATAAATTCCTGGCAGGAATGCCGGGGAATTCGTATTGAGCGGAACGTCTTGTTTCACTGCCGTAATGACCGACAAAGAGCGACTAAAGAGTTAGAAACAAGTAAAAAAATCCCACAAACTCGGGAACCCAGCTACTAAAATAGATGATAAATAGGGGGAAAAGTACCCGAATAGAACACTCGGGTTTCTATACGTGAATAGCTTTGAAATGATGGTTAATAGTCAGTCTGAAACAGAAATATTTTATCTGTAAGCTATGATCTAGCTAGTCGTAGTGGAGGCTCTTTGTTTATTATCGCCGTTGCATACTGTGCAAGAGATCAGAATCCATTTCCCGAATCAATAAGTAAAAAATACGGCTGTGTTGGATTGGTTCGCAACTTACGAATATGTAATGCAAGATACATAGTACCGGCCAAAATAACACCTTCATGTTTTTCAGCATAACTTTCAGTAAAATAAATCAAATGCGCTCAAAATTAAGCAGTATATATCTGGTTTTTACGGAACTTCACAGATGACATTACTAGTTCTTACAAATACTAATTTAAATAATACCTTGCTGAGGCTTTATCCTTTTTATGCAGTTATTATTTCGGGCTGGAAGCAAAGTCAAACGCACAATAGTTTAGTTTAACATCTCTAAATGAACGGTAACTAAATTTCGAAAGCGTTTAGAATATCCATTAACGCTACCCAATGTTTAGAAAAAGAAAAGCAGCAGACCACGTTGTACTACCATCCTACATCTCAGTCCTAATAACCATAAGGGCAGGGCTGGTCGTATTTTTCCCACCCAAAAAAAAAAACCATGAAAACTCAATAAAACCCACATTAGCTATTTATGTGTTTAATTGCAAAATGATGGAGTTTTTCGCACTAGAGATGAAGATCACATATAATTTTTTTTCTAATTCCTCTGAAATTCTACATTTACAAGAAAATATAATAGATTATAATATTGAAGTTAGCTATCACTTATTTGCATACGAAAACAGTGCCAGGCTATTACTCCAGTCAACGAACGCTCAAAAGGAGGATGTAGAATACATGGAGGGTGTCATACTTTTTTACTTCAGGGCTTTGTTTGGAGTTGTTATGAGGTAAACATACTAAAAGTCCCCGGACATAGTAGGTGAGCGGGGTGCAGGAGGGGACCGAGAAGGTATCTATTTTTTTTTTTTTTGCTTATATCTTGAAGACTATGCGCTTTATCCAAAAAATCGTTATATACAAACTTTCCTACGTTTTTGCTTTTTTAAGTTTTTTTCTATCTTTAACCGTTTATGAAATATCGCTACCAAAACCGCAAGTTTTCTAAAAAAATATTTTGCCTGGCGTTTTTCGTTAAACTTTTCTCTCTAGCACCTTATCTCTTCGGTTTACAGAAAAATTCCCAGAAAAGAAGTTGTAGAGGATAAAATTTTCTCCAAATTGGTACATACACTTTTTATGTTATCTTCAACCGATCAACAGTTATGGCAATTTAAATATTTTGGGTAAATTTTCAGATTCCGCTGGAAAACTATACATTTAGAATAGGGGCCTCGGGTATGCGCTTTTAAAATGTGCGTCTGCGGATTTTCTCTTCGGATTATGTTCACAAGGTTGTTAGAGATGTTTTTATCTTGGTCACATGATCTGTAGCCCGTCAGTTTTTTTTTTTCAAAATGGCCACCAAACATATGTCCGTTTTAATGCATTATGTTAAAGTAAAAATAGGTAATTTATGTTGAATAATATGATGTTTGGTATCAAATTAAAACTCTAAGTACTGCCAATTACTTTACAGTGTTAATTGTGTAAATAGATTTGCATACAGAGTGATAAGCGAAAGTCCGGCACCAAAACTATTTCGTTTATTTTAAGTTTTTGAAAGATATAAAAAAATGTTAACAAGCGAAGTTATACTAGACAAAGGGGCTCATAAGCTGATCGTAGTAAGAATTTTATATCACTTTCGGTTTTGGCGAAAATGGTACAACTTTGCTTGCTATATTTTATTTTATATAGAATTATATTTATACATATTCTAAAAACAAATGGTCGCTATTTTGATATGGTTAAAGTAAAACTATTCTGTTTCTATCGTTTTGAAACTAATTTTATGCAAATTCTGACAAAAAAATACCGATTCCCTATGATAAATTCAAAGTTGTTCCCATTTCCGCTAAAACCGGAAGTGACACAAAATTATTGTTACGATCATCTTATGAGCCTCTTTGTGTAATTTAATTTTGCTTATTAACATTTTTTTATATCTCTCAAAAACTCAAAATAAACGAAATATTTTTGGTGCCGGACTTTCGCTGATCACCGTGTATGCATATCAATTTACATAACTAACACTGTAAAGTAATTGGCAGTACTTAGAGTTTTAATTTGATACCAAACATGATATTATTTGACATAAATTACCTATTTTTACTTCAACATAATGCATTAAAATGGGCACATGCTTGGCGGCCATTTTGAAAAAAAACTGACGGATTACAGATCACGTGACCAAGATAAAAATATCTCTAAAAACCTTGTAAACATAATGCGAAAAGAAAATCCGCAGACGCACATTTTAAAAGCGCATACCCAGGCCCCTACACTAAATGTATAGTTTTCCAGCGGAATCTCAAAATTTACCCAAAAATTCAAATTGCCATAATTTTTGATCGGTTGAAGATAACATAGAAAGTGTATGTACCAATTTGGAGAAAATTTAATCCTCTACAACCGAAGAGATGAGGTGCTAGAGAGAAAAACGCCAGACACAATATTTTTTTTAGAAAATTTGCAGTTTTTGATAACTGATTTTCATAAACGGTTAAAGATAGAAAAAGACTTAAAAAATCAAAAACTTGGATATTTAGTCAGCTTTCATTTTGTATATAATGATTTTTTTGATAAGGCGCATCGTCTTCAAGATACATATAAGCAAAAAACCAAAAATAGATACCTTCTCGGCCCCCCCTGCACCCCGCTAACCTCTCATGTCCGGGGACTTTTAGTATGTTTACCTCCTAACGACTCCAAACAAAGCCCTGAAGTCAAAAATTATGACACCCTCCATGCATTCTACAACCCCTTTATTGACTGGACTATATGACTGAATGGCTATGGTAACTTTTTCGCATAAGTGCGAGAAAGTGACAGATAAACGCATTAATGCAAAAAAGAACATTGTATTGACAGTTAAATGAATTAAGTATGTGTTTATGTAAATTGATAAGGTGTATTAATATAAAAAAAAAAATATAAAAGACCAAAAAAATACCGAGCCGGGTTTAGAAAAAAGTACCCCAAGTTTTGCCAGCCCTGCATAAGGGCCCGTTTAAAGGGAAGATAGAAGATCTTTAAGGGCTGTAGCTCAGCCCCGCCCCGACATTTTAAAATATATTATTGTAATTTTTATTAATTAATTATTTTTATTTTTTTAGGGTTCCTAGTCCTATGTATCAGGTGCTATTAATGCGGTCCTGCTTGGTAAACGCCCTCAACGGTACAAAAACGAGTAATAAACCGTGATGATATACTCGTATTTATATTTATCTAAATAACTCCTAATATAAGGTACAATACATGAAACTGAACATTATAACATATTTGCAACTGTTGACCTTTGCTTCTTTTAAAATTTCAAATACAAATATTAGACTTCATATTTATAGTCGATAGGTCTGTTCGTTTCGCTATTTTGTGTCTACGGTTTACTGCCGCCTCCATACAAAGAATATGGGCGCGGCAGTAAGCCGTAGACGCAAGGGTGCGAAACGAACAAACCTATTATTATTCCAGCTTTCTTCTCAGATCGACACCACATGTTAAATTAGATGTTATTCATATTATGTTGAATTTATTAGAATGTTAATTTTTTGATTAAAATGTTTTAGTTATTATTGTTATATAGTATTTCAGTTATTATGACGTAACGAAAATAATAAAACCTAACATTATAACACTAACCATGCCCGAACAGAATTAGAACTCGAATTCGAACCTTACACTTTTAAATGGTAAAGCGATATAGTTGCCTCTAGAAATAAAATGTAAAACTGTTCGCTTTAGATGTTATATTTATACAATTTTTTATTAAAATAGTAGGTCTGACATATTAGAATAATTATTAGTATGCCTACTTGTTGCGTTTTATTAGAATAGGGCGTAACTTAACCCTTGCACATGGGGGTGTAAAATAAATTCTAATTACCAATGCTGCCGCATTCCATTCTAATCTCGTGAAGGTATGGTGAATATATGCGAATGTTAACTGGAAGTTCCGGCTTTTTACGTGCTTATTATGTTTGTTTTACCCTTTCTTTAAAGGGATAATGTTTATAGGCTTTTAACGCACCGCAACCAAAAAATATGCGCACTTTCTTTTTATTACGAAAATTTTGGAGATTTTATGGAGCGCAAGATTTCCTACATTGTAAATAAAAATATAGGAATACTAACACTAAACGTAAAATGAATAATGGAGTAACTTTTTGTAATTTAAACTACACAAAGTTATTTACATTAAATATTATACATTATATATATATATATATATATATATATATATATATATATATATATATATATATATATATATATATATTATAATATAAATTATTGTTATCGTGCTAATCGTCGCACCTTTTTAGGTTTCATAATTATTTTTTATTTTAATAATATTGATGATCAATAAATGAATAAAATAATATTATTTTCTTTTCATTTTTTTTTTATGAAAATTCATAACAAGTATCGATCAATGAAAATCCGGTTTAGGATTGGTTTGACATCATCAGTACTACCCAGTGGTACTCAATCAATTGAATTTCATGTGATTTTTATTTACCTCTTTTCGTATTTGTTAAAAATTTAAATACCTATTAAATTTTTTGAATTAAGAGAAATTAGTAAAAAATAATGAAAGTAGATGCTTAATAATGAATATTAATAAAGAAATAAAATTATATAATTGAAATACTTTGGAAATATGAGGGTTTTTTGTTTTAGCAGCTCGTCACTCATATAAATCTATATATACTCGTATATATATATATATATATATATATATATATATATATATATATATATATATATATATATATATATATATATATATTATTTTGATTGTCCCAAAGACCACCTATAAATATATAACGAATACCGAGGTAGGGGGTGAAGTCTACTACCGATGGAAGTAGACAAATTCAAATAGCGGATACGTAGCTACCAATCCAGAACTGCAATTCCCAAACAGTTTTTATTTGAATTTCTTGCATTAAACTTAATAATTTTGATACACTTGTAATTATAAAGCATGTAGACTTGTACAGTGTTAGAATATTAATTTGTTTTTTATAAATATAATTTAAAAATAGCATACATTTATATTTTCAAACTTCGGAGGATTACTATTATTACTCGCTTATTAATATGAATTTTTCACCAATAGTCTTAGTTTTACTTATACTTTCTGATGAAATTATAAAAAAGTGGTGGAATCTCCTAATCTTTTTTGGAAATTAGTTAAATATGTCCATACATTTTGACAACCTTTTTGACGTTTCCGTGGCACTAGTAGGCTTGTCATGTGTTATTGAACTAGAATAATTTAGTTTCAAACTTTGTTTTGAATACTTTGAGAATTGTAATTCTTTATTTTATAAACTCTTATATATAAAATGATTTCAGATTTTGTTAAATTAAATTTGTATCCATTATATGTCGTCTTTCTGAATTAATGTTGAGAGCGGACTTTCAATGTTTAGCCAGTGAGAAGCTTGATTTCAAAACTAGTCCTGATGACGTCACGAATTTTATAGCGTTTTCCATTTATATATTTAATTTTACACTTAGTGCAGACAATCACGTCATGCCCGGCACTAGTTGTTACAACCGTTACAACTCGTGCGAATACACTGGCAAGAACTGACGATCGTAGGAAGTGCAAGAAGGTGCACACAAAGTAAAGTTCAGTTCACTCGAAAAGTATAAATGGAATACGTAAAACTCAGTTAATGCGCACTGATAATATAAATGGAAAACAATTTATGCACTCAGTAAAAAAAAGTGCGCACAAAATATACAAATGGAAAACGCTATTATAAACCTTAAATAAACTTTTAATAATTCTTCTTAATTATAGAAAATATAAATTATATTTTTCATACAAATCTATCAAAATTTGATTATGGTGGATAGGCTCATTAAATTCTAAATTGGTACTTGTAGAAATAAACCAGAAAATATCTCGATTAGAATTAATTTTCAAATTAAACATCCTATATTTATTAAAATTTAAAAAGAACAAGATATTTGCTATCTAATAGTATAAAAACAAGCATAATGTTACATTGTTGAAATGCAGAAGGTTTTGCAATCCATTTTTTTGAATAAAACATATTCTAATAATATTATATATCGTTAAATAACAGGTGTAATAATTAAATATCCGTAAATGTGATCAAATTTTCTGAAAAAGTTTGCCTAAAAAGTATTGAAATACATTTCTTTTAATAATATGACAAATGATTGTGTATATACTGTTACAGTAAATTTCGTGAACATATTAAATTTGAATAAATATAGTGGTTCTTCACTTAAAATTTAAAAGTTGCTATCAATTACTACTAAACCGTAAGTAATAATATTTAGCTACTTAATATACCACAATTTATATTATATTTTTAAAACCGCTGTAGAAGTAATAATAAGGAAGATATTTGCTGGTTTATTTATATAATATTCAAAGTATACAGTAAAATTCTACACATAGTAAGTAATTGCTAAACGACGTGATGATATATTTATTTTTTGAAGCATGTTACCCCTTGTAAATTAAATGAAAATATGAACCGTATAATGTAATCATTTTAACAAATTCAGAAGTAATCCAATAATTTTTATACGGCTATTAAATTTCACCCGCCCTTGTAAACTTTCCTTAAGCTTTAAGTGTCCCTTAAAAACTATCCTCTCTGCGCTTTTCATTTGTAATAATCATCCTTGCGTTTGATCAATAAAAATTCAAATGTGAACTTTCATTCTTAAACTCTCCTGTCTTTGTTTATGATTTGTGCGTAATGTGACGCTACCCTGGCTGATGACGCATTAAAATGAGTTTCACAGAAGGGAAAATCACCACCGGGAGATGGGGAAAAGTGGGGAAAGTTTCCAAGTCGCGGAACTGTGGCTCTCAGGCGGAAAATTACACCAATTCCAAATGTAATTACCGCCGGATGACCGATGACAACTATTATTAAGATTAATAAAGACTTGGAAGAACCACCCACATAAAGAGTTTTTTATCCTAGATGACGTCATAGTCAGGATAAAGGATTTTATGGTTAAGGTTAACATTATGACCTTGTCTAATTTAACCTACTTACTATCTCTTATAAGGTGGTTATCGAAATCTCCATGTTGGGAAAGTTATCCTGCATAACTGTATATTAAATTCGTCTTTAACTAAAATAGGGTATAGGGTTCCTTGAATTCGCCATGAGATCAATTATTTCTTTTGCCTAATTCAGGATATAGACCGGGCGCCAATAAACATTCCGTTGGAAAAACCCGGTGGATTCATTCTGATTCAAGATTTAAATTCAGAAAGACCTAAAGAATGAAATTCTGAATGTTGCCGGACAAAATCAGTGGTCATTTTTTTTATATAGGAGCTGTAGGAGTTATTGATGAAATCACTGTAACAGTCAAGAAAACGTTGTTTATTACTTTTAAAAAGTTATTTCTGTAGGATATGAAATTACAAACATCACGAATATTATAAAATACAAATTTAATATGGTAAATAATCCGCGTGCCTAAGTATTTGGTCGCGAATCTGAGGAACCAGGTTCAATGCCGACCGACGCCAAAAAGTAATATTTCTAATTTTAAAAGGTACAAAAGTGACTCCTGTGGTCCACTCTCCACACCATCAATGAGTGCCCGTGAAGTGACGCCTGGTAAACGCCAGCATGGTTGCCGGATGCGACCGGTTTCTTTGTTTCCCCCTCCGCAGCAGTTTATACCAGCTCCAAAGTATTGCAGCGGGCTATATTGCAGGTACCCGATATGGTTTAGAGGTTTTAGTTATAAGAGAGTTAGAGTCAAACTAGATAGCGTGATTGCTTAAATTCTAATAGTTGTTCCAGAAAAGCACATTGATGATAAAAATTTCTTAAAGGCCTAGTATATTATATTTAAACAAGCCTGTGTTGCTAGATCATAGCCCATCGACTCCTTCCGTCTATTTTAGTCCAGTGAACACAGGTCGAAAAAGGGGGTTACCTTACAAAAGGTCGGGCAGTTCTGAATTTTTGATATGTTGTATAGGATGGTTGGTAAATGAGAAATCCAAATTTCCACAACCCCCTTCCTCCGCTTCCTCCGCCATCTTGTAAAAATCACCATAAATCGGCACTTTTTTCAGTTTGTCGCCTATAACTTCAATCTGGTGAATTTTAGCAAAAAAAAAAGTTATTTGCCGACTTGTAGAGAATGTAATTTTCTAAAAATTTAGTACGAAAAGTTTTTTTTCACGATTCATAGCAACGGAGCTATGAAGCTCCCAAAAACGGCAACAATTGTGTACTTAGCAAAATTTTGAGTTTCCACTTTACATCGCAATAACTCGGTAACACTTCATTTTAGCGTAAGAGTCTTCATAATCAGTTTTGTAGAGAATTTAATTACCTACAAAATTCATTTATCAATTTCTTTTTTCAACCAATGCAACATAGTAGGAGTAAATTTACAACTTTGGTGCAGCAACAGTCTTTGGCTCATTATTTCTAATTATACAACTATTATTTCAAACGGAATATCCTATATTGATGCAAAATAAACGTAATTATGTGATGGTGGGGACTACTAGTAAAAACTGTTATAAAACTTCCTTCTTTTATTTGCCTGCGAGATCTTTCTACTACTCTTCAGGTCGACGTGACATATTTGTCGTTTATTATATATATATATATATATATATATATATATATATATATATATATATATATATATATATATATATATATACATATATATTCTAAGACTAATTTTCTAAAACTTGGCCATATTATGTCTTTTGTCAAACCAATAGTGGTGGATTTGCGCCGCTTTCAACAAGGCAATAGTAGCGATCTTAGATAAATATTGAGGTTTTTCCCATTATCATAAAATTTCATTATAGTTTTAGTTGCTGTACTCAGCTCTACACTGACGGAATGGAGGAAATATAGAGTACATAGTTTACCGCGAAAATGAAATTATGAATTAGATTTAGAATGTGTTGTTTTATTAACCGATGGATACTATGCATTTCCTAACTGATGTTCGTCGCATCCGTATTACGTTAATTTCGCATCATAAAAACAAGTATAGTGTCAAAAAACGGAGAGACAACGTTGCTACTCTAAATTTAAAAAAAAACACTTTCTCGGTTTTTTGATAAATTTACTTCTACTCCGTCGCATTGGTAATAAAAAATATTGACACATGGATTTTGTAGGTAATTAAATTCTCTAGATTGATTATAAGGACTTTTACGCGAAAATGAAGTGTAACGGAGCTATTACGATGTAAAGTGGAAAGAAATTAAAAATTTTGCTAAGTACGCAATTTTAGTTTCACAGCTACATTGCTATTAATCTGACCAAAAAACCTCAAATATAAAATTTACAGGAAATTTTGTCCTCTACAAGTCGCAAATAACGTTTTTCGCGCTAAAATTCACCAGAAAGAAGTAATAAACGAAAAACTGAAAAAGTACCAATTTTTGGTTGGTAAAATGTGCATAAAGAAAATATGAAAACGCATGTTTCGCGGTAATCTGTGTATTTTATATTTTCTCAATTTTGTAACGGTGGACCTGAGTACAGCAACTAAAACTATATAATAAAATTTTATGATAATGATTTATTTATAGCTATGAAAAATGGAAAAAACCGCAATATTTTTCTAAGATCGCTACTTTTGCCTTGCGAGCGGAGCAGATCTACCACTACTGGTTTGACGAAGAGACATAATATGGCAAAGTTTTAGAAAATTGAGTCTTAGAATATATATATATAATAAACGGCAAATGTCCCATGTCGAGTTAAGAGCACTAGAAATATCTCGCAGGTAAATAAAAGAAGTGCTGTTTTATAACAGTTTTTACAAGACTTCACTGACGTTCACCAACACATAATTACGTTTATTTTGCATCAATTTAGGATATTCTGTTTGAAATAATAGTTGTATAATTAGAAATAATGAGCCAAAGACTGTTGCTGCACTAAACTTGAAAAAACATACTTTTCGTTTTTTTTTTTTGTAAATTTACCCTTACTAGGTTGTATTGGCCGTAAAAAGAATTGATTTTGTAGGTAATTAAATTCTCTACAAGACTGATTATGAGGACTTTTACGCTAAAATAAAGTGTTACGGAGTTATTGCGATGTAAAGTAGAAAGACCACTTTAATATGTTAAGAGTGAGGAATATATGTTGCTCCTATGATGTCAGGTTAGTAAGAATGTTGTTGAAAGAGAGAGTGATTATTTTTTGGTTGATGTTATTTTTATTCTTTCGGGCTTGTGCTAACCCCTAAGTAAGAAATGCATGATTTTATGTATGTATGTAAGTGGAAAGACACTCAAAATTTTGCTAAGTGCGCAACTGTTGCCTTTTTGGGAGATTTATAGCTCCGTTGCTATGAATTGCGGAAAAAAAAACTTTTCGTACCAAATATTTAGGAAATTTCATCCTCTACAAGTCAGCAAAAAACTTTTTTTCGCTAAAATTTACCAGATAGAAATTATAGGCGAAAATCTGAAAAAAGTGCTGATTTATGGTGATTTTTACAAAATGGCAGAGGGAGCGGAGGAAGGGGATTTGTGGAAATTTGGATTTTTCAATAACCAACCATCCAATACATCATATCAAAAATTGAGAACTACCCGACCTTTTGTCGGGTAAAATCCTTCATTTACTGGACTAGTATTAAGTTATATCTCTTAAACATTATGATCAAAAAAGATATTTTTATTTTAATATTTGTAATTTATATATCTCTATAAACCGAGATGTTTTTCAACAAGATGGGATGCACTGTTTTGAAACTACCGTGATAAACATGACATTTCCTTTTGCTTTATATAGGAAACACGTACAAAAAGTGCTATCTTTGATTGCATTTATCTCAATTTGAGATAGTCAATCGATTTTTACTAATAAGAAAATATGTAAATATTATTGTTCTGTACAATAACTAGTCACTGAGGGAGCAAGCTAGCTCAACTTGTTGCCGGTCCCAAGCCCGAGTAAATGGTGAGGATTGGTGGCATCCGACTGTAAAATCTTCACCAAAACCAAAGACGGAAAGTATAGTATCGGAAAGTGGTATAAAGGCTAGGATGTTCCTCGCAAGTGACATGCAGATGCAGCCTCGTCTGACCCCAGTGCCAAGTCGGTTAGGACTACATATCCCGCTATGGACGGTCAGGGTTAGAGAAGCCAGTCCATTACAACTCTCAATGTCGGAACTATGAAGAAGGGCAAAGAGAAAGTGGAAGGACTGTGACGCAGAAGACTTGAGTGAGAAAGGACAATGTGAAGAAGATGTGTTGGGCAGGAATGATTGGAGAAGAGTAAGGAACAGCGACCCCTAAGGAGAAGAAAACGCTACCTTAAACAGATAAGTTTTGATAATCATTATGAATACATTTACAAAAAGAGATACAATTTAAATCATTTTTTACAACTACAACACATTATTCTGCAGTCTGAATTACATTTGCAGGGCCTAATTAAAAAGTCAGGCAAAGGATGTTTTATTATTTTGGTCAGGTGCAACTTGGCATCTCGTAAATCATAACCGAATTGGAGAAAGTTCAGAGACTCGAACAGTGGTTGTGATGATATTTTCCATAAATATGTTTGGACTGCAGCTCTTAAACAATGTAAAAATAAAGCATCAAAAGTACATATAATTTTTGTTAAATTTAAATTTAACCCAATATTACGGGTAATCAACTTGTAGCGTAATTTATCTGATGTGATTTTTTGTTTGACAAACAAATAAGTGCAGACTTTTTCAATCTTATGAAAGTGCATCGGAGTTTCTGGGTTATTTCCAAAGTAGAGAGAGCATATTCAACAAATACTTCTGATGAAGTATTTAGACATTACTTTTTAGTTGCTACCCGGCTTGTCGTGTCGCAACAAGTTAGAGTACGTAACGTAGGTAAAATATTACTAATATTTTCGTTAAGTGATTCAGCTGCTAAATGACACCTTAAAATTCATTCATTTTGCGCAACTGTGTGGAGGTTGCAAGATTGTAAGAAATATTTCTATTTTAAATGTTTTTTTGACAATTTATTAAGAATTGAGGCATCTTGAAATCTTTCTCACTTACATTTGTTTCCTCAGCAATCTAAATAAGCTATCACGCTATTTAGTTTGACGTTATGTGAAAACTCTCTTATAACTAAAACGTCTAAACCGTAACGGGTACAATATGGCCCGCTGCAATACTTTGAAGCTGGTGTAAACTGCTGCGGAGGAGGAAACAAAGAAAACGGTCGCATCCGGCAACCTTTCGCGTGTTTACCAGGCGTCACCTCACGGGCACTCATAGTTGGTTGCACAAAACACCAGTGAGTTGAAGGCAAGACAACGAATAGCGCAAGTGCATGCGCTGCAGTCACATCAAAATTGTGACCACTTTGTGTTATATGCTACGTATACGAGCCCATCCGTCAGACAGGAACAAACAAATTGTAACTTTGAGAAGACAACCGCAACCCTATTTATTTACACACGGTCATTGACCAAGGCATCAGTCTAACAGCGGATAGTGACAGCTTAATTTCGGTTGTGTATATATCATGGCTATTCAAGAAATTAAAAACAAAAGCAATAATGCATTAAAAGATGAAAAAAATTCAAAAACAAAGAAAGATGGGCGTAGGGAAGTGCATCGTTATAAGATGTATTGCTGAATTGGACCACGATTTATTTAATCTAACATATGTAATAAACATGAAGATTAAAGCTCGTATCCTGGATATATTGACATATGTCGAAATAACTGATTTAGTACAGTCATTAGGTAGTTTTATCCTGCAAAAGGTCGGATATTTCTGATTTTTGGATATGTTACATATTGAGAGGTCCTAATAAAAAATACAAGTTATTTTTAAATTTGTTGTGAATGAAATTCCCTACAACTTTCTTTTAAAACATTTTTTTGTATAACCAATAGATAACGAGTTACAGCGCTCCAAACAGAGCAAATTTTTGAAAATTTACTTTATGCTTCATTTGAACCGTTTTGTAATATATATTTTTAACTTTTTACGTATTTATTATTATTCATTAATTATCATTATTTAAGTACTATATATATATATATATATATATATATATATATATATATATATATATATATATATATATATATATGTATGTCGGAGATTGTAATATCAAAGCATGTCGTAACGATCATTTAATGAATCAAGTATTAAATGAATCACTTATAATCTTTTAATTGTATTGTCGTAATCGAAACGTCAAGCATTCTTGGCTACAATGCTTGGATGGAATCAGTGTGTAGCGGTGCTCAGGGTGAGTGCATGTCCGCCTCGCTGAGATCATCACGTTTATATTATCGCTGTGGTTCTGAAATAGTGTTGGTCGACATAGAGTTTGCCAGTGATACTACCCCGCGACATCAGAAGTGGGATTCGCCTGCGGCCCACAATATTGTATGTGGGTTTGTGTTCTGTTGGTGAATTATAAAGTGAAGTGTAGGGCCAAGCAGATTAAGATGGAAAGGCCGTCTAGCAATTTTTGCAGGTTTTCATCATAGGGCATTGACCAGTAACAAGGATTCCGTCTGTGTCCCACCCAGAGAGTGGTGACGCAATTACAAGAGCTCGTTAAGTAGAACCGTGAGTAATGAGTACTGAATTTATGTTAAGCGGTCTTCCAATACTGGTAAGAGATTTTATTACAAAGCTCAAGATATCGTTGTGAGCTATGTTGGTGGCAATTGGGTTACTGTTGTAATAAAAGCAATTCGGTCAGTTGCTTGCTGAGAAACGAGAGACGAAGTTGAGTTTGTTGTTTATGATATTGTGATGGCCGATGATCCGGATTACCGATCTCCATATATGTTATTTAAGATATTATTCATTACAGTAGGTGATCCTGGCAGTTGTTATATTTTGATTGATGTTTTGTCATTGAGCTTGTATGACGTAATAAGTATTTCATTTTTGGTAGCTTGATTCTACTCCTTTACATCGTCTGCGACGTGACAATATTATTAAACTGAATGTAGGTCAAGTAGTCACAGATCGGGAGTATCAACCAGTTTGCGATTTAGTTAGTTATTTGTGAAATAACAAACGAACTAATACAAATTCCTTAAAGCGTTTCGGTATGTCGAGAAAGATTGTAAAATGTTTTTATTGTACAAGTTTCGCAAACTAACAGACACGTTGAGTAGGTACACTGCAACCTCGAGGCACCTGATATATCGTTACTTACTTTTTATCCAGATATGACCGATGCGGGTGCAGAACCATGGTGTACCGAAATAGAAACTATAACATTAAAATTTCACTGGAGATCTTCAGGGAAGATAGTTAAAGGTGGAAATATGTTAGGAAACTATGCTAAAGATTAATATTTTATTAACTGCAGATAAAGTTTACTGAGCTACAAATTGTAGATAGATGATATTGTTATTATCATTATTAGGTTGAGGGCTTTAAGCGCTGGTGACTTTTGTCACCGCGAGTAAGATCTGCTGTAGCGTGTTTTGACTGAATGTCTGGAAGCCACTCCAAAGTTTTGATGAACTGAAATTTGGTATTTTATAGAACAATGACTAGTAAAGATACTTGTCATAATTCAAAGTCCCTTTTGTTGAGAGCTAATAGCAGTTTAACGTTTATCGTCGAGGGTGAAATTAATATCTCCAGGCTATGAATTATGGCTTTTCAAGTATCCACAGGAAGTGCCTAAGACTCACTACGGTACCCAATTTAGCTTTGATTCACAAGTGTAAGCAGCCTGGTTATCTGACGTTAGGTAGATTGCTTCTCCTTTGAGAGCTTGTTTAAGTTTATTGAGCACACAGATTTATTGCTTGAGATATAATGAAACCGTTGTGTATGGATTCCTTTATTTGGCAGCACGGACCAAATAAAATCGATCCGTTTCTGCTGACTCTAGTTTAGAAATATCCGTAAACCAGGACAGATAGTCTATTTGGAAGAGTGGCCTTACTACTGTCCACCGAAGGCGATTACCAAAAACTCTCTTGTGTAGCTTTTTGTTTTAGAAATTATGAGTGGCCTACGAGATCTCCAAACTTGAAGTGTTTTGTCTTGCAGAGTGCAAAGACGTTGGCCCCAGAATCAATTCCATTACTGCACTTGGACAGGTATTTATAGCGCCTGTGGTATGTGATACAAAGAAAAACTCTCGTTGCGCTTCCACAAAGACGCTTGTGCTGTGTTTTGTTACATTTTGGCCGCCATACTAACGCTGCATGAGTGATCATTGGTCCAAATACGGTGATGTATGGCCAGTGGTTCGTTTCTGCCTGCAATATCTAGTTTTTGCTAGAAGGACAGCGGCTTGTGTCCGAGGCTGCTACGGGATTTGTTTTGATGATTTTGTTAATGTATAAATTGCATGTAGACTTTTGAATATTCAGGTTTCAGGTATCTGCGTTGACATTAAGGGTAATGTGATTGAAGTGAGAGATCGATGCATTGGATCAGTTACCGTACGATGATGCTATTTGGGAAAAATATTGTTGACAGTGGCGGGAGAGCTGTAATTATGGACGAAGTCTGTACCAGTCTGTCTCGAAGTAATGAGCCAGAATGGGCGAGCATCCTGCCTAAGATCTACGAATGAGGCGATGTGTAGCACTGATAGTGAGAGAATGTATTGGATGTACCGTGTTAGCGTGAATAATATAGCGCTGTGCAGACAGTTCAAATCTGAGTGAATCAATTGTTCATGGTATAATTTGTACGAAGTTATTCAAGTTCCTGCACGTCCATGTTCCAAAACCCTGAGTCGTTACGGATGGAACTTTCATGAATATTGAAATTTAGGTACAAATATGGTAGTGGTTTGAAATAGTCCCTGAGTCTATTCCCAGAACATACTATGACTTTATTAAATTTCCGGTGAGCATGGTCGTAGCTATAAAACTTGGCGTTTTGGTTTTGATGAGGCTGTGGCCGATCAGGCTCCTCGTGATTGTTTTCGGGGTGACCATGCCAGTTTTGTCAAATTGTGAATTTGTTGAATGTTTAAATTGTGGCAAGCTAGATCATCCGCAGAGGAGTTGCACAGGACAGCTGGTGCTCGGACTGGAGCCTGCCACGTTTGCGAAGCCGACTGTTTTACTTGAAAAACAATTGAGCAACAGAAATTTGTCAGCCATTGGAAGCAGAGAAGTCTGACAAGACGGGACTTGCTTTTCAATTGTTTATCTTAATGTTTGGGACGCCTAAGTGCAGCGTGATGGACGCTGGAACAAATTGCTTTAAAATATTTTGATCGTATCCAAGGATAAATTTAATTGAAGAAAGTTCATCAAATGATGGATATAAAGGAAGATACAAAAATTGTTTCTACATCTCCTCTTGCAAACGTTTCAGTATATTATTTTACCTTCATCTGGTGCTACAATAAAAATATATGACACAAATCAACAACAATCATTTTCCAGAGTATAATCAAGCAATAATAAACAAGTTTAAATAAACAACAATTTTTTTTTAATAAAATACTTGTGAGGATTTGTAGGCCAAACGAGAAACATTATAAAAGACAGCATCACCTGTGACAGTGTAAGATCAACTGACTAAAACTTACTAACCTTCAATAAGAGCAAAAACCAACTTGTCAAAAATTAAACTAAAAAACACTAAGCCAAAATACAGTTAGGAACACGAAAAGAAGAACTATCTGTTTGAATTATTTAACAAATTTAGAACATTTTGATAGCTTTAAGCTTAAGCATGCCGGATTATTTCGATTTGGTATTACGTATTATTTACATAACACATGAATCCATGTTCTAATTTTTAAGTAGAGCGGTTCATGCGTACAATAATGAACCTTCTGGAGGTTGAGACCACAATTTAGTTAGGCTAATCGAGTGGATCGTTGAAAATCCACAGGGGTGACTAAAACTTTGAAGAACCGACAAACTTTTATAACAAAAGTGGCTAAGGAGCAATTGAGGCGTTGGTCTGGACATTGGACATTTTCGTTAAATTCTTTAGAATTATTAACCGTGATGGAAGATGACATGCTACTGGATGCCTCTGTCATGGTGTTTCGGTATGCTACTGTGATACCTCTGCCGAAGGTAACATGCTAACTAGGTGCCTCTGTCGTGTGGTTTTCCGAGCTGGTTAAGCGATGACGGAATAGTGTTCCATTGCTGGGTAAGCAATGACGCTGTGGTTTTCCGAGCTGGTTAAGCGATGACGGAATAGTGTTCCATTGCTGGGTAAGCAATGACGGTGTGGTTTTCCGAGCTGGTTAAGCGATGACGGAAGGGTGTTCCATTGCTGGGTAAGCAATGACGGTATGGTTTTCTTGCGCTGGTTAAGCGAAGATGGAATAGCGATCGATTGCTGGTTAAGCAATGATGGTCTGTCGCTGTTGGACAAACTATAACAATGCTTGAATACTGATATTGGTAGTCATGTATTTACTGGTGAAATGTATTGTCACAGAATTATGTTTTGTTTGACGTCTTGTAAAAAAGGCGTCCATTAAATAATTTAGTGTACTATAGCTAAATTTTGAGCTTAATATAAATGTGAATAAAGTTGTAACTATTTGAGCACTTATTGGTCAGAGATAGCCGAGCGAAAATACTGTGGATAAATTCTTTGTTTTCAGATAGTTCACACGAGGACGTGTGAAACGTCAGAATGGCCGTGTCGGAGATTGTAATATCAAAGCATGTCGTAACGATCATTTAATGAATCAAGTATTAAATGAATCACTTATAATCTTTTAATTGTATTGTCGTAATCGAAACGTCAAGCATTCTTGGCTACAATGCTTGGATGGAATCAGTGTGTAGCGGTGCTCAGGGTGAGTGCATGTCCGCCTCGCTGAGATCATCACGTTTATATTATCGCTGTGGTTCTGAAATAGTGTTGGTCGACATAGAGTTTGCCAGTGATACTACCCCGCGACATATATATATATATATATATATATATATATATATATATATATATATATATATATATATATATATATATATATATATTAATGTTTACCTTTTTTTCAATTCAAAGAGGTTTTATAGTCCAGGAACTTTTCGATTTTACCTCAAAGTAATTGCAACAAAAGCTTTTTTACGGAATCCTATCCAGAAAAATGCGCTGCATACTCGTAACATATCAAAATAGAAACGTGGGAACCTCCCGACAATTGGGAAAAATGGCGACATATTAAGGTTTTTGTCCATTTGCTTATAACAATTATGAAAAATATTTAAAATATTCAAAAACTAAATAATAGTACGTATTTAATATTTACTCTAATAGGTTTTACTATTTGTAGCAGCTTACAGTCGTCGTGTCATCAAAATAAAAATATCAACGTTTTCCTACAATTTTTTTAATTTTTCTTCCACGACTCTGATCCTGTTAAAACGCGGTTTAAAAATTTTAATTCAGCATGAAATTCTCTTTAATATCATGTTATCATGTATAACACGATTTTTACCGATGAACGATTTCACATGATATTCCTCAAAAATTTTAAACATCTAATAATCGGCTCATTTCTTATTTTTCAACAACCACTTCGACACTTAAGATACTTAAGATTATCTTTAATCGTGTCGAAATTTTGAATGAAGGAATGAATGAAAAATGAGCCAATTTGCAGATGTTTACAATTTTAGAGGCATTTTATGTGAGTTTAAGTTGTTAGTAACTCATAAATCGTTTATCGCTAAAAATCGTGTTATACATGATATGAAAAAGAATTTCTTGCTTAATTCAAATTTTCAAACCGCGTTATCGTATCTTTAACAGGATCAGAATCGTGGAGGAAAAATTAAAAAATGCAGGGAAAAGTTAAAAAAATTATTTTTAAATCATCGATAATTGTGGTTGCTCAGCAATGAGAAAAATATAAAATGTATTGTCAGCAATGAGGGACATATACAATTTATTGTTTTGCATCAATGTAAGCCAAAAGAAAACAGATACGAAAAGACTTGTCAAAATCTGATGTAAAAATATTAATCTTGAGTTACAATTGAAATGAATAAATTATGTTTTCTTTAATTCTATACTGAAAACTTTTGACTTTAAGTTAGTGCGAGTGAACGCGAAAAAATAAGTGCGTATGTAGACACAATAATTTACTTCTTTCTTCTTTCCATGCCACGACGAATGTAAACTGTTATAAATAGTAAAATTTATTAGACCAAGTATTAAATATGCAATAATATTTATTTTTTGAATAAATTGTTATGAGCAAATGGCCAAAAACCTAAATATGTCGCCATTTTTCCCAATTGGCGGAAGATTGCCATGCTCCGATTTCCGGAAAATTTTGATATGTTGTCCAGCGCATTTTTCTGAACAGCTTTCCGTAAATAAGCTTTTGTTGCAATTGCTTCGAGGTAAAATCGAAAATTTCTTGGACTATAAAACCTCTTTAGAATAAAAATAGATAAATAATAATTAATATACATGTATAGTTGTTAAAAAATAATTATTAATGAATAATAATAAATAATTTGCAAAAAAAGTACCAAAATATATAATAAAATATGATTAAATTTAGCATTAAGAAAATTTTCAAAAATTTGCTCTGTCTGAAAGGCTGTAGCTCGCTATCATTGGTTATAGCAAAATAATATTTTAGATGAAAGTTGTAGGGAATTTTATTCGCAACAAATTCAAAAATAACTATTTTTGCCCTAATGCTTATTGGTGAAGAGATATTTTTCGAGTAATTTTTACCAAGATGGCGGTGGTTCCCAAGGGGCTTTAAGGTCGAAACTTGTATTTTTTTATTAGGACCCCTAAATATACAATATATCCAAAAATCGAAAATACCCGATTTTTTGTGGAATTTTAAAATTTAATATTTTTTAATAACGTGGACATCTTCTGAAACCGAAGTAAAAAAATCTGATGTGGACACCACAAGACTTCCTTATACGCAAGACCAACATGAAATATATAGACCCAATTATGAAATATCACGTATTTGATGTAATTTGACATTAACATTATTTTTTTTGTACTTTTTTGTCCCAATCCACAGCAAGCTTTATTACAAAAACCAAAAAGTATATAATTTTTAAACTCACATACCTCGCTTATACAAAGGCTAATTTAATAATATTGGTTGTGCTAGGCGCAGAATTTAATTCTCTAAAACTATTATTTGAAGCATTTATTCCTAAAATCAAAATGAAACCATTTTATTCAAGAAAAACTGTTAATAACTTCAGGTAATGTCACTTCCGGTTAGCCTATTTCAACTAAAATCTACTTTGTTATTCCCATTGACATAGAAGTCTTATATACAAAATTTGAAAAGTTTTGGATTATATTTTAAAATAGTTTTTCTTTATAGGCTTCAAGTAAAGTACCACTTCTGGAAATTGTGTAATGACCAAAAAGGGAGGTGTATAACTAGATTTCATATTAGTCCTAAATACACAATTTCAACTTTCTATGGCTTAACGTTTTTGAGTTATGCGAGATACGTACGTACACACGTACGTACGTATACGTACAGACGTCAGGACGAAATTAGTCAAAATGAATTCACGATTACTGTTAAATATATTCGATATTGTTTCCCGCATTTTTTCGATTGTAAATTTATCTTTATTTATTGCAAAATGATGTCGCCACTAAACTGTCATAATGTGTATGATTGTGATTCATTAGTTACCGACATTGTTTTTCAAGCATAAAAACAAGTAGAAGAAATATGTGCAAATTGTTAAGTAGTAAAAGAGTAATAATTAAGAAAATGTCACATATTTTTATGTTCTAAAAGTCTTCTGTGGTTATCTAAATTTATTCTGCATTTTTTTTTTTCAATTTTTGGGTGGTTAAGGTCAATAAACCGTGGCATAAGTGTTACATGTACTTTATTTTTCTATTTTCAACGAGATAACCCTTAAAATCTACAAAACAATTACATTACTTCCTTTACTATTTACAAGGAAGTAAAAATTACTGAACGAGTCAAAGTACTATATATAGTATATAGCTATCAAATACAAACTACCCAAGTAACACTGACCGACGGTTGACCAAAAAGTGACGTCGATTATAGGTTGAATTTAAGTCATATGCGGCCGACTAATTTGACGTGGATGCGACGGCACTGCGACGTTGATTTTTGGTCTGAAATACGACTATTTAGACGTCTAATTTGACGGCAATGCGACGACACTGCGACGTTGGTTTTTGGTCTGAAATAAGACTATTAAGACGTCAGATTAGTGGTCGCTATGACGATGGATAAGCCGTAATGATATTTATGTTTTATTTATTTAAAAAAACATATTTACATTTATATACATACGACTGTGAAAAAGAAACAATTAATATCTGTTATATTTGTGGTACAAAAATCAAAGTTATTATTATATTGGAAATTTTAATTTTTGACATTTTAAACAAAATCAAATAGTGCTTTAGAAATAAATTTTAAATCTTACAAGATATGTTATTAAAAGAAAATGTATTAAGGGATCTTTGAGTTTCGTATTTACAACTTTCCTCTGAAATTAAAAGGTCGTAAAATAAAAAAAAATTGTATTTTCTACATGACAGATTTCCAAACAGACTCTCCATGAACAATACAATGACAATGCAGCATGTCACCAAGATGGCTACTGTTGCTTGTGTAGGCAAACATTGGCAAACATACCGATTGATGTTAAAATGTTGCGGTTTGTTATTGTTTTTTGTTTTATTAATATATTTTCATACAGAAATATTTTTTTTACACTGGAGAAGATGAGTGCCTTGTCTCAAAACGTGCTAATACACAGGAAGAACTCAGCTTATAAAAGTCTAGATATCAATTTAGAAGTGGGGTTAGGTTACAAAAAATCAAACGATGATATTTGTACCAATGTTTTTGGTTTTGTTATGGTAAAGGTATGTAACATTTTTGAAATTATACTTATTACTGTTTCTTTTGTAGACAACATTTTCAGAAGTTTATCGAAAATTGTTCGTAAACGTAGTATACAGCATATTAAATGGCATAAATGTACACACTGTATTTGTATTTTGTAGTAGCTTATGTTCTGAATTGACGACAGTGTAATCCGTGACAGTACCAGGTGAAAATTATCAAGTGGCTAAATCCATCAACTTAAAACAATGGCCATAGTAGAAGAAATTTAATTTTCTATTTTAAAATCTAAACATGAACTGGTTGGTAATATAAAACAAGACATTCGAGTAACAAGGCAAAGCAAAATTTTCTCATATTTAAGTGATTAACTGTTTATTTCATAATAATTACAAAAAAAAAATACTCTGAAACTAAAACTAAGTTAATGAATAACAAACAGTTATTATTTTATCTATTATTGTTACATATTAATTTAAATACCTGCTTGGAATAGTTACTGATAATTTTCCAGACGAAATTATATTTTTTGCTTTTAACAGCTAATGCATCCAATATGATCCGGAAATTTTGCTAAATTTTCATGTATTCTTGTAATCTCTATTTCTGTTAAATAAATGTACATTTAAGGTATTCTATGTAGGTTTAATATTTTATAGTATTTTTTATTTAAATTTTTGTCATACAATATCCTTCAAAAATAAATTGTTTATTTTTCCTTGTAATTTTTCCTACCTATTTAAGTTATTTTTGGTATATATCCGAGGTCTATCTACACGTCGAAATAATATCTTAAAAAGACGTCGAAACACCGCCTAAAAATGACGTGGAAACAACGTCTTAAAATGACGTCTAAACAAGTCTTATAATGACGTATAAACAAAATCTTAAAATGACGTCTAAACAACGTCGTAAAATGACGTCTTAACCACGTCTGAATATGACGTCGAAACTACGTCTTAAAATGACGTCGCACAGCTCCACGCTGAGACGTCTTCCGGACGACTATATGACGTGAATTAGGACGTCACAGTGACATCGATTTTAGGTCATTTGTGTTACTTGGGTACACATCCAATATAAAGAAACCTGATATACATTTCGCAGACCATTATACTAACTACTAACTTGATAAAAAAAAATTATATATCATTACAATATAAAACAAATAGGTATTATTCCTTATTTTCATTGTAAACATGATTCTTTATGAAAAAGAATAATTGCGTTAATTGATGAACTATAATTATAATTTATTAATTCCGTGTGATAATATGCAAAAAATTCATATGCATCGGTATGTAGGCAGGCATAGGCATTAGGTATAATAGTTAACGTATTGTGAATGAGTAATGAATAGGCACTCATAATTTAATTTATAGTTGTGTATTATCTCCAGCAGCATTATTAATATCAGGGGAGAATTATAAATCAACAGGGATGTTAAATTTCGCGAAAAGATAATCAATGGTTTAGTGCAGCTCAACAGCCAACACATTAGCATTCTGTTTTTCTATATCGATTTCCTATCAGGCGCTGATACTGATAAAATCAAATGACATGCATCAGTGTCGTTAAGACTTTCACAGAATGATATATTTCGTTTTCAATAAGACGGTATTGACACAGATACTGATATTGTCGAGCTCAGAAACTTTATAAATGTATACACGACACTCACAACAGCTTTATTAAAATTTACATGTAAATACGACATAAAATATTTCAAAAACATACCACCTGTTTCACTAACAATTTATAGTTACATTCTCTGTTTACACTTTTTACTTCAGATTTATCAATGTATCTTTAGTTTATAGTGAAATCTGTATATGTGTGTATAGAGCATTTCAAAACTATACAATATTAACTTTAAATATCAATAAGAAACCCACAAGTAAATAGGCACAAAGGTTACTTTTTAAAATGTCTGTAGCTCCACAGACAAGTACCACGCAAAATTCAGGAAGCAATATACAATAGAAACCCGTTTATCCGAACCCCGATAATCCAGACCATTTTTTTAATTATGTACCTAATTTCTATTTTATTTATTCACATCTATTTATGTCTTTTCGGAGAACAATTAGAAACGTAAATGCAGATGTTGTACGAAAATAACAATAAAAAATTGCATTTCATTCCTCTCGGAGAAAAGGAGCACTCTCTTCTTCTCTCGAAGTTCTTTTTGACTGACACGTTTTCATCCTACCTTCACTTTAAAAACTCAATCAGTCTGTTTTGGTTTGAATCTCACTAAGGCATGGATGTTTGTGTATCTGAACCCATTCTGTAATTGGGATTTTATCCTGTTGAGGGTTTAAAAAAATAGTAATAATTTAATGCTTAAAATATAAAACTTGTACCAATTTCTTTGTCTTTTTTAATGTGTTAAAAACACTTACTCGAAGGTGAATAACAAAAAAACGTGTATCTTAATTTAAAAGATATAATTAAATTGCAATTTGACACGAGATATTCTCATAAATGTTATCTGAAGATATCAAAGTTTTCATTCTTGAATCTTATTTCAGGAATGGAAATAAATTAGAAAACGGCGAATGACAATATGCCTTATTATCTTTTCACCTTAAATTCATTTGAAGATCAATTTTGACGACTTTACTTTTGAATTGAATAATTATCAGACATACGTATCTCTGTTCATAGCTTACTTCCACCAGGCGTGGTTTCATCACCTCCGTAATAATTAATTTCCTCTTTACATCTGTATTTGTTTATAGTTGTTGGATGCAAAATTTAATTCTTTAGCTAGTAAAATAAATTCTTATTTTATGCTCGAATTTCCAAAACTTTCAATAGAACTTGTATTCATAACCCAATCATTTAAATTCAAATTCGATTTTCCTTAATTTTTTAACCAGATATTTAAGGAAAGTTTCATCCAATCAACATGCTGCCATTTTCATTATTTCCACCCATTTATTTTACTTCTCGGAAACTTTTATCCTATTTCTGGTGTATACGACGCTAAATGAGACTGACTATCGTTCATATGTTGAGTAACCCAGTTGATCTCAAAGATGTCCATATTCCATTGTACAATTCACTCAACAAAAAATTGTTTCAAAAGAAGGTAACGTTATTTATTTATTTATTTTTGAAGTCACTTTTTTTCACTCATAAATTTTTATTCCCTTATACGATTACATTTACTGTGTCTACACAAATAACAACACGATATAAAAGGTAATTTCAGGTTTCGGTTTAAAACTAATCTTTATATCGATTTTCTGCATTGTATGGCTTTAAATGTTAACAATAAAAAGAATGATAATATAATATATAGTTCAAAAACTAGTTCAGTCTTAGCGTAACGCTTTTAAAACAAGAAAATACAATACCCTAGTAGAAGATTTAAAGGATTGCATATTTTGTTAATTAACTGTTTTCTTTTATATTTGTTAAATTACAGTTTCACCAAATACCAACGAACTATACTCGTACATCTTCGAATTCAAAAAACACATCCGGAAGTTATCAAACAAAATACCACGAATTAAGCAGCCAATACCAACACGCATACCAGATATATACAGATGGAACTAAAACCTCTGAAAAGACGGGAGGAGCAGTAGTCCCAATTCAGAACAAAACTACCAAACTACATCTTCCACATCAAACATCAAGTTATACAGCTGAAGAGTACAGCATCCTCTCTGTACTAAACCAAATAGAAAACAATCAGAAAATACATACACTTCACAACCAAAATAAAATAAATAAATAAATATAAATCATCACGGCATATTACCCATTGTTGGGTGTGCTAATCTGCTTTGTTGGTACAACCAATTATACAAAAAACACAAG
The DNA here is from genome assembly GCA_963082715.1 of Harpalus rubripes. Lineage (NCBI taxonomy): Eukaryota > Metazoa > Arthropoda > Insecta > Coleoptera > Carabidae > Harpalus > Harpalus rubripes. The sequence continues at coordinate 26,859,683 of OY720454.1, forward strand.
AACAAGTACACATCATGCAAATGAATAAAATAACGTTAATGTGACGAGGAGGCAGATCAAGCAGCGTAGAAAGCTATCCAAGAAGAAGGACCTAACCAGCTTCCCCATCCCCATCAGTTGACTTCCTCAAAAAGAAACAAACAAAGAAACACTGGGACGAAGTATGGTCAAATACAACAGCGAAACGAACAAATTTAAATATATAAATCCAGACACATCAAAATGGATTAATATGAACAACAGAAAAGACCAAATAAAAATTACTCGGTTACGAATACGGCACAGCAATATTACCCACATACACACATAATGACTAAAACAGAAGCAGTAAAATGTAACACCGGCAACGAGGGCCGGCCCGAACTATAGGCGAACTAGGCAGCAGCACATCCAGCATCAGTTAAAGGGAAGTATGTACAAATTATTTTAATTACAAGAGATGTTCAACTCAACCGGAATTTTTATTTTATTAAGAAAATCAAAAAAAAATTATCTCTTATTTCTCGACATAGTCCTCTTCTTTCGCGATACCCTTTTGGCATCTTTCCGCTAGCTTCTTGATTTTCTTTTCATAGAAGATATTGTAGTTGTTGCACCCACAAATGCACAGCTCGCAGCTTCGATAGCATTATTAGACTTAAATTTTTTGCCACATAGCTGTTCTTTCAAGGGATCAAACAGGTAAAAATCACATGGCGACAAATTTGAGCAATAAGGCGGATATGTTAAAACTTCTCAATGTTGGAGTAAAGCGGTGAAAACTCGAACTCGGTGGGTGGGCTTATGTTCTGGAGACAGTTGTTTGGGAATCCAGTGAGCAGTGATTTTATTTATCATGAACTGTGGTTTCTACACTTCCAACAATTACTGGAAAAATATCAGTAATATTTCTTACGGTTATTCGTCCATTTTCAACAATTAAACAGTGTACAAGGTATGCAAAATACGTGGCGTGTTAGATACACATTCTCTTTTCTGTAATGGTTTTTGACAACTTTGAATCGGCCGTAAATTAGAGTCTTGGATAAACATGTTTCTCCTAACTGTGCTGAAAGTATCAAAATTTCAAAAGGTTTTACCCATTCTGCAACTATGATTATTCTTAATGTAGCAGAACTTGAAACGTCCATATTTAATATTCAACAATTTTGTTAAACAAATGAATCACTGCTTATCTGGACACAACAATATGTCAAAAACGATGGCATTTTAATAAGAAAAAAGATCGATAACTTTGAGAAAATATAGATTTAAAAAAATTAAAATTCCGGCTATGAACTGAATATCCCTCGTAGATACATTATTTATGCATCCAGAACTGTTGCACGAAGCTATGAAGGTTAATTTTTTAAAAAAATTGCATAGTTTTTATTTTGTTTTCCCAATTGGGGCGTTAAAATTGAAATTTGCCTAGGGTGCCGAAAACTCTTGGGCCGGCTCTGTCTGTAACACCCAAATATCGACAGAACACATTCTAATACAATGTCCCAAATACGCAACACCGCGCACGTAAAACTACATACCACCAACCTTAGTAGACGCCCTGGGAAACAACACAAACCACCTAACCAATACAATAAACTTTCTCAAAGACAAAGACACCCAATTATTTCTACACAACACATAAGTACACTACAACACAAAATGTAATTATTTATATAATATATAGTGTATAAACCAAACTACTCTGTCGGGTATTATTTAATGACCATAGAAGTCGATCTAAATCTCTTATTTTCAATAAAAAAAATTCTTACAATAAACTCGTTCATATGCCTAAGCCTAGCAGGCGTTTATTTTAGTTTTATTCTAACCTCACCTGTTACCTTCGCAAATTATGTCTAGGGCTTAACAAAATTATGATCTTTCAAAAAGAAGTGTGTAAGAAAATTTAAGAAAGTCTGGTATAGGGAAGGAATTTGAGGAATGCTATATATATATATATATATATATATATATATATATATATATATATATATATATATATATATATATATATATATATATATATAAATTTATTAAAGAAGGAAGTAGTGAAATATTCGAATTTCAATAAAAATAAAAGGAAATTAATTTTGAGTATATAAATTTTTGATTTTAGAGAAATAAAAAAAATTTAAGATATTTGTTTTTTCCTAAAAATGGGAAAGTCGCTATAAATATAAAAATTCAAATTTTTATTTTTCTTTAGAATGAAATGATACGTACAGAGTGTAACAAGAAAACCGGGCCATAGGCGTTTAACATGGGAAAAAGTTTTTCCTTGCGGCAAAAGTGGCCTATTAATATTAGACAAAAATGCTTCAAATACATATTTTAGAGAATTAATCTCTCCATTTAATTCATTAATCATATTTTATTTTGCGCGTTCCGCAACCGAGAAAATTGCATTTAAAATTTTATTAAAGTTACTTTTTTATAGTGTCAGCCATGGTATTGTTTTAAGGCGTTTCTTATTCAGAGCGGTTACTTCCGGTTACACGGTAACCGCATTTTATTGAGCATCCTGGTTACTTGCGATCACGTCGAACGTATAACCGCGGTGTGTTGGACGGATGCATGTCAGGTTACTATAATTAACGCGTTTTTTATTCAGAGCGGTTACCTCCGGTTACATGGTAACCGCATTTTATTCAGCATACCGGTTACTTGCGATTTTGTCAAACGTGTAACCGCGGTATGTACTATTGCTGTCCTTGTTTAGCTTTCAAAACGCTGACATTTTTGCAGTTAATCAATTTTCAGTAAAAGTGTAAAAATGGAATCTGTCACATTTTTTGTTAATGTATTTTATATAACATATAAATATGCTTTAAATTAAATTTATCACGCTATGAGCAAGATAAATATTTGGCAAATGTCAAATAATTAATTTGACAGAAACATCTGTAGTAACCGGGTATATTTTATTCATACCGGTTACATGCGGTTAACCATATATAACCCGGTTACCTGAATAAAAAACGCTTTTAGCCTATTCTAGCTAACGATAAGCTGACAGCAGTTACAAGATTTTTAGTAAAAGTAAAAAATGAAATCTGACATTTTTTGTCAACTTATTTTGTTTGTATTACATCAATACGCTTAAATTAATGGGACGATTCTGTCCTCATCTGTAAGCTCCCTAAGCAAATCTGTAAGGCCTGTACAAACGTATGATAAAAATTGCAATTCTGATCACATCTGTAGCTTACAGAAAATCTGTGAATTCGTAAATTCTTACGGTGAAAGAAACCCTGGCCGTAAGGTTACCGGTTACCGGATTTTTAATATATTATGAATCAACAACAACGGTTTATCTTTAATGATGTTTTGCTAGAAGATGATGAGAAGAGGTAAATTTGTATAATAAAATAGGTTTATCGGTAACTTTTTAAACAATAATAATGTATTTAAGGATAATTCCTGTGAGGTTAGCTCGCAGTACGCAGGCACTTAAGAGACACATCAAATACTTTTGAAGTTCCAGAATATATTTTTTTAAATGTTTAGAATAAAACAAAGGCTTTAGAATTAACTTTATTTAAAAGGAGGTATAGTAATTTTTTTTATTTCAATTTCGAATTTTACCTATATTTTTTAGGTTCTATAGCTACCCTATTTCTTTTATTTTGGCATTAAATCGTATCAGAATTTTGGTTGCAATAATTCCATTGCTATAAGTCAAGTCAAACTTGTCTAAGTCCTATAATTTTCAATTATTGCTGACTATCTTTTAAGACAAAAATTTTGTACAACCCTAGACGAGAAAAACAAATTATAAAAGAGTGTAGGCAAAGCAGTAATTATTATTGTCATTATTTTCCTAACAAATGCTGAAACTTACTTAAGATTTTATGAAAAATAGTGAATTCTTCGATAACTGATGCGCTTCACCCTTCTTTTAATTTATTGTAACGTGTGAGTCCCGCTGCTACGCTGAACAAGCGTCTAAGTAGAGCGATGACGCAATCGCGCTAGCAGCCGGGCTACGTAAACAAACAAGCCGCGACGTGTTTAATTACTTCCAGTCGCCTGAACCTTTTGTGTTTATTGTTATTATGCGGTCGAACATTCTAGAGCTCTCTGGAAGTTATTGGCAGCTTTATAAAAGCGACGCAGCTATGCTCGGGAGTTAGTTACATAGGGAGAGTCATATAGAGACATTCACATGTAGTGTTAGAGAGTAAAGTGTTAGGAGAAGCACATCAGTATCATGGTGAGCGTATGCAGTGTGTCGAGTAGGTACTCGGGAAGTTATTGGTAAACTGGGATAGCTGTGGATGTGAATACTCGGTAGTGTTGACGAGCTATAGTACACGAGGACAGTAACGGCGAGTTGGAAAGTTACTGGTATACCGGGATAGTGGAGGTCGGTAGGCGGACATTTGAACGTGATATAAATAAACAGTGACATAAATAGTCGAAATAAATAATTAGTAAGATCGTATACATAAATAGTCGTGTTAATTGTTAAATAAATAAATAGTGTTAGTGTTATCTAGTTCATTATAGTTTTATTCTTAATTAGTTTTTTTTAATAATTGTTTAATATTAGTAATAGACATTTTCATTATAGTTTAATAAACACTTATTTTAATTAATAATAATTGTCTAATATTTCCACTTCACCCAAATAAATAAAAACGTTATATTATTAAATATTTGAAACACTTAATTATAATAAATAATCAAAAATTTGAGATTCTATACTCTATCCGTTTTAACTATAGAGCGTTGGGTGAGATATGGCCTAAGATTCTAGCTGTCTGATTTGTTCAAACATGAACCGAGTTTACACAGTAAAGTAATTAACGCGAAATTTAAATTTGCATGACAACTGTATCAATTATTTTGACGTCTGACGTAAAATAAATAAAAGTTAACAAAGTCAATAGTACACGATTTATTACATATTATTAATTTCTGTTCAGTTCTGTTTGTTAAGTATATTATTGTTCATTTCATTTATATAATTTTCATAGTGTTTTGGCGTTATATTTCATATTACATAGTTTTCGTTGTGCGTGGTTTTTAGTTAGTAGTTCGTTAGTTTTGTTATTGTTCTCTTCATAAATATTATGGATAAAAAAAATAGATAGATAGCACATGTACGTACAAAAAATGTCAATTAGAAAGAATTTTTTTAAATCCAGGAATGGCGCCAAAATTTGAATTCTTTATTTTATACATGTAAAAACGGCCGCGCTCGAAGCGCCATCTAGTCTATAGTTAAAACGGATAGAGTATAGTTTTCCACAATTACGAATATAACCTGTCATGCCCGGTATACAGGCTCTGTCTTTGATTCTGCTACCTATATGACAAACGAGTAAAATTACAATAATTTTAATTTGTAGAAATGAACAATTTCCTTTAAATTTATATACATTTCATGTTGATCGGCATTAGTGTTCCTTGTAGGTACGCTTTCTTTTCTCCGTATTGTTTTCCTGGGATTTAAAGAATATTTACCTTTATAATTTTCTTTCTCAAATTACATATAAATAATCACATAAATCATAATAACTGACAGTGGGCCATATTCTGTAACTCGGTGGTTAATTTTTAACCACTGGTTAAAATTTTTATCCAAAAGATATTGATTTGACAACTAAAAATCCCTTTTTTTACCTCTCGCTAAGAGAGGTATTGTATTATAAGCACGTTTTAAGGTCCCTAGAATCCGATTATAACATTTTTACGATGATGTCCGTATGTGTGTGTGTGTGTGTGTGTGTGTGTGTGTGTGCCTGTGTGCGTTTGTGCGTGTGCGCGAGTGCGCGTGAGCGCGTGTGCGCGTGTGCGTGTGTGCGTGTGTGTGTATGTGTGTGTGTGTGTGTGTGTGAATGTTGGATTCACCATAACTCAAATACTATAAGACTTAAGACATTTTTAACTACGGATTCCTCAATCTAACAATAATGGGAAGAGTCGAGTCAGTTTTGGTAACAATTGGACAACCGGAAGTAGTAGTTACAAGAAAAAAATCATCTAAATATTATTTATCGAAAATTTATGTAAATACTTATATTAAAGAACGTTAAATTCTTTATTCGATAAATATAAATTCATTATTATATCTTCTATAAATTTAGAGATAAAGAAATGCATATAAAATAATTTGATGTAAAAATTCTTAGATCAAACTACTTCAAGGCAAGAAATTCAAATGTTTGTAATTCACACATAAATGTCACTGTCAAAAATATTTGTATGCCGCTGTCAAAAATATTTGTACATTATTATGAAGATTATGAAAATAAAAAAAAGTCAACAACGTAAAAGAATATACGTAAAAAAGAATGTAAGAGGAATTTGCGAAAAATTGACGAATATAAAGAAAAAGAAAAGGAAAGTAGAAAAAGAAAATTTCAGGATATTGAATATAAAGAAAATGTATGTATTGTACCCTATTTACATTAAAATATCCCATAGATTTTGCAAATAAAAGTGAGAATTATTTTGTAGTGAGAAATGAATATATGTATTTGTATTTAAAAATATTTTTCGATTTATGCGTACAACCAGGTAAAATATCTGGCGAGAGGTTATGTGTTGGCCACATCACATTTTTGTTATATGTCAACATACTTGATTGGCTAAAAAAATTAACCAGTGGTTAAACATTAACCACTGAATTACAGAATAGGCCCCATTATATGTTAAATGCATATAATACTTATGTCTACTCATTCAAATAATTTCGTAATATTGAAATATTTCTGCATTTCATAAATTTGTCAAATTGACATCTTTTGACGTTAAAATGTTTTATATGAAGATAACTCCAAGCGACATTTTATAGAAAACTTAAGTTTTTAAGGTCTATAACTCAGCTCCTTACAGATATCAGAACAGGGATTGGCCTATCTGGAAATTTGTAAACTTCGCATTTACAGATGAATCGAAAGCTACAAATTTACTAATTTACAGACTTATAAACATAATCTACCCATAGATATATCACACTATGAACTAGATAAATATTTGAAAAATGTCAAATAATTAATTTGACAGAAACGTCTATAGTAACCGGGCATATTTAATTCACACAGGTTACGCACGGTTAACCACAACCCGATTTTCATGTTACAGGCGGTATATATTTTGGTTATAAATATTTATTTAGGGCACATTTTTCAATCTCTTTCGAATGGCGATGCTCAAATTTTTGTGGAAATAATTTGCAAATTTTGATTCACGTCGTATCCGTACCCAGGTCGTCAAAACCACAGTCGGTCGTATAAAGCACTCAGCCACACCATACAATATTTATTATTCCTACCACATTGAGAGATTCTCTCTCTATTTTTCACACAATGAAATTAAGTTTCGTACACTGTAAGTAAATATGGCTCATGCGCTTTATAAAAACAAATCACCCATTTAACGGCCTCCTTTATGTTCGCATACAAATTACTTTGTATTTACTATCCCCATTAATGTTTCATATGCTCGGTTTGGAGTCGTGATGGTTATGATATATTTATTTATTGAAATATTTATCCGCAAATGTGCTGGCTCATCCTTAGAAACATAGAGCGTGTTCATTACTCGGGAGCGGAACTGAGCATGTGTGTGTTATCTCCCTCATACCCTGTGTGTGCGTGAGCGTTAATTAGGGTACGTAACCAATTCGTTAATAGGGAATGAAAGGGATGTTATCACTCCAGAATTGTCGACAAAGCACTAGCAAAGCGCAGCTGACGAATAAAATCACATTTTAAATGATAAATTAATTCATGCTTCAAGAGATTTATATAGGGATAAATATGAAAGCCTATTTAAATAAATAGATTACGTATAGTAATAATAATTAATATTTGAATAACTTTAAATTTTTAATGAACCCTGGGATAGAATTACATCTGCTTTTACATCCAGTCAAAAATACCCTAATGAGTTTTTTAAATTTTAGGTACCGCAGAGGCGGATGTATATTGAAACTAATGAAGCTTAAGCTACAGGTCACTGAATCCAGAGGGGGCAAATAGCAGAATTTTAATTTTGTAATTGTAATTACTGTAAGTAGGTTTATAAATGTACATAGTTTCCATTTCCTATACAGAGACAAAAGGATGACTACATATTTTACGGATAAAGTTTGCTAAAAATATAATTATTTACGCAAAATTTATTATTCTAATTTCATATTGCATGATCCATGGCTTCCAATGGTCGTCCAAAAACTGACTCAGTACATCGTTCATTAGGAACTAATAGCGGTTTGCACCGATGTAATCTTAAGTTCACTTCGTTAAGTAAGATTAAAGTTAAGATTCTGTTGAGTTGCACATATAAATTTTAAGTTCTACTTATCTGAATAGAATTTGGTAAAAAAATTAAGGTTTTGATCTAGTTATTATAGATTTGACGTTTATTATTTGAATTTTTTCACAATGTAGCAATTCTGGCAGTGGTCAATAAAGATTATTATTATTATTATTATTATTATTATTATTATTAACAGTCGCAAAGTATATCTTACATTTCGTAATAATATTAATGCTCGTTTTTATTAATAAATAAATTAATTATTGAGTTAAAATCACTAATAAATTGATATAATTACAAGCCAGGACATTTGAAAACAACACCAAAACCAAACCACTACATGAGAAACTGGAATCAAAAATTTCCACAAAACCTTTAACAAATACATTAGAATCAGTGGGTGAACGGCGAAAAGTAACGCCAGTTGCACTATACTTCAGCAATTTGGTTAAAGTATACTGTACATGTTAAAGTTAAATTAGAGTTAGCAACACTTAAGGATCAATTAAAATTAAAATTCATCATCGTCGTAATCAATCATACCCAATATCAGTCGTTCTTAAAGATTAAGTGCACCTTAGGCTCTAAAATTCCTACGCTTAAAGTAAGTGTAACTTAACTGTAACATAGCATACCCTATGGTGCAATATGTTTTTAAAATTTAAGCGGTGCAAACGGCCTTCTATATTTCATTTGTATAACTTTTTATTATGAAGCCTATTTCAAAACAACAACTTCGACATCATAACTCGAAATCCAACAAAGTTGATAAATTGGAGCATAGTCATTTGAAAGAGCATAAATAAATGCCAGAATGAGTAATAAACCAAATCTCATAGAAGATTATGGAATTATTAGAAAGTGGTAATGCGCTGGTCACGTCAATTTTTTTGGCTGTACTTGCATTTTAATAATAAATATGCCCTCTGTTCTACTTTTCTAATATAGATTACCTGTTACTAGTATTATTATAGTATGTGTTTATTCCCTGGCATAGTTGTGAGTTTAAGTGTGTAGTTCTGTTTGATTTCCGAGAATTCTCTTGGGATGAAAGTTGGTTGTGCAGTATTTATCACCTCTGTAGTGACAGCTGAGAATACATCGTCGCTTTCTTTAAAACGAGATAAATTGTTGTAAAACGTGCGAATGGTTAACTCAAGTCGTAGTATTTGTACCGAACGAACATACATCAATAAAACACTCCACTCCTACACTTCCACCACCGATATCTTTTTTATTTAACACTATCACTTCCACATTTTTACTAGAAATTATGACAGTTCACTGACTTTTAAATAAGAATTATTAAAAAATAACTCTGTACCTTGAAGCCAAAAGGGAAATTTTTTTAATTTTTAAAAATTCTCGTATAACTCTACCTATACATGAAATATTTTTTCATAATATTAAAGCTTGATTTTAATCATGATTACTAATTAACTGTGTAAAATTTACTCCAATAGATTTTTTCTTGAATCATTAGTGTATTATAACTCAAATTTGCTAATTTTGAACATTGGCCTTTTTAGCACTAAGGTACAGAATTAAAATACATACTGGTCAAAAATAACTAAGTCAGTTATAGCAATAAAAAAATTACTTGCAATTAGGAAGACTAAGTCTAGATTCACAATATACGTAAGCGTAAGGGCTACATAACATAAAAATTATGTAAATCTAATGTATGTTCACAATGGACACAACGTAAAAATTAAGATTTTAGTTATTTTAGGTGTATGTTGGTAATTAACACAGGGTATTTTATTTCAAAATTTTGAATCATTTATCCAAAACTTCCAAAAATTGTGTTGTGAGTGATTCAAAATACACATCAACACAGTATATCTACGAGATAGTTGTTGACAGCAAGAAACACGTTTTCTGGGTTTAACATTTCATGCGCATGCGTAGTAATTAGATTTGTTCGTAAGAAAAACGTAAAAGTTGAAATTATTTCAACTTTACGTTTTTCTTACGGACTTGGATCTACATAACCGTAAGAATTATGTAACAGCATTGTGAACGGTTCCACAGAAATGCTATATAGTTCAACTTTACGCTTACGTTTACGCTTATGTATTTCTTACGCTTACGACCATTGTGAAATAAGCATAATACATAAATTTATTTCCTATTGTTGACAGTAACGTTTGACAATTAAGTTCGAATATATTTGCAATTTTTTTTATTAAAATGGTCGTTGTTTTCCTTACCCATATATTTTTATTTCTTACATTACTCACAGAAAAATAATCTAAAATATTACAATCGCTCGAAATCATATTACACATATATTATCTTGATTCATAGCCGTGCGTATAGCATTATTTTCTGTCAGTGTCACTGGGCGCGTTTAGCGAACGCAACAGTTGTCACAGCGGAAACTGATTTTTCGCTGAACGTTACCGCTGAGTATACGCTGTTTCTCAGCTGTTTGTCAGCATTGTAAGCAGTGAATTTTTACGCTGCATGCAGTCAGCGTAATATTAATAACTTAAAAAGTTTGAAGTTAACAGCTAAATATATCGAATAATTCAAACATAATATTTTTAAATGATTATGTTCTTATGAATAATCAACTAATTTATACATATTCTATAAGTACATATTATTTTATATAAAGCTTTGAATTGATGCATAATTAGTAAATTTGTACATTAAAATGCAGATCAAACGACTGAAGAAGAACCTGGAGTTGGAGAAAATATAATTATAGAGCAAAATCCTGGAGGCTATTTCACTACATGATCTTGGAGTTGGCCAGTGAATAAACTGATCTTTTAGTTCTATAATCGCAAATATAATTTTTATAAAAATGTAATGTCCGGTACCTTTAGAAAATACAAATCTATCACTACCTGTCCAAACTACCAAAAAATGAAAACAAAACTTTTGTCTCTAGTAAATGTGGTTGTAATAAATAACAATTCTTCTACGTTAGCGCGGGTCATTCTAAAATGATTTTTAAATTCATCTAAACTATAATTACGTACAATATTTTCCACATATCCTGCATTATGTACTGGCACTATTCTATCCGGAATAATATTTTCAGTAATAACTACTTGAATTATGTTATTCATATTAAAATCTTCGTCAAAAAATTAATCATTTATTATTTCATCCATAATGAAAAAATTATCTTTATCTTCACACGAACACCATATAAATATAAGTCCGTTCAGCGAATATGCAAGTGTTGATACTAATTAGTAGTAAACGTGTTGTAAAATGAGTTACAACTGATGTGTTCGCTAAACGCGCCCAATGATTCTGACATGTGTCAGTATCTTATTTTTCACATATTTGATTTCACATTTGCTAATAAACTTACCAGTTAACTTATTTTTGAATTTTGACTGCTATTAATACAATATATATATATCGTATGTAATGTACCCTCATAAGAACTAAGTAAACAACACTACTAAATTTGATAGAATGGACGGAACTAAAGTCTTAATTCATAAAATTCGTAGATGACCTTAATGGGATTTCTTTAAGAAATTAAACTGTAGATAGTTTCTGGTATATACTTCATACAACCTATTACACATGGTAGTTTTTTCAATGGGAGAAAATCAATTTTTTTAAAAAATGCTATAGTGATTATTAAACTTATGAAAATATGGACTCTGGAAGGTGCAAACGATTTTTCTCTACCGTTAACAACCCGAGATACATTTTAAAAAACATCGAAAATGAAACACCCTGTCCAAAGGCGTTTCATCATTTTTTGCCGATCTTTGTAGTTTTAAGTACACTATACTTTGGGCTAGGGGCTAGGTGTGTAACCCACGACCCGCAGGTCACCCCCAAAGTCTCGACGTTTCTATGATTCGATTTAAAAATGAGAACATGTTGAATGAATAAGCATTTTTAATGGGCGTACGTCTCTAAGATTGATATCAACTAATAAATGATATGTTTCAAAGAATGACAGCATTTGAAATTACAATAACTTAATTCATTTTGCAACTCTATCTGAATCTATACTCGTAAACAGGGCTTTGAAAATAGATTTTAAGATATCAAAAAACATACATACATAAAATCACGCATCTCCCACTTAGTGGGTTAGCACAAACCCGAAACAATAATAATTACATCAACCAAAAAAATAATCACTTTCTCTTTCAACAACATTCTTACTAAGCTGACACCATACAACAAATATTCCTATCAAAAACCCCGAATGTATTTCAGTTTGTTTGCTACTCCATTCTCAGTTAACATCAACAAACACGTACTTGCAAATGGAATGTATAGAGTTGCAATCAGATGTGTGCAACTTGAGAAATATATAGTCAAGTGTCTTTATTGACCTTCTATACCGTGATTTTCAGCTGCAATATTTACTATTGTTATTAATGTATTACTATGGATACCAGTTTCATATACTGCATCATCGTTCCAAATAAAAGGCAAAGTTGTCAATGTCAAATGAATTTGTCATCATAATTTAAATTTACTGATTTATAAACAGTGTTGTGCTTGATCTAAATCATTTGATACAAATCACTGATCTAGATCATTAAGAATGGTTTTTGATCTGATCTAGATCTTTTTATTTATTAATATCTTGATCTGGATCTAATTCTAAAAACTATAATCCATGATCTTAAAAAAAGATCAAATATACGAGTGTGCGCCAGCGAATTACGTTACTATTTGAAACCAGAAAATCTAAGAACAAATTAAATACAAGTAGGTTATAATTAATTTCACTTAAAAAAATTCAATAACATAATGATTGTCTGCCCATTTGATATGGTCTCTCTCAATTTATTACATTTTGTTGGAAATCAATTATTGTCCAGAAAAGACTAGATTGAAAACTGATATTCTACCGTTGCTAAGTAATCTTTGTTTTGTAATTTTGACAGTTGTATTTTTGACATTTGTGTATAACGGTCGCTAAATAAATCGTTCTAGTTCGTTTTGTAGTTCAGTGCATTATTTCTATTCCCGCCAACAGGTTATGGGCCCAGGGAACGCGAGCACCGTCTCAAAATCGAATTCGCGATCGCGTCCGTAATAAACTAAACAAATAAACGAAAAATCGTAAAGTCGACTAGCCAGCCGAAAACGAAAATGGCGCAAGCGAACGCGACGGCGCGGCTTGAAACATTATCGCGCGAAAACTACGATACCTGGAAAATACAGGCCGAAGCACTTCTCATCAAAAATGACGCTTGGGGATACGTGTCGGGCGAAACACCCCAACCGGTAGTCGAAGGCGAGGGAGCGGCGCGCGCGGCTTCCGTAATCGCCGCGAAAGCATGGCTGACCGCGGATCGAAAAGCCAAAGCCGATCTTATTTTGGCCATCAATCCGTCCGAATTATCGCAAATCCGCGGATGTACCACTTCGCGCGAAATATGGCTGAAGCTCGAATCGGTTTACGCGTCGAAAGGACCGGCCCGAAAAGCGACGCTACTCAAAAGACTGACGCAACACAAAATGCAAGAGGGAGACGATTTGTCGGAACATCTCACCAGTTTTTTTGACGCCGTGGACAAGCTTCAAGCCATGGCAATCGACATAAACGGCGAGCTACTATCAATCATGTTGCTATACAGTCTTCCGAACAGCTTCGACAACTTCCGATGTGCTATAGAATCTCGGGACAACCTGCCGGAAGCGGAATCTCTCAAAGTGAAAATTCTAGAAGAATTTCACGCCAGAAAGCAGAAATGCTTGGAAGACGGAAGTGCTGCCATGTACGTCAAGTTGGACCGCGCGCAAACGTGGAAACGTAACCACTTCAACAAGTACGATAAATTGAACACAGGTGGCGCGAGCGGAAATGCGGGCAATGAAAAATCAAAACCAAAATCGAAACCGAAGTATAAGTGCGGATTTTGTAATAAAAAGGGTCATAAAGAATCCAACTGCTTTCTGAAAAGAAAATTGGTAAATAACAATGACAAGTCGAGCGAGACAAATTGTGCGTTCTTTGCCGAACAAAACGCGAGCAAATCGAGCGGTCTTTGGTGCATTGACAGCGGGTGCACCTCGCATCTCTGTCACGACAAAAACGTTTTTACGAGTACGAGTGAAACGGTTGGACAATTAAAACTTGCGAATAAAACAACGGCGCGCGTGGAAGGAAAAGGGGACGTTCGAATCCAAATTGCGAACAACTCGAACAATGTTATGACGCTCGAGAACACTTTGTATGTGCCGGATTTGAGAACGAATCTCATTTCCGTCGCAAAAATAGTGGATCGCGGAAACAAAGTAACATTCGAGAAAAACCGTGCGGTCGTTCGAGACGGAAACGGTAAAGTGAGCGTCGTTGCTCAAAGAATGGGAGATCTATTCTTTCTTCGCGAAACGGAACAACAAGCTAACGCTGTCACGTCGCCGCAGAACGCGAGAAGCAACGTCGAAATCTGGCATACCCGTCTCGGCCACCTCAACTCACGTGACATGGCACAAATGATTAAGAGCGAACTCATCACCGGTCTCAAACTCAGCGACATGGTGGATGATATCAACTGCCACTCCTGCCTGTCTGCGAAGTTAACGCGAACGCCATTCTCCAATAGAGAAAATTCGACAAAGGAACTGCTAGACATAGTACACACCGACGTCTGCGGCCCCATGAGAACCACATCCTTGGGAGGAGCGCGATACTTCATAACTTTTATCGACGACTACAGTCGCTGGTGTTATGTGTACGCTATACGCAACAAAAGTGAGGCTATCGATAAATTCATCGAATTTAAGAACCTTGTCGAGAATCAAACTGGGCGCAAGATTAAGGCCGTCCAATCCGACAACGGCAAGGAATTCTGCAACGAAGAAATGAATCGGATCCTCCGGAACGCAGGTATTCAACGGCGTTTGACAACGCCGCACACTCCTCAACAAAATGGCATCGCAGAACGTCGCAACAGGACCCTTGTAGAAGCGGCGCGTTGCATGCTTGCTGATTCCGGTCTGCCACAGTCATTCTGGGCGGAAGCGATTGCTGCGGCGAACCATGTCCGTAACAGATGCCCAACAAAATCTCTACCTGGTGGAATCACACCGTACGAACGTTGGAGAGGCACACCACCAAACATCTCGCATCTTCGATCATTCGGCGAAAAGGCGTTCTTACTGGACAAGACGCCGAGCAAGGGGAAGTTCGAGCAAAAGGGGATTCAAGGCGTCTTCGTAGGATATTCCGAGCAATCCAAGGCATACCGCCTATGGATTCCAAGCAAGAGAAAGGTATGCGTTTCTCGAGACGTCAGATTTCTCAACGAATCTCCATCCGATGTCGATCAAAACGATCCTGTTCAGGAACTACTCACGTCAGAAACTCAACCGAAGAACGAGCCTACTTTCCGGGACATTGAGATCAACGTGGACTCTCCTGCACAAAGAGAAAATCCTGGCTTCGACGAAGACTACGAACCTCCATTCCGTGGATTCGAAGTAGCAGAGATACCTGTGGTCGTCCAGCCCCCCGGAGAACGCGCTGTCGACGCCGACGTAAACATCGCCATGACAGCGGCAGAGGTAAAAATCGACGAAGCACTGGGTGGGCCTGATCGGAACCAATGGCTCGAAGCAATCTTTTCTGAGCTCGAGAGCATTATCGGAAATGACACGTGGACCTTAGTCAATAGACACTTGAACGCCAAGGTGATCGACTGCAGAACAGTATTGCGCAACAAGTACAATCCCGACGGGTCCCTATCGCGACGAAAGGCCAGAGTAGTCGCTCGTGGGTTCGCGCAACGACCGGGCATCGATTTCACCGAAACGTTCGCCCCAGTTGCTAGGATGGAGTCATTTCGTCTTTTAATGGCCATATCAGCAAAATTTAACCTACGCATCACACAGCTGGATATCACAACGGCTTATTTAAACGGCGATATGGACACCATCGTGCATATGGAGCAACCTAAACTTTTGGCAGAAGCTTTGCAGCACATAGCACAAAACAAGGCCAGCGGAGCTACGGCAGTGAAAGCGAAGGCCATGCTACGGGAGCTAAAAAGTGGAGACAAAGTTTGCAGATTGCAGAAGGCCATTTATGGACTACGCCAGGCAGGTCGCCAATGGCATGCTAAGCTAGACAAGACTCTAAAATCTATCGGACTTACACCCACTAAGTCGGATCCTTGCATCTACGTTGACAATCAAGAAGGGAAACACACGTTCGTGCTGATTTACGTCGACGACATCTTAATTGCGTCGAACGACCCGAATAGGACCAAGGAGATCGAAGCTGGACTCTCGTCTAACTTTCAGGTAAAGAAAATGGAAAATGTGGACTACTTCCTAGGTATTGAAGTAAAGCAGACGGAGAACCACATCTCATTATGTCAAACCGGATACATTCACGAAATTCTACACAAATTCGGGATGTCTGAATGCAAATCCGCAAAGGCACCCATGGAGGTTGGCGTGAAACTCGACTCTGCATCCATTTCGGGAGATACGAACACTCGTTACCCATACAGGGAACTCATCGGAGCCCTAATGTTTGTCGCAGTCGGGACTCGTCCTGACATCGCATACTCTGTCAACGCCTTGAGCCAGTTCAACACGAATCCCAATCACGTTCATTGGCAGGCCGCAAAGCGAATTCTCCGCTACCTCCGAGGGACGATTCGGAAGAAGCTGGTATACTACAAGGACAAGGAGGGAATTATTGGATTCGCGGACGCGGACTGGGGCAATTGCACTATCGACAGGAGATCCTATTCAGGATACGCGTTTATCCTCTCCGGTGCAACGGTATCGTGGCGCTCATGCAAGCAGAAGACAGTCGCCATGTCCTCCACAGAGGCCGAATATGTAAGCCTCGCGGAAGCCACCAAGGAAGGGATTCATCTATATAATTTTATGAAGGAACTGGGTATCGACGAGCTGTCCAACATCGTAATCTACAATGATAACCAATCAGCAGGAAAATTGATACACAACCCCGTGTTTCATGCTAGGACGAAACACATTGATATCAAGTTTCATTTCGTTCGACAGACCATTCGGGAACTTCCACTGAGGATCGACTATCTTCCCACAGAAGAAATGACCGCGGACGTTTTGACGAAGCCACTTGCCGGCGCCAAATTCCAAAATTGCATTCGTGGTTTGGGACTTCGAGATAAAATTCGCGCTCTATTTCCGTACAAATTGAGGGGAAGTGTTGGAAATCAATTATTGTCCAGAAAAGACTAGATTGAAAACTGATATTCTACCGTTGCTAAGTAATCTTTGTTTTGTAATTTTGACAGTTGTATTTTTGACATTTGTGTATAACGGTCGCTAAATAAATCGTTCTAGTTCGTTTTGTAGTTCAGTGCATTATTTCTATTCCCGCCAACACATTTCAACAATAGACCTTTTCAATTTAAAGAGATAGAAGATATGCGCAATGGGGATCTGCGCATAGTGAGAACAAATGAGATCTATGACATTTGTTTCTAAAAAATTTACACGTAAAATGTGAGAAAAATCTTTGACAACTTTAAAAAACATCCCGAAAGAAGTTACAATAGTTTGTATAACAAGAGTGGGTATGATGTCCATATCGCATGAGGATGAAGTTTGAGCACGACGCCGTAGGCGGAGTGTTCAATCATCCGAAGGCGATATGGACATTCCACTCGAGTTGTACAGCATACTTTTTCTACGACTAACGAAAAGAAGGAAAATGTGAACTATAGAAATTTAAAATTTTATTGAACATTATTAATTAATATCATTTTATGTACTTGTTTTCCTAGGCTTTCTTAATGACATTTGTTATTAAAATAATATTTTATATAATAAGTATACAATACTTTTACATACTACTTACGATTTTTTATTGCCAAATCTAAAAGATAACCTTGACTTGGCAATGCGATATTTCATACCGTTCTGATTTCCATTTTCTATATGTTATTTTTCAATACTTACAATTAATTCATAATATAATTCAGTTAATTGTTATTAAATTATTCAAATCTTTTTAAATACTGAAAATATTTCTATCTAAATGACAACATTGAAATGTCAAATATGACATTTGTATCGTTTGTCTTCTTAATCTTGTAATAAATGAATAGACAGTTGCCTAGGTTATACGACTTCGAGATTTGTGATTCGTGGATTTCATATCCATCCTAGAATGGATATGAAATTATATCCGTTCAGTTAACTAGTATTGCCTACATATCCATTCTGCAGATTGTGAAGAAATTTTAAGTGTGAGTAGAAAAAAGCTTTTATTGGAGCTAAAATGTCTAACGATTTGAATCACTGCAATATTTTTGACGTTTCGTTTGACAGCCGAACTGGCAGTTGTTGGCGCCATTTTACTTACTATTTGTAGCGATAGAAAGTGATAGCCGTTAAATTGAAAAAGTCCATTCTATGTTTGAACTTATTATTTTAGTTCTGATAATTTAGTATTGATAAAACTATATATCTAATTTTTCTACCCATGTGTAAGACATAAGGCTACGTATATTCTTTGTAATTAATTTACTTTTTGCATTCCTATTTAATTAATAAGAAATAAAAAGCATTTAACAATTGATAGATACTGATCCTTTTTATAATAATAATAATAATAATAATAATAATAATAATAATAATAATAATAATAATAATCCTTTATTGACCGAAACCAAAAGGCGAGGTTCAGCCAAAGGCTGGTCTTCCACCTAACCATACACATATATAAACATGATGTGCAAGATGCCAAAATGACAAATTGACAACTTTATAAATTAAAAACATAGTCCAAATATATACATGAAAAAATACAGCAATATAAACAAAACACTGATCCTAACTTTACACAGATATTAACTATAAATGACAATGTAAAATGTAATTCATGAAAAAACAATGGTACTACTGAAACAATTACAAATTATATTGATCATAGTTTACACAAACATTAACTGGATGTAAATGACAATTTATTAAGTGAAACATGGAAACAAGAAAAATGAAAAAAATGAAAAAAATAAAGATGGTGCTACTCAAATAATTTCTTAATTTTATTTTTAAATGAATTTACACAAAGAGATTTCAAATCATTCGGTATATTATTATAAAGAAATGGTGCAAGGTAAGAGAAAGAGCCCTTAAATTTAGATTTTCTATATGAAGGAACAATGTATAGATCTTTCATCCGTAGCGTATAGTTGTACTGTTTTATTATTAATTTGTCGAGCAAATAATGTGGGGTACCAGTTTTTATAATTTTCTGTATTAGACAGAGATACATCTTTGTTACACGATCATCAATAGAGAGCATCTTAGCCATTGAGCGATATTTGGTAATGTGATTGAATTTACGCACACCATAAACAAAGCGTGAACACGAATTCTGCAGTAGAGTAATTCTATGTTTGTCAGTTTCTGTTAAATTTGGTACGTATGTGCAACCGCAGTAATCAAAGAGTGGTAAAATGAGAGCATTTATGAGGCGAAGTTTCACATCGACACAGAGATCATTTCTAAACTGATAAAGATGTCTAAATTTAATTCGTGCAGCAATCAACTTTTTATTCAGATGTTCTCTGAATAACAAGTTTTCATCTACATGGAGACCCAAAATATTGACAGAGCTGCTACGATTTAAAGTTGAATCATCTAATATTAAATGAGTAATGGTATCACATTTCCCAACTACAAGAAATGATGATTTAGCAGCATTTATTTTAAGCCCATTGTTTTTTACCCAAGTAGATAGTTTTTTTCAGATCAGTGTTAACAAGTTCAATTTGTTTACTAATATTAGAGGGATCTAAAGTAGCAAGTATAGTAGTATCATCAGCATATGAATGAGCAGTGGAAAAATCAAATACTGAAAAAACGAGAAAAACAACGGGCCGAGAATAGATCCCTGCGGCACACCACAATTTAAACTCTAAAAGCTAGAAGAAGAAGAAGATCTAGGAAAAACAGATCCCAACTTCTTGATCCACATACATATACATATATCATCACGGCATATTACCCATTGCTAAGTGTGCCAATCTGCTTTGTACACAGATATCGGTAATGATGAAATATTTGCACCGTGCGGGCGCTTACCAGGAGTCACCTTACGGGCACTCATTGCTGGCGTGGAAAGTGTACTTCCTGATCTAATCTGAAAAAAGATCCGAACGCAGAAATTGACCTAAGATCTTATCTAGGACATATTAATTATAAATATCTTGAACTGGGTCTAGATCCTTTATAAATTCATCTGTCACAACTCTGTTTATAAATAACTTAAGAAAGTAATAAGATCAACATCAATGAAAAATCAATATATTTCAAATCACAAATTACAACATATTTTCAAAAACGTGACTTTCTTGACCTTGAATAGCAGATATGGGGTCCGTGTCACAATGATAGCTAGCAAATGTGTAGATAACTGATAAATTTTACA
The DNA here is from genome assembly GCA_963082715.1 of Harpalus rubripes. Classification (NCBI taxonomy): domain Eukaryota; kingdom Metazoa; phylum Arthropoda; class Insecta; order Coleoptera; family Carabidae; genus Harpalus; species Harpalus rubripes. The sequence continues at coordinate 26,880,327 of OY720454.1, forward strand.
ATTTGTCATTCCGATATGAGGGCTCGTGTCAATTTGGCAGTTATTCTTTGTACCTGTTTTCTTTCTCGCTGTGTTTAATCTTTGTGTTTACGTGTATGGTTAGTTTTGTTGTTTGTTTTCTTATTTTTTGAATGTGTGTGCTATTGTTTTTCAACGCATATTATTTTATCCCGTGCCCAACATTAGGAAATTGTCGAAGTTCCTTCGTGAAACCTGTCTCGTCGCAATAATAAGGATCAACGTTTCCAATTAGTTTAATTTTCGATAAATACCGAGTCTTCACATCGCCACTTAATGTTTTAAAATAAATAGACATTTTGATGTACAAAACACTTTTATTCACATGTAACAAGGAGCACCGACCGACAGTACATTAACTTCAACTTTCAAATTACTACTACTCAGTTTTTGAAAATGGCAGAGGTGTCACTATAGCTGTCATTGTGGCATTGGCCCCATATCTGCTTTTCAAGGTCAAGAAAATCACTAGATGGTTTTCTCTGTCTGGAACGATGCAGTATGTGTAACTAGTATCCGTAGTAATACTATAATGTTGCATCTTAGCTTAGACTCACGGTATACTATTATTCACGAAAGATGACTATTCAGTGTCATTTATTCGAAGAAAGAATACACATCACTTTATAGCAGTAGCTTAGCAACATGTTGTATTAGAAAGAGAAAGATTATTTGACCTACGTCTGTTTAATTTGTGGTGTGACAGATATACGTAAATAGTGGCATTACTTTCTAACACACTATAAATAATAATGAGATATGTCGTAGAATTACAGATACCTAATTATCAACTACACTGCCCTCTGTGCTAACATTTACCCAGTGGCGTTGACGTTTAAATCAAATTATTATTCCTTGGTTTATAAGTTAAGTCTATATTATTGTATTTTGCAAAAACATAAGTGAAGAACATAAATCTTTCAGAAAGGCATTATTTAGAAACAAACATAATTTTCAAATAAATTACTCTTATTTTTACAGTTAAAATGTGTCCATAAATATTTAATGTTGCACGCCTATGCATACGAAATTCAATTAAGTTATCTGCAAGTAATATTATATCAATAGTCATCTTTCGTGAATAATAGTTTACCTATAAGTTAAACCTGCATGCGGAAAAAAATATTCGGCACTTCACGAACATGTCCTGTTTATGATATCTGTTTTGATGAGTACGAATATTTGTATTGGACAGATTTTTTTCGGTATGAATCAGACAGAAAGGAAAATTAGAACCAAAATGCGGCCTCTGTCAATATTTTCTTGGACGATGTCGCTGAAATGATCTAAAAGGTTTGACGCCCATACTCACTATAGCCTACTATATTTTATTTTACGTTACTAAAAGTCCTTTGCGAGAGATATAACTTGATCATTTATACGTTAAAATACCTATCTACGAGTAAATTTGTTAACAGGAGAAATTTTCGTCCCTGGTATACAGAAAAAGAAAATTTAAGCCAAAATAATAAATATGTATTGTACAACTTACATATATTGTTGATTCAATCGAAAGAGAAAGGGTGAGTCGACAAGCCAGGTAAATAAATTTTTATCAATTTATTAATCAATATTAACAAGAATGAATAAACAGTATTATTAAGAATTATATTAACAAATTATTCAATCTGTTTCATGCTCTTTCATTATCCCCTAAACCACCCCCGCCAATAGTGGATGAGATGGAAATCCGACCCGCCTGAACAAGTATAAAATTAAGATGCATAATCTACAAAAAATTGAGTTTATTTAATTTCGTAATACTAAATAAGAACTACTTCAATTCTTATAAAATTAGATAAAAAATATGATCGATTGGGGGCTTCTTTTAAAATCTTTAAAATGTAGTACCGTATACTGGGGTCATTTTGTAAACGTTTTAGTATATTTTGTTTCATATTAAGTTAAGCGTTCTATTTTCAAAGAAATAAAAAATATCATCACTTAAAAACATGATAGGCAAATAATATTTCACTTTAAAAAAATGAATTAACAGATTTTGGTGAAAAAATAATAATTAGTAGCGTGTCAACTTCATATTCGAACAGGGGTCACTTTGACATCACATTATTTTAACGGAAGTTGGAAGTACGCCCGTTACTGCTACTTTTAGCTTTTTAAAAAAAAATCATTCTGTAATTAGTTATTAACAATTAAAGGTATAGAGGTGTCTTTGATACAAGAACAAGAAGTATAAATACATGTAACTAGGTATATTTAATGTATAAAAATATCAAATATCATAGGTAACATGAATCGTTATAGGCACGTAATTATAATTATCATCATATGTAAATCAGGTACGTACTAAATAAAATAAAAAATAGACACAATTCCAAAATAATAGGTAATAGAAAATAATACGTATTTTACTTTTCATACACATAACTGGTGCTTCAAATTTGTATAATACTTGTTCACCCTTCTCACTAACATTTCGCGTCGATAATATTTGAATATATCGCTAACTTATTTTGCCTACTGGGCGCCTCTAGATGCTCACTATGATAAAATATATAATGGATTATTAAAAATATTCCTAATAACGTTTTAGTTTACTTAACCTCACAAAATATCTCATAATAGACTAAATCAAAGTGTCCCCAAAATTCAGTCAAAGTGGCCCCTTTGGAAAAAAATTGTCATAGATAACACATACTGAATTTAAAAAAGCTAAGTCGACCTTTTGACATTGTAAATATTATTCAAGTTATTTGCACAGTTTCACGTGTTCACAAGGAAGTTCCATATACTAGAAAAATACCAATATTTCGTCTGTTACTTAAATATTATTTTAAATTAAAAACAATAATACTTACGATTGTTCTTTCTAGGTATTTATATATGAACGGGTTAGTGTTACAATTTGATGTATTCAAAAAGACTCTACGATTTATTACAGAAATGCTACATGGAAAATAAAAGTTTTTCGTAGAAAAATCAAAGCCACCCCGTGAAATCAAAGTAACCCCATTTTACGGTAATTCAAAAATGATTATTTGAGGCATTTACCTTTTTGCGTTAAGTGTTCTATCTAACAATTTTTTAGCTGTGCTAAGTGAATTTGGCTCTTCCACAAAAATTGATATTTTGTACATATTTTTTGCGTAGTTCGCTATAAAATAATTAAATATTTCCTTCGATGATCACTTGATCAGAGCTTCCAAATGATTAAGAAGTGTTGCTTATTTGGCAGAAAATTTGACCTAGTCTGCTGTTCTACTGCCCTATTTACCACCCTTGTAGCCCTACATAATTAACTTCATGTACAAACACCACTAATGAACGAATCCGTGGTCAGGTATCCACCCCTAACTAACCTCGGATTTTATATAGATAAGCGATGAATATTCAACTCTTAAAAAAATTGTTTTACGAAAAGTTTTAGATTCAAAATCAAAATTAAATAATTCTTATTTTAGAATTAGTCATTAATTTTTGTTAATAATAATCTTTTCAAGAACAATTTTTAATTTTCTTTTACAAAACTTTATAACAAATTCGAAGATTAGTGAAATCGTATATTTGTGCAAAAAGTAGTATTTTATGAAAACACATCCGCAGTGGGTCCCATTTACAACTGCAACCCCTGAGATCCCGGAAACTATTGTGTAGGTATAATTTTAAATTAAAAACATTTTTTGTATTTAAAATTTTATTCTAAAATTGATAGGAACACTGAAAAAAATGACTGGTTTTTGCAAATAAATATTCATAATTAAGGGGTACTTCATTCATTCAATTATTCAACCTTGCAACAAATACAATTTTATCTTTAATATGAAATGTATTTTATTCATTCAGATATTTATTTGACCGTGATTTATTTCATTTAAATTTTATTTAATTTTCTCAAATAAACTAATATATGTATTTTAAAGAATGATGACGCTAATGTTGTAGCGAAACTGCTAATCAAAATAAAATAATTGTGAAACTTAAAACCACGTATTTTCAATAATTAAAATGAATAATAAGTTTCACCATGTAAGAGCTGACACAATTAAAGAAATTAATATATTTATGCTAAGTATTTTGAATTGAGATTTCTAATCAATAGATTTATAATTTTCTGAAATACTTACTTGTTTCATAATATATTTTGTGGAAACTTTATATTTATTACAATGAAAAATAGTTTTTATTGTGTGAATCTACATTTATTTGTCACAAATAAGTATTATTTGTGGCAAATTAATATTTCCATTAAGTGAACAATGTTCTATTTGTCAAATGACGATTTTAAGTAAAGTGACTTGTTCATTTGTTGTACAATTTATCTTGTATATGGTGGTGTTCATTTCTGACAGTGTTCATTTCTAGCGATTTGTTTTTCATTCGTGTGCTAAAAAGCAGTAATCATGGGTGACGAAACAGTGAAAAATATACTACTTGAGTGGAGTTTTTGATATTTGCGTTGCACTTTTCAGTATATCTTTTATGCCAAGGCACATGCACCGGTACCTGTACAGAGTGTGTATTTATACTTATTATTATATATACATTTATATTTTTAAGGATATAATTTATGAGTTAATAAAAATATGGTGTACGAAAAAATTAAATATACTGGTATTTATTTAATTGTTTTCCTTCAATTTTAGAGAGGACAGGTAACGAGAAACAAGTATATAAATTTGGTTCAAATAAATTATTATATATCTAATAGTAATGCAATAAATTTAACGCAATTAAAATAATTCTTAGCGTAAATAAATGCATAGTGCTCATGAAATAGAAGATATAATTAATCTCAATGTATATATATATATATATATATATATATATATATATATATATATATATATTTCAAGGTTTTTGATGTTATGCACAATGCAGTTAAGTTGGTGTCTCTATGTGGGTAATAACTCCCCTACACACGTGCATTTGTGCCGTTAGATCACAGATGACGTGTACCATTTTTTCAAAAAGCGCCTATTCCACATTAGATGACTATTCCACATTCACCGACTTTACTCTATATATATATATATATATTTACAATTGAAGCAATGTAATAATTTATTTGAAGCTAAATGCTTATATATATATATATATATATATATATATATATATATATATATATATATATATATATATAAACATTTAGCTTCAAATAAATTATTACATTGCTTCAATTGTAAATATATTTGAATCTATTCAAGCTTAGGATTTATTTGTAACAAATAAATTTACTGTTCACGTAATTATATCTTTTTCTCAGTGTACATTCAGTTCTATTATTTATATGACAGTGATTTACTTCACTTAAATTTAATTTAAAATGGTGCACTCAATATAATGCATATATTTAGCTAGTCTGTTACCTACATAACAAGAATTGAAAATTATTTTATTATATTATTTTAATATTTTATTACTTTATTATTTTATTACTTTATTACTTTATTATTTTCTTATTTTATTATATTATTATTTTATTATTTTATTATTTTATTATTTTATTATTTTATTATTTTATTATTTTATTATTTTATTTTATTATTTTATTATTTTATTATTTTATTATTTTATTATTTTATATTTTATTATTTTATTATTTTATTATTTTATTATTTTATTATTTTATTATTTTATTATTTTATTATTTTATTATTTTATTATTTTATTATTTTATTATTTTATTATTTTATTATTTTATTATTTTATTATTTTATTATTTTATTATTTTATTATTTTATTATTTTATTATTTTATTATTTTATTATTTTATTATTTTATTATTTTATTATTTTATTATTTTATTATTTTATTATTTTATTATTTTATTATTTTATTATTTTATTATTTTATTATTTTATTATTTTATTATTTTATTATTTTATTATTTTATTATTTTATTATTTTATTATTTTATTATTTTATTATTTTATTATTTTATTATTTTATTATTTTATTATTTTATTATTTTATTATTTTATTATTTTATTATTTTATTATTTTATTATTTTATTATTTTATTATTTTATCATTCATTATTAATTTTATTATTCATTATTAATTTTATTATTATTACTATTATTATTTACATTCATGTAATATCATGGCACATCAGTTAGGATGCACTGGAATATAAAATAGTGCTCATTGCTCGATACGTATTTAACGATTTTAATTTAAATTTATTACATTTCGATTATGGTTTATAAAGCCCATTTGAACATTTACTTTGTTTATGGCGTAACTGTAGTAGAAAAAATTATCATTCTTTCTGAGATTTGATGTGATAGGATACAGATACTTAGTATTCCCGCACTATCTCATTCATCATTCAAGTATAGTTTAATAACGGGTGTCCCTGGTGAAAAAGAAAGGTGTTTGGCGCTTGGTGGGTTAGGCTGCGATCCATCTTGTAAATGTTTGCCAAACCATCATTTTCTCGCCCGTATTTTACCATAATAACTTGAGCATGGACGTGCAAATTGCCCGGGATATAAATAGCCGGCTCGATAGCCTACGGAGGTTTTTATTCCAGGGCGACAGCCTTACTTAAACAACAGGCAATGTGGCAATGGCAATGCTCCCTTATTATACAATCAAATATATGGATACTGATACTCAGTTACGACCTGTTTTGAATTTCAATGCGAATACGACTTTGAATCTTATTACAGTTTCCATAAAAATAATGCACCATAAATTATTTATTTTCGAATTATAACTTTTATTATCCAGTCCATAAGAAGTGTTCGTAAAGTGCAAGGCCCCAACACCGTACTTATATTTTTTAGGAAGCGTTAGGTAGCTGTTGAGCCCTTCTTTCTTCTATTTTATGGATAAATTACTTTCAAATAGAAATACATATAGCTTCCAAATTTTCATCAAATTTGTATGTAACTAAAAACAGAAGAACATATTTACGGATATAGTTATATTACATCACACGAATTTTCGTTTTGTAAAATTTAAATTAGGATACATATGAAAGTGGATAATAGTTATATTTCCACAATAGTACAGTTAATAAATATGTGTCCTCAAACGTAAAATAAATGCGGGAAATAGTCACTAAGCACTAGAGCACGAAATAAAACAATTTTTGTTTTGTTTTGTTGTCTTAAAAGCAATAATGGACAATACATTAAACATTAACATTATTTTAAATTGTTAAGAATAGTACAGTGGTAGATTGCTAGTGTTAGTCTCTGGTCGTGCGTTCAAATCCGGGTCAGGTTTTAACTTGGCTGGCTTTTATCGGTATCCACTTCCGTTACCTTTGCAACTTGGGATAGAATTACGCTAGGTTGGCTGGCAACACACATGATAGTAACGTAAAGTGGTAAAGTAAAAATAAATAACTAGAAAGTAGTTAAAATCCCGAAATCTTATACAAACATACATTTTAAATCGTTAAAGTTTGATAATTTCTTGTCTTCCTGTTAAAATTAAATATAATGGGCCGAATTCAGCATTCTTCACTAGTGTAGTGATCGTCTCTAGTAACTATGGAAACAACTTGCATCTTTTTCTTATTAGTGCATCGATACATATGTCTGTCTTTATTTTGTTAATTTTAGATAAGCTTCTTTAGTTAACGAAGAGTGCTGAATTCGACCCATTGTCCTTTTGACTATCAGCTGATCTCTATTTTTATATTGAGTCAGTGTTTCACGAGAGTCTTGCATTTTTCTTGTTCTTGCAGAAAATGCAAGACAAGGACAAGACAAGAGTAATATATTTCGTTGCAAGACAAGACAAGAATATGTCTGGCAAGAGAAATGCAAGAACAGCAAGATTTTCTAACATTTTCTTGCATTCTTTCACTCTTGCCATATTATATTATAATTAAAATATACCAACATTTTACAGGGTGGGGCAGAAAAACCTATCCGATTTCAAATCCCTTTTTCCCAGAAGAGGGAGCAGGTAGAGTAGTGGGTTAAAAACCGTTAGAAAGCCGGTTTTATGCCATTTGTCAGTAGTCAACATGCCTTGGTCTGGTGAACATCGTGCTTTTGTTATTGAGCGGTTTATCGAATGCGGCGGTTCGATAATTGCTACACAACGTGCTTTTCGAATTCATTTCGGACTCGGGCGTCATGATCCTGTTCCACATCACGCTACGATTAAAGTGTGGGTGTCAAATTTTAGACAGACGAGTTCAGCATTGAAAAAGAAGTCGCCTGGACGTCCCAGGACAGCAACAGGACCTGAAAACGTGGCCAATGTGAGAGCCGCGATTGAACGTTCCCCGCGTCGTTCGGCGCGAAAACATTCGCTCGCTTTGGCGATTTCCAACCGCAGTATTCGGCGCATTTTGCACCGGGACCTCAAAATGCATCCCTACAAAATGGTTGTTGCACAGGAATTAAGTGAAAGGGATTTTGAAACCCGTACGAACCTGTGTCGCGATCTCCGAGAACTCCCAAACGACGATGTTGTGCTCTTCACGGACGAAGCCCATTTTCACCTTTGTGGTGCCGTTAACAGGCAGAATTTTCGATATTGGAGTGACGAAAATCCTCGAGAAATCCATCAGGAACCCCTCCATAGCCCAAAAGTGACTGTGTGGTGTGCTCTTTCCCGCCTAGGCGTCTGGGGGCCTTACTTTTTTGAAGAAAATGGGCAAACCGTAACCGTCAACAGCGAGCGCTATTGTTTCATGCTGGAAAATTTTCTTAGACCCAAAATGGAAGAAAATGGCGTGGAAAATGTGTGGTTTCAACAGGATGGTGCAACCGCCCACACATCGCGACGATCAATGGACATTCTCAGGGAACTGTTTCCCGGTCGCCTCATTTCCCTGAGAGGTGATCTTGGCTGGCCGCCGCGCTCACCGGATCTCACTCCATGTGACTTCTTCCTTTGGGGTTACCTCAAATCGAAGGTTTACCAGCATCGACCAAGGACCCTTCTTGCTTTACGAAGGGAAATTGCTCGGGCAATTGAAGAAATTCCTGTGGAAATGACGGTGAAAGTCATGGAAAGCTACCGCGAGCGCCTAAATCAGTGTATCCGCTCCCAAGGACGACATTTGAGTGATGTGCTTTTCAAAACTTAAATTTAAAAATGGCATAAAATTTGCGATATGTTAATAAAAAATATTTTTGACAAGTTGAGTGGTTTTAATTTTATAACGTTTTGAAATCGGATAGGTTTTTCTGCCCCACCCTGTATAATGGGTTTTAGAGAGAAAAATAGAAATTATTTTTCAGTGTGCTCGTATAATTATTTTATACCAAATAATTCGATACAGTGCATAAACAATAAGAACAAGCCAACTGCGTCAGGCTCGCGGCAGAGGGAAAGAGAATGACGTTGATGTTTATGATTGGCTACGGTCTGAATCAATGGGCTTCTCATTTTTGTATATTTGTGGTCGTTAATTTAAAAATATTGTTTCATAAGAACTTTTCATTGTATTTAATGGTGATTTAATGAAATATACATGTTTTAATTCTTCTTCCTCTTCTTCTTCTTCTTCCTTATTACCCCACATGGGAGCATAGGGCACCTATCATCGGTGCTTCGACGGCGAAAATTTTATCGGTATCCACTTGGCAGGTTCGCCACACCGGCGCACAATTTCACACATATTTATTTAATAACTTCTTTTATTATTTCCTTTAACGTACTTATTTTTACTTTATTATTATACTTTATTCTTATGATTATGCTCAGTGGCGTAACTACCCGTGTTCCGCGTGTTCAGTGAAACACGGGCCCGGCACGCACGTCAAAAAATATTTTTATTTTAATAGAACCACATGTTCCAAATATATCAAATGAGCTTACATCTTTCAGCAGAAAGATCCTTTTCAAAATAAAAAAATCTGGTGTGGCCAGCACATTACCTTCCGTCAGTTCTATGTATTTTGTACAAATTTCATACGGAAAGTTCCTTGCTAAATTAAATATTCTATTTCTTGTACATTAACTTCCGGCAGTTGCATGTAAATTTCATACAGAAAATTATTATTTTGTGACGTTTTCTATATACAGTGTAATGTATCTGCAGAAATAAAAGATTTATTATTATTATTTCTTGTACATTACCTTAAAGCAGTTATATGTATTTTATACAAATTCCATACAGAAAGCAAAAGATCCTATATTTCCAGTAAAATTATAAGACAAACACACTATGTCAATTTCACTTGACACTGACATCTTTCAATAAGAATTTTCTTAATATAGTAGCTGTTTCCATAGCAATGGCTACTTTATGAAATTTAATTTCTTTATAATTTTTTAACTCTATTCTTTAATATTTATAATAACATCAAATGTGAAAAAATTATATTTAACATAGCTTTTTCAAGAAAAACTGTTAAAATCTTCAAATGATGGTACTTCCGGCTGACCAACTGTAACCAAAATCTAATCAGCTCTTCATATGAATGTAACGAAGAAGTATACGAAAAAATTATAATTTTTGTAACTGTAGTATTAGAGTTATCGCCGACGAAAATTTTGTTACACACACACACACGCACACACACACACGCACACACACACACACACACACACACACACACACACACACGAGCACGCGCACGCACGCACGCACGAACGCACACACGAAAGCACGCACGCACGCACACACGCGCACACGCGTGCACGCGCGCACACACACACACGCACGCACGCACGCACGCACGCACGCGATTAAAAACTCATCATCGAATTTTTTGACCAGACATTACCTTCCTTACCTAAAGGTGACGGAAGGTAATTAGTAAACAAAATTTAAGGAATATACATGGCAACAACGATTATCATTATAAGACATTTATTATTTTAATAGAATATGAAATTGCCAGAACAATAGATGTATCTAACATATAGCCTTTTCAGCTTCTGATTTCAGTGCACACTAACGTGCACTGAGTTCTCGTTTTGTTTTCATCATACTTATATGTTTACACTTTCTTCTTGATAGCGTTTTCGACTTGTGAAATTTCACTCAGTTCGCAGTGAGTGTGCACTTTCGTGCACCGACTACAGGAGCAAGTGCACGAATATCAGTGCAAATGATATAGCTTCTAAAAATAAAATCATATTGACAATTGCCAGATATTATTATAAAATTCTTCAATGTCAGATAGTGATGAGGAGTTAATAAATTAAATAATAAAACTTTATGTTGTACATAAATATACAAATAAAAAAATAAGAATGTAAACTCATGTGAGTATTTGAAATAAAATTATTTTCGTTTTCAGTTCAAAGATACTTTTAAGGTACAAAAGAGTACTTCCCTGAAATTCATAGATAATTTTGAAAGCGCGCCAAAACTAACAGGCTCTCAGACTTGCACTCATTTATGATCTCGTTTTCAAATTGCATTAGAATAGTTAGGGTCGAAACTGATTTCATACATTTACGTCACATAGTGCACTGAGTACGCAAGAACACCGCGTAAGCCGAAAACGCTAATATCAACTTTTGGCAAAAAAAAATAAAGAAATCAGTAAAAGCTGTTGACATAAACATACAACATTGTCTTGGTTTCATATTTATTTTTTGTAGTATTTTTTTATTTATTTTAAAAATTATTTTTTTAAAGTGTCCTATTATGGGATCAGTAAAACTATTTTCTTATCTACATAGGGGCCCGGATTGACTCGGGAACACAAGCCCATGAATGCATTGTTACGCCACTGTTTATGCTAGCTCCATTAGTTCTTTTACAAATTTCTACCATTCTACCCTGTTTTGTGCTTTTCTTTTTGCTTCTCCCCATGTTAGATTGGTGCTCTTGAGTTCATTAATTATGCTTCTTTTCCATGTGATTGTTGGTCTGCCTATTCCTCTTTTCCCTGTATATTCAAATCTAAAGCTTGCCTTGTAATGTTTGGGGGTTTTTTCCTTAACGTATGTCCTATCCATGTCCATTTACGTCTTAAAGTTTTCTCGATTCTTTCTTTTCCGGTACGCTCTAATAGTACTTCTATTGAAATTTTCTAGCCAATATATGTTGCATATTCTCCGCAAGCATTTGTTGATAAATGTTTGTAGTTTATTTTTACTTTAATTTGTTTCAGCCCATGTTTCTGCGCCGTATAGCAGAACACTTTTAACGTTTGATCTACATAAATAGTCGTATTTTTGTCTTTTTTGAAATACTCTTGAGTCCCAATTTTTTCTGAGCATATTAAAAAATGATTGTGCTTTTTGAATTCTCTTTTTTATGTCCATCATCATTTTGAAGTAGGCTTCCTAAGTAGCAAAATTCTTGAGTTTATTTGCCATTTATTTTGTTTTTCTGAGTGTTATTTCCATGTGTACTTAATTATTTATAATGAGTCCTGTTTCGTTTGCAACCTTAAGTAATTTATTTAATTTCTGTTAGAGATGTTGTATACTTTCGATTAGAAGGCATAAGTCATCCGCAAATTGTAGGTCTTCAAGTTTTTGGAATGGGTTCCAAGTAATACCTGTTTTTTTTTTTGTCTACTACTTTATTCATAATCCAGTCAATTATAATTAGGAAAAGTAGGGGTGATAGGATACAACCTTGCCTAATTCCTGTGTTGATATCTATATTTTCTGTCAGTTTGCCTTCAACTTCTATCTTGGTTGTGTATCCCGTGTATAATAGTTGGATAATACACATATATTTGTATAGCATTCCATATTCTCGTAATACTCGTATGTCCCACATTTTTCTTCTATCAACTTTGTCAAAGGCCTTGAGAAAGTCAATGAATGCTATATGTGTTGTACCGTTCATTTCCGTTGCCTGGTCTAGAATTATTCGTAGTGTGTTAATTTGGTCAGTACAAGATCTCTGACTTCTAAAACCCGCTTGATTTTCTCGTAGCTTTGTATCTATTTCATTTTTCATACGTTCTAGTATTATTCTGTATATAATCTTGCTTCCTATACATAACAGTGTGATGGATTTTCAATTTTCGCATCTAGTGGGATCTCCTTTTTTTGGTAACTTTATTATTATTCCTGTTGACCAGTCACTGGGGATATACTCATATTTCCAAATTTTATTTAATAGGATAAACATTACTTCGGTGGTTGTTTCTAGATCAGCTTTTATTAGTTCAGCCGGTATATTATCGATTCCTGCTGCTTTGCCGTCTTTTAATTTTTGGACTGCTGTTAATATTTCTTCTCTTGTGATTTCGTTTTCGTTTCATTTTATTTTTCTTTGGTTCATTTCTTCAATGTCTTCCTTTTCTTTATGTTTTTTATTTGTCTGTATTTGATAAATTTCCAAAAAATATTCAACCCATCTTCTTTTCATTTCTGTTTCCGTTCCACATATTTCACCGTTACTCAACTTAGTTTCCGTGTTACTTGTCTCTTCCCTGTGATCATTCTTGTTTTTTACTATTGTTGTTTATTGCTGCTTGTTCTGCTTCTTGAATAAGATTTTCTATATACTGTCTTTTGTCATTTCTTGCACTGTTTTTTATTTTCTTATTTATATCTTGGTATACTATTTCTAGGCTTTGTTTTCCATGAAGGAAAGAAGTTTCTGGATTTCAGTGAAAAAAATTTTTTATTTATATTCTCGGGTCGACCGATTTCGCGCCCCACATGGGCCTTCCTCAGGAGCTGAAGAATTACATAGGTCAAAATTACAAATAGTTACAGGCAATGTTACAAATCTCCTTACTTGAGAATAATAAAAATAATTTTAAACATTGAAGTATTCAACATAATATGTGAAAAAATTAAAATAGTGCAACCTGTAGCACATGGCTTTCGTGAAAATATAAAAAATGTATATAAAAAATATAAAGATTTTACACAAATGTATAAAAGAGCTAAGAACGTATTGTTCTGCGTGACCACATCCATGGAACTGCTTAAGTATAATATGCGTGTTAAGACAGTTATTTATTCGCAAACGGTTTTTCACATTATTTTAATTTTATTATTTTTAGTGTAGTTTAAGTTTTTACTGTTTTTTTTTTAATATATAAATAATTTTAAAAGGAAGATAATTGTAAGCATTATTTGATGTAAATTTTTTTATCTCTATTTTTTAAAGTTATATTTTAAAACGTTAGTGTATATTTTACTTATGTATTAATATTGATCACGGCGATGAACATTTAAATTTCTTGTCTTTATTTGGAAATCATGAGAAGAAGTAACCTAACAAGACAAGAAATCTTGTCTTGTGAAACACTTGACTCTAGATAGATTACTAATGTGGTGAAATATATTTTAAACAATATTCTCTTTCTCTTTACAATTACAGTTATTCAGTCCTCTATAATTTACATAAATTTGTACTGCAATTTAAATTCATAATATTTTAATCCATTTTTTGCAAACATGTAACATAAAAATTACAAAATCACTTGTAATAATACTAAAATAAGTTGGCAAAGAGGGATTATTTCGGCATTTGACATTTCTCTGCGGCTTTTCGTGCTGTAAAGTCACGCTATACCGTGAATTTGAAGATGAAAATCACAGCCATTGCAAAATGCAAGCCACGTACAAGCAAAAAAAAAACCTGCTGTACATTTCAAACACTGCAAATATAAATTATACACGCAACGTTATAGAAAAATATGTGATATAGAGACTATATTATTACTTATTGAAATCTGAATTTAGCGATATTATTCGACTTTCGAAAATCTCTACTTTATGACTCTGGCCAGCCCATATGAGCAGTTGCCCCATCTTTGTGCCAATGCTGCCACTATGTCTCAGGGGTCTCAGATACGTCCTTCACTGCAAAACGCACAAAATATTCCAGAATTGCTCGATATCAGTCGTATAATTGTATTGCCATTTTCATCCTCAAAACAGTAAGGCCCAATTACCCTTTCGAATGTTATACCGCACCAAATCGTGATCTTTAGGTGGTGCAATTTATGTTAATGTTCGAAAATCTAGTATTTTACTTATTCACAGAGCCATTCATATGAAAATTTGCTTCATCTCCCATTCATCAGATTGTGAATAAAGTTGTCTATGTAAATAATAAAATAAAATTTAACTCAAAGATTTTTATGCGTTATTCAGTTGTGAATTATAATTTACCATAGAATAATTTTTCAAAAACTGAAACGAAAGTTTAGTCGGTTGCTTAAATACAATGACGACTATATAGTGATTCCGAAACGTTGGTTGTGCGCACTCACTATAGTCTTCATAGTAATTAAGCAACCGATTAAACTATCGGCCGATCAAAAATCGGTAGTCTGCGGCGGCTCTTTTCGACACAAACATACAAAATTTTTAATAAACAAAAATTCTATTCTAATAAGACAGCTAGGTAAGAAGCTATTGTTCACCTATTGTTTTATATGACGTATCAATACCACGAACTGTCAAACTTGGCTTCGAGGAACACCGGTCATGCTAGATATGCTGTGAATGCTTGTAGATGGATTCCGTTCAACTGTAATGTCATGATCTATGATATTCTTATCATTGTATGGTATAGAGTACGTGCACGTCACGTTGACAACCATATCAAAATCAGCTGAGTGGAAGTAAACATATGCTATTATGTGATTGACATGTGACATGTTTTTGACATTTGAAGTAATTTATTATATTATATTGAGTTCATTTTAGATACTATATGATTTTAATTTAGTAGATTTGTTATTTAATGTATTGGTCACACAAAAATGGCTTTTATAACGAAACGTCAGAATAATATTACATGTCAGATACAGATTAGATTCTGCAGATCCTCCTTGATACCCAAAATTGAAATTATAACTTACTAGCAAATGTTTACTTCCACTCAGCTGCACCTCAGCTGATTTTGACATGGTTGTCAACGTGACGTGCACGTACTTTATTTTATTTTATTCATTGTTACTGTAACGTTATAAACTAATAAAAGCCCTTAAGTAAAAGTATTGCAAATTTATTACAATTTTATTAGTTTAAAATAACTTTGAATAAATATCTTCGACCGGTGAGATTCGAAACTGACCCGGACTCGCCGAATGCTTCTAAGGAATGAGGACACTGGCTGAAACATTACAAAATTTTCCAGAACTGACAGAATTCACTAATGACAACGACAAAATAATGGTACTGACAAATTATTTGTCTCCTAATGCGTACGAGCTGATAAGTTATAGCTCACACTACAAAAATGCACTAGAAATTCTTAATGCAGTTTACTCCAAAAAGATTAACTTAATTTTTGCTCGACATTTTGTCTCCTAATGCGTACGAGTTGATAAGTTATGTTATATCTCACACTACAAAAATGCACTAGAAATTCTTAAAAGATTAACTTACTTTTGCTCGACATTTACTAGCTGTTCGAAAACAGATAAATACTAAGCAAGGATTGTGAATTTAAAGCTGTTAGTACCATTGAACATCGCGATGGCATGCGATGCCTTTATAAATGGTCTGGCGTCATCTTACATTAGATAAAGATTACCTACTCGAAAACAAAACTTTAGAGCTTGCGGAAGCAGTGATGCAGACTCAGCTTATGGAAATGGCACAGACAAATCCTGAACCTTACTCTAACATAAATCTAGTTAACGCCGTTGCTCCGGAAAGCAAGAATGTAGAGAAGGACGAAGTAGTTGCTGCTACACCCAAATCCTCTGGAGGTAAAGTGTGTTTTCTGTGGAAGGTTTCGAAAGCATTTGTAATCATTGTAAGAAGAAAGGACACTACGCCAGAGCGTGTCTATCAAGACTTCAATCAAAAAGACCCGAATCAATAACATCAGCCGCTATCTTAGCTTCTATCCGCAAAGATTTTTCACACATCTTACAAAAAACTAGAGTAAAGGCCAAAGTTACTGGAATTCCTGCGGACTGTCTGATAGACACTGGAAGTTCGACTAGCTTCGTTAATATTAAATTTATTCGGCAGCATAAGAAAGAACTCCATGCAGAAACAGGATGTGTTTTTATGGCTGCTGCTCGCTTGCCACAAAATGTACAAGATTACATTCTTATTGATCTGGTACTTATAGAACACATATTCGAATTTTAAACTTACTGTTCTTTAGAGGCTCTGTGCGGATCTCTTAATTAGTCATGACCTCATGATAAATCATTCTAATGTTTGACTGTCGACTGCCGGCCGATAGCTACAAGCTCTAGACAATTTTCAGAAGAAGAATGTCGGTTTATTTTAACAGAGATTGCTAAGCTTGTCGCTGAAGAAGTAATAGAAGAGAGTAATTCTCCTTGGTGAGCACAAATACCTATTAGTTGTAGAGAAGAAAAAGCGGAAGAAACTTTACTGGATGCTTATCCGCTGCACAATATTGACATGTTAGTTAGTTAGTTGATTATAATCCCGCTCCCTTTCTAAATGTAGACGTGGACAATATCCTGTTTCTCTCAAACATTGAAAAACTCTTGAAATATTGTATGATTGGATATCGTCGAGGGTAAGTATTCTGCTAATGCAGCTCGACCACGTCCATTACAAAAAAATACATACAAAAAGATGATTAGCTACTTTAATAGTTCATGCTATTGCTACTGCTAGAAATAAAACAAAATGTAAACTTACCTAGCATTCTTATTAGAATAGATTTGTTGATTATTAAAGATTTTGCGTATTTTTGCCGATATCTCTGGGGACATCCTGTAGTTGGGAATTCTGTGTTATACGATTCTGGCCTAATTGGTCGAATTAAAATAATTGTAGGTGCGTATAGTAATTGAATTTTGTGTATTCTAGAGGCGCACGCACTTATTTTAACTTTGCACCTGTTTAACTGCACCTACAGTAGCAGTTCCAATGTTTACCTACACCGGAACGCCATTCGAATACTGAGTAGGGTAGATTATCTATTTAGCTGATGCAAGAAACAATACAATAGAAGATTAACAGACAAATGTAAAAATTAGTAAAATATCTTCAAGAACTTATATTTTGGGTTTCAAGAAACTATTTATCGGTTTATTACCAACTAACGGTTATATAGGTTTCAAAAAATCGTTTACATAACGCTGGATTGCATGAAAACTGTTCAATAAATACTTTATTGATTCTATAGTTACTGGTCCTATAGAGTTCGCGAACCGTTAAAATTCAAACAGTTGCATGAAAAAAGCAAGTACGCAATTATTATTAACTAGGCAGTAGGCACGTAATCAGTGGCGGCGCTAAGGGGGGGCCAGGGTGGTCACGTGCCCACCCTAAAAAGTCTTGTGCCCACCCAAGTGCCCACCTACTACATTATTCGTATTTACACTTTTGTTATAAAATTAATAGGGCAGAAATTATAGCCCTACGAAAATTTCACCATTGTACATATTACCTCCTGTAATTCATAAAAAAGTAAACACCCGGTATATGTAATTATTTAAATTTAGATACCCACGACTTTATATCGTTTTTTGTGTGTATATGAAAAAACTATATAGGTATCTTTATTATTTAAAATAAATGGGTACCCAACAGGCACGTATACACGGGTGGGGAGGTTAAGAGAGTAATTATCCTTCCCACAAGCGATGACTTGATAAAAAATCAAACAAACGCAAATATTATAATTTAAGATAAAGAATAAAATTAAATAATGTATTTTGCACAGCTAATATTTGATTGCTTGTTTTTCAAATATAAATTTTGATTATGTAATATGGATGTCAGTTAAAATATAATTGCAATAGTAGAAGCACAGGTGATATTCAATTTTGACAGTTTTTCCAGGTTAGTTAACAATCCGTTAAATATATTCACTTTTCTAAAATAGTCTGTGATCTGGCAATTTATTTTTGTACATGAAAGGGGGAAAACATGCAGCTACACATTTCTTGAAAAAATGTAACGCTAGGGCATTTGACATTGGATGAAAACAATGCCTGCGGCGCCTTTTTTCTGGTTATCTTTGCATAACCTATTACGATCCCCCCCCTGGTGCCCAACCATTTTTTGATTGTGCCCACCTTATATTTACATCCCGGCGCCGCCACTGCACGTAAATATACCACTGGAGCTTCCTACTTACTGTTCCTACTGTTTCAATTTTAACGGTTCGCAAACTTTAACATAAGGCAGGGCCGGACCCACCCAAAATGAATCTGAAAATTTGCCCCTAAATTCTATGAAATGAGTCAGTCGCCTCTTTGTCCTATTCCACCAATAGGACAAAGAGGCGACTGACTCATTTCATAGAATTTAGGGGCGAATTTTTAGATTCATTTTGTCAAGTGGCATCATACGTCTTGTGACCAATCAATTTTAGACGCCGAAAAGCAATTTGAGACAAATTTTGTGAATAGATTAATGGAATGCTGACCGTGTTGTCTAAGCAATAAACGTCGTGGCAAATGTAAAGATATACAATATTATGTTGTGTGTGCTAGTGGCAGGCTACTCTAGGGATGATATAGCAATCCATAGGGGTTCAAAATCCCAAAACACAATACATATACGTGCCCTGCTTCAAAAGAATTGGCCTACATCCTTTTTCTCGTTTTATTTAAGCAATAAGTTAATTCTAATAACACAAAAGTAAATTTCGGAATAATAATTATGTAAATACTCGTATAAACAATACATTAAATTACAAAAATATCACCACGGCATAATATTACCTATTGCTGGATGTGCCACTGCCAATCTGCTTTGTACGGAGATATCGGTAATAATGACATATTCGTACCGTGTGGGCGTTACCTTACGGGCACTCATTGCAGGCATGGAGAGTGTATCACTTTTGTGCCAACTAAAATTTGAAATAAGTTTTGGCGTTGGTCGGGATCGAACCCGGGTTCCCAGATTCACGAACAGACACTCAGGCACACGGCCAAAATAATCTACTAAAATTAGACCAATAACTGCTACAGAAAAGTTTTCTCTGAGCTCGACGCAAATAAAATCTTTCGAAGAAATAAAACAAGACATTTCTAAATCAAGCCTCTGTGCGATAGACTCTACTATACCATTCAACTGATGCTTCCGAATACGCTATAGCGGCATCCCTCACTCAAGCAGGAAGACCTGTTGCCTTCTTTTCCAGGATGCTTTTGAGTCTGAAAGAAAATATTCAGCGATTGAAAAGGAAACTTGTGCAATTATCGAATCTCTACGCAAATGGCGACAGTTCGTTATAGGTAAGCAATTTCGACTTATTACCGATCAAAAATCAGTCTCATGCATGTTAGACCAGAAACATTCTTCAAAAATAAAGAATGAGAAGATCCAACGTTGGCGCTTGGAATTTTCAAGCTACAACTTTAACATGACATATAGACTACGTAAAGAGAATGTGGTCGCAGACGTTCTGTCCCGTGAGACCTGCGCCGCAATTACTAACAATACTCTTATGAAACTTCACGAGTCCCTGGTGTTACACGCATGGCACACTGGGTTCGTTGCAAGAATATGCCCTATCCAATTGAAGACATAAAGCGTGCTGTGTTGTGTCAAACTTGTGCTTAAATCAAAGCAAGATTTATAAAAAAAGAAGGCAGTCTAATTAAAGCTACAAAACCCTCTGAACGAATATCGCTTGATTTCAAAGGACCCCTGCCCTCAACAACTGAAAATAAATATTTGCTTACAATAATAGATGAATTTTCAAGGTTCCCCTTTGCCTATGCTTGCAAAGACGTTAGCAGCAATACTACAGTTAAACATTTAACTAATATATTCTCCATCTTTGGGATGCCATCGTATATACATTCAGATCAAGGGTCAGCATTCATGTCCACGGAGTTAAAGCAATTTCTTCATAACTTAGGCGTCGCTACTAGTCGAACTGCTCTTTATAACCCCCAGTGTAATGGACAAGTGGAGCGGCTGAATGGAACTCTCTGGCAAACCATACGCCTTGCACTGAGGACAAAAGAATTACCGATAAAAATGTGGGAATCTGTGCTGACTCAAGCGCTACACAGCATCCGTTCACTTTTGTGTACCAACAAGGCGAATAAGTATGAGCCTCTGGTAGATGAAGTGGAACTTCTGGAAGCTAATTCTGACTACAGTTATGTAAAATTACTACCGGTAACGCTGAAGCTGTACAACTAAAAGAAAATACTGTAATGTGCAGTGCCCGCCGTCGCCGCCACTGTCACCGCCGCTGTCCCCATCGCTGTCGCTGTCGCGGGGACGAGCGAGGGTCTACTGTTAGCGATGACGCAACGGACTTGTCGGAACCTGCTGAAGAATTTAGAAGATAAGTATGACAAGCAGATCGAAGAATTACGAGAAAAGGTCACTATAATTACATTGTCGCCAATGCCAAATCCCGATGTAGCGACGGCAAATTTACAAGAAAAGAAAGTAGTAAAACTAGAAAATACTACAATAATGCACATCAAAACACCGAAATTTGATGGAAAATCGTAGTGGCCGAATTATTTAAAACAATTTGAAGCGGCTGCGAAAGCACATAATTGGACGTCTACAGAGAAGGCTACAGCGTTGACTGTCTCGTTGCGTGGGGAAGCCATCGACATCCTACAAACGCTGAAGGAAGAAGAACAAGAGGACTACGATCAACTAGTCAAGCGGTTGGATATACGGTACGGCAATGCGCACCTGGAGCAGGTATACCAGACGCAACTGAGGAATCGTTATCAGAGTTCAAAAGAAAGCCTTCAAGAATTTGAAGTCGACGTAGCTCGTTTGGTTTGTCTCGCACATCCTGCAGCTCCTGACAGCGTTTTGGAGTGCTTGGCCGTTCAAGCATTTATCTACGGAGTTCGAGACAGCGAAACACAGCAAGCACTGCGATTGGGCCGCCCAAAAACATTAATTGACGCACTTTCATACGCACTAGAACATGAAACTGCTAAACAAGCTTCACGTAACCAATCTCGAGTGCGAAATATTGATGCCGAGAGAAAAGAAGACACGGAAGACCTAGAAGTGAAAATGCGACGAATTGTAAATAAAGTGTTTGCCGGAAGAAAGAAACTCATCTGTTGGTATTGCGGTAAACAGGGTCATCCGCAGAGACTTTGCAGAAAAATGCAAAGATAGACAGAATCGGTAAAAGAAGAAAAGGAGTCGGAAAACTAAATTGGGTTGATGCGAAGGGGCAATCGTCAACCCGTAATCTAGTGGCCCCACAATCCATCAGTTATGTCGCAACCCTTCATTATCAAGTCAGCTGCATCTACGTGAATGGCTCTGTTGATAGAAGGTCACTAAAAATGTTACTAGATTCAACCAACCAAGTGGAGATTACGCACAGCGACGGGAGAACAAGCTACCACATTAGGAGAAATAGATATGACCATCACTATTGTAAATACATCCTTTAAACATCGTGTGCTGGTAGCTGACGTTGAAGATGAATTAATACTCGGTATGGACGTAATGAAAAAGCACGGTTTTAAACTTGACCTGAAGAATGGAGTAATGATGGTCAATGAAGAAGAACTTGTTTTAAACCCACGAGAAGACAAAACCGTGCGCGTACTAATGGCCGAAAATGTTACCCTTCCAGAACGAAGTGAATCTATCGTGCAAGCACAATTAGAAGGTAGTTTCTGTGAGGGGAATATTGTTATGCTCGAGCCCAAGAATGATGATGTGAAGACTGGTACTGGAGTTGTTGTAGAAAAATCACTGATTAAAGCCAAACAAGTAATACCAATTCGAATAATGAACGTAAATTGTTATCCAATTGTTTTTAACAAAGGAACAATTGTAGGAGAATGTTTGGCAGTATCCTCGATTATTCGAACTGTTAAGGCTAAAGGAAACATATCTCAGGAAGTTCCGGACACATTAATTAACCAATTATAAACCTCCTTACAAGAACTGACCGCCGACCAGAGAACCAAGGCAAATAAATTAATTGGAAGATATCAAGATGTGTTTCAAGTTGACAAGAAGACCAACGGGAGAACAAATGTGGTTCTCTATAAGATAGAGACCGGCGACGCAAGACCCAGCCAACCAGCAAGAAGACTACCATTGGCGAAGCGTGAGGAAGCGGAAAGAATTATCGAGGACATGAAAAAGGAAGGTGTGATCGAACCTTCAAGCAGTCCATGGGCTTCACCAGTGGTGTTAGTAAAGAAGAAGGATGGCTCTACCCGCTACCTCGAATAGACGATACACTAGACACTTTGGCTGGCTCGAAGATTTTCTCCACTCTGGATCTAAAGAGCGGATACTGGCAAGTCGATTTGGATCCAAAAGATAAGGAAAAGACACCCTTCACAATTGGTACCAGATTGTGGCAATTTACTGTAATGCCATTTGGGCTCTGCAATGCCCCTGCAACGTTTGAACGACTTATGGAGACAGTATTGGCTGGGCTATCATGGAAAACCTGTTTAGTCTATCTCGACGACATTATTGTGGTACGTAAAACATTCGAGGACCACATGAAGAATATGGAAGAGATTTTCCAGAGATTGCGGAAGGCTAACCTGAAGCTCAGCCCCAAGAAGTGTCACCTGTTCCAAAAGGAAGTTCATTACCTTGGACACGTGGTTTCAGATAAGGGTATTGCAGTTGACCCGGAAATGATGAAGGCTGTGAGAGATTGGCCAGCGCCTAGAGACAAACACGAACTTAAAAGTTTTCTTGGTTTGTGTACCAATTATCAGCGATATGTACCTGGATTTGCCAACATAGCCAAGCCACTGACAAGGCTTACTGAAGAAGGTCGAAGATTTATCTGGGAAATGGACTGCAAAGTTGCGTTCAAAGAACTGAAACATGCTTTGACAAACGCACCTGTCCTGAGTTATCCTTTACCTGAAGGAGAGTTCATACTAGACACAGATGCCAACAACGTGGGAATTGGTGGCGTTCTTTCCCAGATACAAGACGGGCATGAGAAGGTTATTGCCTATTTTAATAAGACCTTGTCCAAACCAGAGAGGAATTATTGTGTTACCAGAAAAGAACTCTTGGCAGTCGTGACATCCGTGGAACATTTCTACAAATATTTATACGGAAGGAAATTTTTGATAAGAACTGACCATGCTGCATTAAAATGGCTGCTACAATTTAAGAATCCTGAAGGTCAGGTAGCTAGATGGATTGAAAGACTACAGGAATACAATTTCAAAATCGAGCATAGGACAGGTACCAGCCATCGTAATGCCGACGCATTGTCCAAAAGGCCATGCTAAGACGAATGCAAGCATTGTAATCGACTAGAAGAGAAATTTTCCATCGTCGCCAGAACAACAGTAGTCGACGATAATTGGCAGCCCGATGGACTACGCGAAGACCAAGAAAAAGATCCGACTTTGAAAATTATACTGGAATGGAAAGCAGAAGAGAGCAAACCAGTATGGGAAGATGTTGCACCGCACTCACCGAGCGTAAAATCGTACTGGGCGCAATGGGACTTCATGGTGATTGGGGATGGCGTGTTAAAGCGTGTGGTAGAAAATGCCGATGGAGCTGAGAAGAGAACTCAGTTAATTATTCCTAAGAGTAGAGTACCAGACGTGTTGAAAGAGATCCATGACGGATCTGGAGGCCATTTCGGAGTCATCAAAACGCTAGAAAGATTGGGCCAGCGGTTTTACTGGGTTAACTTCACGGAAGATGTTAAAGATTGGTGCAAGAAATGTGTGATTTGCGCTGGAAGTAACGGTCCACATAAACGACGAAAAGCTCCAATGCGTCAATACAACGTTGGCAGTCCATTTAAGCATATTGCGATTGATGTGGCTGGACCATTCCCAGAAAGTGACGAAGGAAATAAATACATCGTGGTTGTCATGGACTACTTCACCAAATGGGTTGAAGCGTATCCATTACCCAACCAGGAAGCCACCGCGGTCGCTGAAACTTTAGTTAAAGAATGTATATGCCGATTCGGAGTACCACGTGAACTCCACTCCGACCAGGGAAGAAATTTTGAGTCTACCGTTTTCCAAAATGTCTGTAAGATATTAGGAATTAATAAAACTAGAACAACTGCATTACATCCGCAGTCTGATGGCATGGTTGAACGAATGAACAGAACGATCAACCGATATTTGTCGAAGGTAGTCTCCAACCACCAAAGAGACTGGGACCGACATCTCCATCTGTTCCTGATGGCTCATCGTTCATCCGTGCAAAAAACAACAGGTAAAACTCCTGCGAACATCTTATTCGGGCGTGAGTTGCGCTTACCATGCGACTTGGTGTTCGGCAGTAAACCTGGGGATGATCTGGCTGGAGAAGATTACGTTACGGACTTACGGAGAAGAATGGATGACATTCATGAACAAGTCCGTACGAACATTCAAGATGCCAGCGACCGAATGAAGGACCGGTATGACGTCAAGGCCGAAAAGGGTGGATATCAACCTGGGGATTTAGTGTGACTTTGCAACCCACAAAGACGTCGTGGTTTATCACCAAAGCTGCAAAAGAATTGGGAAGGCCCCTATGAAGTAGTCAAAAGGATAAACGACGTGGTATACAGAATTAAGAAACAACCTAGCGGGAAGCCGAGAGTAGTACACTTTAATCGGCTAGCTCCTTTCGCCGGAGACAACCACGAAGACCAAAATGGAGCAACGGTTCGTCGGATTATAACACAAGAACCAACTTTTGAAGACTTCATGGAGAACTATTCCTTTGGCCGCAAGGCGCGGTTCGGCGTGACGAAAGAACGCCGAGATCTATTCACCGTGTCTTCAGATTATGCCCTCGGTCACTGTGTATCAGAAGACTTAAAGATGTCCCGCGGCATAGCTTCAGTCTTTAAGGCGAAATTCGGGCGACTACAAGAACTGGCCAACCAACGTCCAACTGTCGGGAAAACGCTGCGCCTGAGGGATAGCAATGCAGACCATCAGCGGTACATCTATTACCTGCTCACTAAACCACGCTCGTACCACAAACCGTCATGTCGTAGTCTGTGGAACTCGTTGTGCGATTTGAGGGATCATCTGCTTGAGAATGACATTTTGAAGCTAGCCGTACCGAAGTTAAGCTGTGGTTTAGATAGTTTAGATTGGAGGATTGTTAGGAACATGATAGAAATCCTCTTCCGTTTTACCGGTGTTGAAATTCTCGTTTGCAGCTTTAACCCTAACGGACATAAAGAAGAAGTCGAGCGGACCATCGACTGTCATTTCTTCAAAACTTCGAAATGCACCAAGGGTAATGCATGCAGATTTCGTCATCACGAACTGTTCCGGGACGAAACAGTCTTAAGGAGGAGGCAGTGTAATGTGCAGTGCCCGCCGTCGCCGCCGCTGTCCCCGTCGCTGTGGCCGCCGCTGTCGCGGGGACGAGCGAGGGTCTATTGTTAGCGATGACGCAACGGACTTGTCGGAACCTGCTTAATTACGCGGTTAATGTAACCTATTGTGTTTTATCTGGAATGTTCTAGTGAGTTCTCAACCACAAATGCCGGGGTATATAAACACCGTTAGCGAAGGCATTAGACAGTCTGATATAAATAAGCGTCGCGTGTTGAACAGTTGGTGATATAAACAGATAGTCGACAAGTGGTGAACATCAATAAATATTGTTATATAAATAAATAAGTGACTTATCTATTGTTTAAATAAATAATCTTAGTGTTTAAGTGTTTTATAATATTCGTAGTCTTTAATTAGTGTTTAATATTTGTTTAATCGTAGTATTAGCTAAATTTATTATCTTTTAATATCTTTTAATTTCTATTTATCGTTATAATAAACTTTTATTTTCATTATTAATAATTGTCTAATATTTACACTTCACCCAAATAAATAAAAACGTTACAATACTATCATCGAAAACTATCCTCTTCTGAAATTAATGATTCAAATCCATCTTTAATAAACCCTACTTGTAGCTCTCCTGAAAAGTCTACAGTGGAAGATTCTGATCCCACCAACTCTTCACCACCTACTAAAGCTTCTGGCTCTAGACGTCTAGACGTTCTAGCTCTTCACCACCTGCTGAAGTTCCTGGTTCTAGACGTTCTGGGCGAGAGCGGCGCCTTCCCAGTTACCTTCAAGATTATGAGCATTGTGCGCGTTGATTCCGTATGAGGTTTAGAAACTTCTTATGTGTGTATTCTAAAGACATTCCGTTATTTATAAACGGACCGTTAAAATTAAGATATCCGTTAACTAGATTTTGCTATTCTAAAGACACTATCCGTTAATAATATAAACGGAGATCCGTTTATGTTATCCGTTTATAAATAAAATTTAAACGGAGAATGATTCATAGCCGTTAATTGTAAACGGACGACATTTAATACATAAATATTTAGAAATTTCTTAATTGTACGCAGAGAATGGCGTTATCACCCTTTACTGTTTACTCCGACCCTTGGATTAATAAAATGTAATTGAAAGGAAAGTACAAATAAATAATTTTTATAACAAAATTATACTCGTATCTACATAACCCATAAAAAATCGGTTCGATGAAAGATTTTAACAATACAAAAATTATCCATTTCTCGTTCTCAAAAAAATTTAAGTTGCTTTCTCTAACGAAACGAGCAGATATTTTACTCTACATTGCAAATCTTGTACTTTACCTAATGTTTTAAAATTATTCGAGTATTTTCAGGACTGCATTTAATCTTCAGGGGCTCAAGACACAAATGTGCTATTGGTGCCTTTATTTTTAATTATTGATTACAACAAAGAATATTTTTATTGCAACAAAGAATATTTTGATTACAACAATGGATATTTTGATTATATCCGAAGAATTCTGATTAGTGAATGAATCTAATGAAGAAAATTAATTAATATTTGCGAATAATTAAAAATCAAGCTTATAATGTGTGTTTTATAATTTGTGTAGTTTTCTCGATACTGTAGATTAGCTTGGTGGTGTCTATAATTGCAAAATAAATATTGGGGTTGGGCGTTAGGGACGTTCTTCATTATTACTTTAGCTGCGCTTAATAAGTAACGAACTATGATTTTATAGATTTTTTTTTGTTTTATGCCCATTTTTTTCCAAATCTACAATAATATACAATAATATCAAAAGGTTATAAAACTGACAATTTTGACATTTATTACAACAAAGTATTTACCTACCAACATTCCAAAGATTATTTTGAAGAATATATTCATTATTCTGATTATTTATTGATATAAATTTATTACTAAATAGTATCTCTAAATTTATGTATCACAAATATCTGTTTAAATGTTAATATATTTAGTTATTATCAAAATATAAATATGTTGACATTTACAATTTGACAACACTGCCCTACAGTAGCAAACGGATCCGTTTATTATATTAATTTTAACGGATCCGTTCAAATGTCATATTGTGAAAAGAATTTTTAGCGGAATCCGTTAATAAGAAATATTTTAACGGAATCCGTTTACATAATATATTTTAACGGATTGTGTTTAGAATACACCCATTAGAAGGGGAGAATGTGATAATATTTATTCTAGTTACCTTTGAATTGATTGTTCAGTGTTATCGTTTCTATGTATTATTTATATGTCAATCTGTTGTAATAGTACCTAAATTTATGTTTAATAAAGCCTATAAATCGGGCGTATTCTTATTACACACAATTAAATAACTGAGAGAAACAAATTGAGGCATTAAATTTAGCAAAAAATTTATACGAAAAATTATAATAAATAGATGCAGACCAACTCTTTTAGCGCAGGGCTCGAATGTACCGTGACGTATCTACCCCTGTGTTGGGTTTGCTGTTGCTGCTTTCGGGCGCCATACTGTGAACTGTCTGGTTAAGGGTAGGTTAGGATTTCGGATAGCTAATCGGAGGTCCAGGGTTATTATATATAAAGCAATTAAAGCATTGTAATTGCAAAATGTGTAAAACTTAAACTTTTATTGACACATACAATGTACAAAAAAAAATTGCCTTGGAAAGCTGTGCGTTTGTTTTACCTGTTTGGCTTTAACTTTGAACTGTAATCGGACTCAGAACTTTATACTAAAAATGAAGTTAGACTCCGTGAAGTTAAATTGAAATCGGACTCGAGCCCTCCGAATTGGTAATGGCAGCCATCTTAAATAAACGCACCGCCTCTATAGGACATTTCAGTCGCCAATTTACTGTAAACGCGGACTCAGAATATTTTACTGTGAATCGGACGTGTTGTATTTTACTACAACTGACTAGAATCCCGTCTCCGAGATGGCACACTCTCGCTCGAATTCAGCGACTGTTTCGCTGAGAGCAGTTCGTGATACGCGTGCCTTTGGCTTGGAGGTTCTTACAGTATGCTGTAGGTGGACTGGTCCTGACTTAACCGAAGCAGCTGTTGCCAGAAGTGACTTCTTAAGCTCCACGGGCGACTTTTATACTCGATTTTGGTTGAAACTCGCGCGTTTTAAAAAGGGAGATTGTTATCGGTATCTTATTAGTTTTTCCGTATTCTTTCGCTGCGTTGGATCGTATGGATTAGATCACATACGGTCACGTGGACGTAGATTTGTTTATTCGAAAGAACACAAGTATTTGTCAAAATCACTTAGAAAAATGAAATTTAATTTTCTATATTTATCAATGTTTATTCTGCTTTAAATTTGTTCTGGAATCAAATGTTACCTCTTATCCTGATTGACTGGCATAAAATATAACAGATTCTTGCGCCGTTTCCGTCATTTTTGAATCTAAAGTGATCTGATCTTTCTAATCCAAGTTTTTGTTGGGGTGGATAGCACTGATCTGAATTACTTAAGTCTTGGACTGATCAGACTTCGAAAGAAGATTCAATTTACTGAACTATGTAACATGGATCTGACCCAACGCAGCGAAAGTATACAGCTTTTGTAGGTGGAATTGTATGGCGATGACTGATTGACCGATGGCCCGTGTATGTAAAATTATTTTTTGTGACTTTATAACATGATTAATAAATAACTTTCCAGCTTTTCTGTGATAGTTCTGACCAGGTAAAATATACAAATAAATAGCACATGAGTAATAAATATGTTTCAGTTTCCCTTGATTCGGCTGTGGGCCGTAGCGCTCGAAGCGCCCAGCTGTTGGTGCGGTTATCAAATGGATTTCCCGGTAGGTTTCTCTAAGCCCTATGAATGGAATCGTTTTCTCAGGGCCCTTTTTGTTGCCCAGAAAGGTAGTCACAGCCCGTGGTTGTGTCGGCTGGCAGCTGTTGTTCATCCGCACTTATAACTGGTAAGTTTTCTAAGTTTGCTTTGACAAAAACATAATTTTCATCCCGATTTCTTCAAAAGAAAAGTGTTGGATGACGTTATCTACCCTGATTGCAAAGCCCACGGACCGGCTACGAACAATAGAACTCGCTGAGAAGACTGTGAACATGGAACTTTGACTAACACGTGTTTGTGGAAAACTATGACTGTCTGTCGTCCTTGCCGGGAAATTTGAAGAAAATGGACAAAAATATGTGACTTTGTCACATACATTATAATCGTTGACGGTTTGTGTTATTTAAGCTAAGGACTTTAAACGCTAACCGCTTTTGTCACTGCGACCTGAAAGGTCTATTGTAACATAGCCCTATCTTAGTTTTCTGGAAGTAGTTCCAGAGTTCCTATGAAACTAATTACTGCTCCAGGAGTCAATTTCCCGATCTCACTTGTCACGAGATACTTTTTAAGTCTACTTGCGGCCACAACTGGACATTCACATACAATGTGTTCCGAAGTTTCTTCGTCCTCTTCGCAGAGTCGACAGAAATTGTTTTCAGTTATACCAATCTTACATAGATGGTATTTCAGAGACAAAGACCAGAAAAGATACTTGTCATAGTTCTAAGGTTCTTTTTGCTGAGAGCTAATAGCTCTTTGGCGTTTGTCGACGAAGATGAAATGAATTTCTTCGACTAACATGGCCCGGGATGTCTCTCCTATATGAGGCTATGGCTGTCTCCTTCCAGTTTTTCATTTCCTTCTTTATATGGCTTTTCAAGAGACCATAAAAAGGATCAAGCCCGTAAAACGGTAATTTGGCTCCCTTTTTAGCGAGATCATCTGCTTTATCATTGCTTAAAACTTCCTCATGCCCCGGTACGTACCACAAAGTGACGTGGTTGTCTTTGGCCAGCTGTAGAAGGGTGTTAATCATTGGCGTAACTAGAAAATTTTCTAGAGGGGGCAGGCCCTTTGAGTACGAAATGCAAAATAAATAAGAAATCCAATTTTGTCAAATGTACGCATTAAAAAATGTGTTTTGAAAATCACTGTTCTGAAATATTCCAAAAAATTATTGAATATCCCATTAAATACTCCGGAAAATTCTAGAATATTCTATAAATTTTTGGCAATTTTACATAAGTATATAAAGGGCAGCTGAGCTCAGTTTAGATTTAAATAGCGACACAAACAAATAAAAGAATCTGGAACTTTCATAAACATTCTAGAACGTTAAAGAACTTTATGGAAAATGAAATTATAAAACGTTCTGGAATTTTCCATAAAATCTCTCGAAATTCGGAACTTTCTGAAACATTCTAGAACTCTCTGGAACTTTATGAAAACCCTTCGTAAACTTTTATATACATTTTAGATTATTTTGGAACATGTAAGAAACTTTTCGAACTCTCCGGAATATATATATATATATATATATATATATATATATATATATATATATATATATATATATATATATATATATATATATATAATGGGGATTGTTTTGAAAATTTCTACGGGAAAACACCCAGGCATCTCTGGTTACTTTAACTAGTGATTAAATATAGTGAATTTAAGAATAATGTGGTTAGGATGTAAAGTATAAAACGCTTATTTTATTGTTTAAAAAAGAGCATAATTTGTCTAATAATTGTTGCTTAATCAGAATTTTTCAAATCGAAAAATTACTAAATTATTTACTACTCACTTAAATTCCTGTCCATTAATCAATTTACACCCCACACCATTCACAAAAATTTAAAATAATTACACTAATATGTATTTTTTCCTAGGGGGGGGGCATGGCCATTCTGGGGAAGGCCGGGCCCCTCCTTGTCCCCCTCCTAGTTACGCCTATGGTGTCTGACATTATGTTAATAGTTGCTCCTTTGAGTCTTTGTTTAAGTTTGAGCACAGAGATTTTTTGCGTAATCTCTGCTTCAAATATAGTGGAAGTGGTGCCTGTGGATTCCTTTATTTGGTAACCTGGGCCACACCCATTCCAGTTTCTCCTGACTCCAGTTTTGAACCATCCGTAAACCAGGGCAGAGTCCCTTGGGAAGGGTGGCCCTCCTATTGACCACTGAAGGCGATCACTAGAGACCGGATTATATGCATCGTAAAATAGCTAAAATATGCATGCAAATATGTATGAAAATAACCCAAAATATGCAATAAAAAGGTAAAAATATGCATTAAAAACCAACAAAAATTAGTATTTTTTTAATATTGCGATATTAAATATACGTATGACAAAATTAACAACGAGAAATTAAATTTTAACAGTCTGTTGTTTTTATAACAATATACTACAATGTATTGTTTCTAATTCTCCCTTGTGAAATTGTGTCTTCTATCGTTCAAAATCAACCTATGCACAGAAAAGGAGCTTTCCAAGTCCACAGATATTACTGAGCAGTATTTAAAGTTAGGTGCAATTGTAGGCGATATTAAGTGAGGCAAGACTTCTCCCGCACCACTAATAAAGCCATTTATCTGGCACAATGCTTCATAGCCAGGGTTGTTCTTCAAAACTTCGCGAGGATACATTGTTCCCGCTCCCGCCCGAGAAGCCACTGCCACTTCAATCGCCACCTCGACCACCACCAGCCAACTAATTCAGTTCCCACATGAAGGCGCGGCATTTAAATTAGCGTACAATAAAACTTTATTTCATGGCCCATAAGTCACATCGCTATTGCCATCATTTGCAACGCATCAAATGTCTATATACAATCATTTTTTATATCAATTTTTTTTAAAATATGCATCTTCAAAATATATTATGCAGAATATGCAAAAAAGTAAAAATAAGGCCAAATATGCAAATGTATATGAAAATATGCATTTGCATATACACCGGTCTCTAGCGATCACCAATGATTACCTCTCGGATTACCTTATACGTCTGGTCAAAATTATTATCTTGTCGTCATTATACCACAGACAGCAAAGGCCATTCAACTCAATGCTGCAGTTGGACAAGCATTCATAGCACCTGTAGTACAAAGACAAGCTATACGTTGTATTATCCTCAACGACGCTTATGCTGTATTTTGTTTAACTATTGGCCACCATACTAATGATGCGTAGATGATCATGGGTCAGACTGCAGTCATGTGTAACTAGTATGTCATTTTTAGCTGCAGTCTCCAGTTTTTACTAAGAAGTTGGCGGCATGTGTTCAGAGCCAATGCAGATTTCTTAATAATTTTGTTAATGTGTAAGTCCAAAGATAGTTTTTAGTCTAGAATTATTCCTTAATACTTAACTTCCTTTGAGAACTCAATTTCGGTGACTGTCAATGAGGGAGCTTTGAGTGCTAGCTTTCTTCTCTTAGTGAATGGTTCAAGAACTGTTTACAAGAATGCAAAATTAAAGCCCGTAAATTTTTGTACAAAACAGGGCTCTTACATTTTTTACCTAGGATGAACTTTCAAAGAGTTATGTATAAAATAGTTAACCAGAATAACAATTTATGAGAAAAAAATAAATTACACAAAAAATAAACTATATTAAATATTTAATATTTAGCCAAACAGATTTTACTAACAGTTTACAGTCGTCATGGCATCGAAAGAACTAAATTATCGATAATTTTTAAATATGTTTTTTCAACACTTTTCTACGAATTCATACACTATTCTGATCCAACAAATATGCTTTTAAAATGTTGAATGCTTTCAAAATAATCATAAATTGCAACCATAGTTAAAAGTCGCACATTGCCAAATCTGGTGAGTATGGCTGGTGTTTACTACTTTTTTTGGCCAAAATCTGAAGAAAATCCCCGTGCTAATTCCATATTTTAAATATACTTTAAAAACTGATTAACTAAGTTCTAACTTAACATTCACAACTTAATTTAAAATAACAGATAACTGTTTAAAACAATGATGCAAATTTTGTTTTCTACGGCCTACCTGATTTTATTATTCTCAATAGGTAATTCTAGCGTGACCCTCGTTTGTTATATTAGAAAAAGTCCAAATGGCCCATCCAAGTTTTTAGATTACTTTATTGTTGTTCAAAATTTAAAAATATAAATTATAATTTTTATTTCGTGAAATACTGCATTCCTTAATAACGAATGAAATAATTATTAAAGTTTTGGCGCGAAAGTTGTGACGTCAGCGGCTTAACAAGCGAGAACTGAAATACGTTACTTTTAAATCTAACATGTTTTAGTATGTCAGTTATCAGGAATAAACGGATTATTAAAATATTTTTTTCACAAGTAATGTATAAGTATGGCAACCATCCTGTTCATTACACTCATAAATTATTCTAGAAACACGATTTCTTTCTAAAATCTTATAGAACTAATTCAGAAAATATAATTTTTGAGGTTAATTCCGTAATATAATTATTTTTTCATTATTACATTTTTCGAAAATGTTTATTTTCCAATCAGATGTCACCTCATACTCATAGGCACTTATAATTGTTCTAGAAAAGATACTAGAAACTATATAATAATTGCGAATTAAATGTGTAATAATAATAATAATAATAATAATATTAATAATAATGATATTTAACATATTTCACATACCCCGCAACTCTCATTTAAAAATCGTTCCTAAAGTTACAATAATTGTGAAGAAATTTTTCATATATGTATTTGATTATTAAAAATAGGTAACTATTAATTAAAGATGCTAAATTTAACTATATCTATATAAGTACAAAGGATTTATTAAAATATTCCTCATACAGGATCAACAATTGTCCCTAACCTTAAAATCTTCAGTCAAAATAATAAAACATCTTACCTTATTTGTAGACTGGAAACACCTTCAAATATTGTAAATATATCTTCAACTATGCACTACACAACACTTAACTACACTTTAAGTCCTAAACACCAAGAAGAATTCGAAATATTTCCGTTATTTTATTTCAAGATTCTGTGACAGTTGCTATCGCACAAACTTGAAAACTTGGTTCGAGTAGCCTGCGACCGACGATTATCCGCGGGAAACTGACGGCGACGCGCAAACAGAGCGTCCCGACGTCGAATAGAGCCGAACAGAAGCGAGAATGCGCGACAGAATAAATATTTGTTTTTTTGGAAGAATTTTTTATTAAGATAAAAACATATACATGTATAAATAACAGTAATATACTTTTTTATTATATGAAGTAATAATAAAACTAATAATAGAATATTTATTTTTCGTCTATAGTTTTAATAACTTCTTTTCCATATTTTTGTTGAAGATCTGACAAAAATTCTTCTTTCAGCATCTTAAGGCACCTGAAAAATTAACAATATTGTCAATTGTGATAAGAAACTAAATTATTTTCCTAAGTATAATATTATTTTTATTTCTTATAATAGTTTTCTTTCATTCTATGTAGAACTTTTAGCAACAAAATAGTATTTAAAAATTTAACATAAATAGATTAAATAATTTTTGTTATATAAATTACAATTTCATTGCACTAACAATAACAATGAATTCTGAAATTAAAATTATTATACATAAAGGCTGGTGACTGAAACTCACGAACATACGACTAACATGTAAATGTAAAATCGTTCTTTTGTAATTTTCTGCTTCCCTTAATTATTTTAGGTAAAAAGTTTCAAATAAAAATTATAAATGATAAAATATATGGTTTATAACAGCAGAAATTAGATACAAAAATCTGGTGTGGCCAACACAATAACTCCCGCCATTTACAGCCCGAGTAACAAAAAAAAAATTAATTTAATCCTTTTTTTTAGATTACCGAATTTTACTCTAATTTTGACAATTTCTTTCTTAAAATATAGTCTAATCTAATCCAAGTAACTACCTTTTTTAAACCCCTCAACAGGATTAAATCCCAATTACACAATAGGTTCACATTCACACACATCCATGCCTTAGTGGGATTCGAACCCAGAGCCCAGAGCGCACTTATGACTTATGAGGCGTTGCTCTAAACATTGAGCCACCGGAGATATAATAAAATAAAGATTAAATTTTAAATACCGGGATAGAATAGAATTCACCCGTGGAATTCACTAATCCAAAAGTGAGGACTAGCTTAAACATTTTTGTGAATCGTTAATTTTTGTTAATCCAAATACATACCTACATATTTAGTTATGCTGGAAACTGTATTGAATTCCTTTTCTATTGTTCTATTTACTTTTTTCTTTTTAAAACGTTACTAATATTATGTTGAAATGATTCGTTCTTTGATAGTGGCATTTATCTGTCAGTTACATACATTTGAATAACTGTGTTTTGTTTGTTTAAAGCATAGACTCTGGGATTTACAGTATAGATAATTTTATAAATTTATCCATAAAATATATAGAAAAAGTATTAATGCAAATCTATAGAACATTTAATAATCTTTAATTTTTATAATATCATTAATCTCGAAAAAATAACATTTAAAGGTATTTTCGAAGAAAAATTATTTTGAGCTTCTAGTAAATTGCCATTTCTGGTTATCCGATTTTCACCAAAATCTAATGGGCTCTTTCCATTACAGAAAAAGTTCGAAATACAAGGTTTCAAAATTTTCTGAATAATAGTATTTGAGTTAGAGTGGACGATACACACATACACAGACATCATTGTGAAAATGTTAAAATTGGATTCTAGGGGCCTTAAAACGTGGTCATTTACCAAAATCTCGATATGCGATTTTTAGCACGATCCCTATATCCCCCTTACCAAGGGTAGCGGGAGGTAAAAATGTGGAAAAATCACTCCAAAAATAGCGAAGGCCATGGAATTAAAAAAAAGCTAGGTTAATTTATTATCTCGCGCCATAGCGAAGGAAAAAGGTAATGTTTTCGGTTCAAAAATTCGATAGCGGGTTTTCAGTGAATAAGCAGGAATTAGGGTCCCCACCACACGTTTTTACTATTTTCACAATGGTATGTGTGTATGTGTGTGTACCTGCGGGCGTGCGTGTGCGTGCAGGTGTGCGTGCGTGTGTGTGAGTGCGTGCGTGCGTGTGTGTGTGAGAGCGTGCGTGCGTGTGTGTGTGTGTGTGTGTGTGTGTGTGTGTGTGTGCGTGCGTGTGTGTGTGTGTGTGTGTGTGTGTGCGTGCGTGTGTGTGTGTGTGCGTTCGTGCGTGCGTGCGTGCGTGTGTGCGTGCGTGCGTGCGTGTGTGTATGACGATTTTTTTATCCACGATAACTCATATCAAACGTCCAAAAATTTCTAATTTCTTTATTTAAGCTTTCTGCATTCATATAAAGAGTCGATTAGATTTTGGGTAAAATTGAACAACCGGAAGTAGTACTTTGCTTGAAGCCCATAACAGTTTTTAAAGAAAAACTGTATTAAAATATAATCCAAAACGTTTCAATTTTAGTATTTCAGACTTTCATAACAAGGAGAATAACATATTAGATTTTGGCTAAAATTAATAAACCGGGAGTGATACTTTACTTGAAGCTCTGAACAGATTTTCGTGAAAAATATATTATGATATATTGCAAAACTTTTTAAATTTAGTATTTAACACTTTTATATGAAAGAGAATAACATATTAAAATTTGGCTCAAATTGATAAATCGGATAACTTGTCAAATTTGGTATTTAAGACTTTTAGATTAATGAGAACGACATATTAGATTTTTTCTAAAATTGGTAATCGGAAATGATATTTTACTTGAAGCTCTGAATAGATTTTCGTGAAAAATATTTAATGATATATACCAACATTTTTCAAATTTGGTATTTAAAACTTTTATGTTAATAAGGACATATTAATTTTTTTATAAAATTGATAAACCGGAAGTGATACTTTACTTGAAGCTCTGAATAGATTTTCATGAAAAATATTATATGATATATTCCAAAACTTGTCAAATTTGGTATTTAAGACTTTAATATGAAGGGGAGTAACATATATTTTGGCTAAAATTAATAAACCGGAAGTGTTAATTTATTTGAAGTTCTGAACATATTTTCGTGAAAAATATATTGATACAATCCAAAACTTTTCAAATTTGGTATTTAAGACTTTTATATTAATGAGAACGACGTATTAGATTTTTTTCTAAAATTGATAAACCGGAAGTAGTACTTTACAGAAAGCTATAAACAGATTTTCTTGAAAAAATATATTAAAACATGATCCAAAAGTTATCAAATTTGGTATTTAAAACTCGATTTTGACTACACTTATATGATAAACCGGAAGTGATACTTAATTTGGAGCTCTTAACAGATTTTCAAAGAAAAACATAATAGACCAAAAACCAAAATTTCGTATTACCGACGTTTCTATTTATTGGAACGAGAAATTAGATTTTGTTTACAAACGATCAATCGAAAGCTCATTGCTATTTTAAACATGGAATTGACGGGAGGTTATGTGCTGGCCACATCAGATTTTTTTAAATGTTATTTCTTTCACAAATAGTTAATTTAGATTGACGCAAGTACATTTTTCTCGTAAAAATACATGTCATATTTTTACTAATTGTCTCGTCTCATTTTAGCAAATATCTCTGGTTATAGGCGGCGCAGTGATTTAAAAATTTACATACGGTGTATTTAATAGCTCTTGTATTCTTTCATTAAAAAGTCAATGTTAATTGTATTTGGGTAGCAATTACTTTAATTTATTAGTTGCAACTCCATGGCTATCGCTATTCTGGGGTTATTTTCGACTCTTTCATACGTAATTGACAAGCATATAGGTTTTTTCAGAGACAACTATCTAAACAGATTTCTTCATTTACTTCGATTCCCATCTATTATTACCAGTATTCTTCCACATGCCTATACGTCATTATAATAAACAAGATCATAGATCATTATAAAAAAACAGCTATATGAACA
The DNA here is from genome assembly GCA_963082715.1 of Harpalus rubripes. Lineage (NCBI taxonomy): Eukaryota > Metazoa > Arthropoda > Insecta > Coleoptera > Carabidae > Harpalus > Harpalus rubripes. The sequence continues at coordinate 26,919,104 of OY720454.1, forward strand.
AACAAAAAAAGTTTTTTAATTTTTTTAGAGATCACATACGTATAAAAATATCAAAAATTAGTGAAAGTGAAATACCCTATTCTATCTAATTTTCTCGCTAATTTTATTTTAATTAAGTTTTCAAACATAACTTCTATAAAAACCTAGAAGCAATACTGGATACAGAATTATTTAAATACATTCGTATTTTTTTAATTATTAATAAAAGGGTATTCTCGCATATTTAAAAAAAAAATCTTAAAGAACAAGTATATCTAAGAGTACCTGTGAAAACCCGAGTTAAAAATTCCTTTTAATAAGTGAGATATTAATTTTTAAAATTTGATTTTGTTGTGTCACGTGATAGTGACGTACTAGTTGTATAGACCAGCGGTGTGCAATCAGTGGTTCATGGATTTTCGAGAAAATGTTCAGTAAGTATTGAAAAAGATGGGAAATAAAATGTACTTAATTGTAATCTTACCTATACTATTACTAAAAAACTTAAGAAATTTATAAGAAAAATCATTCTAAGTAATCGATTACATATTTTTGCTTATGCTGCAAAAACATTTTGACATTCTTAAATTATGTAGGTGGCGAATGACAACATACTTTTATTGCACTTATTATACTTTGTATAAGAATGTTTAACACAAGAATTTCGTAGCGATAATGTTTTTGCTTCTTGTGTCAAAGCTGGTAGGTTCGAATCTACCAAACTTCCTTAGCTTTTTTTAAATTTTTTCTTCATATTTATTTAACATAATCAGATAAAGGGCCCTATTCTGTAACTCGGTGGTTAATTTTTAACCACTGGTTAAAATTTTTATCCAAAAGTTATTGATTTGACAACTAAAAATCCCTTTTTATGTTATATGTCAACATACTTGATTGGTTAAAAAAATTAACCAGTGGTTAAATATTAACCACTGGGATATAGAATAGGCTCCAAAATTGGTTATATTAAATTTGATATTTACTTCAAATTACAACAAAATATACTCGTATATAGAAAAATAAAAATAAAGAGGTTTGGTGGATTTGAACCCAGTACCCTTACAAGCAAGAGCATTACCACTATGCCACAAAATACAATAAACAATACTTCGTTTAGGAATGATAATAATTATTACAATAAATTTGCTATAAATTTTATTTACTTTTTAATTATTCCTTATTAATTTTGAACAATTAATTATTAATATGATGCAATAAGTATCCATGGACATGTATACAAAAATTTTCAGTAAATATTCAAAATATTCTAATTTCGCATGTTAATTCATATACGTAACGGATTTCGAACGCCAGCCGTATGTCGATTAGATACACAAATATGTATTTGTCCGTAGTATTTATCAAATTTTTAATATTACACACATTGTTGACATGTAGTTCATTATTTTGTTACTAGATGTCATATCGCTTAACAATACATGCTAAAACAGTTGTATACGAACACTCCCGAACGATCCGAAGTAGAGCCGAGTATGTGCATACTTAAGATGCGGCCTGTTATCACATTCGAACACGGAGTAGGGATTTCAACTCGTCTTCCATTGGTAGTGCAACTAGTACATCGCAAAATTTAGATGCTTTATATCTTTTGCAACAATCAATTTATAACAGGTTTTTTTGCCTTTTCCCTCTGTTTTACCAATCAACTTTAATATTTTTAATAACTTTTTAATATTTGTAATCCTGAGAGAATACCCTATTTGATTTTCAAAACAAAATTATTGCATTACTCGTATTCTAGTACTCGTATCTCATTAAATAATGTCTTCTAGTAATTTACACTATGTAGTCTAGTGTATTCTAAACAGAGTTGCCAATTGCCCTACTTTCAGTAGGACAGTCCTATAATTGTTATTGTGTGTCCTACCCTCCTACTTCCATAAATTATAATAAGTATTATATACTGGCAAAACTCAGTTACCCTCATAAATTTCCGCTACCATGTAAATAAACAGTTATTATTGTTTATAATTGTCAGTGTGACAGTTAATATTTCAAGTTTAAAAATAAAATAATAATAATACCAAATACCACACGACCTCTCTGACATTAGATAAAACCCCTCCTCCTTCGAAGTCGGGCAAAAACATTCGTCCAAAATAAATATTTATCGATAAAATCAGGAGGTCTTGTGATATTACTTCTGAATATACGCATACTAAGCGTATATTCACTGTAACCATGACAAAAAAAATGTTTGCCTGATTTGTTTATTTTGCAATCAAATGGCAAAATTTCCCAAATGAATCGTTATTGTGAATGTTTACTGCTTTACTATTGCCTTCTGGATACACATTTTGCTGCAAAACACCGCTCGATCTTACGGTCTCTTTTCTATGGCAATACGTCTCATTACTCGGCAGTATTTTCGAAGCTCTTGTGATATAAGAACTGAATATTTTATTCTCTATACAGGATGGTGACTTGGACGACGCAGCATAAGGATTTCAATAAAATCTTAATGAGCAGTTATTTGCTCCCCTAATTATTTTAGAGCAAAATTGTATTTAGATTTTTGCTATAGAAAAAAATATTGCATCCGAATATGCGGTTATTTATAATTTTTCAATTTCCACAACCGTAAAAATGCAAAAATCATTGATACCATTGAACAAAAATTTAAACAAAAGCGCAAACATCTGTCATATATTCTTCACGTTTAAACCTTAAAGAAATCTTAAATTTCGTCTAGTCATATTACATTGCTGTAATCAACTATTACATTGTTGTCATCAACTACAATAAAAGTGTTTTTATTTTCCTCGTTTTGAAAATAAGTTTAAACGTCAAGAATCTATTACAGATGTTTGCGCCACGCTGAGCCTCCCTAAGGTCAAGAACTTCAATTTTTCATCCCCGTCCCAACCTAAACAACATATTTTAAAATTGTTTCTAGCCCACTAAGGCAAAGGTATTTTTTGCTCTCCATTGAATGGACTAGTATGTTCTGTCTGTAGTCCAGTCAATATGTACAGCATGTCTCATTTTCGATGTTTTTTCAAGGTATCTCGGGTAATATTAATGATAGAGCGAAACCGTTTGCACATTGTAGGGTCAACTTGTCGAAAAAAGTTTAATATTCACCACAGGAATTTTCGATCTTCTTTTGTTTCTGAGCTACAGGCAAAAACTCGTTTTTCGCTCATTTTGAAAATATATCATATCTTATTTATTATGATAGTTAGAGAAAAATGTTTTTACAAAAATTTTACCGTTTTTTAAATAGAATAAAATGGCGTGATTACATTTTTTGAAAACTTAATAATTTTCGAGATATAACACAAACTTATGATTTTTTAAATGGGAACCTATATTGAAAATAGTCTAGTCTTTTTGCATATTTTATAAGCTTTTCAATGATATATACCTAACAAGTCTACATTCTTTTGTTTTAAACATTAATAAAAGACGAATTATTAATTTATTGGGGTGAAAATATTGGAAATAATTAAGAAACAAATGAAAAAATCTAATCCAGATCATCATTTGCATATTTCTAATGGTTTTGTTTCAGTTTTACTAATTTTTTCAATTTATTTGCTTCAAAAGCATATTAAACCATTTTGATTGGATTGTGTCAAAGCCAACTGTAACGTCGATAAATAGTAATTTAACTTACCCGAAAATAAATGGTTAAGAATAATTTTGAGAAAAAAAGTAATAGATATTGAATCGAAATAAACAAATGATGATTTGTAATAAATTTTTTCATTTGTTTCTTGATAATTTCCAATATTTTCACCCCAATAAATTAATAATTCGTCTTTTATTAATGTTTAAAACAAATGAATGTAGACTTGTTATATATCATTGAAAAGCTTATCAAATATGCAAAAAGACTAGACTATTTTCAATATAGGTTCCCATTTAAAAAATCATAAGTTTGTGTTATATCTCGAAAATTAGTTTTCAAAAAATCTAATTACGCCATTTTATTCTATTTAAAAAACGGTAAAATTTTTGTAAAAACATTTTTTCTCTAACTATCATAATAAATAAGATATGATATATTTTCAGAATGAGCGAAAAACGAGTTTTTGCTTGTAGCTCAGAAACAAAAGAAGATCGAAAATTCCTGTGATGACTATTAAACTTTTCTCGAAAAGTTGACCCTGCAATGTGCAAATGGTTTCGCTCTATCATTAATATTATCCGAGATACCTTAAAAAAACATCGAAAATGAGACACCTGTACAATATAACCTGGTATCCTTGGAAAAGGTCGGGTAGTATTAATTTTTGTAAGGACCAAGGCCAGTGATAAGAATCCAATTTTATGTTATGGGGGAAAAAGTTCAAAATTTTCGGTCCTTTTTCGATTTTTCCTCAATTTCTCTGTTTCTATACATCGGAGAGTAAAAGTTGTCATTAACAATATTGAAGAAGACAAAATATGCTACAACTTCTATGGGCTATAACTTTTGAAATATTGAGCAGTGAAAATATCTAAATTTTTGGGAAATGACAAAACACGCACATATCACAGATATATTTATGTAGCCCATATGTTAAGGGCGAATATTTACCTCCACCTTGCTTGTGATGTAAGCAAGCCGTTTGGTTCACATGTTACTAGGTCCATGCCCTAGCGATAGATGTTGCCACCCGGAAATGCCCCGCAGGCACGAGTTTTTGCGGGCTGTATACCTCGTTGGTGCGGTTTTCTTAAAACCGCAGTGGTGCGCATACCATTGAATCTACAGAGCTGATTTTATTTTTATATTAATTGTAATGATAAGGTCTTTTATCATACAATGCAAAAAAGAAGTTAGATTACATATATCGTATCCATTTTCATCTTGAACATAGCACTCTGTGGTTTTTTGTAGAAAAATTTTGCTTCCTAGGCCGATTTTGCGAGAACGCTACGTTATGCCGGAAAATAATCCTGATAAAAAATGTAGCGCGTTCAAAGCGCTATCGATAGAGAGCTCACCGGCGTATCTGTGGCTATTAGAGGCCCTTCGACACGGAAGTATCTAAAGGGACGCGTAAGTGCGCAGAACCGCCCTGCGCGAGAGAGACCATTGTTACGTCAATTAAGCCCATTAAGGAGTGCGACCACTCGGAAAGGAGATCCAATGGTTTGCACACCACTGCGACTTTAAGAAAAACATGCCAATGATATATACAACCCGCAAAATACAGAGCCACCGCGAACTGTCCCACCAACATAAAAACTAAACGGCTTGCTCCAAATGACGTAACAATGGTCTATCTCGCGCAAGGCGGCTCGGTGCACTTACGCGTCCCTTTAGTTACTTTCGTGTCGTACCAGGGTGGTTAAAACCACTGGTTTTAATCCAATTTTGACCTGTGGTTTTTATTGTGTGACCATTTAAATTTGAATAATATAATTTTATTCATATTTTCATGTTTGCATTCATATATGTATATGTCAATAAGGTAATGTAAATAAATAAACCAATAAACTTCATATAGTATGTATATATTTTGGGAAAATTGCACACATGAAACGTAAATGGTACAAAACTTAACTTAAAAATAACTAAACATAAATTTTATATTAACTAAAATAACAATTTTAAATATAACACTTACAACATGTACTGTCAATATTAATATTCATCATCGTCATTTGTTTCATCTTCCTTAATGTTTCTTAAAGTTGTAATTTTTTTATCTACACCAGTTAGAGATGACCACCATACATGAGGTTCAACATTATTTCTCACATTATCAGCAAAATACGATTTTGGGAATGGACTTGTTTGAGCAATAAAATTGATCATTAGCACCACAAATTTTTCATCTACTTCATTCATTAGCCATTGGCGTGCTACTTCTTCCTCTTCTGGCTTTAAATCTTTACCCATGTACTTAAGATGTAATATATATGCACAATAATGAGCGAAAGTAATGCAATTTGTTTTTCTTGGTGTAATTATTTTTATGTAGTTTTAAGTCTTCATTATTTTTTAATGAAATATATTTTCGGACCACATCTGCTAAAAATGCTTTATCCCCTTGTAACTCGTTCAGAGAAATTGTAATTGGCTGTAACTGTTTTTGTAAGTTCTTAATTTCTTTATAAATTGCTACATTATTTATAATACTGCTAATTTTAGATTCAATATCATGCTCATATTTATCGCAAATTTTTAAATAATGCTCTCTGTTTCGCAGATACGTGTCAATGCATATTAGTTGACTATTCCATCTAGTCTCTCCTGGTAATTGAGGAATTACAGAACCTTCACACTCTTTCACATAGCCTTTCGGAAATACTTTTGAACGTCTATAACTTGACTTACTAATTTATTGACTGAATTTTTGAAATATCTGCTCCTAAGAGATACAGATAGTGTGCCGCACAACCATAAGTTACAAATTTTCTGTCTCTAATAATTCAGTTTTTAATATACGAGGTGTGTTCAAAAACTATCGCGAATTTTGAATTTTCGCGGGTTACGTATATTCGAATTTCGATCTTTTTGTGGCTTTATGTTGGTACTCATGTCTCTCACTTATGTCGACAAGCTCGGCCATTTTGAATGTGCACTTAATTGTTGACAGCTGCTTTGCTTGCACGTGTTTTGGATCGTCTTCGATTTTTACCTATTCAAAAAAATGGAACAAAGAACCTGTATCAAATTTTGTGTGAAAAACGAAATTAAGTGCGCGGATGCATTCCGAATGTTGACTGTGGCATACGGAGAAGCTACCTTGGACCAAAGCAACGTTTATCGGTGGTACAAAATGTTCTCAGAAGGCCGAGAAGATGTGAACGACGAAAAGCGTGCCGGACGCCCGAGCACTTCAACAACAGACGAAAAAATTAATGAAGTGGAGAAAATGATATTGGCCAATCGTCGAATCACCGTTAGAGAAGTTGCTGAGGACCTAAACATATCGATTGGCTCGTGCCATTCGATTTTTATCAATGATTTGGGCATGAGACGGGTCGCCGCGAAATTTGTACCAAAATTGCTCAATTGCGACCAAAAACAGCATCGCATGAACATTGCTAATGAGATGTTGGACTCTGTCCGCGACGACCCAAATTTGCTCCAGAGGGTCATAACTGGTGACGAATCGTGGGTTTATGGTTATGACGTGGAAACCAAAGTTCAATCATCTCAATGGAAGCTGCCGCACGAACCAAGACCGAAAAAAGCGCGCCAAGTTCGGTCGAATGTGAAAGTTTTGCTGACAGTTTTCTTCGATTGCAGGGGCGTGGTGCATCATGAGTTCTTGCCACAGGGTAGAACGGTCAATAAGGAATATTACCTGCAAGTTATGCGCAATTTGCGCGAAGCAATCCGCCAGAAACGCCCGGATTTGTGGAAGAACAAAAATTGGCTTTTGCACCACGATAACGCCCCTGCTCACACATCGTTGCTTGTGCGCGACTTTTTAGCCAAAAACAACACACTAATGATGCCGCAGCCACCGTATTCCCCAGATCTGGCCCCCTGTGACTTTTTCTTGTTCCCTAAACTGAAGAGGCCCATGAAAGGACGACGTTACGCTACGCTTGACGAGATAAAGACGGCATCGAAGGAGGAGCTGAACAAGATAAAAAAAAATGATTTTTTGAAGTGCTTTGAAGATTGGAAAAACCGTTGGCACAAGTGTATAATATCTCATGGGGATTACTTTGAAGGGGACAAAATAGATATTCATGAATAAATAAATAATTTTTGAAAAAACACAAAATTCGCGATATTTTTTGAACACACCTCGTATCGCGCATTTTAATAATTTTGCTTGCGTTATCACTAACGAAATTTTTGCATCTTTTAGAGCATCCCACGCTAATTTAAACAATATTCAGACGTTTTATGATTTGTCCCGGTATCGATAGCAGATAAAAAATATGTGTTATCTCCTGTTGTAATACAATTTGCTATTACAGGGTCATTGTGAATTGTTGACCAACCATCATGACCAAGAGTAACAATTTTTCCTGCTGCTTCGTTAATAACTTCAGCGTATACTTTATTTAACAATTCATTGGCAAGTTTTTGTTTTTCACTAAAAAATCCCCAAACCGTATCCTTGTGCCGACGTTCCAAGTATTTTATTCTAATATTTCACCAAATAAAACACTTTAAAACTTTTAAGATTTCTTCAAATTTAAATTTATCGTAAATAACAACAATAAATTAATTAACTTTTAGTTGATTAGTTGTATATTTTCACTTATAATAAGTAGTTGTAATACATTACACAACGACTATAGGAAAAGTAACTACCCTGACTTCAAATCTTACATTTATTTTATGAACTAAATTGCAAGTGCTAAAATGTTCGCTGAATACGTAAACTTGCTTATATTCTGTGTAGAACGATACAGACAAGCTTTAACTTGAATTATATTGTTTGAAAGAATAAACGAAATATTCTTTTAAAATACTATGACCGAAGAAGAATATTAAATGAAAGGGATATAATAAAAAAAATAGATATGTTTATAGCATAAAATTGAAATAAAAATTGTGGTTAAAACAAATTTTGGAAGGTTTTAAGTTTTAACCACTTTTGACCAGTCTTCTGGTCAAAATCAAAAAAAGTGGTTTTTTAACAACCCTGACCAAACGGCTTGCTTGCATCACAAAATGCAAAGTGGAGGCAAATATTCGCCCTTAACATCCGGACTATATAAATATTTCTGTGATATGTGCGTGTTTTGACATTTCCCAAAAATTCTGATACTCGTAATTTCACTGCTCTATAATTGAAAAAGTATAGCCCATAGAAAAAAATCGTAAATACATTAGGAGACAATTTTAATGGTGTTTTGTTGTTTGAGACAAAATGCATAAGTGACTACTCTCTGTTTTAAATGTGATCAGCCCCCGAACCAATAACCAACAACCATGCCTATGCCTGACTTTGTCACTCATATTCCGAGTGACTAAGACAGACACAAACCACAAACAAGACTATCCATTCCCAACTCAGAAACAGATGACTTGAGGATCACCACATCCAAAACAGAGTGTAGATATAGACGAAAATGTAAATTTTTCAGTTTTTTTTTCATTTTTGCAAATATCTTCCAAATGGGAAATAATACTGGATTTTAGTTTGCACATTTAGGGAACTATCTATGTTCTTTCGAAGTGCGATGCGCAAATTTGTTTATCACTGTTGTATTTCATGGGGTCTTGTGGCTGCGTGCCTCAGTGTCTGGTCGCGAATCTGGGGAACTAGGTTCGATCCCGACCGACGCCAAATATTTCGAATTTTAAATAGCACAAAATTGATCCCTGTGGTCCACTTTCCACGCCAGCAATGAGTGCCCGTGACGTGACGCCTGGTAAAGGCCCGCACGGTACAAATATGTCATCATCATTACCGATATCTGCGTACAAAGCAGATTGGCACACCCAGCAATGAGTAATATGCCGTGATGATATATTTATATTTTAACTTTGAATTTATAAGATAATGTCTCGTTATTAAATAAAACTGATTTTTGGACTTCCATTATCTTTATTTAACAAAAACACAAATTTTCACAACGTTTCGGTAGCTAATATCTGCTGCCGTCATCAGGTGTGATAATATTAATTAATTCCTAATACTACAAGCCTTATATCATCTCGTAAAATGAGGGTGGTCAAGCGTGGTTGGGAGTTCAAGTGTGTCTGGTGGTCCATGATTGGTTGTGGTCTCCTGTGCAATGGGCTGTGGCGGTTCTTCGATTGGTGGTTCCCTGGTTGTTATTTTCATTGCTGTGTTCTGAGAAATGATTTTGTGTTTATTTTGTTCTTATTCCAGTAGATAACACTGGAAATCTTCTTTTCCAACATCCAAAACATCTCTCAATAGGATTACGCGTTAATATATGTGCAGGTGCAGAATTGTATCGCATTTCTACGGGAATTGTAGGATTAAGCAGTGGCATTCACAAATAATTTCTACAAGCATAACCTCCATCTCCAAGTAGGTAAGAATTGTCAAAATTATTGGTTTCAAACCTGTCTCGTAATAAAGAGCTATTGAAAATTGTACTATCATGTACAGAACCTTGGAAACGTGCTACGATGTCTCTAATTTTTAGGTTAGAATCGCATACGGCTTAGACGTTAATAGAAAAAAAACCTTTTCTATTCCTAAATAGTTCTGCATTATCTCCACCTGGCGATTGTATGCGAATATGGGTACAATCAAGAGCACCACAAACATTTGGGAATCCAGCAATTTTGTGAAATGCAATTTTCACATGTTCAAGTTCTTGTCCTTGTGGCATCTTTATATATTCTGCACGAAGGAGTGCTATAGAGTGAGATACGTTTCGTATAATTCTACAAACTGTGGAATTGTGTATTTGGACGTGATCTCCAAGAACTCTTTGAAACGTTCCGGTGGCATAAAAACGAAAAGTTATGAACAGCTGATTCATGGGTGAAATAGGATAACTGCGCGTTGTGTTTTTCTTCAAATTTTCTATAATTTGATCCAATATATGAACAGTTGTTGCTCTCGTAAATCTATATCTTGCTTTAAAATCAATATCATCATATAATTCAAAGAGTTCTATCCTATTTCTAAAAACTCGTGGTCTGGGAAGTCGCTGGACGAGTTCAAGAAGCTCTTCACCAGAGGACGAGGAGGAATCAGAGGAATTGAATGGGGATTCAACAGAAGTATTCATTATCGAACTATAAATAGAAGTATAATACATGTATTTAGAATATTTTTATTAATATAATCATATTTTGTATTCAGAATATTTGACAGATACGAGTATTTATTTTTCAGAATATAATGAAACTAAACCGTTAAAATTGAATTCTGTGTTTTTATTATAATTTTTGCAATTAAAAAGTAATTAACAATTTATATTTTAGACATACCTGCAGGGAAATATTAACAAAATTACTTTTTTTTGTTAAATATGACGCGTGAAATAACTACTGTCGGCCATATGCAATTTGCTATTCGTGGGTTAAGGTGAAATGATACCCCAGCGCGCGAAATTCAAACGTAGTAAAATGGTTTTTCATTTTTTATTTAAAATTGTGTAATATAATATGATTTCTTTGTATACACGAATAAAAAGGGAACAATTTGTCGTGAAAATAACATAGTTTCAATAATATTCATATTTAATTATTAACCCAAAATAATATTTTAAATATTATTTTTAATATATCTCCAGTTCAAAACGTATTTTTTTGATTAAATTTACACTAAATATTTATAACAGGATAAGGAATAAAATATGTGAAAATTAAGAAAAACGACCTTCGGGAACAATTTTAAAAATCCAAAAAACCTACTTTTTTCACACATTTTAATGCTTTTCTTCTATACTAAACCTACAATTTTGTTCATACTTTTATATGTTTTGAAGAATATTGTTATACATGACATATAAAAAAAAATCGAAAATTAAACTTCGAGAACGTACTTAAAAAAAATAAAATGTTTAATTTTATTTTTTTCTCAAGTGTGTGAAGTTATATTTCTTAAAAAAATTTATTGTTACGTACTGTACACATTTCTACATTTTTCAGGAAAATATTTTAAATATTTATCGTTTAATACAGAATATATTTGTAATTAAATCAAATTTAGTAAGCATTTTCGTGAAGTATAAGTAAGTGGCGCAATGAGTAGACCTAGCGGTAGATAGATAAACTATCATGCAATCGGCGACTCCGTGGAATATTGAAAAATTGAAGTGAATAACAACTACATACGTTTAATTTAGTTTTATATATTAAATTTATACGCTGATCTTTTACTTAAAAATATGCAGTAATTTTTTTTAGAAGTTTCCAAAGAAATTGCTATTGTTATTATAAATACAGAAAATAAAAGTTAGTTCCAAATAATCATTTTCATTAAAATGTAATTTTTTATTAATTATTGTCGGTATAGGCTTGTTTATGCTTACTTCCTACTTCGTGACGTTATAACGAGAGGCGAATGACTATATTCTAGTATTCTGTAGGACCGGGAGCGCCATGCGCTTGTATGTTGCAAAAAAATATCGGACGTTACGAAAGTAAAAAGATCCTTTTAGAAAATAACTCATTCGATTACAAATTTTGTGTTCTATCTAGTCATGGAAAAAATGCAAATTTAAATAATAAAGTTGTTTTGTAAATATAGTAATAATGACGGCTTGTGGGTCGGAGAACAGGGTATGCGACAAAATAAGCAATAAAACAAATTGAAGGGAAAAATGTGTACAAGCACATTTATGTTTAATTTAAAATAAGATATTGAGTAATTCTTTATCTATTTATAATAATAATAATAAAAGTGCTAATCATCTGTCTCATAGCAATGAATTTCTGAGATAACAGGTAAAGCAAGTAAAGCTATATCACAGATTCAAAACACTATATAGTGTTTTGAATCTGTGTTTATATGTACTGGTTACGGGTAAGGTGGGGAACAGCCAGTACAGCGTACGGCAAAATCCAAGCTAAAGCAGCGAGCGATAAACTATCTACTACCTGGCTGGCACGTCACGTAACTAGGAACAATAGGTAGGAACTATGGAGAAGGGATGAGCGGCCAGGCGTGGCCAGGCGAGCGACTGTATGGGCGAAGTTGCGCCCTTGCCTCTGTTTTGTATGATTGTATGGTTTTCGATTCCAAATTCCATTTACGCGCTTTTGGGGGGTTTTAAAGTACATTTTCTTTTGTAGATTGTAACAAAATAAATACAATACAAATTTTATGTACTGCTTTTCTAATATTGATTTTTGGTTTATTGATTTTTGACAAAAAATAAATACCCGTATTTTTTTCAATTTAATTATTTATAGTTTATGAGAAAACAATTATTATTAAAAATTTGGGAAAGTTTCTACACTTTATCATTAACTATATGCCACTATTTAAGTAAGATTGACTCATAAAAAAGCGCTACACTGAAAACCCGCTGGCAAACAATCACTCCGCTTGACTCCGTGTTGGCTCCTATCGACACTTAATATAACATCCTTTACTTTTCAAGGACGACACGAATTTTATTAACCGTAGTTTTAACTGGGATGAATAAGGGGCTGAAATGTTGGAGAAAAACTAGTTCTATTAGATGCAAAACCAATTTAGTCTTTATTTTGCATTTCATCGCTTTGCGACCGATATCATTTGACTCTAGATCAGCGTTTCTTAACCTTTTAAGGATGCGACCCAAATTTAACTATTGTATTGGTCTCGCGACCCATTATGTAGAAAAATATTTAAAAAATAAAAATATATTTCTTATTATAAACAATAATCTATTTATTAGAATAAGAAAATGAATATGTACGAATATACCACATACCTATTTATAAACAAAATAATATAAATTTAACACCATAATATCAAGAAATTCCATTAAAATTAAATTTATTACAATTTGGTACATGATTTTAATACAATTTTAATCTTGTCTGATAATCAAATGTCCGAAACGCGAAACATTAATATTATCTTCCCCTAATTGTCTAATTTGACTTACGAGCATGATTGAATATGGATATCTGTAAATTTTAAAATCAAAAATACAACTATCTTACAGAAAATAATGTTAATTTTTTGAAAATTCTTCAAATCGCGGTTTTATTTGAAAGACAGCATTCATTTTCTTGTTGTAGGCGGTTCCTAAAATTTAATTTTAGTAATTACAAATCTAGACTTACATATATACATAGATAGGTGTAGCAAAAGGTAATAATATTTTCAATTTTTTATTTCTCAAGATTGGTTTTTCCTTTTTTAACCAAAATGAAGTCAAGGTCTCGGTAGGGTTCACGTAGGGTTATTAGTAGCAGCATTCTACATTGTATTGCGAACATTGACATTAGTAACATTTTAGTGAATTTTCGAGGTAAACAAAATTATATAATTCTGACTAGTTTCCGCGACTCACTACAACCCTTAGCGATCCAAATTTGGGTCGCGACCCATGGGTTAAGAAACGCTGCTCTAGATAGACTCAAAAAAATATAGTCAATTCAAATAATTTTTACATTCACCTGTTCTATGCACGAATTACCGTTAACTCCACGCCCTGTATGGTGCATTTTGCATTGAATTTATGAATCAAAGCTATAACGTTACAAATACTTTTTATTGCGAGACTCTCGCGAGATTTTTCGCTTCTCGCAGGTATTATATCGATCTCGCCTCGAATTTTAAATTGCAATCTCGCTCTCGTTCTCGTCTCGCATATTGCAACGAGACAAGACGAGATGCGCGAGTACTCTTGCCTCGTCGTGCGTCAATAAAAGAGGACAGCTAGACTGGGAGGAAAATAGATAGTTATAGCCATATAGTTAGATTTTAACTTAATAAGAAGCTGGTGCGTAATTGATCGACTTTACAGTCCCAGAACTTTTACAATTTGACATATTTTACAGAATTTATTTCAGATTATAACTATTCAATTCTCTTTATCAAACTATGAACTTACATAACATTCTGTATATTGTCATGGGGAATATCTGGATTTTTTTCTTTCGTTGTTTTTATAAATTAATATGTCTGATTTTTTAATATAGTGAGTATTACGTCATCCGTCAATTTTAATCTTAAAATTTCATCGATGTATTGCATTTATCTATTTTTTTCGCATCACACTATCGCGTGGAAATTTAAAAACAATAGCGAATTGGCCATGCTTTTGCATATTAGCACACAGCATTATAAACCATTTTTACAATTTTCTTCAATATTTTAATCAATTAATAACAATCAACAAAAACCAAGAAAAGACTAGTACGAGAGCGTACAGAAAACTAAGATAAAACGAAAAACGAACCACAGACATATGGAATAGAATTATTTATTTTATAATAAATATGTATAACAAAAATTGCAAGAATATAACACACAAACGAAACCATTCGATCACGATAGTGCAACTAAAGATGCGTACGATTCATCGATGATTAAGAAAAATCGATATTTGGCTTTCCATATTTTATCTTTTTTGATAATATCGATCGAAAATCGACATGGATTTTTGATGTTTGTTTTCAATATTTTCTGTCGATGTTTTTAAATATGCATTCCTAATATGTCAAGAATTATTAACCATAGACACGCTACTCTCCTCCTTTCTATACTTACATGTGTCGTCACAGTTTATTTGATGTCTACTTTACTTTGGCGAAAATACTTCCACGATAACTGAACATGCAAATAAATGAACTAAAAGGGAAATGGTTATCAAAATATTTATTTCTGGGATTTAATGTGTGTTTTAAATTCAGTGGTTATATTTAATTTTTAATAAATTAAGTTTATAGATTTTTGTATAGTATAGGTACCTACATTGTTGTTTTTTTACTAATCGTAAAATACGAGAGCATATTATACCTAGTTTATATTATTTTCAAGAGTGAAAAGTCGGAAATCAGTTCATATAATTTGTAAATATCGATGTTTTAAAATATCACAGCGTAAAGTTACCCTAGAGCTGTGACATCAGAAAGAGAGGGGATAACCATACATTCTTATTGTGTCCAATGACCGCGATTTGAGCAGGGGTGACGGGTGAGGATCGTGCAGGTGGGCGGCTGTACTGTGCATGTAGACGTGTGTTGCGCTGTTGTATGATTGTATGCTTTTCTATTCCGAATACGCGCTCTTGGGGGTTTATAAAGTATATTTTGTCTTGTAGCTTGTAACTTGTAACTTTTTAATAGTTAATATTGTTGTAACGGGAAGTGGTCGCCGCCGCCGTTGTCGCTGCGCTGAGCTGGAGTCTAAGTTTGGCGATGACATGATCACGCGAGCGACCTGAATGCATAAACAAACGTGTCCCAACCTGTTTAATTATCTCGGTGACGTAATCTATTGTATTCGATGTTTTTATCTCGTAGAATATTCGAGTATATTCGAGAACAACGTCACCGGAGTATATAAACTCCGTCAGGAAAGGCATTCAACAGTCTGATAAACAAACAAATAGTCGACGAGTGGTGAACATAAATGAAATATATATTGTTCAAATAAATAATCAGTGTTTAAGCATTTAATAGTATTCATAGTCTTAAATTAGTATTTAATATTTGTTTAACCATAGTAATCGCCAATGTTATTATGTTTTAATATTTATTTATTGTTTTAATAAACATCATTTTAATTATAATAATAGGGCTGTTGCAAGAATTTTTATATGCCTTCTAATTATTAAATTTATAAAGATATCATTCTTTAAATAGCCTCAAAATTCATGAAATATTCATTAGATATTTTACAATTTTTTGAAATTTGTATAATATTTTGAAAAAGTTACCCGATCTGAAACAGAATATGACGTTAAAGTACATACATCGCCTACTTTTATTTATTTATAAACGTAGGTGATGAATAAACTGTTTTCCTATTGGCTGTGAATGACGTAATGTAAGTGCTATGACGAAACAGGAGTGGAAGGTTGTTTTTATGGCTATTTTTGGCGCCAATGTATTTATTTAATTATTTACGAAAATGCAACAAATTATTAAAATAAAAATCTTTACCAAGAAAAGTATTGCATAAACTACAGGCTACAAAATCCATGAAATATACATTGAATTTAGATTTGTACAATATACTATCCGAAAAAGTAAAAATATGAATAACAATAAAAAAACATTCAAAAGTATTATTAAAAACTTTCTTATAAAATATGCGTTTTACAATATCGAAGAATAGTGGATCTCGCTGAACTGAATAATATTATGTAGGAACTACGAGTATAAAATTATTTAAAAAAAAAAATTGTTATTTATTATTCAGTCTATCGTTACTCTTCCCAAAAAACGTTATTCTTGCAATATATTATTAATATTTCAAATCGTACAAATAAAATATCTTTATACGTTCGTTAATAAATTTGAAATTATTGCCACACATATTTTTACTTTTAGGTTTGTCATTTGGAACAAAGTATGACTACTATCGAATAGATGGAGCCTAGTAATTTTACAAAAAATTCTACTTTATCGACTCAGCCATAGTTATTCATCTCAGTGATCATCAGCGCTCGCCTCGGCGTAGAAACAAATTAATCGGGGGTATCATTTCACCTTAACCCGTGAAAATCGGTGCGTTATTTTTTGACTCGAGGTTAGCTGTCAAACAGGCTGGAAACTCTCTGTTTGTGTATGTAACCCTGGGTTAGCATAACTCGAGGGTTAACTCTCTTTCATGCAATCCACCCTTAATAATAATTGTGTATCTCTTGAATTAATTCATTTTTATTACCTTTATAAATTCACAGTGTGATAATTTAATATTCATTTTTAATATAATATCACATTTATTACAAATAAATAGGGAAATGAATGACCGACAATGGCGGTGATCTTCCTAAAGCACATGTAGTTCCAGCACACAACATAAACAGTCCTAATTCGGAAAGTTCATATTTTCCCCACAAGATATCATGTCGCAACTTGTCAGTTGTCAATAGGTGTCCTCATTTTATATGTTTCAGCCTTAGATCACATATCACATAGCTTACGAACTAGATGTAAGGAGTTGGGAACGCATGAGAGTGAGAGAGAGATAGATGTATGCATAGTACGAGCATTGTGCGCAAACTCACGAGGTGCCGATGAATGTCTTCTCCACAAGCGTAGCGCGTGTAGCTTAAATACGGGGGTTTCAATTATTTTCATTTATTCTGTGTCAAGACATCGGGTAAAGCAGATTGAAAAATCATTTGTGTAGTACGGAATAAAAATGAATCTTCTTTAATTTTATTTCTTGTCCATATTTATTTATTACACTATGAAAAAAGTATAGATACGCCTGTGCCATATATTGGCGGTTGCGCAGGTACCTCGCTCTATGAAAAGTTCTATTTCTTTCTCCTACTTACGACAATGTATAAATCTATCATTCTTACTCTTAAGCATTCCCTATAAATACATAATGTAGCTAGTGATGCCGCGAGACGAGAAACGCCGAGAATCAATCCACTCTCGTCTCGTCTCGAAGTTTCGAGACGAGATTACTCTGTATCTCGTCTCGTTATAATTTTTCTTGCCTTCTCTCGATCTCGACTCGAGAGTCTCGAATTTCTCGAATTTATAATTAGGCAAGAAACGAGATACCATTAATTAAAATTAATTATTTTACTGTGTGTTATTTAAATGATTAGGTATTATTACCCGTTGCTGGGCGTGTCAATCTGTTTTATACGCAGATATTGGTAATTATAATTATACATTCGTATAGTGCGGGCACTTGAAGTTGGTGTGAAGAGTACACCATAGGTATTACTTTTTTTTGCTAAAACCCAAAATAACTTTAAAATGAATAAGTAAATATGAACGTAAATGAAGAGGCAATTCAAATATTTATATATACCGATGAATATTTTGTTCTTTTACAGGTACATTTTAATTGCACATTAAAAAAAATACATTCGAGATCTCGACTTTCCACTCTCGTCTCGAGCAAATCTCGAGGGCATTACTCTCGTCTCGTCTCGAATTGTCGAGACGAGAATAAGGTTAATCTCGTCTCGAAAATTCGAGATATTCGAGACGAGATCTCGAAAATGCGCATAGGGTTTCTAATATCTAGTTCGTAAGCTATAAGATTTGCGTGTATGTGTGTGCGTGGAAATTTTTTAACCTTGTATTTCTACCTTATTCTAAGATGGGAAGCGACCATTACATTTTGGTGTATATTAGATAACCGGAAATGGCACTTTATTTGAAGTTCAAAATAGATTTTCTTCGTAAAATACCTTCAAATGTTACTTTTTGAAGATTTGTGTTATTATAAAAATTAAAGATTATTAAATTTTCTACAGATTTGTATGTAGAAATACTTTTTCTATATATTTTATGGATAAATTTATAAAATATCTGTAATTATAATCCCGGAGCCTACGCTTTAAACAAGCAAAACTCCTTGGTTACACAGTTCATATCTCAAATGTATGTAACTGACAGATAAATGTCACTGTCAAAGAACTAATCATTTAAAATTAATAATAGTAACGTTTTAAAAAGAAAATAGTTAATAGAACCATAATTATATGGAATGGATCTTAATGTCACTGTCAAAGAACTAATCATTTCAAATTAATAATAGTAACGTTTTAAAAAGAAAATAGTAAATAGAACCATAGTTATATGGAGTGGGTCTTAATACAGTTCCCGCAATAACTAAATATGTAAGTATGTATATTTAAATTAATAAAAATTAATTAGCGGGAGGTTTGGTGTTGGTCACATCAGGTTTTTTAAAAATAAATTCATGTAGCTTGGTTTCGTAAAGCTCGGGCCACACTATGCGTTTTGGCGGGACCGGTTTAACGGGATCGGTTGACCGGGAAGACAACAACTTATTGTTTTAAATGAATGCGTCCACACCAATGCGGTTGCAGTCCGGTTGCCGGATACTACCGCAGCATGTTGCGGTTTGACGGGACGGTCAATTTGCCGCATGACAACTACAACACATTGGAGATAATGCGAGCGTTCACAAGGATCTAGTTTTTTCTAATAAACAACGTATACTATTTGGTCTCTGCACTGATCAGATATTGGCCCGACTGTGTCCGAATCGGGGTTGTCAATGCTGCCGTCCTGTTTAGCGGGATATATGTGGACGCTATATGATCCATCCCGTTTAACCGGATGCGGCTTTACCGCTCCCGCTAAAACGCATAGTGTGGCCCGGGCCTTAGACATCTGTACGATTGTTTTTTGGTTATTCTTTACGACGTTGTGGCATGGAGACTGATGAGACTTCGTATATTACTTGATTTCATTTCTATTGCTAAAGTTACAGTTTTTATGAGCTTTTTGTCGAAGCAGCCATGGATTTATGACAAACAAAAACAAACGCGTTGTTTTTTATCATAAATCCATGGCTACTTATGAAGACATAAAATAATCGTTTTACATGATTTCGATGCAGCCTTTAAATCTCTATTACTTTTATTTAAAGTATTTTTTCATAAAATAATTAGGAAACGTTTGCGCAAAGAAAAATTGATTTCCCATATTAAACGCCTAGCTAGATTTGTATATTATGACACAGTGATTGGCAGGAAATATACAGGGCGATCTATGTACATTATGACATTGTATACCTAGCCTTGATAATGCACTAATATTTCATAATATTGAAAAATTAAGTAGGTACTATACGATAGCGAGAGAATTTTGAACTAATAGAATTACTTGGCTCTCTTTGCGAATTAGTTCAAAATTCTCTCGCTATCGTGAATGGATTAAGCACTTACAGGTTAATTTTTGATAAAAACAGATATTTGGCAAGACCGTAAACCTCTATTTTAGAGTAGTGAACTCGGTGTTTGTTTTTTAAATGATCACATAGGTACTAATTGAACATTTAAAAATCTTTGAAATTTTTTAAAAGTTGATGTCAAAAAATACAAAATTTTATACTCTAATATTTTAAGTTGCTTCAATTAAAAGGAAAGCAATTAGGATTACAAATTAATTTGGCATGTTAAATCCCTATATACGGGTTTTGATGAATACATGAATACCCTTTATTACATTTACGGTAAAATTACTTGTTTAATATTCAAAATGTGTATATAATTGTTAGTTTTTTCCACAATACCACAAAATATATATTAATTTACGTAACAAGTGTAGGAAGTTAAACATTTTTTAAATGTGTGATAAAAAGGACCGTTTCTGTTCGTCTTGCGTGCACTGGTTGTGCTATAATCATATTTTAATTTTGAAAAAAAAATACTGAACAAGACACCGATGCTCAAGGTTACATGTTACATTAACAATATATACTTGGAAACAAAATTAATCTTGCTAAAAAAGATAATTAAAGAAGATTAAATTTCAAATGCTGTAACAGGATCCTCCATTATTTTTTAATGAAACTTCATTTCAATTGAAAGCTATCTGTAGTACAAATAAATTGATTTATTTCAGCACTTACAAACATTAACTGTGTTTAAAATAACTATGGTAGTCAATAATTAGATATAAAATAACTAGTAAAAAACTACATATTATTATATTATGATCCAAGTATTAATTGCCACTAGCAGCCAAAAAATAACCTACTGCCTGTAGCTCAGAAACAAAAGATCAAAAATTCCTGTGATGACTATTAAACTTTTCTCGAAAAGTTGACCCTGGAATGTACAAACGATTTTGCTCTATCGTTAATATTACCCGAGACATCGAACAACGTCAGCGGTTGTATCATAATAATTCATTAATTAACAAACGTGAAAAATGGGTTTTAATTTTTCACGCTAATGCTAAAAAGAGCACACAAATATGATAATGATCGTAGAAAGAAAAAATAATTATATTACGTTGCATTATTTATATATACCTCTACGAGGTACTATACAAAGTCCTATTATGAATTAGCCTTTTCTACAAGACAATTTCTGTCTCTTGATGCATATGTGCAAGCGAATGCATTGTGCAACGTGCAATTACCACATACCCGGTTATGTATATTAATTACCCCGGTTGACACATTCAGCAAGTGTAATGGCGAGTACGTTTACTAAATCACATTACGCGCTATATTCTCGGATAATTATCACCCTATTTGCTATTCACTACTAAACGTGTAGAGGCCATTGTTTTAGGAACACTGGTGTAGTAGGAATAAATACAATTATTACATAGTTCCATCTCAGAATAGATGAATGGATATAAAATCATTGTACATTCGGGGACAAGAAAAAAAAGATGTCTGATAAAGATCATCTTTGAATTGAATGAGAAGATTTTAGCTCTGGCCATTTTGTCAAATTCAATAGTCATTTTACTTAGTTTTTATGCGGGTGAATAAAGGTGTATAAAGCGTGCACTACACGATGAAGTTTTTCTTTTCAAAACTTTTCTCTCTCGCACAATGATGTGAGTGCAAGAGAGACAAACTTTTAACACAAAACGAACATGCGCTACTTTTTGTTAAAAGTCCTTTTAAGTTTTGGCTATCAAATGTCATTTGTATTTATATTTTTGATGTGTAGAAGTGTTAAGCCAGTCGGCAAGGGGTTAATTGTGGTAATAATTGGTGGCAAGCTGGATTAAATTTTATTCTCTATATTGGGATCTCCAAAAAGACAGTAATTTTGCACGGTCTAGCGAACCCGGATTTTGCCGCCATATTGAAAAACTACTTAAAAAAAAGACATTTTTATTGATTTTCGTGAATATCTCGGTTTCGATTAATAAAGCAAAATGGCAAGTTACTGAAAATAAAGTAAATAAAATTGTCTAAAAAAAGATCTCATACTTTTTTTCTGTTAATGGACCTTTTATATTTTTATTGCACCGTGACGTCATTTATCATTGCGTTACGTAGTAAAATTCGTATGAACTAAACATGAGGAGACATCATGTTGTCGTCAAGTAAAACGATTGGACCACTTTTACAATCATTAGATAAACCTCGTATAACGCTATACCAGGTATAAAATTGGAAATTATATTTTACAAACCTCGGATAAACCTCAGATAATATAAACATCAGTATATCTTATCCCATGGAAATCGGTCGTATAAATGTCTGATAACTTTTTCACTGGTTCTTATGGTTACCACGCAAACACAAACGATGTGTTGTTATTCATACGTTTGACAGATGTCAATAAAGTATTTCATCATTACTCTCAAAATCAAAAATATCATTTTTTTTCAAACGTCGTAGAAATGGCATTTTTTGTGACTTGATTCACAAGGTAGAAGTTCCATTTCTACGCCGCTGAAAATTTCTAAGCCGGCGGCGTAGAAATAAAATAAATAAATATCCATAGAAACTACATAGAATTAGCGAATAAAAAGAAAAGTAGTGCGTTTGAAAATAAAATTAATGTGTTATTCGGAATAAAAGTGTCTTTGTGTGCCTCGCATGCAATTGTCTGACTCGCTTCGCTCGTCGTACAAACTTCCATGCTCGCCCCACAAATATCACCTAATAACACAATATACTATTACTTATATCATCTAACATCGTGATAATTGCAAATTAGAAGGCAGAAATAATAACAATATTGAAGAAAAATAGTCAAACAAGACGATACGATTAATTTTATTGTGTCAATACCAACCTAAAGTGATTTAACGTAATTCCTGGTATAACTAAAAATAGTATATTATGTTATTAGGAGTAGAAAGCGGTCTTTTTCTACTCCGAATAACATATACTATTTTTTCTTCAAGTGTTTCAAAGAATTTATTGACTTTTTTTTTTGGAATTTTTTATCTGTAGTGTTTGCAATTTCAGCCAAAGCTGGCTTTGTACACTACAAAACAAAAACGATACAACTGTCAAATAACAATTTTCAATATAATCTGTGTTGCTGTGACAACTGCCGCCGCCAGCGGTGAACTAACACACTAACATTTTTTTACTAGTACAACAATAACAACATTTTTGTACTAGTAAGACAATGAACATCTTCTATAATGTGTATATAGGAGCATAATATGAATATTATAATACGCTTGAAGAAAAAATATTTTATTTTAACAACACAGAAAGTTAAATCATTTTAACTTTGATTATAAAAAAATTATTAGTAAAGACAAAGCAATTTATTAAAAAACAAAACAACAATTTTAATCTTGTTTGTAACTTTCCTAATACCAACTGGCAACTACGCAATTATCTGTCACTTTTTATGGTGTTTATTTCGCGTCTTTAGAACATAACCACATTTATGATTCCCATCCTCTTGTTTTAAAATATTCATCATCACAAATGGTTTGTGTGAATTTATTTAATACAATTACGTTTTACTTTCCTGCATATAGAGCGCGGGTAAACAGCTGTTTTAAGTCTCCTTGAAAACATATGTGCTGGAGCCCCACTTGTCAAAGACCACAACACACAAGAAAATGGCTGTACTATCACTTTGACAAGCGGGGCTCCAGCACATATGTTTTCAAGGACACTTAAAACAGCTGATTGCCCGCGCCCTATAGGGCGCAGGCAGGCATGTGAATCGAGCAACCTTGAAGAGCTTGGAATCAGCTGATTTGAGTGCGCGTATCACTTTAACAAGTACAATGTCACTTTGGCAAGACCAGTGTTTTGACTTATTTTAATTTTGAACTGTTAGAAAGTTATATTTTTATTTTCATGTTTTACTGCTTGAAAATTGTAAAATAAAACTTTTTTAGCAGTTCGAAATCACAATAAGTCAAATTATTGGTCTTGTCAAAATGACATTGTTTTTGTCAAAGTGACAAGAGCACATAAATCAGCTGATTAAAAGCACTTCAAGGTCGCTCGAGTTATGTGTCTGCTTACGCGCTATGTCATTTTTGTCTCTCTCTGTCTTTTGATGTAAAAGGTCCATTGATGGTTTCAGAGTTACAGATATTCAAAGCACGCAGCATATATTTGTTGTTCTTATAAATAGTCTGCTGAAAAATAACTATAAAGATTAAATTTATTTAAATTTCAATTGAATATTTCTCAATATTTTTGTTATGTAAAAATATAAAATGATTACATGGTTGAATTCAGAAAAAAAATAATCGAATGGGCCTGAAAAATATATACCATCCAACTTAAAAAATATAACTGGTCTTCTATAAGATTAGTATTTTATTGTATCTTTAATAATATAGAAATTATTGAGTTAGCTCGTTGAACTGTTACAGCCGGTATGTGTATTATGTGCTCTTTCAATATCTGAAACTCATTAACCCATCAATTAACAAAAAAAGTGTAAAATATTTTTTTCCTACAACCGTGCGTGAAAAGTACTTTTCACGCACTCATTACAGTGTGTAAAGTACACTTTTCTAGCACTAGTGCGTGAAAAGTACTTTTCACGCACTAGTGGTTGAAAAGTAAATAAGCGTTGCTAGGCAACATTAAAATTCGGTTGATTTACCTGTCAAGTATCAAGTATATAATCAGGTAGTAAATACTAATTAAAGTAATAAAATTTATTAAGAAATATGATTATACAGTGTAAATGAAACAAATCTAATATTTTTTAACAGATTGAGTACTAATCTAATTTATAAGAACATTAACATTTTTTTACATGTATTCTAACCTAACCTAATTTTTAATATTAAATGTACAATTTGTACATTATAAAAAACTAATCATCGTCTGTCTGAGATTCTTCCAAGTGTTTAAGTTACATTTTGTACAGTGTTATGAGAACGAATACTAACAGTATTTGAAGCTGCTGGATACCTGTACACTCAATATTATGAGAAACTTCAATACCATTTCCGTTGTAGGAAAAATGTTGTATGCAACACGTGTGTAAAATAGCATTTTTTGTCTCGTGCTACACTTTCCATCGCACTCGACCAAAAAAGTACTACTTTACACACTTGTTACATAAATAACTATTGTAGACAATTTTGTCTGCTTTATTTTCTATAACTTGATATTTTGCTCTAAAGTTGATCTCAACCGAGATATTCACTAAAATCAATAAAAATGTCCTTTTTCACATGGTTTTTTTTTAATATGAAGGCAAAACCCGGGGACACTAGATGGTGCAAAATTAGTATGCCGTTTTGAAGGTCCAAATTAAGAGAATGCAATTTATTCCAGCTTGCCACCATTTATTTTCACAATAGCCTCTTATAAACGACCTACCGACTGGCCTATGTGAGCCGGTTTCACATTTTTTTAAAGTATTTTAAATGAAAGTTTATGCAATATTTTATAGTAATATAAAAAATAATAATTTCTTGCTATTTTCATCAATAATTAAATAAAACTATTGGCGCCACAAATAGTCATGAAAAACATCCCCCCAATCCTGTGTCGCAATAGTAAAATATGTAATGGATATTTCGTAATATTTTCAAATTTAAGATTTTTAAAGAACAATATCTTTTAAAATTTAGTACTTAGAAGTCATATAAAAATTCTTGTAACAGCCGTACTTATGTAGATATAAACTTTTGACACTTTTAATTCATATAAAACTTCATTGTGTAAATATAATTGTAGGGTCACTTATAGACACTTTTCAAGTATATGTGAAACCAAATATGTGAAAAATAATATATTGACCATTGACGCAGTCAAGGACGCAGTGTCAGCGACACTGACAGACAATAACGTTATTCGTATGGCTATGAATCAAGGTAATATATCTGAATTAATAAATGAACTTACGTTACAAAGATAGTACATGCAACAACGAGCATCGTTTTAAAAAAGCATTTTGTAACTTAGCCGAAACAATATGAATTTTTGAAAGACAAGCGTGTTATATGCATCCTTATCACACTGGCTTTTTGACAGGTGCAAATGAGAGAGATAAATGTATGCCAATTTGTTAATTCGTTCATGATGATACAGATGACCTTAATCGGACTTCTTTAAAAAATTAAACTGTAGATATTTACCTATTTAATTAAATGAGAAAATCCTTTAAAAAAATAGGTAACACTTTTATAGCTGGTTACACCAATATTTTAATTTGGCATAAAATGTATTATAGATACATACATATATATATATATATATATATATATATATATAGACGCCTGGTAAGCGCCCGCACGGTGCAAATATTTCATCATTACCGCATCTGTGTACAAAGCAGATTGGCACACCCAGCAATGGGTAATAAGCCGTGATGATATATATATATATATATATATATATATATATATATATATATATATATATATATATATAGAGAGAGAGAGAGAGAGAGAGAGAGAGAGAGAGAGAGAGAGAGTGTCCCATTTAAGGTACGAATGCATTGGGATCTCGAGAACCGTAAGAGCTACAAGGTTGGTTAAATTAGACAAAAGTTGCCCCATTAGGAGACCATTTTAATGGTATTTTGTTATTTGCGAAAAAATGCATAGGTCACTAGATATAGGCGAAAATGTAAATTTTGCAGTTTTTTATTTTTGCAAATAACTTCGAAGTGTGAAATCATACTGGATTTTGGTTTGTACATCTTTAGGGCACTTTTTTATGTTCTTTCGACTGGCGATGCTCAATTTTTTTATCAATGTTGGTTTCCGAGGATTGATGTCAAAGTTTTAATTTTTATATGGACGCCATATTGGAAAGTTACGCCATTGAAAAGAGATTTTTTTTAGCTTTACAATGATATAAAATAGTAATAATTTATTTTTATAATTAACAGAGAAATTAACAAAAAATGTTATTAATACTAAAATTTAATTGAGAAAAGTAAATCGAAGGCCTACTTTGTTTTAAATGATTGTTGCAGTTTGTTAAAATTAATCTTTTTTAACATGTTTTGGACAGATTGAAAAAAATATTTCAGACAAATGTTATAATAGATAGTTTAAGGATTTTATAAATCTATTATTTTCAAAAATCGATCGACTGGCTTTCAAAATATCTTGTTTTGAAAATTTTGATCGGTCGCCATTTTGTTATTTGATAAAATAACAAATAATTGTAAATACAAATGTTTTAGAGAACCGAAAGCAAATACAGAAAGTTTTTGTATTTTTTAAATATTCTTTAAAATAAGGGAGTAATGACGATTTTTCGAAAAACAAAAGAACGCCTATAACTATGAACTGGGGCTCCAAATCAAAAAATTGAACTAAGAAAAGTTGTTTGTTTCAATGAGTTCTAACTGCCGTTTTCGGGTGTTACAACTTAGTATTAACACCCTGTATATATACAGG
This sequence comes from Harpalus rubripes, assembly GCA_963082715.1. Classification (NCBI taxonomy): domain Eukaryota; kingdom Metazoa; phylum Arthropoda; class Insecta; order Coleoptera; family Carabidae; genus Harpalus; species Harpalus rubripes. The sequence goes on from OY720454.1 coordinate 26,946,672, forward strand.
GTGGTGGCGGTTAGGGGTGAACATAGGGATTTAACATGGGATTTTAGTTTTTTGCAATTTCCTGCTCTCCTGTTCATTTTACGGCAAAAACTGTAGAGTACAAAATTGTTCAGAATTAAAAATTGCATACAAAAATGTATTTACATTTATTATTATGTTTTTGGTTTCTTCACAATTTTAGAAATAAATTTTAAAATTTCTGTTATTTTGTAGCAATAGCCATGGAATTTATTTTTTTCTGGTTGTCAAATTTTTTTCATAAACGTCAACCATGCGTTAATCTAACTTAAAAATTAAATAAAAACATACAACTTTTAATTTTAATACGTATTTTTTATTAGGTATACCATTTAATAATAAACCAATTCCAAATGTATCAACAGTTTTATAAATAGTTAAAAAAATTGAGATCACAATCAGAACTAATGTAAGGTGAAAGAAATTATCTTATACTACGTAGAATTTTGATTTATCATAGCCAATACCATTTCTTCATTCACTTCGTTATGACGTCTTCTATTATTATTATTATTTCCTTCATTACCTTCGTTCACAGCTACACTAGCTGTATTCTCAATTTTTTACCTTCCGTCACCTTTAGGTAAGGAAGGTATTGTCTTTGGTCAAAAAATTCGGTGGTGAGTTTTTGATGAATAAGCACGTTTTAGGGTCCCTAGAATACGATTTTACTATTTTTACGATGATGTCTGTATGTGTGTGTGTGTGTGTGTGTATGTATGTGTGTGTGTGTGTGACAAAATTTTCTAATGCGATAACTCTATTACTACAATTCCAAAAATTATAATTCTTTCGTATTCTTCTTCGTTACATCCATGTGAAGAGCTGATTAGATTTTGGTTATAATTGGTCAACCGGAAGTACCCTCATTCGAAGATTTTAACAGTTTTTCTTGAAAAACGATGTTAAATATCATTTTTTCACATTTAATGTTATTATAAGTATTAAAGAATTATTTATTCTCTATACGATTTGAATGCATTTTATACTTCATATTAAATGGACATAGAGTTAAAAAATTATAAAGAAATTAAATATCATATATATCAGTCAGCTTTGCTATAACTCTGGAAACAGCTGCTACATTAAAAAAAATTCTGATTGAAAGGTGTCAGTGTCAAGTGCAGTTGACAGTATGTTTATGTTATAATTTTACTGGAAATATAGGATCTTTTGTTAGAAACTTTCTGTATGGAATTTGTATAAAATACATACAACTGCCTTAAGGTAATGTATAAGAAATATAATCTTTTGCAAGGATCTTTCTGTATGACATTTATACAAAATACATAGAACTGACGGAAGGTAATGTGCTGGCCACATCAGATTTTTTAACAAGTTTAGAAATTGTTGCTATATGTTGAATAGGTGTATTTTCGTACTTTATGGAAAACAAATCACGTATTCTTCTAAAACTATTTCCACCATAATAATTTTTTATAATAAAAACTCGTTCCTCATTCGAATAAACATTCATTATTAAATTAACTTTTTATTAGAGAAAATTTCGAAAATCTGACAGAAATTGAATGACATAATATGTTTAAACATTTGAGTTATAATGCTACAAATTAACAGAAATTTTGAAATTTCTTTTTAAAATTGTGAAGAAACCAAAAAAATAATAATAAATGTAAATACATTTTTGTATGCAATTTTTAATTCTGAACAATTTTATACTCTTCAGTTTTTGCCGTAAAATGAACAGGAGAGCAGGAAATTGCAAAAAATTAAAATCCCATGTTAAATCCCTATGTTCACCCACAACCGCCACCAGCCTGTATATATATATATATATATATATATATATATATATATATATATATATATATATATATATATATATATATATATATATATATATATATATATATATATATACCGTGTGTCTATCTTAAAGGTGTACATAGGAGATTAACATGGGAAATCAGTTTTTTGCAAATTCCTGCTGGCCTAATTATTTTAAGCAAAAACGCGTCAAATAAAAGTTTTAGGGCATAAAATTCTGCATCTAATTCAATAAACAGAATTACCTTTACATGTTTTGTAACGACAGCAATTAAATATGAAAATGTCGAAAATTAATTTGAAAATATCGACAGCCATGAAATTGAACAAAAAGTAAATAAATGCTTGACGTTCTATCTGTCACAACGTAAGTTAACTTACTTGACGTTTCTGACAATTTGATTTGAAAAATATCGTTAATTATGATAATAAGAGAAATATTATATTAGACTAGTAAATAACTAATAATAAAAAACACAGTTTTGTTTAAATAATATGAATTTATTAAAAATTCAACTGCGTAACAAAATTATGTATGATGCTGCGATGTGCTCCCAACTCATTTCCAATACATCTAGTAATACCGAAGGGGACTAAACTTATTCCTAACACTCTTTCTACCAGTAACGCACGTTTTCCTGCTCGTCCTATATTCTGATTACGCGGCTTACGTGTATTTTTTGAAGACACATTAACAGTCTTCAAATTTTATCACGAATTTAGCAATTGTGAAATCACGCTCTTCATTAGTATAAATATTCATTTTCTAATTATTTCAGACAATAAAACTAGAGACGAATAGAAATTGTCAGAAACGTCAAATAAGTTACGTTGTGACAGATAAAACGTGAAGCATTTATTTATTTTTTGTTCAATTCCATGGCTGTCGATATGTTCAAAGTAATTTTCGACATTTTCATATTTAATTACTGTCGTTACAAAGCATGTGAAGGTAATTCTGTTTATTGATTTAGATGCAGAATTTTATGCCCTAAAACTTTTATTTGACGCCTTTTTGCTTAAAATAATTAGGCGAGCAGGAAATTGCAAAAAACTGATTTCCCATATTAATCTCCTATGTACACCTTTAAGATAGACACACGTGACCGGCGTAATCAGAATACAGAACGAGCAGATCATGCGTTACTCTAAGAAAGAGTGTTAGGAATGATACGTGCAGACCCCTTCTGTATCTGTAGTACTAAGGTAGATGTAATGGAAATGAGTTGAGAGTACATAACAGCATCATATATAATTTTGTTACGCAATGTTGAATTTTTGATATATTCATATTTAAACAAAACTGTATTTTCTTAACTTTATTTATTAATTTTATATTTCTATTATTGTCATAATTAACGATATTTGTTGAAAGCAAATTGTCAGAAACCTGAAATAAGCTAACTTACGTTGTGACAGATAAAACGTCAAGCATTTATTTATTTTTTGTTCAATTCCATGGCTGTCGATATATTTAACGTAATTTTCGACATTTTCATATTTAACTTCTGTCGTTATAAAGCATGTAAAGGTAATTCTGTTTATTGTTTTAGATGTAGAATTTTATACCCTAAAACTTTTATTTGACGCATTTTAGCTTAATATCATTAGGCGAGCAGGAAATTGCAAAAAACTGATTTCCCATGTTAATCTCTTATGTACACCTTTGAAATAGACACACGGTATATATATATATATATATATATATATATATATATATATATATATATATATATATATATATATATATATATATATATATATATATATAAGTTGGTTATTATTTACATTTTTCCAAGTAAAGTATTTGTGCAAATTGAGAATTTTTTTTTTAGTTTTTCAGGTATGTATACCTTTAGTCTTATTTTAATTAATGAAATATTAAAAAATATATAAATATTTGTTTCATGTGAGTTAAGTATAAATTGTAGTAGCCTATGAATTTAAAGTAAAAGACCGTAAAAGATATAATAGTACCTACTGTGATACAATTATTGATTTGATATTTGTTTCATAATTTCATTTCATTTGTTTTATTAAAATAGTCGAATTTGAAATTTTTGAGAATTAGAAGATAATACAAATTTACATCAAATATTGAAAACCATTTGTATTTCACAAATTACTCTTTCTGTGCATATACAAAATATTTTTGTGACTTACATTCTGTAAAGCGGCGAGGACCTGAACCTGGCGATGTCCTGGCTCGGTCCGTGAGGCATGTGCACGATGAAGGCGTTAGGCAACACCAGGAAGTCGTACCCTGCAGCTTCCAGCTCCATCACGTGTGAGACCTTGTTCCATCCAAAACCCACAAACCTGGTATCGTAAGCTGGCACGGAGGATTCCACCACTATGTACGGCTCGAAGTCTGGTTCCCATTTCACCTAAGGACAAAATACAAATCAGATTTAATTATAAAATAATAGATATGAAATTAAATTGTTTTTACAATAGAATATGCTACTATAAGAGATAAAAATAATGTTGTAGATGTACAAGGCATTAAAAAATAACAAAATTATACATTTTATCTTGTTTTTTGATTAGAGAATGTCCCGATATTATCCAATAAAACAACAATTTCAAAATGCATCTGTGTGTGTGTGTGTGTGTGTGTGTGTGCGCGCGCGCGCGTGTGCGTGTATACGTGTGTGTGTGTGTGTGTGTGTGTGTGTGTGTGTGCGTGCGTGCGTGCGTACGTGCGTGCGTACGTGCGTACGTGCGTGCGTACGTGCGTGCGTGCGTGTGTGTGTGTGTGTGTGTGATTAGAGTTTGGTTATACTTGGTCAACCGGAAGTACCCTCATTTGAAGATTTTAACAGTTTTTCTTGAAAAAAACGATGTTAAATATCATTTTTTCACATTTAATGTTATTATAAATATTAAAGGATATTTGATTCTCTATACGATTTGAATGCATTTTATACTTCATATTAAATGGATATAGAGCCAAAAAATTATAAAGAAATTAAACATCATATATATTAGCCAGCTATGCTATAATTCTGGAAACAGCTGCTATATTAAGAAAATTCTGATTGAAAGGTGTCAGTGTGAAGTGCAGTTGACAGTATGTTTGTGTTATAATTTTACTGAAAATATAGGATCTTTTGTTAGAAACTTTCTGTATGGAATTTGTATAAAATACATATAACTGCCTTAAGGTAATGTACAAGAAATAGAATCTTTTGGAACTTTCTGTGTGACCTTTATAGGCGGTGTACACAAAAGTAGTCAGCCCCGACAGTGGACAAAAATGACAAAATGGTTACTCATTGAAACATAGCAAGGATATGTTTTATATCAGAATAATTTTGCAATTTGTAATGCATAAAATATTTGCAATAAGTGCGAATGATAGGATGTCAAATATTATGTAATGCATTGGGGAATGTAATAATTCTCACGAAATTACCGATTGAAGTATCAAATTTTATAAATTTCCTAAAAGATTACATGAGTAACAGATGTTTTAGAAAATAACTTTTTCTTCTACTAACGTGAAAAATTCTTTTTTTTTCAAACGTCGTAGAAATGGCACTTTTTGTGACTTGATTCACAAGGTAGAAGTTTCATTTCTATGCCGCTGGAAATTTCTACGCCGGCGGAGTAGAAATAAGCTAATTTCTACGCCTCGGGCTCAAAATCCCGCTACAGGCCATAAAAGCTTCATTACGCCCTTAATACATAAATAACTATTATAGTTTTAAATTTATTAGGTAGGTGACTATAATTTTTTATTGGCATATACAAAACGTTATTGTGGAACCGCTGCGTCCGATGACGGGGAATATAAAATATTACTATTATTCTTGTTGGAGTATGAACCTGTAACTTGTTTACAAGTTAGAAACATAGTTGGATTTTTTTAACAAACAACGCGCATTGGTAGATGTAAATACAGGGCAGTGTTAAGAACTTCAAAGAATAAAAAAGGTATGTCTTTACAAGGGTCCTATAGAACTGCATCCTAACATAGCTCTGATAATTCTTTTTTGGGCGACAAAAACTTCTTTAGCGTAGGAGGAGTTACCCCAGCATATAATGAAGTAAGTAAGAAGAGAGTAGACTTGTCCGTAATAGTAAAATTTTACAATTTCGTCGTTTATATAAAGTAGGAATAGAAAAGGACCCAGCACACTTCCTTGCGGTACGCCTGTTGTAGTCGTCTTACATTTAGTAGTATATGTTTGCACATTGACGTTGGTTGATACAATTTGGATCCCAACCTTTGGCCCGAAAATGTAACAAAAAATTCATAAATAAAAAACGAGCGATTATACAAACACCGAAATAACTAATACTGATAGCGATGTCCTCCGTATTGTTCACTTTAATATTAGAAGCCTTAACTGTAAGAATCACGAACTTGGCGTTTTTCTAGCTAAAGTTAACCTTCCTCACAGAACATCAGTTATCAGAAAACAAAATAAATATTATAGCTATATACCTATATAATATCAACAACAATATGGAACTTAAAGGCCTTTAATATCCCTTATTCAACTATAATTTAGTTTCCAACATTAATAATAGATGGATTCTAAGGTTAAATTTAACTAAAACTATTATAATTACCCCTTAACCTTAAAATTAATTTTAACAAAAACTATATACATATTTCGAGAACTAAGTTCTCATCATCAGTAATACAACAAATGAAAGTTAAACAGAGTAGTCAAGATTACTCAACATGTCAACCATGCCAGAGGTCCAAACAACTCAGAGTTGTTTTTGCTATTTTCTGATGTAGAAATTTTTTATCTTTGAATTGACATCACAATCATTGTCATAAGTTAAAACGGGGTGCACCGATTTGCACAAAACTGATTTCCCACGTTAATCTCCTATATACACCATGAAAAAAATCATCCTGTATAATTTTTCTTTATACCTTATTTTTGTACTCTTATGTCATAGTAAAATATATAATACAATGAGAAATATTCGTTTTCCGGGAATGGACTGTGTCATATTTTGAGTCAGAGCTCAACGTTTCGCCCGCAGTCATATGGGGCATCTTCATGACTGCGGGCGAAACGTTGAGCTCTGACTCAAAATATGACACAGTCCATTCCCGGAAAACGAATATTTCTCATGACTCAGACTGTGGAAGCCTACGCAATTATATAATACAATATATAATTGTATTTAGGCATTAGTAATAGATGGAGTCTAAGGTTAAATTTAACTAAAACTATTATAATTACCCCTTAAACTTAAAATTAATTTTAAGGTTAAGGGGTAATTATAATAGTTTTAGTTGTATTTAGGCATTTAACAATTTTTTACCTTCCGTCACCTTTAGGTAAGGAAGGTATTGTCTTTGGTCAAAAAATTCGGTGGTGAGTTTTTGATGAATAAGCACGTTTTGGGGTCCCTATAATACGATTTTACTATTTTTACGATGATGTCTGTATGTGTGTGTGTGTATGTATGTGTGTGTGTGTGTGTGTGTGTGTGTGTGTGTGTGTGTGTGTGTGTGTGTGTGTGTGTGTGTGTGTGTGTCTGTGTGTGACAAAATTTTCTAATGCGATAACTCTAATACTACAGTTCCAAAAATTATAATTCTTTCGTATTCCTCTTCGTTACATCCATGTGAAGAGCTGATTAGATTTTGGTTATAATTGGTCAACCGGAAGTACCCTCATTTGAAGATTTTAACAGTTTTTCTTGAAAAAACGATGTTAAATATCATTTTTTCACATTTAATGTTATTATAAATATTAAAGAATTATTTATTCTCTATGCGATTTGAATGCATTTTATACTTCATATTAAATGGACATAGAGTTAAAAAATTATAAAGAAATTAAATATCATATATATTAGTCAGCTTTGCTATAACTCTGGAAACAGCTGGTACATTAAGAAAATTCTGATTGAAAGGTGTCAGTGTCAAGTGCAGTTGACAGTATGTTTATGTTATAATTTTACTGGAAATATAGGATCTTTTGTTAGAAACTTTCTGTATGGAATTTGTATAAAATACATACAGTTGCCTTAAGGCAATGTACAAGAAATATAATCTTTTGCAAGGAACTTTCTGTATGACATTTATATAAAATACATAGAACTGACGGAAGGTAATGTGCTGGCCACATCAGATTTTTCTTTCATGCGAATGATAATAACTAATATATAAATATATATATATATATATATATATATATATATATATATATATATATATATATATATATATAATTTTATTGATATTTTTAAATTCTTAATGTTGCACTTATTAACCATGACTTAATTAATTATATCATTTTTAATATAGGTAATTTGTATGTTTGTGAAAAAATTAAGTGAAAATATATTTTCAAATACTGCCCTGGTAATTTTAACGGTAAGACCTGTCATAAATTTCTTTAATCCTCTTATCGTTATACCTGCTGAGAAAAGCTAATAGAGTCAATCGCCAAATATTTTCGAACACTCTATACCTGGCGCTGTATTAGTTGGTGTGGTCTTCGGCACAGATTAGAAATATGTTTTGTCTGATAATAGATCGGAAACTGTGATGTTATTTGATGGGACCATCTTCAGCGCCACTCTTTGGTTGCTACCGGAACTATTTTACGTATGTAGGCAAACCCCATGACATCAAAATATGCAATCCGCATTGATGTCTTGTGTTTCACATTTATATTTATCAATAAAGTAGACAATGAAAACCAACATTTATAAAACATATATGCTTGTACCGTAACGCTCGAGGCGACGCCAATCGGCCGAAATTGCAATATTTGAGCTGACAGAAGTAAGCGTATTCAATAGGATTTACGTGTTATTTTAACTTTAAAAGACAGGTTGCTGTCGCAGACTGCTTGTACGTTAAGGCTAAAATAGCCCTTCCTGTTGCGAAATAATTCTGCTCTTTCGCCACCAGGAGACTGTATCTTAATATGGGTGCAGTCCACTGCACCTACAACACGTGGAAAATTAGCTATGCTATAGAAACCAGCTTTAACTGGTGCTAGTTCAGCTTCTGTTCTTGGCATCTTTATGTAATCCCTCGAGAGCGATGCAATCTCTCGCGTAACTCTTCGTATGATGCGACACACAGTTGGTTTGTGCACATGTATGTGATCACCTATCACATGCTGAAATGCACCAGTGGCATAAAAACGAAGGCAAATCATTATTTGGGTAGCAGCATCAATAGATTTATTTCTTCTGCTAATGGGATCTAATCTTGCACCAAACACATGAATTAAATTTGTAACAGTAGTTTTCGTTAATCGGAAACGATCTTTAAATTCCTGTTCATCAAATATTTCAAACGGGTTTGTTCTATCCCTGATGTGTCAAATTCTACGGGGTTCAAATTCTAAATCGGAGGGATCTGACAAATCCGAATCCATTTTAAAAAGTAAATTATTGTCTAATAAATTAATAAATACGAGAACACGAAAAATGATACTAATAACTAATAAACAAAACTGGAAATAGGTAGAATAATGCACTAATAATTATTATGAACTTAAATAAAGAACACAGAAAACACTAACAACTGGTAAGATTTATAAAAAATGCGAGACTGAAGTTATACAAATTCAAGTGTCAAATTAATTATTTGTTAATTGGTCACTGGTCTTCTGTTACAATAATTATGCGTTAACGGAGACTTAATGGTCAGTTAATCGAAAGTTGATGTTCGTGCAACCCAAAATGAGGATGATGGCTTGTTAACAAACCGTTAATGGTTCATCAGCGTGACCTTCTGTTACCCGTTGATGAAAGCTTGATTATTCGTTAATGGTCCGTTAATCAGTTGTTAACGGATCATCAACGGATAATTAATTGTGATAAACGTTTCTGCAACTGGGCATTAATCATCGATAATTATTAATTGGTTCAGTAGAAATAATTAAGATAAAAGGAAGGTGAGTATGCTGCGCTCAAAATTTCTCAAATTTTGAAAGTAAAAACCCAGAATTCTGAATTATGATTAGTTGAATAATATATTAATAAGTAATTTTAATACAAGTATTACTTCTTACACCTAAATATTTTAATAAATAAAGAAACATTTTCAGTCTTATCCAGAGTTTAATTTAGACTTTTATGGGCCCTAGGCAAAAAATATTTTTCAGATTATCAAATAACTAGAACCTATAATTTTACAAGACAATGCAGCTGAAAATATATCATAAATTAAATTGCATTAGAATTAAAGAAACATTCGTGATTAGCCATTTTTATTATTGTAATCAAAGTTACTTTGTTGTAATTATATAAGTATTTCTTTATTGTAATCAAATCAAAATTCATGTTTTTTTAAGAAAACAGGGGCTCTCATCAGACGTAAGTACATATATTCAGTAAATTATCTACATAGGTATACATCCTTGATATATGTACATATACATATATTAATATGCCACGATTAAATTAAAAAACATACAGTAACGATACAATTATTGTAATAATTTTTCTGTGTGATTAGTCGTTTTCTGAATTAGAGAGACACATATTCACTATTATCGCCAGCCATATGATACACATTAGACATGTGCATTTGCCCCGACTAAGCTATAGTTTTATAAAAACAAAATTGTTATAATCAATTTTTGTATTATTAGTCATTTTCATTATTGAAATCAAATTTTCGTTGTTGCGAAATATATATTTTGTAACAGTTATTTCGTCGATTTAAAATTAAAAAGTTTGTCTTTTGGGAATAACAGGCCCTAGGCAAATCCAGTATAGTGTCCTTGGCCTAAATTAGGTCCTGGTCTTATCTAAAATTTGACAACACAGAAGTTTCCTTATTATCAGTCATAAATGGTTCTTCCATCTTTCTTCACCTAACATATTTTAAAATTAATTATTATTTAATCTAGTAATATCTACATTATTTTACCTTAATTTCGACATTATAAAAATATTTTAATGTGCTCTATTACCAAGAGCTCCTGAAGTTTCTCTTAAAACAGCACCTTAATTTTCGCGAATTATTTTCAATAATTTTCTTGACTCTAGAAACTTCATAGCTTTCCACTAATTTTTTACCTTTACTTTTACTTTTATTTCGAAAATCATTCAAGTTTACAGCTTGAAAACTACAAGTAACTGTAACTGACATTTTCCGGACTTTGACAACGATCAGCTCAAAGATGCTTATCGCTTCCAATAGTCGGCGCCACGTCGGCGCTGCCGTCGCTCAAAAAGGAACGGTACAAACGTATATGGTTCATATATTTTTTTACAATAATACAAATAGTTATTTTATATAATATTTATAAACAATTATAAGAATATATAAACGCTTTTGTAGTGTTTTTATACAGGTTGAATCTTTGATTAAACTAGAAGTAATCAGTCTTGGTACAAATATATAGTACAATTTTTTATGCTTTACCTGTATAAAAGGATATTGATGCCATTAATGACGATAACAAACTGAAAAAGCATTTGTATTTTGAATCATATCATAAGAACATTCTTCCTATAGTATCAATACGAACAGAATAGTAGAAACTTGAATCACACATTCACATACGTAAAAGAAAATATTAGACACTATGTAATGTATCTCAACAATTCAAACTTCTCCCAAGAAAATTAAAATTCTTGAAAATTTTGTTAGAATTTGGTTAGAAAACACATGATTTTGACAACGTATAAAAAGTATGAATGTAAGCACCGCACACTTAACCATTTAAATTTATGATGCTTCCGGGAGCAGTCAAGAGATGGCATTGCAGTACGGTCCAAATCAAACCCCGTAGATATACTAAAGTACCGACATGGCGGCCATCTTGGCCTTAAAAAGCAACAGTAATGATTCTTCTTGTCGCTAAAGGCGCTTTTGTCGCAGGTGTAAATTGTCATTGTCAAACGTCAGATTATTCGTGTTGTGGTATTAAGCAAATTTTATTGTGTTATAGAAACTGAGAATTTGCAAAATAAGTATCCGCAAACTGTACGTACCTTATTCTGAGATTATTATACGAATGCATGTATTTGTGTTATTGCAGTGTTCTGTAATGTTGGAAATGTCATTGGTTATCTACAAAATGTTTCTGTAGTAATAATAGAAAATGTTAATTTGAACAACACTATTCAAATTAAAAGTTCTTACTTCGCAATGCATTACATATTTCGATTAAATATCAGATCTTCCAATGTTTGTAAACCACTGATGACACCTCTCTTCAACATTTGATATGCAAAAAAATGTATTCTATTTTTATGATAATTAATTGCAGATCAACAAGGCATTATTTGTGGTATATCCTTAGTTTATTTTTTTTAACACACCAAAATTAAAACTGGTAACATTTAACACCTGCAACAGCAGCGCCTCTAGCGACACGAAAAATCATTACTGTTGCTTTTTAAAGCCAAGATGGCCGCCATGTCAGTACTTCAGTATATCTACTGGCTTTGGTCCAAATGTCAACCATTTAACTTTCTGTAGCCTGGTCTTCGGTTTAGCAGGCAAGTTTGCGGATTGAGCATAAGTCCTTGTTTGTTGTGCAAATGTTTGAACAGTACAAGGCACGACATCTATCGGTTTGATGCTAGCACTTCCAGATACGACATCTTTTGTTGTGATGTTGATATTAATATCAAGTTGATCAAGGGCTTTAACTGACTTCTGACCACAGACCCTTCTGACTTAACTTGAGTGCTGTAAAAGTTTGATGGACAGGATTTCTCCAAACTGAGTAGCATCTGAAGTTTTATTTACAGTGACGATTTTATTAGTATGTAGCACTTTCACTTCAGTGACTAAATAATTGACAGTGTTGGACATCTCAATTTTAGAACACAGTTTGTAGAAAATAGGAGCAGTGTCATTAAGTTTATCACTAATTATACTTTTATGGATGAGACCATTGTTATCAAATAGCACACACTCACATGAATCGCAGAAATATTTGATGTTTTTTTAAGGTTTATTACGTCCTAATTTAGCACAAGAATTGTGGAATGCTTGTCCACATATTCCAGAGCATTTAACACTACTTTCACTATTAGGAGTAACCAATTTTTTGCAAATATTGCACACTGATTTAGAACTAGCGTGAGCCGCCATTTTTACAAAAGTAAAGGAGGTAGGTGGTAACTAATTTTCAGGTAATTTAAAATTACATTTTTGAATGACTTACTTAAACCTAAACAAAAGTCATAAACCTAATTTTCATTTGTGAATGCACCTTTAGAGTAGTCTTCAATATTTTTGAGACATAAGAATACGAACAAAAAAATTATTTTCACTTCTTAACGAGTTGTTCTCGCAGGACGGCACAAAATAATATTGTACAACTAAATCTAAATTAAACATAAATTGTATTTATTTTTAATTTTTATTCATCACATTTCGTTATTTGTACTTACTTTAAAAAAAAACAACCTGTATAGGCGATCTCGATTAAGATCACAGCGCCGAAACGGTGGGTTAAGGAAGTTGCCAGATAGGACATACTCGAGGAACATACCTACTGACTGAGACAATATAGCTTTTGAAAGTTCATGTTTCTTTCCTGTACTCCGTGTTTATTTCTATATATTTAAACAGTAAGTTTGTTGTCAAATTATTCTACATTTTATTAATATAATTTTTGTAGTTAGTACCTAACAGTACTATAATTTAGATGTTTTAGTAGGTTATGAAATTTAATAAACTCTCATTTTCGGTCGAGGAAGTTTTCAAAGCTGGGCATATTATTTTATGCGGTGTGGTAAATACAGAGACCACAACAAATGCAAATGATATACCGACATATGCACTCTGCAAACAAGTACTGCCCCTCATACTATTGAAGGAAACTTTAAATATATAGTAAAACTACGTACTTAAATCACTCAATGTTAAGAAATTCGGTGTGTTAACTTGTACTGCAAAGTCGCGAAAAAATTTCTTATATCGCACATTTGGCTGCTCGTTAATGAAATCTAATACTGCATTTAGCTGCAATCATTTGGTTTTCTGTTGCTTCATTTGTGTCCAAGAGTGCTGGTTCTGGATCATGCATCAATAAATAATTCATTTAATTGTGCTTATTTGGGTCGTATTCTAGCCCTTTCTTCCCTGTATTTGGATGGAAAAGAAGACTGTGGCAATTTACAAGTGGATGTTGCAGTTTTTTAAAATATCTAAATTTCTTTCATCTGTAATTTTAAAATATGAATCTTCGGTGAAATGAAGACCGCAAACTTTCATGTAGGGACTTGGATTTTCTCAGATTATTTATCCAGATTTTCCGTTTATTAATTAATTCTCTACCTAACATAACTTTTTTTTTGTCTGTAATGAAGAAGAATGGAAATATAAATTCGGCTCTTTCTTTATCCACGAATTACACTGTGGAATACAGCAATAGAAATTTGATTTTAACATTATAACACAGAAATAAATGAATAAATACATGAAATTTGCACCGTAGCACTCATAAACGTTGACTTATGTCTATCTGAGAGCTTCCAAAATCTGCCACAAGATGGTATATCGTTAAGGAAGAGTTGCCTATAGTAAAAAATACGATAGAACAATGGCAATGGTTATGTGATATTGTTAGTTAACAAATAAAGATAACTTTGAATGTTTATGTTGGATCTTTAAAATGTTTTTATGTAAACATTATAGAGATTATAATTATATAAAAATATATTAAATAATAAAAAAGTAAAGGTGTTTTTGTTGAGCACAGTCTAATCTGAACATTCACAAATATAACAGAAAGTTACACGCGACAGTCGGCTAGTAAAATGTTGAATTTATCTCCACTCTATATATCTTCCTACCAACTTGGAATGATTCGTAGGAATAATCAGACTTTTTTGACGCAAAAGAACGATCATTGAGGTTCTATTAGAAGAAGTAGGAAGATTTCTGACACCGATAGAACGTACCTAATATTTCGATGGGGAAAATGACAGTTTCAAGTGACAGTTGAAACGTTTTAATTTTGATTTGACAAATGGATTCCGAAAATATGGATATATTATTATCTGTAGAATAATACAGATTGATTATGATAAAAGCGATTAATATCATTCAAGTGTCATCCCATTTGTATCAAACCACGTGACCCAATATAAATTGATTGGCCATATTTCATATCTTTAAATTCACTATAAACCAAGGTAAATCGTAAATTTCAAATATAAATTAGTAAATCTAAATTTATAAATTAAATCCATTGTAAACCAGCCATATTGACGTTACTTTCAAAATGTTGGTTACATAAGGTTATGTTAGAAAAGTGACAGATCTGATTCATGTACAGTCAGTACAGGCACGAACGCGGGTGTGCCTCACTATCGTGTATTTGTATACAAAATTATGATGTCACAAAATCAGACTCAGAATTTTTATAAAGGTAATCGTGAATGAAAAGTATAATAATATTAAACATTTTTTATGTATATATGCATAATATTAGGTAAATTTTTCAATTATGAAAGAAAAATCAACATATTTTCTTTTTGGTATAACCATAATTTTTTATTCATTTATTATTCCAAATCAATGTTTTATAATGAGGAATATAAACTATTATTCACGAAAGATGACTATTCAAGGTCATTTGTGAGCTGTCTGATATAATATTACTTGCAGATAACTTTATTGCATTTCATATGCATAGGCGTGCAACATGAAATATTTATGGACACATTTTAACTGAAAAAAATAAGAGTAATTCATTTGAAAATTATGTTTCTTTCTAAATAATGCCTTTCTGACAGATTTATATTCTTCATTTATGTTTTTGCAAAATGCAAAAACATAGACTTAACTTATAAACCAAGGAATAATAATTTGACTTGAACGTTAACGCCAATGGATAAATATTAGCACATAGGGCAGTGTATACTATTATTCACGAAAGATGACTATTCAAGGTCATTTGTTCGAAGAAAGAATATACATCACTTTCCAGCAGTAGCTTAGCAACATTTTGTATTAGAAAGAGAAAGATTATTTGACCTATGTCTATTTAATTTATGTGGTGTGAGAGATATACGTAAATAGTGGCATTACTTTCTAACACACTATAAATAATAATGACATATGTCGTAGAATTACAGATACCTAATTGTCTACTACACTGCCCTCTGTGTTAATATTTACCCAGTGGCGTTGACGTTCAAATCAAGTTATTTTTCCTTGGTTTGTAAGTTAAGTCTATGTTTTTGTATTTTGCAAGAACATAAGTAAAGAACATAAATATTTCAGAAAGGAATTATATAGAAAGAAACGTAATTTTCAAATGAATTACTCCTATTTTGTCAGTTAAAATGTGTCCATAAATATTTGCACGCCTATGCATACAAAATGCAATGAAGTTATCTGCAAGTAATATTATATCAGACGGCTCACAAATGACCTTGAATAGTTATCTTTCGTGAATAATAGTTTAGTAGATAATTAGATATCTGTAATTCTACGACATATGTCATTATTATTTATAGTGTGTTAGAAAGTAATGCCCCTATTTACGTAAGTCTGTCACTCCCCATAAATTAAACATACATAGGTCAAATTGCCTTTCTCTTTCTAATACAAAATATTACTAAGCTACTGCTATAAAGTAATGTGTATTCTTTCTTCGAACAAATAACCTTAAATAGTCATCTTTCGTGAATAATAGTCTCGATAATAGTATAGAATTTTGTCATGTATGGACGCGAAACGTGCATCATGAGGTAGATGGAGAAAAAGTATTTTGTTGAAGAAGGGTTCATATAATCATTGGGTGTATGTATTAATGTGTTATATAATCTGATTAAATTATCTTGCAATGAAGAAACAATTAGTTTGAGGAAATGTAATACGGGAATTGTTAAATAATTGTAAATTGTTAAATATATAGGCAGTCTTTGTAAAATCGTGAAGTCCAATGTTTTAAATAAATAATATTAGTAAAACTTTAAAATTCGTGTGTTCTTTTGTGTTCCTTTGTAAACATTACCTTTCAAGTGTTATAACAATTTTTTAAATATTTACCTTATATGGAGTAGTAGCTGTCCTCCATCTCGAATAATTAGTAGCAGCATGACCTTTTGCCCACACATGATATCTGAATGTAAATAAACTTTTGGCATCTAACATTTGCAGTAATTCAGTTTTACTTTTTGGAAAGAGACTCCGGTAGCGTTGAGTTTCAAAAGCAGGTATTAATAAAGCCTAAAAACCCGACATTAATATCCATATTTATTAATATATATATATATATATATATATATATATATATATATATATATATATATATATATATATATATATATATAAATCACGGCATATTACCCATATGCCATATTTATTAATTTTTATTTTAATAGAAACTTATGTAACAAAATATACATATGTAATGTGTATGTACATACAAGGTGAAATGCGAAATTGGAAACACTTTTTTCTCGGAAGTTATTATAGATACCGAAAATTGTTTAAATAAAGTTTTTAGTACTTTTAATAAGCTAACTATATCTGTATAAATTTGGTAAAAAAGAGTTCAATTTTCGTAGATATTGCTATATCTGTACTTTTTTTAATGGAATATTCTGTATATTTTACACTAATTTAAAAAAATAATTTTTGCTTTAAAAAAGTTTAAGGGTTTTTACCTTTTAAACTTGATACTTTTTGAGATGTTAATGAAAATATTTAAATGTTTCTTCTCAAAATGAAAACAAAACTACTATTAGAAATTAGAAATAGAAAAAAACTTTAGTTTAGGTTTTAGAAATTAGTAAATGTGATTATTTTATGTACCTTTAGCAAAAATCAATTATTGATCAACAAAATAAAAGTATAAATAATTATTTATTTCCAAATTTAAGTTTTAAGTGAAATTCACAACAAAATTACGAGTAAAACTCGATTTCAAAAATTGCCGTTAAGTGATTTTAACCTTACCGTCTTTAAGAGATCATTGTTAAAGCCTCCAATAACTTTTTTAAGATAAGAATACATTCCAAACATTGGTAAAAAGTCTATATCGGATAGAAAAACATACTTGGTATTCACATATTTTAGTCCAACCTTTCTCAGCAAGTTCACAGGATAAAAATTCTAAAAATACAAACATGTAGTAATAACGCTTCAAATAACTACATATCTGTTCTTACGCCTTCTTTATAGACTATATGATAAGCGATATTCATTCTGTCTTTTAATACTTCAGAGTTTTCGATAAAATCTATAACATGCTCCACATCTGGATCTGTAGCATATATTGCTAGGCTCATAGGGCCTTCCCAATGTTGACTTAGACTTTCAATCAATTGTAAACGATCACACGACAACTGGGCAACTAATGTAATATCTATTCCGTCTAAACTGGGCTTGTAGGAAAATTCTCGAATGAAAATATGAGTCCGCCATTTACTGTGCTGCGCTTTACGGAATTCGCGGCACAGATCCGATTCATACGACTAAAAATAATAATGAAATGTATTACAACATTAAAAAACCACTGCAAACAGATAAATTTGTGTCCATTTATGTATAGTTTTTAAAAAGCGACCTTGCAGTGCACTTGTCACACTGACCATTGACGAGAACAATGTTTTGACTTATTTTGATTTTGAACTGCTAATTAGATATTATTTTTAATTTCATGTATTTTACTGCCTAAAAGCTGTACAATTATAACTTTCTTTAGCACTTCAAAATAAGTCAAAACATTGTTCTTCTCAAAGTAACAAGCGCACACAAATCAGCTGATTCCAAACATAATATAAATTATCTAGAGATCCGAAGTAGGTTAAAAGTTACATTAGAGCAAAACTGCCCCATTAATAACCATTTTAGATATTTTTGGGTTTTCCCATAGAAAAGGAAAGATATATGTATGTATGGCGGCAAAGTCCAGCTTTGTGCCGAATTGAAGAGCTGGGCGCCATAACGAGACTCTAATTCTAGTGTAAATTCTACAACATAATGAAAAAAAGTAACTATGTAGTAACTTAAAATATGTAATTTATATAATTTCTTCATTTCAAAATAATAAAGCTCAGTTGTACAACAAAAAGTACGACCAATATTTAAAATACATTATTTTTTCAATAATTATATATTTTCTTTAATTATAGTGAATTTTACTTTATTTATGTTGGCAGCCCAGCAACTTGTCATTTGTGTTAACGAGCATCTTTCAAGTTTATTTCTTTGTTTAGTACACAGACGTTTAGTATTTGTTTACAAAGCTTGTTTTGCTATTTGTTTCATGCATAAATTTATTTTATTATTGAATTTGATTTCCTTCAGCTTTTACAGTGTACATAATGTCTATATTTTGTAGTTTCAGAAAACATATATTTTCGTACGTTTAAATTTCGCGCCTTTCAATTAGCGTCTCGTTATGGCATGTCGTCCATCGGTTCAATGGGGACTTATGAAATTGACGTCATACAACAAACATTCTTCCCTCCAGTACTCCATGTCTTTCGAAAAAGACGGCAGGCTCGAAGAAAGAGATAGTTTTGTATTACCATGGCCTCTCTTCTCTTCTCAACGTGTTGTCCTAATCCGATTTGATATTTGCTGTTTTATTTTGCGGTGGTGTTTGACGTATTTATGAGTAATCAGTTTTGTTATAATAATGATTTGTTAGCTGAAGATAAATTCTAAAAAAAGTAATAATACCGAAACACAAAATTATTCAACACACTGTTTTAGATTCTATCTAAGAGGTCATGGTAGTGCTTTGCTCTCTCTTTCTTCGAGCTTGTTGTCTTTGTCTAAAAGGTTACTTCAGAACTCAGCAGATGGCAACAGTAAAATTCTAAAATCATAAGTTCCCAATGGCACAGACGCTTAACATTGTAAACTCAATCTAGCAGTATACAAGATGTTCATTTTAAGTGGTACACTATTTCTAACTAGAGAACTATAAGAGCTACGAGGTCGGTTAAGTTAGTAAACAATTTCTACTTTACTACTATTTTAATGAGCGTAAAATATTTTTTTTTCAACCGGTGGTTTTCAAACTGTGGGGACCAACTTTGATATTTTAAATGGGATCTTATATTTTTTATTCAATTATTAGATAGAGAATTTTATTCTAAATTCAGTGATATAACATTTTTATACCCTCACATAACGATATTTAAATGAAATATGTATATAAAGTTTTATAATATGATTAAAATATGGCTACAATGGTGCTACAATGAGAGTGCCACAGATAGAAAACATGAATATATGTTAAGTTTTTACCTCCCGTCATACCGTATGTAATGGAGGTAATGTTATCGGTCCAAAAATTCGATGGTGAGTTTTCAGTGAATAAGCACGAATTAGGGTCCCTACACCACGTTTTTCCTATTTTATTTATGATGTCGTGTGTGTTTGTGTGTGTATCTGTCTGTCTGTGTGTCTGTCTGCCTGTCTGTTTGTCTGCCTGTCTGTTTGTCTGTCTCTGTCTGTTTGTTTGTTTGTTTGTTTATCAATTTTAGAAAACATCTAATATGTCATTCTCATTAATATAAAAGTCTTAAATACCAAATTTGAAAAGTTTTAGATTGTCTCAATTTATTTTTCACGAAAATCTGTTCAGAGCTTCAAATAATGTATTACTTCCGGTTTATCAACTTTAGCCAAAATTTAATATGTTGCTTCCCGTTATATAAAAGTCTTAAATACTAAATTTGACAAGTTTTGGAATATATCAATATATTTTTCACAAAAATCTGTTCAGAGCTTCAAGTAAAGTATCACTTCCGGTTTATCAATAATCTATTATATCATTCTCATTAATATAACAGTTTTAAATCCCAAATTTGAAAAGTTTTGAATTGTATCAATCTATTTTTCTCGAATATCTGTTGAGTTCAGAGCTTCAAATAAAGTATCACTTCCGGTTTATCAATTGTATCCAAAATCTAATATGTTGCTCCCCTTCATATAAAAGTCTTAAATACTAAATTTTACAAGTTTTTGAATATATCATATTATATTTTTCACGAAAATCTGTTCAGAGCTTGAAGTAAAGTATCACTTCCGGTTTATCAATTTTAGATAAAATCTAACATGTCGTTCTGATTAATATGAAAATCTTAAATACCAAATTTTAAAAGTTTTGGAATATGTCATTGCGTGCATGTGCATGTGTATGTATGTGTGTGTGTATATATATATATGTGTGTGTGTGTGTGTGTATGTGTGTGCGTGTGCATAGACATGTGTATGTGTGTGTATGTATGTATATGTGTGTGTGGTGGTGCTCACGTGCGTATGTGATTTTTTCCTCCACGATAACTCTTATAACAATCTTCCAAATATTTCTATTTTCCTTTTTTAAGCTCTCTGCATTCATATAAAGAGTTAAATAGATTTTGGGTAAAATTGGATAACCTGAAGTGATACTTTACTTGAAGCCCATAAAAATTTTTAATGAAAAACTATATTAAAATATAATCCAAAATTTTTCAATTTTGGTATTTAAAACTTTTATATCAAGGGGAACAACATATTAGATTTTGACTAAAATTAATAAACCAGAAGTGATACTTTACTTGAAGCTCTGAACAGATTTTAGTGAAAAATATATTATGATATACTCCAAAACTTGTCAAATTTAATATTTAAGACTTTTATATGAAGGGGAGCAACATATTAGATTTTGGATACAATTGATAAACCGGAAGTGATACTTTTTTTGAAGCTCTGAACTCTGAACAGATATTCGAGAAAAATAGATTGATACAATTCAAAACTTTTCAAATTTGGGATTTAAGACTGTTATATTAATGAGAATGATATAATAGATTATTGATAAACCGGAAGTGATACTTTACTTGAAGCTCTGAACAGATTTTTGTGAAAAATATATTGATATATTCCAAAACTTGTCAAATTTAGTATTTAAGACTTTTATATAACGGGAAGCAACATATTAAATTTTGGCTAAAGTTGATAAACCGGAAGTAATACATTATTTGAAGCTCTGAACAGATTTTCGTGAAACATAAATTGAGACAATCTAAAACTTTTCAAATTTGGTATTTAAGACTTTTATATTAATGAGAATGACATATTAGATGTTTTCTAAAATTGGTAAACCGGAAGTAATACTTTACAGGAAGCTATAAACATATTTTCTTGAAAAAATATATTAAAACATGATCCAAAACTTCTCAAATTTGGTATTTAAACACGTATATAATTTGAAACAACATAAGATTTTGACTATACCTATATGATAAACCGGAAGTGATACTTAATTTGGAGCTCTTAACAGATTTTCGAGGAAAAAATAAAATATAATCCAAAATTTGGTATAACAGACTTTTCTATTTATTGGTACAACAAATTAGATTTTGTTTACGAACGATGAACCGGAAGTGATAGTTTACTTAAAACTCATTGCTATTTCAAACATGGAATTGACGGAAGGTCATGTGTTAGCCACATCAAATTTTTTTACATACATAGAATTAGAGTGCCCTGGCATAAAAGATTGAATATTTTCTTATGTCAATTGATCATAAATATCAATATGTCAACCGAGATGTCAACGCGCATAAAATATTCACGTATTTCTTTCATGGCATTCTAATTCTATTTAAGAAAAATAACATGTATTCATGTTTTTCATCTGTGGCACTCTTATTATAGTGCATATTTCTCAAAAAAATCGTTATGTAAGAGTATGAAAATATTACATCACTGAATTCAGAATAAAATTCTCTATCTAATATCTTAATAATCTTATAGTTCACGAATTAGCAATAGTGTACCGCGTGTCTGGTCGCTAAACTGGGGAACCGGGTTCATCCCGACCGACGCCAAATATTTCGAATTTTAAATGGCACAAAATTGACCCCTGTGATGCATTCTCCACGCCAGCAATGAGTGCCCGTGAGGTGACGGCTGGTAAACGCCCGCACGGTACAAATATATCATCATCATTACCAATATCTGTGCACAAAGCAGATTGGCACACCCAGAAATGGATAATATGCCGTGATGATATATTTATTTATTTAAAATAAACACCCTGTGTATTATATGTCAATGGTTTTTCGCGAAAAATGCATATAGTTGCGATTCAGGTAAGAAAATAGTAGATGGCACTTTACTAGAAGCTCAAAATAGTTTTTCTTCGAAAAATACCTTTAAATGTTATTTTTTCGAGATTAATGTTAGTATAAAAATTAGAGATTATTAAATTTTCTACAGATTTGCATTAATACTTTTTCTATATATTTTATGGATAAATTTATAAAATTATCTATAAATTTAATCCCGGAGCCTACGATTTAAACAAGTAAATCTCCTTGGTTACACAGTTCATATCTTAAATGTATGTAACTGACAGATAAATGTCACTGTCAAAGAACTAATCATTTCAAATTAATAACAGCAACGTTTTAAAAAGAAAATAGTAAACATAGTAAATAGAACCCTAGTTATATGGAATGGATCTTAATACAGTTTCCGCAATAACTAAATATGTAAGTATATACATTTAAATTAATAAAAATTAAATAGCGGGAGGTTTGGTGTTGGCCACATCAGATTTTTTATCTACGATTGCGCATATTTGAAAATTGACAGTTGACAATTGATATTTTTTTCGATTTTGTGAACTGGGCGTACATTCTGACCAATAAGATGGCAGAAGTTACTTCCCTAAGCAACACTATTTTCTTATCTGAAACGATCCATTGGTTATTTAGATAAAGTAGAAATAACTTCTATACCTTGTTCCATTTAAGCCATTCAGTATTGCAGAGAATAGGGAATAATTTTGACCTCTCTGATTGGCTGATATTGGAGACAAGTGACAAGTTTACCCAATGTTAAAACTAGCGCTGATGTGAGCGCCATCTACTGAATGGCTTAAATGGAGCAGAGTGTATGTATCAAAAATAAGACACTTTCTAATTATCTTTCAAATAACGATGGTTAATTTTTTGTAATTATTAAATTTGGAGTTATGTCACACTTATAATTTTTTATGTGGACCTATAGCTACCAGATAAATTACAGTTGACTCGTCCGCCGTTTTAGAGCCACTTCAATTATTCAATATCAGTGTTACAGAATTAAAATTATCCACAAATTGTGCAAATCATTTGAGAAAGGGTTATAATTTTTACAGGTACTTATACAATATATATATTTTTCTATAACCTCAAAATCTTAACTAACCGTAAATTTTCTTGTTTTGTTATTTTAAATAAATATAATATGGCAAATATGGAAATTACATTTAATTATGAAAAATAGTTACTACATAAACATAAAAAATGTACTTTTATTTCATAATTTACTTTCATTTTTGCGCCAATACGGCGGACTAGTCAACTATGTGTTGGGTTCTTTCCAATTAAATCCACAGAGACACTGTGTAACACAGTGTACAGCACAGAGCGTTCCATTAACGACACAATTGAACACAGCCTGACACAAGAAATTTTTGAATTTCAGCGTGTGATGTTTGTTTTCTTACCCTATAAGTTTGCTATGAATTGAAAATCTGCTATAAACTGGGCAATGGACCATATTATTAACTATAGCGCCTCTGCCGGCAGATTTTTTATGAAATGAAAAAAGCGTGCCAGGGTGACAAACTATTTTTTTAATTTTTCCAATTAAGTTGGCAATACTAACTTATTTTCTCTATACTTTTCCTAGGAAAAATAGGAAAAGATATTCCTTTTTAATTCATGGATTCAAATCACAATCCGGAAAGCAACAATAGTAAACAGGCATAATTAAAAAAAATATATTTCGCACTTTACAAAAGAATCACAACAACAAAACATTAGTTTGGGGTTATCGGTCAGTGACAGAAGAGTAAACAGACGATTATTTTTTTTAAATTTTAATGTTTATTTTATTGATTATTTATATATTATAAGGGCAGAATCCAGTAGTTAAACATGAAATGAAACTTGCAAGAAAAAAATTATCGTTAATTTACGTCTACATAAAATAATATTTTGCTTTAAAAATACAGTTTTTCCCATAAGATAACATTGGTTTCATTTCCGCAGTACTCCCAAGCATATGATTGGTGCATTCTGAGCATGCGCATTGAGATAGTAATATGGTCTATAAATTTAAGTAACGTATCTCAAACTACACAATACTTATTTTAATCTGTTATATAGATTTCAGATCAGTTTAAAGACAAAGCAGATTGGCACACCCAGCAATGGGTAATATGCCGTGATGATATATTTATTTTATATTTAAAAAAAAAATATTGATAGACACAATCTGGTGCACTTTTGACCAATTAAAGTGCATTCCATTTGACGTGCAACACAGTGTCCGTGTGTGTTACACAGTTACTCTGTGTCGCATTATTAGAAATCCACCAATATATCTACTAACTGTATGTGGACCGTAGACGTCATAAGTATAAAGTTATGTCGTTGACAAGAAAATTATTTTAACATGTTTAACTTATCTATGTTCATTTCTTTGAAATAGCAAACATGCAACAATTATTAAATTTATAGGATATGCAGTATGCGGAATACATTTTTAAAATAAATTGTAACGTACTTTTGTAGTAATTTCTATAGGAGTACATCCATATAAACCCTGTCTCAACAAATTACCGTTGAATTCCAAAAAAGTATAATAAATACTTCGAAAATACTCAACATGTTTGTTTTTAACTTCCAATTTTCTGGGCGAATTCCAATGTATTACCTATGAAATCATATTTATAAATGATTTTCAATTATTCTAGAATATTTTTCATACTTTCACGTCGGAAAATTCGTAACAATTTTCACTTAAAGTTTTATCACTTAGCTGCACATTCCACTGGCATGGTAACTTATGAACTAATCCAGGATTACGCTTAATAACTGCATTAAAAATGTCTTGGTCAGCTAGTCCAGTTGCTGCGTAGCTTGTAAGAGTTTTTTTTGCGACGTTTTTCCACAAATTGGACCATCCTATTTCGTTTAAAATTACTAAATCGAGAAGTATTACTCCTGAATTAAACCTGAAAATGATATAAAAAATTAGCATCACAACTAATTCTTGATTATGCTAATTTGCTTTTCGTATTTCAGTAACACAAAAGTGTTATGAAAAGTACACCATAATGGTTTATTTTGTAAGACATTATAATAACTGATACAAAAATTGCTGCATGAAACGAGAGAAAAAAATTTCTTCCGTTTCTTCACAATTTTGCTTGCGTTAAAGGTACATGTATAAAACTTGAATTATATTATACTATTTTCCCATATTCGCGAACTAGATTTTTCGTTCGATTTTCATCCGAGTTTAGTTCGAATTTTATAATACACTCGTGGCCATTCTTGTAAAAAAATCAAAAATAGTTTAATTGCGTCAGAAGTGATTGATCATAAGTAAAATATTTTTGTTTCGTATGTAAAATTTTCCGCTGAATTCAATGGTAAAATAAAAAATATACCATTTCATTTAAAATAAGAAAGTTAGGATCTACTTCCGGTTGAACCGGAAGTGCTACTGCTTTGAGAATATTTTGTTTGAAACGGGCATGTCGAAAAACTCCTAGATACCAAATTTCGTAAAATAATATTGAATAGTTTTTAAAATAACGACAGCGTATAAGCTCGTCCTGGGACCCCCTGTCCAGGTGGTAACTCTTCGAATTAATTATATTTCCATTCTTCAGAAAGCTGTACTGTTAGATATTGAATGGGTTTTGGTACCTATTATCGATGCTCTTTGCCTTAAGAGCATACCCGGTGTCACAGTGTCACTTGGTATATGGCAAAATACATGCTTACAAAATACGTTTTTATTCAATAACGATATGAATGTAAAATAAACTCATATTAATTCAGTTAAGTATGATACATCGGGGACATGGTCAATTTTTTAAATATTTATTACTCTTATCTTGAAAAATAATAATTAAAAACCAGGAAATATATAGAATTTAATAATGAGCTACACAAGGTTTTTCAGGTATTTTTACCTTCAGTCGCATTTAGGTAAGGAAGGTATTGTATTTGGTCAAAAATTTCGGTGGTGAGTTTTTAATGAATAATGTAACGTTTTTAATTTATTTGGGTGAAGTGTAAATATTAGACAATTATTATTAATTAAAATTAAGTGTTTATTAAACTATAATAAAAGTTACTATTTATAATAATAAACAATTATTAAAAACTAATTAAGACTAAAACTATAATTAACTAGATAACACTAACACTATTTATTTAACCAATTAACACTACTATTTATTTCCACGATGTTACAAATTATTTATTTCACTACGCGTTCCGGTCTGTTGCAGACTCTTGTAGACTGTTTAGGCGATATTTATATCACTATATTAATGTCACTATATACTTATATCATGTTCAACTGTACGCCTACTGACCTCCACAGCGTCTATATACTCAACTGACTCAACAGCGTCTGTATATTCAACTGCTCGGACAGAAGTCAGACCTTTCACCTCATTGTCTGTCTATTTATGAAACTAACTTTCTTCTCCCACAGCCTCAGTATCACCAACTATTCGTATGCCACAATTCTTCAACACCAATGCCGAGTATCCACTCCGACTCGCTGTGACTGTCCTTGTATACCTAGCTTTACAATACTCGTCAACACTTCCGAGTATTTACATCCACAGCTATCCCAATATACCAGTAACTTCCCGAGTACCTAATCGAAACCAGCTGCATACGCTCACTACGATACTGCTGTGCTTTTCACTTTTCACTAACACTTTACTCTCTAACACTCCATGTAACTAACTTCTATAGCTGTATGTAACTAACCTATCTAACTAACTAACTACACTAATGTAAGTGTCTGTCCGTCGTCACTACTGGAACTGAATTATGTAATTAATTCAGCTGACTATATAATTCAACCCCCCGATCACACAACTAATGTTATGTGATCAGGGACTCAACTGAACTAACTGTGTCTCGAGCATAGCTACTAGACCGGGCGCCAAGAAACATTCCGTTTGAAAAAACCGATGGATTCATTCTGATTGATGATTTAGGTTCAGAAAGACCTAAAGAATGAAATTCTGAATGTTGCCGGACAAAGTTAGTGGACAATTTTTTATTTTATAGGGTGTATAAGAATTATTGATGAAATCGCTGTAACGGTCAAGAAAACGTTGTTTATTACTCCTAAAAAGTTGTTTCTGTAGGGTATGAAATTACAAACATCACGAATATTATAAAATACAAATTAAATATGGTAAAAAAAAGCCGCGTGCCTGAGTGTTTGGTCGCGAATCTAGGGAACCGGGTTCGATCCCGACTGATGCCATAAAGAAATATTTCGAATTTAAATGGCACAAAAGTTACCCTTGTGGTGTACTCTCCACACATCAATAAGTACCCGTGAGGTGACGCCTGGTAAACGCCTACACGGTTGCCAGATACGACCGATGGTCGTTTACTTTGTTTCCCTCTCCGCTGCAGTTTATACCAGCTCTAAAGTGTTGCAGTGGCCCATATTGTACCCGACACGGTTTAGACGTTTTAGTTATAAAAGAGTTTTCACATAACGTCAAACTAGATAGTGTGGTAGCTTATTTTGATATTTGAGTTAACAAATTTAAGTGCAAATTCTAATAATTGCTCCAGAAAAAGCAGATTGATGATTAAATTTTCTTAGTTAGAGGCCAAGTATATTACATTTAAACAAGCCCGTATTGCCAGATCATAGCCCTTCGACCCCTTCCGTCTCTGTATTAGTAAAAAATTCACACTTTATTAAACTATATCTCTTAAACAATATGGCCAAAAAGTTATTATTATTTTGATATTTGTCATTTATATATTTCTATAAACTGATATGTTTTCCAATAAAATAGGAAGCACTGTTTTGAAGCTACAGTGATAAATATGAAATTTATTATTGCTTGATATAGAAAACATATACAAAAAGAGCTCTCTTTGATTGCATTTATCTCAAATTTGAGATGGTCAATCGATTTTTACCAATAAGAAAATATGTAAATATTATTGTATTATAAGCCAGCTCAACTTGGTGCCGGTTCCAAGCCCGAGTAAATGGTGAGGGTTCGTGGTAGGACAGTTATCCGACCGTAAAATCTTCGCCGAAACCAAAAACGGAAAGTGTAGGATCGAAAAGTGGTATAAGGGCTAGGGTGTTCCTTGCAAGTGACATGCAGTTGTAGCCTCGCCTGACCCCTGTGCCAAGTCGGTTAGGACTACTCCGTCGTGGACGGTCGGGGTTAGAGAAGCCAGTCCTCAGGATAGAACTCTCAAAGAGAAGGAGAAAGGACTGTGACGCAAAAGATTTGAATAAGAAAGGACAGTGTGCAGATGTGTTGGACAGGAATGATTGGAGGAGAAGAGTAAGGAACAGTGACCCCTAAGAATAAGAAGAAGAAGATACTACCTTAAAAAGATAAGTCTTGACAATCGTTATGAACAGATACAGAGAGATACAGTTTAAATCATTTTTTTACAACTACAAGACATTATTCTGCAGTCTGAATTAAATTTGCAAGGCCTAATTAAAGAATCAGTCAGAGGAGGTTTTATCATTTTCGTCGGGCTGTGACTTGGAATTTCGTAATCCATAGACGAATTGGAGGAAGTTCAGAGGCTCGAACAGTGGTTTTGGTAATGATTTTTTTCATAAATATTTTTGGGATGCAGCTCTTAAACAATGTAAAAATAAAGCATCAGAAGTACAAATAATTTTGGTTAAAAGTGAAATTGAACCCAATTTTACGGGTAATCAACTTGCAGCGTAATTTATCTGATGTGGTTGTTTGTTTGGCAAACAAATAAGTGCAGACTTCAACCTGATGAAAGTGCATCGGAGTTTCTGGGTTATTTCCAAAAGTAGAGAGAGCATCTTGACCAAATAATTGTGATGCAACATACAGACATTGTTTCTTAGCTCCTACCCGGCTTGTCGTGCCGCAACCAGTTTCACTGTGTGAAACAACCGATTTGCATGTACTCTTTGAACATATATTCTACCTGTAGTTTCGATAGTACTTGGTTGTTTTGGGTATAATATGACAAAATACGCTGTTTTTTAGTGAATACAAGCTTTTGGAGTCACTCCGTATAGAGCACTCGCCAGCGCAGCTAAAGTACCGGTTTGAACTATGGAAGTTACTGCAAAACACTCTAAAAACACGAATTTCGCTTAGAAAATGCAATTTCAAGGTGATTTAGAGACATGTTGCAAAACAGTTTTTACATCTGATTTGAACATTTCACGGTCTGTTTAGAGTATAGTATGACAAAATACACTGTTTTCTAGTGAATACAAGCTTTAGGAGTCACTCCGTAGTGCACCAGATTGTAATAAATATTTCTATTTTAAATGTTGTTTGTGTGACAATTTATTAAAAATTGAGGCATCTCGAAATCTTTCTCACGTAAATTTGTTAACTCAGCATTCAAAATAAGCTTTCACACTATCTAGTTTGACGTTATGTGAAATCTCTTTTATAACTAAAACGTCTAAACCGTGTCGGGTACAATATGGGCTACTGCAACACTTTAGAGCTGGTATAAACTGCTGCGGAGAGGGAAACAAAGTAAACGACCATTGGTCGTATCCGGCAACCGTGCAGGCGTTTACCAGGCGTCACCTCACGGGTACTTATTGATGTGTGGAGAGTGCACCACAAGGGTAACTTTTGTGCCATTTAAATTCGAAATATTTCTTTATGGCATCAGTCGGGATCGAACCCGGTTCCCCAGATTCGCGACCAAACACTCAGGCACGCGGCTTTTTTACCATATTTAATTTGTATTTTATAATATTCGTGATGTTTGTAATTTCATACCCTACAGAAACAACTTTTTAGGAGTAATAAACAACGTTTTCTTGACCGTTACAGCGATTTCATCAATAATATTTATACCCCCTATAAAAAAAAAATTGACCACTAACTTTGTCCGGCAACATTCAGAATTTCATTCTTTAGGTCT
Organism: Harpalus rubripes; assembly: GCA_963082715.1. NCBI lineage: Eukaryota > Metazoa > Arthropoda > Insecta > Coleoptera > Carabidae > Harpalus > Harpalus rubripes. Next base: position 26,977,371 of record OY720454.1, read on the forward strand.
TTCTGAACCTAAATCATCAATCAGAATGAATCCACCGGTTTTTTCAAACGGAATGTTTCTTGGCGCCTGCACTATACGTCCCTTATATACAGCTGCCATTATTTTCTAGAAAAGCTCTAGATTATTCGAACACATAACAATGAACACTAAAGGTTCAGGCGACCGGAAGTAATTAAACACGTCGCGACCAGTCTGTTTACATCAGCCCGAAACTAGCGCGATTGCGTCATCGCTATAAATAGACACTCACTCATTGCTGCGACGCGGCTGCGACAGCAACGGCGCCAGTGACGGCGATGGCGGGCGTTCCACGTTACAATAAGCTTAAGGTCCCTAGAATACGATTTTACTATTTTTACGATGATGTCTGTATATATGTGTGTGTGTATGTATATGTGTCTGTGTGTGTATATGTGTGTCAGTGTGTGTGTAGGTATGTGTGTCAGTGTGTGTAACAAAATTTTCGTCTACGATAACTCTAATACTACAAGTCCAAAAATTATAATTCTTTCGTATTCTTCTTCGTTACATCCATATGAAGAGCTGATTAGATTTTGGTTATAATTGGTCAACCGGAAGTACCCTCATTTGAAGATTTTAACAGTTTTTCTTGAAGAAACGATGTTAAATACCATTTTTTCACATTTAATGTTATTATAAATATTAAAGAACATTGTATTCTCTATACGATTTGACTGCATTTTATTCTTCATATGGATATAGAGTCATAATATTAAAAAGAAATTAAATTTCATAAATTAGCCAGCTATGGTAGAAACAGCTACTGATTGAAAGATGTCTGTGTCAAGTGCAATTGACATATTCTCAGTATATTTGTGTTATAATTTTACTCGAAATATAGGATCTTTTTGCTCGAAACTTTCTGTATGGAATTTGTATAAAATACATACAACTGTCGAAAGGTAATGTACATACACGAAATTTAGAATTTTTGCAAGGAACTTTCTGTATGGATTTTATAGAAAATACATAGGCATTTACGAAATTTCTACCGGTAGATACCGCATCTACTGACTGTGTTCGAAAACACGAGTGCTAAAAAGTTACCGTGTTCAAAAATTGTACAATATCTACCAGATCCATCTACCGGATTCATGAAGAATCTAATTTCAAAAAAAGATAATGATGCAAAGCAAATTGCACGTGTTAAAAATGGTTCTAACCTTTTTCAATTTTTTTTATAGGTTATGGACCTACCCTGTTTACCACTTGTGTTCTTAAAATATCGATTCCGGTAGCTATAACCTGATAAACAGCTGTTTACCGGTAACAGTTCACAGGTAGAATATTCGTAAATGCCTCATATAACTGACGGAAGGTAATGTGCTGGCCACATCAGATTTTTTTATTTTAACTAACCATTCCCCCCGATGTACTTATTACGTGTGAATAATATTTTAAAGAGAGTATATCATTTTAATTAATCTTGCGGTTACAAAAACACATTTTGTAGCATACAAAATTCATTGCCTTTTCTCAAGATATCTATTGGAGGGGTAATGTTCCTCCACTCCCTACTTCAGTCATTCCCCTGATTCCGTATGTTTACCAGTCCCACACAGCATGGGGTAGCAAGGCTAGGTAGGTAAAGGCCGCCACGCACTTGAGCGACGCGAAGAGCGGCGAAGCGCAGCAAAGAGAAGTTTTTTCATTCAATGTATTCTTATGTGAATAGTCGCCTCGTTGCTCTGCTTTTCGCTGCTCCAAAGTGCGCGTATACACATAATAATACATTGAATGAAAAAACGTCACTGTTTTTCTTTAAAATAATCGCATTTCATACATTCTGTCCAATTATCCCTTTCACTAATTTGGTAGTTTTATTTTCTGTTATTTTAGGAAAATCAGTATTATGAGCTTACGATATTAAAATTTTCGTAGTACTCATTAAAGCCATATAGGATTATTTAAAAGAAAAAGATGTTTATTTGGAATAATTTATTTGTTGTAATATATAAATAAACAAATAAATAAATAAATAAAGCTGCTTTGTTCGCTACAAATACACCTTTTTCAGTACAAATAAATTGTAATGTTTACTACAAATCAGACATTATTTAGTACAGATTTATTTCCCATTAACAAATGTACACTTTTTAGGAAATACACCTATATCAGTACGATATATAAATAAACAGGGGCGTGCCGTCCAGGTGTGCAGTGCGCCGAAGCGCCTTAAAAAATTATATAAATTCAAAATTCGTTATACGTTGCGTCGCACTTAAAAATAATTCAATATCGCCTTATTTTATTATAGTAATTTCTTTAGGATCTCAATAATTATTCTTGTTCAAATATGATTGATTAGTACGAGTACAAGCTAGTTTTACAAAAATTGTTGAAAGTTCCAATTGAATTTATGTTATTTATATCATTATGTAATGAAAATAAGTAATAAAAATGTAATACAATAACATACCGATATGAAACGTGTCTTCCATCCCTCATTTCATTATGTGTGTTACAAATATAACCCGAAGTTTTTTCTGCGATAGAAGTGCTTTGCAAAGATTGAAAAATTAGTCAATTTGTTTTTGTGACTCATAAAATGGAAAATGCGATTCAAGTGAACTGGCTTGTTGTACGGACGAGGTACTAAAAGGAGACAACCGAAGGTGCGTTCGGTTATTCAGTTCTGTGCACACATTTTTAATAATTTTGCACAGTAAGCGTTCGGTTATTCACTTCTGAGCACTCTGGGTCGCATTCAGTGTATACAGCGCTGGGTAGGGAAATTTCCCTAAATTTAGGGAAGTTTCATATGTAGAGGGAAAAAGCTATTTTTTCTTATATTTAGGGAAATATTCAATAATTACTGTTTTTATTCAATTAATATTAAAAATCTTATCCTGCGAAATAAGTTTTGCAGCTAATTTATATTCCGCCACAATAATTTAAATGTGGAACATATTATTGGTGTAAATTGGGTATTGTGTGAACTGTGTTTATGCGTTTCTGGTATTTTTTCGTTTATATCCTCCTTGTTTTTATGGTATGAACGTAGGTATTTTATTGGGCAAACAGTATTTTTTTAAATGTTATCTGTTCCTAAATAATATTCTTAATTTATTAATTCCTAATTTTTGGAATTTACGCCTTTGGTGTCCGAGTATACTTCATTTAAAGTCATAGTAAAATATGAGGTAGTATGCGATATAAAAAAAAATAACATCACGTGAGCAGTAACAATACAAGTGGTGTGTTTTACACTTCAATCGATGCTTATTTTTTCAAATGACATATGTACTGGATCTACTTTTACCATAACTTTAAATTAAGTTTACTCGGTGGCCAAAGGCGTAAAGTCAAAAATATTGGCAACAAAAAATTCATAATTCTATGTTCTAAAATTATATGTATAGAAGAAGGTGTTAAAGTTTCACGGGGCAAATATTTAAAAAAAATATTTCTTGTGTTAAAGATTCTCGTGTTCACTTTGGGACATGTTTTGTTTTATTATTACAGAATATATATTTTTGTTATAAATTTGATTGTACTACATGTTACAAATTATAAATTTTCCTTAAAAGAAACGTGTTTATTATCAACCAGTTTCATACTAAATTTTTTTCTAAATAGGGAATTTTTACGAAAATTTCGATGTAACTTCTAGGGAAATATTTTTTCCCACCTGGCAACACTGGTGCATGCACAGTTCGCCCGAGCTCTGGACGTATGGCCGGCTGTGCACGTTCGAGTTAGCGCGCAAAGTAAGAAGCGAGAATTAATTTAGATCTGAGAAGTATGCAAATTTTCACTAATTTTGTAAATATATAAGCTATTACATTAATTAATATTTACCGGAAGTTTTCTAAACACCCTATTAAAATCATTGCCTCTTTTTTCAAGCTATTTTCTGATGTCCTCAAGTTTTTTTTTTATATTTAATATAGATTGCGAACTAGATTAATTTTATATAAGGCCCGGTTTTTCACCTCTTGATAAAATGCCAGTTAATTTATCTGCCAGATAAAAGAAAAATATCGCATCATATAATCAACGTGTATATAATTTTGTTAATTTACGCTTTAATATCGATGATATTTTTCTTTTATGCGGCAGTTAAGTTAATTGAAACTTTAACCAGAGATGAAAAAACCGGGCCTAATTCTCCTAAAGTATCGGGATAGATTCGAAAATGAGTTTTAAACTGCCCGTCAGACATGTATTTGGTATTGTTCAGCATAATTATTTACTTTTTCTATTCTAAAATATTTGTATCATACTATACTCCCATTCTTCGTCCGACTCATCGAAAAATATTTGTAAGAAAACGAAAATCCATATTCAATCAAACACATACGGTTAATATAAAATCGATATTAGTAATAATAATCTGTACTTACACCGATTTTCAATTGATAAATCTATCTGTCACGAAAGTATCAAACGCATAGGCTGCACAATTCGTTCTTTTAATTCCAATCTGCAAAGAGTACACAGTGATCACGTGACACGACTCATACACAGCACAGCTCAAGCACAGCACAAAATAACTGAACGCACCTTAATTAGTGATCTACGTTTCTTGAATAGTAGAGGGAGAAGTTGCGAATGCAGCCTTAACTTGAATCACAAAACTATATTTCTGCATTCCTATCTTCACCGGGAATGCTCTTAACGTAATTCCATATTTTTCGCAGGAATTCAAATCAGGACTGCGATCTGACAATCGTAATAATCGAATATTAACTTATTATAAATGTGCAAAGTTAGGACGCATATTGTCAAATATTACGATGAAATTCTCGGGAACAAATTGAACAAAAGGTACTAAAGGGTCAGCTGTGTATTTTCTAATTCACAGAACTGCCGCTAAACCACCATATTTAACCAAAACAAGCTCAATATTTCAATACATCGAAATACCAGCCCATGCCATTTTACTACCTACCACTGACAAATGGTGTTTTTTAGGATATGCAATATCCTGAAAACGGTTCTTCTGAGCTTCTACACACGCATTCTTCTTTATCTAATGAACACGAATAGAAATGGGTTTCATATATGAACAGTAAGGAGCTCCAAAGCTACATATCGCAGTCCCTACGTTCTCGTGTAAACGTAACCACTATAATCGATGTGCTACGATCAAAGCTGGGCAATCAATGGGCTTCCTAAGGCTTAGACAATATTCGCATACCCTTCGGCGAACGGTTCGTGCAGAAATTTCAATTCCACGAGCATCTGCCACTTGGCGACAGACAACAGTTGGTAGTAAGCCCCATTTTTGTATTACAAATATTGCTATAAATCGATGTTTTAAACGGGTTTGTAATGAATAGTGTTTGATAATAACGCCGAGATACATTTTGGGCAATACTTCTGGGAATAATCAAGGCTACAGCGATGTATAATGTGATCATATTCACCTGAAATTTCCGCTCAGGCTATATTTTCCGATTGAATTATAACAAATTTATTTACAATCAGTACTATAAGTTCTAAGAGTACAATAAACTACACACCAAGAGTCATTAACCAACGATAATTGAAGAATTTATTGTCATAAATAAATTTTTGAAAACATAATTTTGCACAAATTTAGTTTTTTTTCTTTTTCCTTAATAAACATTTGTTTGCTACACTTTTTTTATTTTCTAATCTATCAGTTGTTCATATTTCAACATAAAAATAATAAATAAACCCAATTTTCGTTTGTTACAAGTCGATAAAAAGCTTTTTTTGGTGTCCTTTTTTTGTCACGAGTTTATATAGTCGTGCAGTCTCGATTAATTCCGGATATTTTCGTGTACGTGTTCTGTGTTTCCGTAAACGACAAGATGACAAAACTTTCAAGTCGTTGTTAATTGTTGGTAACATTGGGTCGAATTCAGCACTCCTCCTTTAGTAAAGAAGCTTGTCTAAAATAAAGAGAGACTTATGCTTTGAGCATTAATAAAAAAATATGCAAGCTATTTCGATAATTACTAGAGACGGTCATTACACAAATGAAGAGTGCTGAATTCGGTCCACTGTCTTATATTGTACGCATGCGTACTTTGAATCTAAACTCTAGACTCTGTTCCATTTAAGCCATTCAGTAGATGGCGCTGACATCAGCGTCAGTTTTAAGTAGCCGAAATTACATTAGTAAACTTGTCTCTTGTCTCAAATTTCAACCAATCAGAGGTCAAAACTATTCCCTTTTCTCTGCAATACTGAATGGCTGAAATGGAACAAGGTATAATATGAAACTCGAATGAAAAAATAGGAAAGACCGTACATTTCTTAGCTAGAATCTAGTGAAAATCGAACGACACTCCGATGAAAGCGTCTGATTTATATTATTCTAAAAATGACTAGAAATTCTCGAACGAAAATCGAACTACAATCTAGACAAAAATAGTATAATGTACTTAAAACTTAATGTATAACCTACCCTCGTCCAATAGCAGGCCATGGTTTATGATTATTCCATAATTTTCCTAAATACCAATCACTTTGATTTTCCACCAATCCTACAGCCTGCAAAGAAAAATCCATTAATCTTTTACCCCTGCAGGTAATATTTGGGTGGACAATAATTCACAAGTTAATATTTACAAAAGATGTCGACTTCCGTTTTCTAAATTAATACCTACGTACATGTCTGCAAATATTTTTTATTTTAGTTATAAGTTCGGGAAATTAGTGCTTCTGAAACAAATATAAATTTTCCGAAACAAGCTCAGCGAATTTTGGAATTTGCAAGAATTTCATCATCGCGTTTTCCGCATGTGTTGCCAACAAAAAAATTTTTTGGAATAATTCACAAAAATAAGAAAAAACACAAAATGTATTTTTGACATATCATGACAATAAATAAATAAATAAAACAAAAAATGTATGTCTTTAATTATTTTCCGTACTAGTGCTGGAATTTGCTATTTCCGGCATCTTTTACTAAAATCAATTTGTCGCGATTCTTCGATTTGATCGATCAATAGCAAAAAACGATATTTTTTAATATGAAATCGAAATACTATATCAAAAAATCGATTTTAATAAATGATCAAAAATAGATTTTAATAAAGAATCAAAACATAAATTTTAATAGATTAAAAAATCAATTTTAATAAAAAAAATCGCAAAATTGACTTCATTAAAAGTTCAATTAGTAGTGATATGAAATTTCTACTACGCATACGCACATAAAAATACGAAACAATTCACGTATAACACCTAACGCGCGTGAAACGCCAAATGCTGGTGAAATCAATAGATTTCTTCTTGGAATAAATATTTTTTTAAAAAACGATTTTTCAGAATTTAGAAGATCGATATCTTTTAGAAAGATCGATTTTTTTATTGATCGATCTTTTTGAAAAAAAAATTATTTTTCAATTGATCAATCTATTTGAGGAAATCGATTTTTCAATTAATCAATCTTTCCGATAAATCGATTTTTTCGACTGATCGATCTTTTCAAAATAAAAGATCAATTCGATTTCTTTAAAAAATGATCGATCAATCGACCTTCCCCAGCACTAACGTGGACTATTTTACATATACACTAAAATTAATTGAAATTTTTGTACGGTAAACAACCCAAGCAACACAACATCGACGTGTCGATGGATGACGTTTAGCCGACGTGTTTTTAACGTAAAATTTTCGACGTCTCTGGTCGATGCGACGTCGTTACTTGATGTCATTATTTTGACGTTGAAGAAACGTTCCACACACGTTTAATATTGACTTGTCAATGTTCACGTTATTGGCGACTAAAACTACCGATGGCGGCGCTAGTGTTGTAGCATACACGTGCTCTGAAAATGGTATTGTGCTATAAGATCGCATATAGAAACATTGTATAACCAACATTCATTTTGAAGTATACTAACAAATTCATTAAACTTTTTATAAATAGTGTCAGTAATAATTTTGTGTACGTACTTAAATTATAATGACATTCGAAGAAAGTTATCAGACTTATTTTTAAGGAAATGTTTTACTTATTTGGAGGCAACAAATTCTTCTCGAAGTTTTGTAAAAGGGGGAGAATTGTTGAATCGTGGGTTGTTATTTTTATGTGGCGTTATTAAACATAGTGCTAAAGACTAAAAAAAATTTGGACTGTGTTTAAACAAGTGCTCTAACGTCACATCCTCGTGAGATTAGAAGAACTTTAAATTTACAATTGATCATTTACAAAATGTTTTTGTATAGCTGGCCATAGTGGCCAATGCAAACACATTACAGCTGCCTTAATATTTTATACAAGATAGTAAAATAGTACCATATATTATTCATGGATGTTAAATAAATATGTATTCACTTTACTTAGTTAAGCAAATTAAAATGAAAATAATGTCAAATGTCTTTCAAATTGTTTTATTTACAAGTGAAAGAAATATATTGAATGCTACACATAAAGTGAAAAGTGTATTATTTTATTCATGAATTGGTCAGGAAACAATACAATACTTTTCATTTTTGTTATCCTCTTACGATTTGTCACTTGTTTTACAGTTCGTATTTTTCTAATTCAGCCCTCTCTTTTGTCGATAGACTCCATTTTACCAAATTTATTTTGGATGTCACTCTTCCTCTCACCAATTTTTGGGACAGATAATTTCTTACTACCCCGAGAATGACAGCCATAAACGCAGCAATTGACGTTTTTAATATTTTTTCGTTCTTTGCTCACATTGCAAAGTAATTTATATGTACTTTAAAACAAAAAGACAAACAAGAAACTGGCAAGGAATTCAATGCACTATATATATTTACTGTAAAGTTGAATAACAGAATACCATTTTCAAGAGTTGCAAATATCGTCCGCTTGAGGGATTCACGTTAATTTTAGTCGCCAATAGAAACGTTCAGCGACCGTCTCAGTCATTTGTAAATTATAGGTATGGCTGTTTTATCCAGAAAAAATATAAATAAAATAAATGCATCATCACGACATATTAATTTATGATTCATGAACCTGAAAGCAATGATAAATGTTTTAAAAAAATTGTAAAATGTACTAAATCTTCCTTGAATATTGTGTCACGTACGTAATCTTCGTCTCTGTAACGTCTATAAACGACGTCAAATTTTCGTCGTTAAACCACGTCGATTCGACCCACGCATAATCGTTTTTGTGACGTCAACAAATTGCGTCATATATTCGTGATATCGCGTCTTGGTTGCTTGGGAACCCTATTGCAATGAACCGATTTTTGGACAAATTAAATACAGAATGTGTCTATTGTTAATGAATAGTTATAAATTTATCTTTACCGAGAACCAATCAATTACAACTTCTGGTTTCTAGTTTACCTTAAGACTTTTCAAATTTCGGCGATTTTCCAAGATTTTGATTTATTAAAATTTAAAGTTGGTAAATTCTTAAATTTCACTTACTAATGTAATTTTTCAGAAGAAGCGAATAAATGAATCGCTAGTTTTTTTTATAAAGGAATCTATGTAGGATTATAGAAAATGTTCAACAAAACATGTACACAGACCGACATTCTCACAATAAAAATAAAATATCTATCGTCCTATCGAAATTAGTTCATAGGAACCGTAATAAATATAAATAATATGTACTTAATATACACACCTGTTTATTACGAAACTGTGTAAAATACATCCATAATTCGGCAATGTTAGCTGCAAATGTTATGTCCGTATCTAATATAATGATCTTCATTATACTTTTTGGTAATATTTTTGGCAAAGTAAGCTTCAACAATCCATATACACCAGAATAATGATTGTTAGGAATCCATTTTACATATGGTAAAGCAGTACTCGTAGAATAGAAACTCACATTTACTAAAATTGAAAAATTAGTCACTATTTTTGAGAATTAGCAATAATTTTTACCATTTGGAATATCCCAAGTTTCAAATAAAGTCTTTAATATTCTCTCTGCAGTGTCATCCACCATAATATGAAAATATAAAGGATGTTTTCGATAGAATAAAATAGATTTTAAGAGGGTAACCACTGTACGACTAGATTTATAACCGGCACAAACCATTGCAATGTGAATTACTTCACATTTTTGCAATTTATCTGTACTACAAATAGGTGTTTCGGATGCAGATATAATTTCTTGCTCGATCTGACTGTTGTTAATAAGAATTCCATCTATTTTCTCGCGATTTAATCCTAACTGCTTTAATAAAATATCATTTCGCAATTCCAATTCTTTTATTTTATTCCTTGCATACTGATCACTGAAAACTATACTTTTAAACTAAGCAGGATCAGTTCGTAAAAATACTTACTTGATGAACTGGTTAATATATGATAAATAACAATAATGATGCATAATAATAACACAAATACTATCCATTGTCGAGATATTCCATGATGTATGAATAATCTACGCAAACTAATTGTTGCGAACCTAAAATTTGTGAGAGATTGTAATATTTTTGCAGTTTCTTTGTATAATAATTATAGACATGTTGCAATATTTTATCGGTTTATAATATAAACAACAATCAGCACCACAGACCATCTACACTATCAGCACATAAAATTTATGAACAGCTGTTGGATTGTCAAATAATACATTCGACCAAGAAAATATACAGCATGTTTTACTATAATCACTATTTCATTCGAAGAAAAAGAAGAAGGATTTTAACGTTTAACCTATTTTAACTTTGAACTGCTGAAGATTTGTTTTGATATTTTAATCCTCTTTAAAATGAGTGTAGAATTAATTTGTGAAAAGTTAAATACACCAACAGATTTTGAATTTCCTTTTATACCGTATGAAATACAAAATGATTTTATGAAAACCTTGTACACTGTACTGGAAGAAGGAAAATTAGGCATATTTGAAAGCCCTACAGGAACTGTAAGTAACAAATCTTTCTTTAGCCCTTCAATGGTGACGCAGTCTAATTTACATAACTCGAGTCCTTATACTTGTTTTAAAAAGTAACATAACGACGCGCTTGAAACATACATTGTGCTGCTTCGGCTCGGTTCGTGGTCCTCGGCGCTCTGCTAACAAACAACATTGACAAAGACTCTTCTTCCGCGTTCACGTGTCCGTGATCATGTGCAACCAATGAAATAGAGAAATGATAACATGATAACAACGGTCCGTTTCAAGAACGCTACGTACGAAAGTTTGGTTTATTTAACTTTTTGCGGGTACGAATGATTTGACAGAGACATACGCCGACTTGTAGAGTGCATGAGGTCGTCCAAGTGCACCCGACAAAAGTTTCATCTAAACATTTGGGTAGATGAGTAGGTCCACGTGTTTGCTCGCTCCCAATAATCTGCACGCTCTGTTTCGTTCTTTATTTCGCGTGCACGTCTTCATAAAATTTGAAACAAAAATATACTAGTATACAGGTTGTCCGTCTATAAATAAGCCAGCAAAAACAAATGTGTCGCTTATTATTACTTTTAGCGATTTCAACTATATAACATAAATTATAATACGTTAACTCGTCTATAAAATTTCGGAAGTAGATCAATATTATTACTTCCGGCTTTCGAGTAATTGATGGCAACTTTTAATTTTCAAATGGAACACCTATATATTTTTTCAAATTTGAAAAGTACATGAAATTTGCTATCCAACTGTATAAAAACAATCATATGTTGTATTATTAAAAATTAGAATGGCGAATGATTAAAGTATTCCAATTTTTGTTAAAATTAAGAGGCTTGAGGCTTTGCTTCATTTATTTTACATAGACCTTTCAAATATAAAGATAATTAATTAATTAAATATTTAAATTGATATACATTTACTTTAATACGATATTTAATTATTTTATCTGTTATATATTTCATGTCATTTAGAATATGTCTTATTCAAAAAATCGTACTGTAATGCCTTCTACGTTTAATAAAAATGTAATATTTTAATCATTCGCCATTCTATTTTTTAGTAATACAATATATGATTGTTTTTATACAGTTGGATAGCAAATTTCATGTACTTTTCAAATTTCAAAAAATATATAGAATGTTCCATTTGAAAATATTGGCGAAAAAATTCAAAGTGGGTGACGTCTGGTGGCAGATTTTTGAACTAGAGGAATAAGGAAACGTTGATAGCATACATTGAAACGTATGTAATTTTAAACAGGTTTAATTTATATTTCTTGTAAAACAAAGTGACATATATAGTGTATATTACATTTTCAGGTGTAAATAATGATCAGTAAATGCCATAGACACTGCTCAGTGCCACAATGCAATAATTACAAGTCAAAAAATGTAAATTTACACTATATCCCAAGTGACAAAATATGATCTTGAAATTTCTTCCCATATAGCTTTGACATCTTTAGTCGGTTCTATTTTTTCTTTTTTAAAACAGGATGGCAAAATTCTTCCAATTTTATAGCCAAACTATACTGTTTATCATCCTTTTTAACAAGTTTTTCCCTTACTTGTTCCAAACCGGTACAACTTAATTTTTCTATTTCTTCTGCTCTGTAATACACAAACCCATAAACAAATAAATTAATAGCATAATAATAATGATAAATTTTGTTGTTAATAAATATAGTTTTGATTTTTACTAACCTGTTTATATGCAACAAAACTATAACAATATTTTTGCATTTGCCTCCCAATCCTGCTCTACAACTAAATTTTGCTGTCCAGTAATTTATATTCTCATTTAATAATAGAGGTGTGTAGTTCGTGAACGAACTAGTTCAAATGAACTATTCCTTATAGTGAACGACACAAACTAGTGCGTGAGCTTATTAAAGACTAGTTCACGGCGAACTATTCGTATACAATACGCCACCACAGCCAATGCGATCGAATCGAAAGCAGAGAACAAGTGAACGAATGGAGTTTACCTCGTTCGTTCGTTCCTTTGCTTTTGCTGTCGCTCGCACAGTAGCGCTGTCCGATACAATGTGGCGATGTACTGAGACACAAACATACACAGCAATCACAACTCACAGTAGCAGCAGCAGCGTTTTGTTTTCACCCGGTCGGGGAGTCCCCGAAATACCTACGTACCTACTATCTCGGCTCCCGACTAGTCTTTCCGTTCCCGTTAAAAATGTCGAAAAAACGTAGTGATGTTTGGGTGCATTTTGAAGTGTTATCTGGAAATTCCAGTAAAGCAGAATGTAGTTATTGTAAACAAATATTATCTATATCTGGTGGATCGTTAGGAAATTTAAGTCGCCATATGAAAAAGATACATCCTACTATTCCAATTAAAAGATCTGGGGACCTTTCAACTTCTTTGCATGCTGAGGCCTCATCTTCATCAGCAAGTCCTATTGGATCAGGAATAATAAATCCTGAAGGTAAGCATTATTGGCAAAAATCACGAATTTTTTTTTTTTCAAAATTAATACCTCCGAAAGTTTTCAACTATTGAATTTCTACATTTCGGATTATACATATTATTATGGGTTTGTTAAATAAGCGTCAAAAAAAAAATCTAATACGAATAAACACGGATGGTAAAATTTTAAAAAATCAATGTTTTTCAAAATATTCTTTTCCAAATATCAGTTAATTAATAAGTGTTTGTAGTTGTAGAGTCCGGAATTAGCAACAGCACTAGCAGTAGTCAACCTAAGAAGTCAAAACCCTCTCAATTGAAATCAGATATTTTGACATATTTAACAAGACCTGTACCTATATCCAAAAGCAAAGAACTGGATACTCAATTATTACGCATGATCGTAAAAAGATACTACCCGTTTTCAATTGTTGAAGATCCCGAATTTATCAAGTTTATGCAAATTGCAATTCCCGGTTATAAAGTACCTACACGGAAAACGCTATCAGAGGGTTTAATGTTGCAAGTATATGAGAAGATCCGGGAAAAAATTCAGTCGGAGCTTAATTCTGTTAATTTTATTAGTGTGACAACGGATTCATGGACCTCAATAAACAATGAAAATTTTACGGCAGTAACAGTGCATTATTTGTTAGAGGAAAATCAGACCCTGGCGTTAAAATCCCATTTAATAGATTGCTTTACCTATGGTGATAGACACACAGCTGAGAATTTGACAACATTATTAAAATCAAAATTTAATGAATTCCAGATAGAGGGCAAAGTTATTTGTATTGTTAGTGATAATGCTGCCAATATTCTCGCTGCTGTGAGAAATGGTGGTTGGAAATCAAGAGGTTGTTTCGCGCACTCAATCAACCTTTTAGTTCAAAATGGATTAAAGCAAATTACAGGCCTTTTAAATAAAATTAAGGCAATAGTGACATTTTTTAAACAAAGTTCGTCGGCTCTTGGAAAATTAAAACAGGTTCAGAAACAAATGGAATTGCCAGAACTAAAATTAAAACAAGATGTTGTAACGAGATGGAACTCTACTTTAGAAATGGTCGAAAGGGCAGTTTTATTAAAAAGCGCACTTATTACAACATTAGCTCTGGAAAATCCTAGTTTAAATACAGTCAGTGCTGCAGAATGGAGAATCCTAGAAAAGTTGGTGGATTTATTAAAAAATTTTAAAGATATTACAGAGGAAATAAGTGCTGAGAAAAATGTCACTATTTCAAAAATTTTAGTATTTGTCTTAGCCATGTATCAACATATTCAGACTCATTATTCTCAATCTCAAGATTCAGAACCGGAACTAAAAGCTGTGCTAGAAATTTTTCGTGAAAACTTTTTTAGAAGAGTCGGAGATTTTGAAGACATTGACATATTAGCAGAATCTACAGTACTTGATCCACGCTTTAAAAAATATGGATTCAAAGACGAACGGAAGTATAATAATGCCGTAACAATAATGCGAAGGAAACTGACCTCTCTAATAAACACTAGTCATATTTCTAATGATAAGGAAGTACGACCTTCTAAACCTGAAGCGGCTCCGCCACAAAAACCACAATCCTCAATGTGGTCTATTTTTGACCAAACTGTCAGCAACCTTGTCCAAGAAAACAATCCAACCGCTGCAGCTATAATAGAATTCGATCGCTATTTAGCCGAACCTCTCATTAATCGTCATGAAAATCCATTAGAATGGTGGTATGAACGACGCCACGTATATCCAACGGTATATAACTTTATGAAAAAACGTCTGTGTATTCCGGCCACGTCAGTTCCCTGCGAACGAATTTTTTCAAAAGCGGGACAAATAATAACAGAAAAACGATCTCAATTAAAGTCTAAGAAAGTGTCACAAATATTATTTTTAAATAGTAATATTTAATTTTATTTACATGTTTTTGGATATCTCCGTATTAATATTATTTGTAGTCTTGTTTTTTTCGTTTATATTTATTTCATTTTGTGTATTTTTCATTAACAATTACATTTTCTAAAAATACAACTTAAAAAATCCAATTTCGTCATTTATTCCTTCTTTCATATTTGCTGTCAAACTATACTAGAACCAGATCCTAAAAGTTCACTTGTTCTCGTTCGTGAATAACAATATACTAATACAATACGATTTCCCTCCATTATAGTCTTAAAAATTTCGTGAACGAATGTGAACTAAAGAACTAGTTCCGTGAACTATTCTTTTTGGTGACCGAGAACGAATGAACTAGTTCACTTAAATGAACTAGAACTCCCATCTCTATTTAATAAAATTTCAATCGTATGAGGATCTCCGCTCAAATTACTGGTTTTTAAATAAGAATCCAGTATTGTACCTGATCCATCATCTTTTCTTCCACAAAGCAATACATGTCCTGCCGGTCCTGCCTTAAAAACTGCTTCGCCTTCCTTTATAGGACGTGCAGAAGCAATGTATTCAAAATTATCACCTAATTTTATGTTAATTTTCTCCATATTAAATACTTTGCACTTTGAAATGCATGTTGCCAGCAGTAAGGAATGAGAGAACTCTCCTTATTCCTCCGCCATCTTGCTACCGTTCGGCCTGCCACCTATAGTTCAGTTTTTTCGCCAATATCTGGCACTGGGTTTGCTATATAATAAAAGAAAATAGGGCATGGAAGATCACGTGACCTATCATATGTTTTGTCCCTGTCTCACTTCAAACTCGATCTTCAGCTCTGTCCCATGCTAACTTCAGACTCTACTTTCGACGCAGTGCGCATGCGTCAGTTTGAATAGCTGTCACATTTCTAGCAAGATATCAAATAAGAATAAAATGAAGACAATAAGAAACAAATAGGTTTTTATTGAATTCTTCAATAATATAATATAATGGCAGATAACAATGTGATCATATGTATATTCGTAAGTATTACGATTAGGATGCTCTTCGTCTTCATTCTTGCTTAAAAGCAAATATTACCAACAGTAATTGACAATTTATAAATTTAGGGCTTCATCAACGACCTACTATCAAATCTGAGTAATCGACAATATATCAGCAAGCAAATGATATTCTCATAAATATAAACAACCAAGAGCCACAGACGACGTCTCTCTTGTTTTTCACATGTAACCCATCTACCACACCTACCCTACCTATACAAATTGTCACTTGTTACTTATGTTATGTTCAAATATGATTAGGTTTTAAATATTACCTCGATAATCGGTACTAGATGGGATAGTAAACAGTTTTATATTATAGTCCGACGACAAACTTGCACCCAACAACGTAGTGGCATAGTTTGAAAAAGAATGACACAAACAACAGAAAATAACAATAAAATAAATAACAACAAACAAGATAACAAAAAGAAACAAATAATAAAACACTACAATGAATAACAATAACACAAGCAATCGCTATATGCACAAGAACCGCCAAATAACAAAATGACAACAAATTCCACGCTTGCGCAAACTCATTCTTAAAATTTACCGCTAGAAAAATATGACAGCTATTCAAACTGACGCATGCGCACTGCGTCGAAAGTAGAGTCTGAAGTTAGCATGGGACAGAGCTGAAGATCGAGTCTGAAGTGAGACAGGGACAAAACATATGATAGGTCACGTGATCTTCCATGCCCTATTTTCTTTATTAATAATATTAGAACTATAGCAGTGAGTATAAAGTATAGAGAACGGACACTCAGCTGTTTCCGTGAACCTTCAAAACAGCTGATCTTGGCCGTATTTATTTGGGACTTTTTAAGTAACTTAGGGCCGGTATTTTCACTTGCGAATAAAGGTTTAGATAAATTTATCCTTCGGATAAATATTTTTGTCGTCTTTTCACTTGCAAATAAATTTATTCTAAAGAATAACATCTGTTATTCGCGAGATAAATTATTCGGTACTTGAGTAACGAATAACCTTTTATTCGTAAGTTCATTACATTTCCACATAGTGCAGATTTATTAACAAAATGGATATATTAAATATTATGATGTCATTTTCAACTATGAATTAATAAATAACGTGAGAAATCGATCACACACCATCCAGACAGCAACATAACCACATAAATGAAATAATTTTTGACAGGGTCCGATTATGAAAACAATTTAGGATCACATACTGGGGATCGCATTTGATCTCAACCAGTAAATAGGTAAATCATTATAAAGATCCTGTCATTTGACGCTGGCAACATATTTTAGAATTTTGGATACTTTTGTTGAATACATTGACAAACATTTACTTTGAACTGAAACAAATATACAAAAAGTACAAGAACAATTTTACAATATACATATCCCGCTTACCGCATATGAGTGCTGAATTAGATGGTACACTTGTTAAAAATGCATAATATAGATCACATTGACATTAAAGATGTCAAACAAAATTTTGACAACTACGGATTCAAAAGTAGTTGACACATTTCATCCTTGTCTGCTTAACGTGGCTACGCCAAACTCCATCCTTCTCTGCTGACACAAAATCACACTGCAAGGCTACCAATTCACGAACGTTAAAGTTATTCGACAGATAGCTATTTGTTTGTGTAAAATGTGTGAAAAGACGCAATGGAATTATTCGTTGGATAAATATATAGAATAAATTTATTTAACGAATACTTATTCGAAACTTTATTCGGAAGTGAAAATACCGGGCCTTAGTAGGTTAATTCTGTTTAGTTGGCACGTTTTAAATAACCCAGAACTGTTCCCGAACTGATCTATCTCACCCAGCTATTTTGCTGGGTTGGTGAGTTGAACCCGCTTTCATCTTTGTTTATGTATTGTTATCCCTTTCTAGACTGTCGGTTTCTGTTGATATTTGTGGTGGTATAGGTTATTTGTTTACGTCACAAATTAAATAAGGTAAATAATTTATTTACTTTTATAACTTAATATCTGCATTAATAATATTACTACTGAAAACAAATATGGATCAGGAACAGTACCTGTGCACTGGTTGTAGTGCTTTTCTATCGCTGCCAGAAGTTGATAATCATATCTGCGGTATATCCGAAATAGATAATTTAATATACCTCAATAAAGAAGAAAACAATCAAATCGTATTTATTTGAATTTACCGCTTTACATTTTCACCAACAGTAAAATAATCAACTGTTTATTTGGTACCAACATGGGTAGGTTTAAGATCAGTTTAGGGTGGTATCCAAAGATCCCAAACAAATACGGCCCTTGCTACCCCGTACAGTGTGAAGTTGTTACATTATTGAACGAAAATTTAAAATTAAAATAAATACCTTTATTAAAGCATATTTTGAAAATATAATACCTATTTAGAAGAAAAATCTCATGAAAAAGTAATTTGTAGACTAATATTTATAATAGGGTATTCTCTCATATTTTTTTTATTTATTTTTCTCAATAAACAGTTATATCTAAGAGTACCTGTGAAAACCCGAGTTAAAAATTACTTTTAATAAGCGAGATATTAATTTTTAAAATTTGATTTTATTGTGTCACGTGATAGTGACGTACTAGTTGTACAGTACTATAGGTCTTTCCATCTGAAGAGACACCTGCGCGAAGTACGCATTTGCGTCTTAAAAAGAGAGGCAAATATGAGTAACAAGGAATACTACGCTACTCTCTGTTCTGCGTAACATCAGTTTCAATTTTCCTCATTCTGATGTTGACATCGCTTGGATTCACATCGCGCTCAGTTCTGCATTTTGACATTTGACCTACTCGTTTTGTTTGTATGTTTTCGTGGTATATTCACATTGATATTGTTTTTTGTTTGTTTTCGCGGTATATTTGTTTTTGTTATTGTTTCTTGTTTGTTTTGCAATATGTAATTTATCGATTTAATAAAATATATTTAAACTTTTTTGCATTTTCATGAATATTTAAATAATACTGTCAATAACATAATTTAAATTATAATTTATTAATATTTTAATAACGTTTACATTTAAAAAATAATAAACCAAAAACTGTTCATTTATGAATGAAAGAGCGTATATACAGTGTATTTAACTGGTGGATTGCAATATAGGTACTTCAGTTCTCGCACCGCTTTGGTAGGTTGTGTAGTATATCATATAAGCACCGCCTCTACACGCAGGCCAGGTGTCTCTTCAGATGGAAAGACCTATAGCTGCGTGCTATCAGTGGTTCATGCGGCCTCTTATCACATTCGAACATGAAGTAGGGATTTCAACTGGTCTCCCATTGGCAGGTCATCTAGTACATCAGCAAAATTTAAATGCTTTATATTTTTTGAAACAATCAATTTATAATATGATTTTTTGTTTTTTCCCTGTTGTTTACCTATCAACACTAATATTTTTAATAAATTTTTAATATTGGTAGTCCTCAGAGAATACCCTATTCTAGACAAATTTTAATTGTTAGAGATCAATGACCCCGCAGGAACTCTAGAAAAACTAAAAGGTTTATTTCATTTTATGAGATAAAATATTGTATTTGGAGTATAGAAGTTATAAATATTTCACTTCATTTCAATATTAGGGGATTCCGATCGTGACGTCACAAAGTGCGCCATTTGCGGTGAAATTTTGAAATATGTGGACAAATAGACATTTTCTGTTGACATGTACTCGGTTAGTGATGAAAATGATTTTTTTTTAGTGTAGAGTTAGTGCCAGGAGCGAAATTAAAAAAGAAAAATATTGAAAATCATTCTGTGAATGACCTAAAAAAAATGGTTAGTGTTGTGGTCTAAAAAAAGACGGAAAAAGAGCGATCTTATTTTAAGGTTTTAGTTCCGGTTAGTTACTAGGTATTTATCGATTTATACTAACTCAAAATGTTTTAACGTTTTCAGAAATCAAAATTGTATGAATGCGGGACGCAGTGATAATATATTACCCTGCATTGATGGTGGTAAATGGGTATCTGCTGTAATTTCATTTAATACGTGTGTGGTAGTTGATGTAAATATAAAGTGGGGCTATTTTCCATCCCATAACATTTCAAACCTATTTAACCATTTAGTTTGATGTAGTTACGCATAAACCATGAGAGATGAGATCGGCTTGGAAAATGGCATAAAATTAACTCCTCTCATATATTTTTTATATTTATGTATTGTATTCACTCATACAAAGGCCATACGCGGTAATACCCATATTTTTAATATAAAACACAAATTTCACAAGGCTATCAACTTGACAGCACGATGACAGTTACTTGTATGTCCACATAGTTCATAAAAATACCGCGACAGGACGCTTAATCGGAATCCCCTTTCAAATTTCTATATCGTCAATTGCTCTGATAAAACTTATACGCTTCTAACTCCGAAGAGCGTTTAATTACTCTTGGGTGTAAACACTTTGTTGGTAATAAGATAATTGATTATATCCATAGGCAAAATATTCGGAAAATCCTATATATCCTATGAAAACTCACTTTTATCGCAATCATACAGGTCAATATTACCAGTTAACTTGATTTTAGCTAAATAATGAAGTTGCATATCGGATGATAGCTTCTTGAAATACACAGACATTGTAAAAACCACCTATTAAGCTGGCACAATGAAACACTGGAAAAATTTGTTGTTCACACCATAATGTAAGACAAACTGAGTTCTGATTTTGAATTAGCACCAAGAAAGTTAGTTTCCAATGAAGTGAGTTACAGGCCAGAGCAGCAAGATCAGCTATTTCGAAGGTTACCGGAAACAGTTGAATGCCCGTCCTCTGTACTTTATACTCACTGTCTATAGTTTAAATTACAGTTATAGGGGCCAAGTAAAATTCCACTTTTTGGTGCAAAAAGATCCTGAATTCTACTTTGTTTGAACTGCAAAGAATTAAGAAAAAAATTAATTTAACCCGTTTTTTTAAAAATTTTAGACAGTCGAATTGTGCAAAATAATCAAGAACAATAATACATTTGATAATACACTGTTCAAAAAATTAGAACACTTTTCAACTTTGTGATTTTTAAATTATAACTGCGTTATCCAGTGTTTGTGGAATCGGTTTCGGGAAACTGTACAATAGTCGGGAGAGTTGGGCCAAAACGAAAACAAAAAATACGGAAAATCAAGACCGATCGCTTGTCCTTTCCTCTCTCCGTAGGCGTACTTTTACAGCACGAGACCTCCTAAACGACCTAAGACGAGCAAGTTGAATAGAAATTTCTGATCAGACTGTTTGAAACAGATAAAAAGAAGTAAATTTGAAACCTATGGAACCTGTCCGTGCACCACGCTTTAAGGTAGCTGATTTCGAATACTTGTTTTCGATGCGTCCGATACATGCGATGCGATGCCTATTAGTGAACGCTTACCTTAATGCAGCATCACAAAGCAGCGCGAATGAGATTTGCTCAGGATCACAAAGCTTGGCAACTTCGTCGCTGGATGCTGGTCGTTTACGTCTATATAGACGTCCTGGTTAGGGTTTCCAGGTCCCAGATCTACTATTTTTAATAATAGTCTACTATTATATTGAACCTCCATCTATTATATCCTATTGAAAAGTGTATACAGACAGGGTGTTTCTCAGATATGGGACACCCCGATTATTTTCTTTATTATTGGAAATAGAAGAAAATCATTCAAGTAAAAGTTGTATATGAAGGGGAACATTCACTTATTGAAGAAAAAAAAAATTGACCAGTGGTTCTCAAACAATGTTATATTTTTTTAAAAACTGTGTTGTTTATATTTTTAAGCCCATTCGATAAAGTATTTTTTTCTGAATTTAACTATGTACTCATTTTATATCCTTACATAACAAAAAAATATTGAAAAAAATGCAATGGACCTTTTCAATTTAACGGCTATCTCTTTCTATCGCTACAAACTGCCAGTTGGGCTGTTAAACGAAACGTCAAAAATATTGTAGTGATTAAAATAAATGTATTCTCGGTGAAAATTTACATCGTTAGACATTTTAACTCCAATAAAAGCTTTTGTAACTTCTTTCCGGATGTTTTTGAAAGTTGTCAAAGATTTTTCTCACATTTTACGTGTAAATTTTTTAGACTCAAACGTCATAGATTTCAATTGTTCTTACTATGCGCAGGATCCCCATTGCGCATATCTTCTATTTCTTTAAATTGAAAAGGTCCATTGAAATTTAAATAAATTTTATTTTTATAACAAGAATAATACAACCTTTTTAGTTAATGTCCTGTATTTTAATAAAATACTCGACGTTTCGGCAGCATATACTGCTGCCTTCTTCAGGGAAAATACATAAATAAATAAAATATTAGCAACAAGTAACCAAGGCAACAAATTATAACATACAAGGCACGGATACAAGGATAACATATGTAATATGTATATGAAGTCGAGCATGTCTTCCTATAGAGTAGTGTATGCTGCCGAAACGACGGGTATTTTATTAAAATAAAGAACATTAACTGAAAAGGTTGTATTATTCTTGTTATATTGACTTGTGAAAAAAAAATTGTAATGCTTTATTTTTATAGTTATTTTTCAGCAGGCTATGCCTAAAAAATGAACCCAAATTAAAACGACATAAATATTCGTTAAAACTTTATAAATATACCCTGATTTTTCTCACTTGACCCTCACGTAGTGATGTGCCATTTGAAAGTTTCAATTGAAAAATTTCAAAAATGAAAGTTTCAAATCTTGTTTCATGAAAGTTTCATAAGCTACACTGCGCATGCGCCGCCCAACTCTCTGCAATAGACTTGCGTAGATGACAGGCATGCGCCTGCACTTATGTACGTGCAAGTTATGTTTGGTTAATCTACATGCTGGAACTTGAATATTTTTCAAATATAAAATTCAGGATTCAGAGTTTACGTATGGTGAAAATTAAAGGTAGAATTTGGCGATATTTTAATGAAATAAATACAAAAAACAAGATACTTTCTATTTTAAATAGTCAAATACTTATATTTTTACAAATTTTGTATTATATTTTGAATAATGAATTTTTATTCTATTTTGAATCTTTTGTTTTTCTTCTTTATTTTCAAATTAGTTAATTTGAGATCCAAATATTTTAAATTCAACTGACAAATGTTAAGTTTCTTGAAATTTTAATGAAACTCATTGATAATTTCAAATTTCACTGAAATTTTTATATGAAATTTTCATTGAAAATCATAGTCAAACATTTTGTGAAACTTTCAATATAATTTTAAGTGAGACTTTCGAAAATATGTTTCCGAAATTTACACATCACTACCCTCACGTCATAGTTTGATGTTCGTATGAATCAGATGGTACTGGTAGTAATGGAAACGTGATTACCAGCAGATATCAAACAGTTTTGTGTACAAGGCAATTCCGTCATATAATACACATATCATACGTCCATAGACTAGCCATGGTTACACTTATGAAACACGAATGTATTGACCTTTTTGATTTTCTAAAATAATATAAGTACTGTAATGTGCAGCGCTCGCCGTCGCCGCCGCTATCGCAGCCGCACCACACCGATGAGCGAGTGTCTATTTTTAGCGATGACGCAATAGCCACGGAAGGGCGTGTGTTGTCAACAGACTTGTCCGAACCTGCTTAATTACTCGGGTGACACAATCTATTGTGTTTGAGTTTTTATCTGTAATAGTGTTCTAGAAATTTCTCGAATACAAATGCCAGAGTATATAAGCACTGTTAGCGACTGCATTGGACAGTCTGATATAAATAAGCGTCGCGTGTTAAATTGTGGATGATATAAACAGATAGTCGACAAGTGGTAAACATAAATAAATATAGTTGTATAAATAAATAAGTGAGCTATATATTGTTCTGAGTTATCCTTTACCTGAAGGAGAGTTCATATTAGACACAGATGCCAGCAACGTGGGAATTGGTGGCGTTCTTTCCCAGGTACAAGACGGACATGAGAAGATTATTGCCTATTTTAGTAAGACCTTGTCAAAACCAGAAAGGAATTATTGTTTTACTAGAAAAGAACTCTTGGCAGTCGTGAAATCCGTGGAACATTTCTACAAATATTTGCACGGAAGGAAATTTTTGATTAGAACTGACCATGCTGCATTAAAATGGATGCTACAATTCAAGAATCCTGAAGGTCAGGTGGCTAGATGGATTGAAAGACTACAGGAATACGATTTCAAAATCGAGCATAGGACAGGTACCAGCCATAGTAATGCCGACGCATTGTCCAGAAGGCCGTGCCAAGACGATTGCAAGCATTGTAGTCGACTAGAAGAGAAATTTTCTATCGTCGCCAGGACAACAGTAGTCGACGACAATTGACAGCTCGATGGACTACGCGAAGATCAAGAAAAAGACCCGACTGAAAATTATACTGGAATGGAAAGCAGATGAGAGCAAACCAGTATGGGAAGATGTTGCACCGCACTCACCGAGTGTAAAACCGTACTTGGCGCAATGGGACTCCATGGTGATTGAGGATGGCCTGTTAATGCGTGTGGTAGAAAATGCTGATGGAACTGAGAAGAGAACTCAGTTAGTTATTCCTAAGAGTAGAGTACCAGACGTGTTGAAAGAGATCCATGACGGATCTGGAGGCCATTTCGGAGTCATCAAAACGGTAGAAATATTGCGCCAGCGGTTTTACTGGGTTAACTTCACGGAAGATGTTAAAGACTGGTGCAAGAAATGTGTGGTTTGCGCTGGAAGTAACTGTCCGCATAAACAACGAAAAGCTCCAATGCGTCAATACAACAATACATTTGAGCGTATTGCAATTGATGTGGCTGGATCATTCCCAGAAAGTGACGAAGGAAATAAATACATCGTGGTTGTCAAGGACTACTTCACCAAATGGGTTGAAGCGTATCCATTACCCAACCAGGAAGCCACCACGGTCGCTGAAACTTTATTTAAACAATGTATATGCCGATTCGGAGTACCACGTGAACTCCACTCCGACCAGGGAAGAAATTTTGAGTCTGCCGTTTTCCAAAATGTCTGTAAGATATTAGGAATTAATGAAACTAGAACAACTGCATTACATCCGCAGTCTGATGGCATGGTTGAACGAATGAACAGAACGATCAACCGATATTTGTCGAAGGTAGTTTCCAACCACCAAAGAGACTGGGACCGACATCTCCATCTGTTCCTGTTGGCTTATCGTTCATCCGTGCATGAAACAACAAGGCAAACTCCTGCGAACATCTTATTCGGGCGTGAGTTGCGCTTACCATGCGACTTGGTGTTTGGCAGTAATCCTGGGGAAGATCTGGCCGGGGAAGAATACGTTACGGACTTACGAAGAAGAATGAATGACATTCATGAACAAGTCCGTACGAACATTCAAGCTGCGAGCGACCGAATGAAGGACCGGTATGACATCAAGGCCGAAAAGGGTGGATATCAACCTGGGGATTTAGTGTGGATTTACAACCCACAAAGACGTCGCGGTTTGTCACCAAAGCTGCAAAAGAATTGGGAAGGTCCCTATGAGGTAGTCAAAAGGATAAACGACGTGGTATACAAAATTAAGAAACGACCTAGCGGGAAGCCGAGAGTAGTACACTTTAATCGGCTAGCCCCTTTCGCCGGAGACAACCACGAAGACCATAATGGAGCAACACAAGAACCAACTTTTGAAGACTTCATGGAGAACTATTCCTTTGGCCGCAAGGCGCGGTTCTGCGTAACGAAAGAAGAACACCAAGATCTGTTCACCGTGTCTTCAGATTATTCCCTCGGTCACTGCGTATCAGAAGACTTAAAGGTGTCCCGTGGCATAGCTTCAGTCTTTAAGGCGAAATTTGGGCGACTACAAGAACTGGCCAACCAACTTCCAACTGTCGGGAAAACGCTGCGCCTGAGGGATAGCAATGCAGACCATCAGCGGTACATCTATTACCTGGTTACAAAACCACGCTCGTACCAGAAGCCATCGTATCGTAACCTGTGGAACTTGCTGTGCGATTTGAGGGATTATCTGCTTGAGAATGACATTTTGAAGCTAGCCGTACCGAAGTTAGGCTGTGGTCTAGATTGAAGGATTATTAGGAACATGATAGAAATCCTCTTCCATTTTACCGGTGTTGAAATTCTCGTTTGCAGCTTTAACTCTAACGGACATAAAGAAGAAGTCGAGCAAACCATCGACTGTCATTTCTTCAAAACTTCGAAATGCAGATTTCGTCATCACGAACTGTTCCGGGACGAAACAGTATTAAGGAGGGGGCAGTGTAATGTGCAGCGCCCGCCGTCGCCGCCATTGTCACCGCCGCTGTCGCAGGGACGAGCGAGTGTCTGTTTTTAGTGATGACGCAACAGACTTGTCTGAATCTGCTTAATTACGCGGTTGATGAAATCTATTGTGTTTCAGTTTTTATCTAGAATAGTACTCTAGAAATTTCTCGAATACAAATGGTCACTGTTAGCGAAGGCATTGGACAGTCTGATAAATAACCCAAGCAACCAAATGACGCGATATCGATGGATGTATGATGCAATTTGTTGACGTCACAGAAACGATTATGCGTGGATCGAATCGACGTGGTTTAAAGACGAAAATTTGACGTCGTTTATAGACGTTACATAGACGAAGATTACATACGTGACACAATATTCAAGGAAGATTTAGCACATTTTACAATTTTTTTTTAAAACTTTTATCATTGCTTTCAGGTTCAAGAAACATAAAAGTAATTATCAAATAATCTAAAATAATATTTTTTTGGCACACCCAGCAGTGGGTAATATGCCGTGATGATATATTTATTTATTTTATTTGTATATTTTTTTTTGTTAAAACAGCTATACATATAATTTACATATGACTGAGACGGTCGCTGAACGTTTCTAGAACGTGAACATTGACAAGTCAATATTGAACGTGTGTCGAACGTTTCTTCAACGTCAAAATAATGACGTCAAGTAACGACGTCGCATCGACCAGAAACGTCGGAAATTTTACGTTAAAAACACGTCGCCTAAACGTCATCCATCGACACGTCGATGTTGTGTTGCTTGGGAAGCGTCGCGTGTTAAATAGTGGGTGATATAAACAGATAGTTGACAAGTAAACATAAATAAATATAGTTATATAAATAAATGAGCTATAGGGCCCTATTATGTAACTCGGTGGTTAATTTTCAACCACTGGTTAATGTTTTTATCCAATAGTTATTGATTTGACAACTAAAAGTCCCTTTTTTATATTTTACGTTCATAATGAAGTCATTACGATACGCATTTGCGTATCGTAATGACCTTCATTTCGATACGCAATTTTTTGTTTTCGACGATTGGTACTAGATGACGTTTCTTTAACCCATTTTTACCTAATTTATTTTTAGTTAATTGACAATTCATTTTAATAATATAATGTCGAAATTATTATTATTATTTTTTATTTAGGGAAGATTATTTACATGAAAATGTACAAATGGTTACAAATATAATCACAAATTGAGTAAGTAAATGTTATTGTAGAAGGCGCAAAATATAAAAAATAGTATAAAGAATTCATTTTATAAGACTTTCTTTCGCACTTGTCAATTAGAAAACTCGCTAATGCTCGTTTTCAAAATTTTGACGCGTGCGAAAAAACATATCTTATAAAACACGTTCTTTAATATACTATTGTTGTTATATGTCAACATACTTGATTGGTTAAAAAAAATTACCGGTTTCAGGATATTATTCCATTGTTTACATGTACAAAAGTAGGCTGGTAACTAAGTAATAACTGTATCTGTATGGTAATATTATTACCATACTGACTTGTCAACAACGGTCTAAAAAATGAAAATAAAATGAAAATATAATGCTCTTCATTAATACATACAGATAACGTTAGCCTATCGTTCTATATACGGTCTACTTTATTATAAAGTAATAAACATGTGGTACAAAGCACATAATTTGAATATTTGTCATAATGACATATATCAAAATAATTGTTCTGTTAATCATAGCAATCTGAAAGTAGCATTAATGAGAGAATTTCAAAATATAATATTTATTAATAATCTTAATTTTATGAAACTGATAAACTATTGAACAAACTACGGATGTTATTAATCATAAGAAGCCTTAGATGTCTTAAAATCCTCGCTCTACGAGCTCGGATTTCAAACCGACATTTTCGGCAGTTATGATATACATAACATTCCTAGGTATGTTAATAGCTATAACCAGTGGTTAAATATTAACCACTGAGATACAGAATAGGCCCCATATATTGTTTAAATAAATAATCTTAGTGTTAAGTGTCTTATAATATTCTTAGTCTTATAGCGTTTTTAGCTTACACAGTGCAGGTGCGCACTGAGTGCAACATGTCACGTGACCACACTGAACGAGTTCTGCCCTCATCCAGTGGCAGTGCTAGTTTAGCCGCCATATTTGCACTGACACTATTGCACTTGCCTAGGGAGTCAGTGCACAAAAGTCGCACTGAGCCAGTGCACGGTGCAACTTTTTCTTAAGCTGAAAACGCATCAGCTGACTAAATTTTGCACTCAATGACAAGCTGAAAACGCTCAGTGCAAAAAAGTGCGTACCAGTGCGCACTCGACTTGTAAGCTGAAAACGCTATTAATTAGTGTTTAATATTTGTGTAATCGTAGTGTTTGTTATATTTATCATCGTTTAATTATATTTAATATCTATTTATCGTTATAATAAACTTTTATTTTAATTAATAATAATTGTCTAATATTTACACTTCACTCAGATAAATAAAAACGTCACAATATGATTTGTCATATCCATAGTAACCAAATGACAGCAATGTATAAGAGCCGGAGCATTCCATTTAAAATAGAACATAGCAAATAAAATATGTATTTTGATTTAATCATTTTAGAAATGAAAAAGATTGCAAGAAATATAAACATTTAATAAATGTTCACTGTCATCCACAACCAATTCTTGATGGGTTTGAAAGTGGTGTGATTTAAATGTTCTTTTCTTAGTAAACTATGTATACTGGTTTTGCTTACACCCGCAGCTTGCCATATCGTTTTCGTAGATAATCTATTATTATTTCGTACCAGCGTAATAATTTCGGCCATTTTCACCTCCGTTAAAACATTATTTCGTCTTGTTTTCTTTACATGTTTACGTTTAACGCAACCATCTCTCTTAAACTTGTGAACAATTCGTGATATAGTTAAAGCACTTGGTTGGTCGATCAGGAAATGATTTACGAAATAAATCAGATACCTTTCTGAGACTAACGTCCGCATTATACCATTGAATTATTTCCACTTTTTCTTGAACTGTATACATTATTTTTAACTTAGAAGTAACAATACAACCCTAATTGACAGATAATATTCACTTGACAATGACAGCCTATGTTCTATTTTAAATGGAACGCTCTTATACATTGCTGTCATTTAGTTACTATGGAAATTGCAAATCCTATGTTTCGTGTTAAAAAATACCCACGGTATAAAGTGCTGTATATTCTTTCTTCAAACAAATGACCTTGAATAGACCGGTTCCATGGGGAACGGGGATGTAGACTTAGATTTAGGTACATATTTGTTCAGAATAGAATAATCATAATCTGCAAGCTAAAACGTGGCAAAGTCAGTCTACGAGTCGGATATGTCCGTTATAGCGTTTTCAGCTTACACAGTGCAAGTGCGCACTGAGTGCACTATATCACGTGACCACACTGAACGAGTTCTGCCCTCATCCGGTGGCAATGCAAGTTTAGCCGCCATATTTGCACTGACACTATTGCACTTGCCTAGGGAGTCAGTGCACAAAAGTCGCACTGAGCCAGTGCACGGTGCAACTTTTTCTTAAGCTGAAAACGCATCAGCTGACTAAACTTTGCACTCAATGACAAGCTGAAAACGCTCAGTGCAAAAAAGTGCGCACTCGACTTGCAAGCTGAAAACGCTATTAATGTTATAGCTAGGCACGTCACTAATGAAGGGTTATGTATAAAATGCTTTGCATATCATCTTTTTAAGGGAAAATCTCTGAGTATTATTTGCGGAGCCTTGCAATGGCTCAAAGACCACGAACTTAGAGAACGTAGAGAAATAGACCAAACTATAGACAAACTTAAAGAAGACAAAGATCACTTGAATTCTGCGGACGATTGGCTCACATCACAATCTCAGGAAATACAAATTAGTAAAAAATTGCAACAATTACAGCTAACTTTAAATAAAATTCAAAAAAATGACGAAAAAATTAATAAACTAAAAGAACAGAAAAAAGAATTGGAAAAGAACAAGTTTAAATACAAGGAAAAAAGGGATGATATACTGTTTGAGCAGAATGAAAATGAAGAATTAGAGTTATTACTCGAAGAAAATTTAAATTTAGATGAACTTTCTGATGACGAAAATGTTGAAGATGATAAATACGAAAATTTAAAGGTATGTACCTACCTACACTTACACTCTTTTATATCTTATCAGATACTTCCTGATTTATTTGTAAATTTATGAACTTATGAATAAACATTTCCATTATTTTGGGAGATTTAGAGCAAAGAATAGGGGAGGCAAATAAATTAATCAGGTCTGGCAAAAACCCAGGGTTTTTTAAAAAAAACACCGATCCAGTGGTTTTTTTTCTTTTATTGGGCTTTTTTGGATTTTTATTATGAACTCAATGTTACAATATTTTTTTATATTAATTATACATTATTAAAAAGTAACCAAATTTCTCAATCAGCGATAGCCTGTCACTTTTTTCACACGAATGTAAAAAGCGACAGTTCTTGTTAAATTTTAACGGAATAAGAAAAAGTAGTGATACGTTGCAAAATCGTGTTTTTCACATGACATCTTCACATCTAGTGCGAAAAACACCATAATTTTGCGACTAAACACATAAATAGCTAATCTGGTTCTTATTAGGTTTTTTATGGTTTTTTTAAACCGGGTGGGCTTTTCTGGGTTGAGGAAAATAAGACCAGCCCTAAAATTAATATACAGTCTCAAATACCGTGATGAGAATCTCGAGAACTATACCTTTTCAACTCAGAAAAAGTAAATTCAATTTCAGAAAAATAATATCGATTGTCTTTTCTGAAAAAGATCTACTAATGAACAATTTTAATTTTTTGTGGACAGTTTCATCCTCGGATTCATCTTCACGGCTACTGTCAACATATAAGACATATCATCGATATCATTTATTATTTCGTTTTCTATCAAAAAATCTATGTTTACCAAACATTTCAGAGTACTCCAGCATGTTTAGAATATGATAAATGAACATACCTATAGTCGCATCCTTTGAGCAGGATATATGTAAGAGAAATGGCTTATCGGGACACTCCTTACTCCTGTACTAAAATACGAAACGAAAATTAAAATACATTGTTTCTCTACTAGAACGGCATTTCTCGTTTTCCTTATAAAATCAAAGTCAATTACTAATAGATTTCAATAATACTTTTCATTTAAATGCAGGTTCATATCAGAAGTATGTACGTCTAATGTTGATTTTTTAAAAATGTTAATAGTTCTGGTACAGGAACGATTTATTAGAATTTTCGCTTCATATTTTAGTACACGAGTAGCCATTCCTATTAATTTAATCTTATAGACCTCGAGATCCCCACGCACGGTATAGTATTTGGAACTTTTGCGAGTGTAAATACAATTTGACTACAATATAAATGGAGTTAATCCACGTTATCACAAGTAAACTGTATTTATACAATATGTAAATAGGATTTATTTTCACAGATTTTTATCTGTAGTCGTACACATTCTCAAATATCTCAACTGGTCCATGAAGTCTCAAAAACTGTTTTCTCTTCTGATATACGACTGATTAGTTTGGCATCTCGTCAAAATTATTGCATAAATACATCAGTTTCAAAACTTATCAATCCATTTTTGATCAACGAGCGATGCTTAGATCTTCAAAAATCTTCAAAA
The DNA here is from genome assembly GCA_963082715.1 of Harpalus rubripes. Taxonomy (NCBI): domain Eukaryota; kingdom Metazoa; phylum Arthropoda; class Insecta; order Coleoptera; family Carabidae; genus Harpalus; species Harpalus rubripes. The sequence goes on from OY720454.1 coordinate 27,009,420, forward strand.
CCTAAGAATACTTCCGTAGATAACAATGGAAAAGCCATAAAGAAAAAGAAATCATCTTGTAAGTGTCCGTATATGCAAAACCAGAAAATCGAAGAACTGAAAACTTCAGCGTTGATTGAGATACACGATGTTGAAGAGTTGACACAGAAGGGAAAGAAATTAAATGCGTGTCCTTATTATGCAGCTAGATCAGCTGTAGAAGATGCTCAAGTGATTTTTTTACCCTACAATTTAGTTTTGCATAAATCTACAAGAGAAGCAAGCGGTAAGAACAAACTATTAGCTAAGAATGAATTATTATAGATACTTCTAAAATAATGTTTCCGGTGAATAGTGTATTTTTTGCTCTACTGGATGAACAGCAAAAATATGTATCATGTTTATTTGAAACGTTTTTCTTATTAACTAATAATTTAGAAGTTATGTGAAAAGAAAAATATACCAAAATATTTTTTCACCATTATCTAATATCCAATGTTTTTTTCGTGAAAAATATATTATGATATAATCCAAAACTTTTCAATTTTAGTATTTAAGACTTTTATATCAAGGGGGATAACTGAATTAGAAAATTTGGGAACAACCTTGAAGTTTAGGGTTAAGAAAGTAGGCCATAAGTTCCGTCGTTATTTAAGACATTAGTCACGTCATTTATTTATTGTGGACTTTTCGAACATTAATTTGTCCATCCTCAGCTAAATATTTTAAATATAATATGTTAGTCAGTTTACAATAATGAACTACATATTTACAAAACAGTGCCCGCCAAATTCTGTCAAGAATTTTTGCAGAATATAAAAACAAGTAAGCTGCAAGCTGGGCAGTGACTAATGTCTTAAATAACGGCGGAACTTATGGCCTACTTTCTTAACCCTAAACGGGGATAACATATTAGATTTTGGATAAAATTGATAAATCGAAAGTGATACTTTACATGAAGCTCTGAAAAGATTTTCGTGAAAAATATATTATGATATAATCCAAATCTTTTCAATTTTAGTATTTAACACTTATATATCAAAGGAAACAACATATTAGATTTTGACTAAAATTGTAAATCCGGAAGTGATAATTTACTTGAAACTCTGTACAAATTTTCGTGAGAGATATGATATAATATAATCCAAATCTTTTCAAATTTAGTATTTCAGACTTCTATATGAAGGGGAAAAACATTAAATTTTGGGTAAAATTGATAAATCGGAAGTGATACTTTACTTGAAGCTCTGAACAGATTTTTATGAAAAATATATTGATATAATCCAAAACTTTTCAATTTTGGTATTTGAGACTTTTATATTAATGAGAACGACATATTAGATTTTTGCTAAAATTGATAAACCGAAATTGGTACTTTACTGGAAGATCTAAACAGATATTCTTGAGAAAATGAAAAATATAGTAAAATATGATCCAGAACTTCTCAAATTTGGTATTTAAAACTCATATATAATTTGGAACTCCATATTAGTTTTTGACTATATATGATAAACCGGAAGTGATACACTTTACTTAAAGCTCATTTGCTATTTTTAAACATGGAATTGGCGGGAGGTCACGTTCTGTCTACATTGTGGTCTACATCAAATTTTATATAATATAAACGCGAACAAAGAGCGAAGAATCCCGCGCAGTCGAATTCCACGCGGTCGATATCCTGTAATAGTCAAAATAAAAGTAATAATTTTTAGTTATTTACAGTGCCATTAGCAATAGCACTCGTATTGTTTGAGGTTTGGCAGATGACATTTGTCATAAAGTTTTAATAATTATTGAATTCAGTAATTTATTTTTTTGTGCAACCGCACGCGAAATTAGCATTTCGCCGTTGTTATGGTAGCGGCCGCGAAATTAGGTAAACAATCACTTTGACATTTGAAATGAAACTGTTTAAAATTAATAAAATTTGTAATTACATATTTTTTACGATTGCACAAAAAATATTGTGTACACTTTGTCCGCGAAATCCTTTAGCGCCCTCGGGATTGAACAATTTTTCTCTCGGTACGCTAAAGAGTGATTTCGCGGCCTTGATATACAAATAACTTTATTAGTAATCACGGATACATTTACCATCGCAGAAAAAACTCAATGGAACAATATTAACAATTAAATATCAATTAATATCACTGCAAAAATCTTAAAGATGGATATTTTATATTACGTTTATCGCAAGACAAGAACCTATTATATTAATAAATTTAGGCTCATTTGATGCAATTTTTAATCCTGAACATTTTTTTTATTTACACTTTAGTTCTAAAATTAATAGGGCAGAATACACAACCACATAAAAATTCTCGTGAAAATTTTACCATTGTATTTCCTATGGTCCATAAAAAAGTATAGACCCGGTATATGAATATTATACAGACTGGTGGCTGGTGACTTGAACACACGAACATATGGATTTAACATGTAAAATCATATTTTCGTAATTTCATGCTCCCCTAATTATTTTAGGTAAAAAAGCTTCAAGTTGTAGAGCATAAAATTTTGCATCTGAATCAATAAACAAAATTAATTTTGCGCGCCTTGTAACCTTAGAAATTAGGTATGAAAATGACGTAAATCACCCCAAAAATAGCGATAGGCATATAAAAATTAACAAATGCTAACAGTTTATCTGTCAAGTTACGTTGCGTTAGTTTATTTTTATTATTACTTGTAATTACTGAAGCTTTTTTACCTAAAATAATTAGGGGAGCAGGAAATTACGAAAATATCATTTTACATGTTAAATCCCTATGTTCGGGTGTTCGAGTCACCAGCCTGTATAATATTCATCTACCGGTGTATACTTTTTTTAAGGACCATAGGACATACAATGGTAAATTTTCATTTTTTAAAATTTTTTATATTTCTTGTATAAATTTGAATATGTCAACACTAATCATGAGTAAATGAAATAAGTACATTAAATTTAACCAGTAATATAACTCGTCGAGAGCAACAATATTTTTAAATAACTTTTTCTCGAAATTGATGAATCTGAAATATAATTTGTAGAACTACAATGAATAACAGGGTAAATAATGTCTTTTAATGTGCAAAGCAAAATATAGAATACAGAACAGAACTGACAAAACATATGAATTAAATCAAAACAACATTACATTGGATACACAATAAATGTATGTAATGTCTAGATATTTTCAACACTTCCTCCACATTTTTGTGTAATGTTAGGTGCTGAGATATCCATTCCCATTTGTTGAACAATCTTTTGAAAACGTACTCGAGGAAGAGGCTTGGTACAAATATCAGCGAGTTGTTTTTCTCCGCTGACATGTCCAATATCAATTTCTCTTTCTAAATACTTTTCTCGTATAAAATAATAGCGCACATCAACGTGCTTTGTACGTTTATGAAATTTAGGGTTCTTCGTTAGCTTAATTGCGCTGGCATTATCTACTTGTAAAATGGGTGCTGTTTGAAGATTGCTGATTTCACTGAAAATACGTTTTAGCCAAATGGCTTCTTTGGCTCCCTCGCTGGCCGCTATAAACTCTGCTTCAGTTGTCGAAACAGCAATACAGCGCTGTTTTTCGCTGCGCCAGCTAACTGCTCCAACAGCATGAAGACATACAAAGCCAGACGTCGACCTTCGAGTTTTCACATCCTCTGCATAATCTGCATCTGCAAAAACTTCAATTTCGTCGATCTTGTAATCTGGACGATATACAATTCCTAGATTCATTGTCCCTCGCAGATACTTCATTATCCTTTTCACATTTATCCAGTCGGATTCTGTGGGTGCTTCCATTGCTCTTGCAGTTATGCCAACAGCGTAGGCGATGTCAGGTCTTGTTACTGACATAAGATGCATCAAGCTTCCCACTGCTTCACGAAAAGGTACTTGAGAACTTACTATACTTCCATTCAAACCACCACCTGAAGGATCACAAGGAATGGAAACAGGATTAGATTCATGCATTCTAAAACGCTCAAGCACCCTGCGAATATAAGCACTCTGACCAATCCAAATAGAACCATCCTCTCTTCTCTCAATCTGAATCCCAAGAAAACTATTTAAAGATCCCATAGTTATCTTAAATTCATTTGATAAATCATTTATAAATTTGTGTACTTCTTGAGAATCAGATCCTGCCACTAATCCATCATCTACGTAAATTACTACAAGCAGTTTCTTACCTCCACAGTTGCGATAAAATAAGCACGGATCAGATTTGCTACATACAAGACCTTGTGAACAGATAAAATTTGAAAATCTTGAATTCCAGCATCTAGGTGCTTGCTTCAACCCATACAGTGATCGCTTCAGTTTGCAGACTCTGCCAGTTGCATCTGCGTACCCTTCTGGCTGATTCATATACACTTCCTCCTGCAGTTCACCGTACAAGAAAGCAGTTTTTACATCGAACTGTGCAAGTTCTAATTTTTCTGCTGCTACCACACTCAGTACTGCACGAATTGTGTCATAACGTGCTACTGGGCTAAACAATTCATCATAATCAATACCTTGACGTCGTGCATATCCCCGAGCCACTAGACGAGCTTTGTACTTAGAAAGGGAACCATCTGGATTTAATTTCGTAGTTAGAATCCAACGACAACTCAATAAATGAATACCTTCAGGTTTCCTTACTAACTCCCATGTACCATTTTCTTTATGTGAAGCCATCTCATCGTCCATGGCCGCCTGCCATTGCTTGACATCTTCTCGTTTCATTGCTTCAGTATAAGATTTTGGATTACATGCCACTGTATTCTCTGCTTGCCGAGCAAGCATGTCGTACTCTCCATCACTCATCCACTTTGGCTGTCTCTTGATACGATGTCCACGTCCTTGAGTTTCTTCCTCCAAAACTGTATCATATTCCTCCTCTTTTTCTGTGGAATCAGATTTTCCTGACTTCATTAAGACATCTGTAACAGAATCTTCAAGAGTAAGTTCAGGCTTAAAGTTCACATCATGGCTCGTAATCGTTGGATTTCTTCCAGGCAGAAATACACGATATCCATCTCGAAGACCATGATAGCCTACAAACAAACCAAAAACACTCTTTGCATCCCACTTTTTACTTTTTTGTTTAGGGACATGTACGTAACACTCTGTTCCAAACACTCCCAAATGCTTTAAATTATTTACAACCTTACCAGACCACAGTTCATAAGGTGATTTTCCTTCCACATTCGTTAAACCTGTTAAATTTAGTAGATATACAGCTGTGTTACAAGCTTCACCCCATAAATTCATTGGAAGACCGTGAGCCTGCAACATAGAGCGAGCGGATTCAACTACAGTTCTGTTCTCACGTTCCGCAGCCCCGTTTTGTTCTGGACTGTATAGTGTTGACGTACGAAACGTAATTCCAGATTCCTTTAAAATTCTCTTTACATCCTGTGAAATGAACTCTCCTCCATTATCACACAGAATTTCTTTAATATTATGGCCATTTGTTCTACATTCATTTAAAAATTCATTTAAACATCCAGCAACTTCATTTTTCTTTGACAAGAAAAATATGCGACGATATTTACTAAAGTCATCTTTAAAAAGAACAAAATATTTGTTACCTCCGACTGAAATATTTTCCATCGGACCGCACACGTCAGCATGGACTAATTCACCAATCATTTGTGGACGATTAGGACGTTGACCATAATGACACCGACTAGATTTTCCAAGGGCACATCCATCACAAAACTCACCTTCTTCGGATACATTTATACTGTACCGTTTGAGTACTTGCTTTACATGCCGCTTGTTCTGGTGGCCCATACGTTCGTGCCATAGCTGCAAACTGTCCTTCGTGCTAGCAAAGTAAACACCGTTATTAGGTACAATCACTCGCATGTCAAGCAAATATAAATCTCCAACTAAATTTCCAGTCAGAGTTACCTCTTCATCCTTTTTAAACTTACAGATACTGGATTTTGCTTGAAATGTGTACCCTTTAGCAACAGCTCTATTAATGGAAAATAAATGTCGACTTGCATCAGGAATATACCACACATTTTCTAAATAGCTACGATACCACCTGGAACCAATTTTAATTTCCACATTTACATTACTTTGTCCTAAAGCTAATGATTTTGTACTTTCGTTGAAGCCATACATTACACGAGGAGTGGAAAATGGCTTATAGTTCACAAAATACTGCTTATTAAAAGTAATATGTGTTGCTGCTCCACTATCGGCTATCCATTTGTCAGTGTCAGTTTCCCTGTCATAACAAATAAAACTATGATTGACAGATGACTGCTCACCTGGTTTCAGTGACACTTCTTTTTCATTTCTCTGCCTTAAAGAACTGCTTTGCGAAATGACCTGACAAGTTACATTTGAAGCATTTTTTCCTATTCCTTGAATCTTCTTTACCTAATTTAGAGCTTTTACCAGACGACGAAGGATTATTTTTCTCAGGACCTTTCTTAACTTCGTTTGTAAAATTATTGCCGCTACTTCCAAAATTAGACCGATTCACTTTTGATTTAACATAAAAGGTGGATTTTTTTGCGTCAATACTATCACGCTGCTCGATTGTACGTAACTTCTCTAGGAGCACTTTAATATTTCGTTCTGCTAAAGGCATAGCTTCCCACACATTGCGAAACTCACGAAATCCATTTCCCAATGTCGATAATGATAAATTATTGTTAGTTGAACACAAAAGAACTCGTTATATTACTGAATAACACTATTTTAATAATAACTTTTATATTTTATGACTTTACAAACTTGACATTTTTGTCTTAAGAAATCATTGTTCTTTTTTTCGGCTAACTTGATCTTGAATGTCTCATTTAATTTTATTCAACACTTCCTCCAAATTAAATAAGACATTTAATTAGTAATACCAATATTATTACGAAGTTTTGTAAAACGCTGACGTTCTAGTGGTTTCGTTAAACCATCTGCCAGTTGATTTGTTCCTTCCACGTGTTCCAAACGGATTTTATTTGACAACAGCAAGTCACGTATATAAAAGTACTTTACTGCTATATGCTTTGTTCTGTTGCGAAAGGCAGGATTTTTCGCCAGTTTTATAGCACTTGCACTGTCAGTATAAAGAGTTGGTATGTCTGACGACACCCCAAGTTCCAATAATAGTCTACTGAGCCACACAAGTTCACGTGCACCTGCGTTCGCTGCGATAAGCTCTGCTTCGGTTGTTGATTGGACGACGACTTCTTGCAACCGACTCTTCCATGTTACAGCTCCTCCAGATACGATGGCAACAACTCCTGACGTGGATCTTCTAGTTTCGTTGTCTCCTGCGTAATCTGCATCACTGTATACAACAAGTCCATCACCTTCTTTCTTGTAAAGAATACCATAATTAGCCGTTCCTCGTAGATACTTCAGTAAGCGCAAAATCTCATTCCAGTTTGCATTCGTAGGCTTCTCTAAGTGTCGAGCAATGCGTCCTACCGCAAAAGCAATGTCAGGTCGTGTCCCTACCATTAAATACATTAGGCGACCAATGGCTCTGCGATAAAGAGTTTTGTCAACTGTATCTTCTGTTCCACTTTCGGCTCGTTGGCAAGGTGTATGAACTGGATTTGCTTCAGTCATTCTAAATTCTTCCAAAATTTTCTTTGTGTATTTTGTTTGATTTACGTAAATTGAACCATCTTCACGTTGTACAATTTGCATTCCAAGATAATTATCTAAAGTCCCAGTAGTAATTTTAAATTCATTCTTCAAATCTTGTAAAAACTTTTCAATTTCTTCTTTATCAGTAGCAATGACAAGCCCATCGTCTACATAAATTGCTACACACAATAGGTTACTGCCATTTCGAAGATAAAATAGACAAGGATCGGCAGAACTTGTCTTCATTCCTGTCTTTTTCATGAAGGTTTGAAAACGTGCATTCCAGCACCTTGGAGCCTGTTTTAGTCCATACAAGCTGCGACGCAATTTGCATACACGTCCGGTTCTATCGTCAAAACCTTCTGGTTGCTCCATATAGATTACATCTTGTAGATCACCGTACAAGAATGCCGTCTTCACGTCAAACTGACACATCGACATATTTTTCTTTGCTGCAGTAGCCAGTAATACTCGTATGGTATCAAATCGTGCTACAGGGCTGAATGTTTCTTCAAAATCAATACCCTCTTTCTGTGCACAGCCTTTCGCTACCAAACGTGCTTTATATAATGAATTCCCATCATTATTTGATTTTATTTTCAATACCCAATGATTATGGAGTATTTTAACATTGTTCGGTCGAGGAACTAAAACCCAAGTACCATTTTCATCTTGTGATTGCAACTCTTCTTTCATTGCATTCAGCCACAGGTTTTTACTTGGTGAATTTATTGCTTCTTCGTACGAGGCCGGAGTGTCAAATGTATGTTGCGTATCTGCCATACACGCCCACTCACCACTTTTCATCCATTTAGTCTTTTCTTGGTGATGAATACTTCGACGGACATTTTCTTCGTCTCTTCCTCCGGAACTTGACTGTTCCTCGTTTAGTTCAGACGGTTCTTCATCGATATTGTTTTCTTCTTCAATACTTTCATTTAAAACATCTTCCTCGTTCGGCTTAGTAAATATTTTATCCTCTAATTCATTCTTGTCAATAGATTTTTCAATCACAGTCACAGATTTTGACGTTGAACAAGTTTCTTCGTGTTTAAAAATAACATCATGACTACATATAACTCGATGCTTTGACGGCACCCAAATACGCCAACCATCTTTGTTATTTACATACCCAATGACATTACCAGCTAAGCTTTTGTCATCGAACTTCTTTCGTAGTTGTTTTGGTACATGAACGTAACATTTCGTACCAAAGATTCGTAAATGTTCAAGATTTCTTAGCGTAGTATTATGCCAAAGTTCGAATGGTGTTTTGTGTTCTATTGGTGTTTTCGACGTACGATTTAAAACATATACGGCAGTATTACATGCTTCTGCCCACAGTCCCCTTGGTAAGTCGCTTGAATTCAGCATTGACCTTGCTGCTTCAACAATAGTGCGCATTTCTCGTTCAGCAGCACCATTCAATTCTGGAGTATATGGCGGAGTTACTTCAAATGTAATGCCATGTTTCATTACAATTTTCTTTACCGCGTTGTTTACAAATTCTCCGCCACCGTCGTAACGTAGAAACTTCACTGTGTATCCAGCTGTCTTCGTTTCATTCAGAAACGTATCTAAACACTCAGACACCTGCGCTTTAGATTTAATTAAAAATATACGACGCCATTTACTGTATCCATCCTTAAATAAGACGAAATATTCAGCACCGCCTATCGATTTTGAATTCGGACCACAGACATCTGCATTAATTCTCTCGCCGACTATTTTAGAACGTTCTGATCGCTCTGGTGCAAACGACATGCGATGTGACTTCCCTTTAGTACAACCATCACAAAATTCGTCGTTATCTTCAAATTCAATACACATGCGTTTTAATAAAGCTTTCGTTTGCGCTTTATTTATATGAGCAAATCTTTCATGATATATTTGCAATGAATTTTTCTGTTTTGCGACATTTATCATCACTCGTTCTTTTGATTTGATGACGTGCATATCCATAACATACTGTCCACCAAGAAACGATGCTTTCGCACAAATTTGTCCACTTCTGTTACAAATTACTGCTCGATTGTTTTCAAATGTTATTTTATTGCCGTGTTTCGTCGCACTCTTCACTGAGAATAATTGATGACATGTCTGGTGCACAGACCATCATACACTATCAGACTTGCCAACTCTATGTTAAATTCTAAAACACGGCACTCTTGTGCCACCTAGCGATGCTGAGTTGAAATAACTGTCAAAAAAAACGGGCAGCAGTATATTTTGATTAGGTATTTGTTTTTCTAGTTCAATTAATAATAAGACAAATAATTATAGGTATATACAATAATATATTTTTACGAAATCTTTGATAAAAAATCATCTATTATTACATTTTGGTTTGTATCAACTTTTGCTATTTTTTTCTTACATAACGATACTAAAGAGATTTTCAACGGGATCCTGATTTAAAGATCTCAGCGTGAGGTACAAAAAACCCTGCTTCTGCAGAGTTTTCCATAAGTATTCTTCTTTATTTCTATTCATTTGAACAATCCACTGGCGTCGCAAAACTTGATTCTTCGGAAAGCAGAACAATTGTCCTCGTTCATCTTTGGGAAGAGAATTAGTATGACAATCATTATCAACACATTTCGACGGCTAAAAGAAGTATCAAAATATATTCAGTTATATTCAAACTTAAATGTACTTTTCAATAAATACAATGCATAATTGTACAATAAATACATTGTAAGATTCTACAGTTCAAGCAAATATCATACATAATACAATCATTTGTATAGTACCTATTATACTACTCAAGCAAATGCAACAAATAATATAACAAAAATATGTATAGGTTTGTGAAAAAAATATTCAAATTGTACTTACAATTCTCATGGCTATGGTTTTATCTTTACAACAGTATGATGGTCTGTGATGTGATCTTAACACTTCAAACACACACGAGCTGTGCGCGCGAAAAATGAAACGTCACGTCAAATTTGAAATATAAACAGTCGATACGTCGTACTATGCGACAACGGCGCCAAAAATACCACTACCGACGCTGAGCTAAACTAACTGCTCTTGCAAACGATAATCAACCTAAGTGACAGGGGCCTGGTCTGGTGTATACCAAACATCATAAAGTATAGCGTCATTCGAAATACCATTATAATTCTTAGAAACTCGAATCGTTCCACTACCATAAGCTAATATTTTTGAGCCATTTGCGAGTTCTACATGTTGAGGCACATTAAATGGTTTATATGTTTCAAAGTTTAATTTATTATGCGTCATATGAAACGATGCTCCACTATCGCATGTCCAACCATCAACATGATCAACAACATTCTTAACATTAGCACAAGCTGAAAACGCACCTGGTTTTCGATTTTGTTCCACCTCATTGGATTTCATTTTACGTGGTTACATTTGCGGACATTTATATGCAGGATGTCCTCTTTGTCGACATTTGTAACACTTCCATGGGAAATAATCTTTATCTTTTTCATTATTCTTCGTATTTCTAGTATTTTCTGGAATTGACGTACTTTGACTTTTGTTACCAGTTCCATTGATAAATTTCTTCTTTCCGAAGGTACACTTTGTTTTTGCTGAAAATGCCCCTTTTTCTCCAAGCATTGACGTTGCTTTGGAACGAAGTTCAATGGTACACAATTTTTCAATCAATAAATTGACATTTTGTTGTTTTACTTCGATTGCTTCCCACACATTTCTAAACTCATTGTAATCTGGACCAAGTGTCGACATAATTCTACCAATTAACAATTTTTCGGACATTACTGATTCTTCGTGCTTCTTTAATTCATTGTTGACATCGTAGAATAATGACTGCATCTTAGCAATATGCATGCTAATATCGTCAGACTCATTACGTTTAAACGTGAAAAATTCTTCCATAAGCATGTTCAAACGTTGTGCTGTACTACGTTCAAACCGAGTACATAAACGTTCCCAGATTTCTCGCGCTCTTGTTGATCCTAACACAAGCTGAACATAATTCTTGCCCAATGCTCTCGCAATTATACTGGCCGTTTTAGAGTTCTCAGCCTTATATTTTGCGAGTGCTGCACCTTGAACTGTCTTTTGAGTCACATCTTCTTTAGTCGATTGTACAGGTTCTACATATTTTCCTAATACAAGATCGTCTAATCCTTCAGCTTCGAGCACTAACAATACGTGCCATTTCCATTGTGGCCAATCTTCTTCATGTTCGAGCTTATCAATTTCATATTTATGCGTACTCATAATGAATATTTTCTTAAATTTTATAAATTACAAGCACAAGTTGAACGTATCTGGGCCCATAACCTGATAAATTATTGCTAGTTGAACACAAAAGAACTCATATTACTGAATAACACTATTTTAATAATAACTTTTATATTTTATGACTTTACAAACTTGACATTTTTGTCTTAAGAAATCATTGTTCTTCTTTTTTTCGGCTAACTTGATCTTGAATGTCTCATTTAATTTTATTCAACAGATAACACTCGAGCAATTAGAACTCTATCGCTCAAGCAAGATTCGCCCTGTTTACTAAGAGCATCATTTAATTCCGCAAAATGTTTTTGTAATTTTGCCACGTGAGTTGCTATATCTTCGGCTGGATCACGCTCCCATCTGAAAAATTCTTCTAACAGACGATCAAGTCGTTGTTCGCTGCTTTGTTCGTAAACTGCAACTAAGGATTCCCAAATTTCATTTGCACTTTTGCATGTCATTACCAATGTTGAAGGTTCATTTCCAAGAGAAGTCGTAAGATATAGCATAGCTTCAGCATCCACTGATTCCCACTTTACTAAATCTTTTTCAAAATTCTCTTCATTCTTAGCATAATTACTTCTAACAGGTTTCTTTCTTGCTCCTGTTACAACGTCAGTTAATCCCCGCTTTTTTAGTAAAAGCATAATTAACATTTTCCATTTAGTCCAGTTACATGAACCAATTAATTTCTCAATAGTAATTTTATCAAACATGCTAGCCATAGTTCCTAACAAAAAAAATTCCAGAAATTAAAAAATTATAATCTTAGCGCATTTGGGCCCCATAACCTGATGAATCTGAAACATAATTTGTAGAACTACAATGAATAACAGGGTAAATAATGTCTTTTAATGTGCAAAGCAAAATATAGAATACAGAACAGAACTGACAAAACATATGAATTAAATCAAAACAACATTACATTGGATACACAATAAATGTATGTAATATCTAGATATCTTCAACAGAAATCGCATATTTTTTTAGCATTTTTACAACCCCGTAAATTAACGAGTCGTTCCACGTATTTTTCTAATAATTAAATGCAGTAGCAATAGCTACGAAAAATTTTGTTTTAGCAATTGACAGTCCTGCCAGTTGTTGTAATTAAATTTTGACATTAGTAATAAACTTGTTTATAAGGTAAAATTCTGTTAAAATGCTTACGTTTACAAGACATTGTAATTACTTACCTATTGTTTATTTATTTATTCGTATCTTTACTACATTTTAATTTGTGGTCGATTTAAAGACAGTGTTATAGAGTTGCCAACGCATTTAGACGCAGTGTTTCTAAATCATACTGTTCCCAATATTCGCACATTTGTTAATCTTGTACATCTTTATCTCAATACGGAGCGTCACATATGACAATTTTAAAAAAAGCTACAGTTGTATCCATACAATGTGCAAAAAGTTCAATGTTTTCAGTACATAACAGACTTCAATTTTGGGAATGGCTCATAATGTCCATTAATGACACTGAATTAACTTGGGAAGGTGTATTTATTATGCATAATAAACATCTCGACAGACGAAAATGCTGTAAAAAATTTTCATTAAAAAATGTTTGGGCGGGAACAATAAATGGACGACTAATTATTTGTACTCATGTACCTCGTTTAAATGAACAAAATTTGTACTTACATTTTTAGAATAACGTATTAAAACTATTATGATTTGTCTATGATAAATAATCATCTCATAACCTAATAACCATGCTTTTGCTCTTCTTCATTACATCCTTCCTCCTTCTCTTCCTCTATTCCCAGGTGATTAAAATCCTGGTTTAATACACAACTTTATAATTCTGTTATCCAAAATTTAAATTTCTTTATTTTAAAAATTGTACTATTACGAATTAATTAATAATAAATGTTATTTCCGTTGATTCGTTTATTAATTACTATGACTGCAAGTGCAACCGATAACCGACAATTTTTGAGCTGTTTGTATCCCACTTGTATACGGCAACAGCCATTTGTTCTTCATGGGCGGGTAACGAAATATGCAGCAAATCTTTAAAGAATTTTAACTAAAAATCTAAGACTTAGAAAAAAAAGTTAATAAGAAATATTGTTGCTCTCGTCGAGCTACATTACTGGTTAAATTTAATGCACATTACAAATAATAATTTTATATATAACTATTAACGCTTTTGTAGTGTTTTTATACAGGTTGAATCTTTGATTAAAGTAGAAGTAATCAGTCTTGGAATAAATAAATACTACAATTTTTTATGCTTTACCTGTATAGAAGGATTATTGATGCCATTAATGCCGATAACGAACTCAAAAAGCGTTTGTATTTTATAAAATATTATAAGAACACTTTTCCTAGCGTTAATATGGATAGAATAGTAGAAACTTAAATCACACATACACATATGTAAAAGAAAATATTAGACACTATGAAATATATTTCAACAATGGGGTAGAATAGTGTGACGTCAGAGCATAGCGCGAAATATAAAGCACTGTCCTAAGCAAAAACGATACTTTCAAAGTAGACTTTATTGACAGAACACATAAGGGTCAGAATTTAAAGGCTTGCAATTTGATGCTGATATTATTGTTATTATGAAGAAGTTAACTTTGAGATATTAATAACATCAAATTGCAAACATTTTTCTATTACTTCGTAATACAATATAAATACATTAATAAATAACAAAGGTTTTATTTCAAATTGAAATCAACTCTGCACATTCTGAACTACAGAGTATCAAGTTTGTGCAGCTTAAAGCATATCCGAGAGTTTACCGACTGAGATTTTATTTGTTGGCGTTCTTGAGCAAAATGGCGGTCAAATGGGTGGATTTGTCGTCGTCTTAGCAAGTGATATTCTCATAAATTAAACGGCCAGGATCCACAGATAACGTCTCTCTTGTTTTTCATATCTAACCTACCTATACAAATTGTCACTTGTTACTTATGTTCAAATATGATTAGGTTTTAAATCTTACGTCGATAATCGGTGCTTGATGGTATAGCAAACAGTTTTATATTATTTTCCGACGACAAACTGTTGCACTCAACAATACAACAACGCTCTGGCATCGTTTGAAAAAGAATGACAACACTCACAAACAACAGAAAATAACAATAAAATAAATAACAATAACAAAAAAGAAGATAACAAAAAAGAAACAAATAATAAAACACAACAATGAATAACAATAACACAATCAATCGCTATATGCACAAGAACCGCCAAATAACAAAATGGCAACAAATTCCACGCTTGCGCAAACTCATTCTTAAAATTTACCGCTAGAAAAATATGACAACTATTCAAACTGACGCATGCGCACTGCGTTATAAAGGACAGTCTGAAGTTAGCATGGGACAGAGCTGAAGATCGAGTCCGAAGTGAGAAAGGGACAAAACATGATAGGTCACGTGATATTCCGTGCCCTATACAATTCAAGTACTTATTATAATTGAAAAAAATCTGATGTGGCCAGCACATTACCTTCCGTCAGTTCTATGTATTTTGTATAAATGTCATACAGAAAGTTCCTTGCAAAAGATTATATTTCTTGTACATTACCTTAAGGCAGTTGTATGTATTTTATACAAATTCCATACAGAAAGTTTCTAACAAAAGATCCTATATTTCCAGTAAAATTATAACATAAACGTACTGTCAACTGCACTTGACAATGACACCTTTCAATCAGAATTTTCTTAATGTAGCAGCTGTTTCCAGAGTTATAGCAAAGCTGACTAATATATATGATATTTAATTTCTTTATAATTTTTTACCTCTATGTCCATTTAATATGAAGTATAAAAAGCATTCAAATCGTATAGAAAATAAATAATTCTTTAATATTTATAATAACATTAAATGTGAAAAAATGATATTTAACATCGTTTTTTCAAGAAAAACTGTTAAAATCTTCAAATGAGGGTACTTCCGGTTGACCAATTATAACCAAAATCTAATCAGCTCTTCACATGGATGTAACGAAGAGGAATACGAAAGAATTATAATTTTTGGAATTGTAGTATTAGAGTTATCGCATTAGAAAATTTTGTCACACA
This sequence comes from Harpalus rubripes, assembly GCA_963082715.1. Lineage (NCBI taxonomy): Eukaryota > Metazoa > Arthropoda > Insecta > Coleoptera > Carabidae > Harpalus > Harpalus rubripes. The sequence goes on from OY720454.1 coordinate 27,025,275, forward strand.
CAGACACACACACACACACACACACACACACACACACACACACACACATACATACACACACACACATACAGACATCATCGTAAAAATAGTAAAATCGTATTGTAGGGACCCTAAAACGTGCTTATTCATCAAAAACTCACCACCGAATTTTTTGACCAAAGACAATACCTTCCTTACCTAAAGGTGACGGAAGGTAAAAAGTCACAATACTGTAATTCCATGGCTATCACTATTAAATTGTAATTTTCGAAATTTTCATAAATTTCTGCATTTACAAAACATATGAAATGAATTTTGTTTACTGATTTTTATGCAGACATTTATATCCCACAACTTTTATTTGACGAATTTTTTCTCAAATAATTTGGGAGCAACACGCAGCGAAAATTGTTTTCCCATGTTAGTAAATATAACGGATTTCGAACGCCGCTCTTCACATAATGTTATAAAAATTAAAGATGAATGAATTATCCATATTTTTGGAATGATTTTTCTTTATATTTTAGGAATTTATAAGTATAATCTTTGTGGATTACAAGTTTTGGTAACATTATTATATTTTTTCAGGTATTAAATTAAAAAATAATGTAGTAATTATCGACGAAGCTCATAACTTACTAGAAGCTTTAACGGATATGCATTGCTCTCAAATTACCGGCCATCAACTCTTACACGCACACACGCAACTTTCAGAATATAAAAATAAATATCAAACTCGTTTCACAGCTCAAAACATACTCTACATTAATCAAATACTGTTTATCGTTGCCAGATTCATCAAAATGTTAGGTAGATATATATCTCGAGACCTAAAAAGATATTAAATTACATAAGATATTCTAAAAGCTATCTTTATTTTGTAGGAGGCAAACCAGGCTGTTCTACAAACGAAATTTGCAAAGAAGAATCGAAAATGATGAAATTGGAAGATTTTGTGATTGAATCAGACATAGATCATTTAAATTTGTATAAAATATTAAAATTTTGTGCTTTAAGTAAAATATCGCAAAAGTTGAATGGTTTTGCGTTAAAATATCAAAATACAGTAACTATTAATGAAAAAAAGAATAATAAAATTGGCATTAAAGCTTTTTTACAAGAAATAAGTAAAAATTCTACAATTGAAGAAGAACAGGAACCAATAAAAGAATTTGTATCCGAAGATATACCCCGTAATCCAATTTTATATGTTATACAGTTTTTAGAAACTCTTACACATAGATCGGAAGACGGCAGAATTATATCTATTCGTCGAAATACTGTAGGAAAAGGAATTTTAAAGTTTTTATTATTAAATCCGTCATGCCATTTTGAGAAAATCGTCCAAGAAGCAAGATCTGTAAGAAAAATATTTATGTATATGTATTTATTATGAGGCCATGAGTTTTGTATCTGTCATCGGAAATTAAGTTGCGAAAGTTAATTAGAACTTAGCTAATCAATTTTTCAAAGTATCGTTGTGAATGAATATATGGAGCTAACTAGAGAACATTATCTAATCATGATTTATTATGCTTTTAAAATGGTTTATGTGCTTATAAGCAGGGCTTCGAACTGGAATTGAAAACGAAATTGAAAAAAACTTTTTTTCGGCACGAAAACCGGAGCTGAACCAAAAAAATATCGGTTTATTTCGGTTCGGCGCATGTTCAAACACGCGCGTTAATACAAACTTATTCTCCACTTCAGTTGTCGTTTTTGTTTTTTCATTTGCGCGGTCTCGTAGCGCAGTCGTAAAGCCTCATTTCTACCGATTGTCTTAATGATTAAGAGCTATAATTAATAACTAAGCGCAATCCGTAATAGTATATTATGTGGCAAGTGTGTGAAGCTGAAGTTTTTACATGAGGGTGGAGATTGCGACACGAACCGAAGGCGAGTGTTGCAAACCACCCGAATGTAAAATAGGCTTCACACACGTGTTACATACTATACTTTTTCTACGACCTTGCAATAAAATATAATGTTTTCTTCACATTGTCATTCTTTTAACGTAAAGCCTTTGCATTATCGACTTGTGTAACCATGTTTACCAACGGTACGGGGGTTTAACAGCTTTGTTTTATTAAAACACAAGTAATTTCGTAATATTTAAAATAATGAACACAATTTTTCATTTCAGAACGTGGTTTAATAACAAGATTGTAATATCATAAAATTTGTATTAGACTGCTTAGAAATTTTTTATTTATTGCTTTTGAATGCTTATTGGACTTAGATTTATATTTAACACAAAGTTGTAAATTTAGAATTACAAAATTTATTTTATTTATATAAATTAATTACACATTTCTTATGAAGTTGTTATTTCTTCGGACCATATACCATCACATGATTTACGTATATATACTGATATTCATTGTGTGTGTTTAAACTGAATTATTTACTTCACACACAGTGTGCGTGAAGTGTTACTTCACGCACAGTGTTCAAAAAATCAAACTTCACACATGAAAATTAATACGTGAAGTACCCACTTCACGCATGGGAGTGGAAAAAAATGTTTATCATATGACAACGTTTACTACCATTTCCAACTATGCATAAGGCTTAATACTAAGAGCAATGCGTAAGAACAAAAGCTTGCAAACTTCAAGGTTTAAGGCGTAATGCCTAAGCGTAATTGTGAGATGGACATACATATCTGTCATCTGTCTTTCTTTATTTTGTAAACTGAACTGCCAACTGTCAGTCTATTTTATAATTATTAAGTTTTTTAAATTTTTAGATATGGATAAAGATACAGAAAATTATGTGTATGTCATATTAAAAAAAGAAAAATTACTGCTACAATGACAGTCATCTACACTTAAAAATAAAAAGGATAAAATATGTGACATTTGTGTCGAATTATTCACTAAACAAAGTAGCTGGAAATGGTATCCTAGTAAATTGTTATAATGCATTAAGCCTTATGCAAAAATCATTATGCATTAAGACAATCGGTGGAAATGAGGCTTTACTCGTCTTACGCGAAAGAGAATTTGGTTTGATTTTAATAATAATTAATCACTCGGAACTGAACAGAAAACCGACAAAAACAGTTGTTTTTTTTTCGAAAGGAAACCTGAACGAACTGATATATTTTTTAATTGAACCGGAATGAAAAAATAACTGTTCGAAGCCCTACTTATTATAAGTACAAAGAAAATTTATTTTCAGTTTTTAATGAACAAGTGCCTACTTTGTTAGTTAGTTAGAAATTAATTATCATTTTTTTCTATTGTTGTAAGTGAAATAAAGTTTATGTGCTGATGAATGCAAAGAAAGTTTAAATTCCGTTCAAGTATCGTTGTGAATGAAAATATGAAATTAACTACAGAGCATTTTCTCCAGTTTTTGCAAAAAAATAATAATAGAATACCCCCTTATACTCATCTATTTTAGCAATGTGTAACATTTGGTTATTTGTATTTTATTCACATGACTATACTCTGTTCCATTTAAGCCATTCAGCAGATGTCGCTCGTATCAGCGCCAGTTTTAAGTAGCCGAAATTACATTGGGTAAACTTGTCTCTTAGCTCCAATTTCAGCCAATCAGAGAGGTCAAAACTATTCCCTATTCTCTGCAATACTGAATGGCTTAAATGGAACAGTATTATGGGGGAGTTTTCGAATTTTTAATTTTCTTATATATTAAAATATTTTTAAATCTAAAGCATTTTTCCTTTATATATTGTAAAATTTTTAAAAATACCGGAGAAAAAATGTTAAATTTTTGAAATATTTTCTTCCCGCCGTTACGGCGTATATAACATTATCTATGTGCGAATTAGGTCTCGACATACATGCCCAAAAGAAAAAGATAGAAGCAAAACACCTGTTTATGTTTAGATTTGACACTTGACAATTTAATTTCTGTGTTTATTGTATTTTCTAGGTTTACATTTACATATTTAAAATCAAATACTTTGCCTTTTACGATTTGACATTGAATTTAACGTTTCAATATGAAATATGGAAGATATACGTTCATGTTTTCATTCTAAACTTGCGCTCCTAGCGGACAACTGCGGCGAACCAAAGATGCTGTATACGTCATCGTATTGCGGGCGATTTTACTATACTCTATTTCAGATAAGAATAGACTTAAGAGTAAAATAGAGCTTACGATTCCAACTTTCTGATTGATCTAAATGCAAAACAAGTTTACAGTAGCAATATGGGGTTTCGTGGCCGCGTGCCTGAGTGTCAGGCCGTGAATCTGGGGAACCGGGTTCGATCCCGACCGACGCCAAATATTTCCAATTTTAAATGACACAAAATTGACCCCTGTGGTACACTCTCCACGCCAGCAATGAGTGCCCGTGCGGTGACGCCTGGTAAGGGCAAATATTTCATCATTACCGATATCTGTGTACAAAGCAGATTGGCACACCCAACAATATGGGTAATAAGCCGTGATGATATATTTATTTATTTAATTTATTTTATTACTTATTTATTTTATTATTTATTTATTTATTTTATTATTTATTCATTTTATTATTTATTTATTCAATTATTGATTTATTTATATATATGTAAAGCAGATATATTATTTCTTCCACTTTAAGGGAAAAGGAGATTGACAACAATTCTAGTTACTACTAATACATTACATTATTACAGACTATGTTATATACATACCTACATGTAAATATACATACAAAAATACATGTTTATACATTAAGTTTTTTTCATAACAACATATTTATGAATTACTACTATAATCTATTTAACAACTTTAAGTAACTGTTTATTTACTAAATAATTAAAAATGATCAAAATTTGGCGTTTCGAGCTATCAAGTATGTCATACACGAAACAAAACTAATTCGTAAGTTTTATGTGTGTAAAACAGGCTGGCGCAGCATCGCCACCAAGTCTATTCTTATCTGAAATACAGTATAACGATAAATTTAATATCGTTTGTACAAAAAAATACGCTAAATTTTATTACTTTTATTGCATTAATAGTAATATTGCATCTATATAGTATTGCAGCAATGTGGAAAAATCATTACATTTCAACATGACTTAAACTCCCCCATTAGACAGACCGTAAATAAATTCCGTAGATAGTCTTAATATAGTATCTGACAATATAAAAAGATTATATACACGTGTGAAAGTGAAGAATACATCACTTATAAACTTTTTTGTAGGTGATAGTTGCTGGTGGTACCATGCAACCAATGAACGAATTCAGACAGAGATTATTTTTATCATCTGGAGCAAAATTAGAAAGAATTTTAGAGTTTTCTTGTGATCATATTGTACCTAAAGAAAATATTCTTCCTATTATTTTAACATCAGGTCCTACAGGAAAATGGTTTGATTTTTCTTTTGGAAACAGGAAGTCTACAGAAATGGTAAGAATTAATAACAGCAAACTTTTCATCTCATAATCATTTTAAGCCGTATATTTAAATTTATACCTCATAAGATTTTGTGAACTTAAATATTTTGTAATATGTATTCAGAATAATTTTTAGCTTAACGAAGTTGGCAGAGTATTTCAAAATGTTTGTAATATAATTCCTGGAGGAATAGTGTGTTTCTTCCCATCTTATGATTACGAAAAATTAATTTATAATCATCTTCAAAGTAATAAAGTTCTTGAAACAATTTCAATCAAAAAACAGATATTTCGAGAACCAAAAACTTCTAGTGAGGTTGATAAAATTTTGACTCAATATTCAAAAGCTATAAAACATGCTCAGCGCCCGAAAACCGGTGCGCTGATGTTTAGCGTTGTAGGTGAGGTTTATATCTACTTTTAAATAAGAAATAAGGGTTAAAATTGTATTTTTATAGGTGGAAAATTAAGTGAGGGCTTGAATTTCAGTGATGATTTAGGCCGATGTGTAATTGTTATAGGAATGCCGTATCCAAATATAAAAAGTCCGGAGTTGCAGGAAAAAATGGCATATTTAAATAAAAACGAGGTAATGTATTTGCATTCAAAAATAGATTTATGTTAAATTTATTCCTGTCTAAATCAAACCGAAACAAACTAATTGCAAATATTTTTTCTAATGTTGTTTTATGGGCCAATTATTGAAAGCAATTTTCAACAAATTGTCAATAAATTTTTGCTGTCTGTAGTGATGTAACTGTCAACAAATTTGTGTTTTGCAATGATTTAAAGACTGCTATGTATGACACAATATAATTTCGAAATTATTTATTCTCGTAAAAATAACGTCCTCCGCCTCCTGATCATGAAAAAATACTATATATACACCTCAGGCGAGAATGCTATTTTTCCTTCGCTTTTTGATTACAAACACCTCTGAAAAAATTATACATTTCTCTCTCTTTTTGTATAATATACTATTTAACTTTATTAGGTACAAATTTTACAGACAGAAAATTTAAATCTTTATTTTCTAGGGTAGCAATGCTGGTAATATTTATTATGAAAATATTTGTATGAAAGCCGTTAACCAGTGTATAGGACGTGCTGTACGACATAAAAATGATTATGCCAATGTTATTTTATTAGATAAACGATATTCACGTTTGAAAACTCAGCAATCTTTACCGAACTGGATTCAAAGATCATTAGTAGTTCATGAAAAATTTGGACCTGCGTTCGCTCAAATATCCAAGGCATGTATGAAATTTTAAAATTAAGATTTAATAATAATAGACTGTATTTTTTCAGTTCTTTGCTGCAAAGAAATAATTATATTTTTTATACTTTTTTAGAAAATAAATAATTAATAAATCAGCTGTTCTTATTATTGATTGCCTAGGTCATAACAGGGGTCATAGGTTATATTTATAATTCAGACATGTTTCTTAAACTATTCTATGTATTCTTATTACTCAAATTAAGTTTACAAGCAAAACAAAATGTATTATTTATAGTTGTGGATGATCTACGTCCGAATTTGGGTGTATATGAGTATGAAAATGCATTCACACCCAATATAGATAAATTGGCTAAAAGGAGTATAGTATTTAATAATGCTTACGCTCAGGTAACAATATCGAATAAATATTTTATTCAAAAAATTATGTTCGACTGTGTTGGGGATGGAATAAATAAAGTTTCGGACTGGCAGTCAATATTACAATAATGAATAAATTGTAATATTGACTGCCAGTCCGAAACTTTATTTATTCCAAATATTTTATTAATTAAAAAATTTCAAAACTATATTATAAATAAATTACGATTATTTCTTTGTTTCCCATTTTTGGTAGTGTCAACGTGCTTGAATATATTTCGGTAATAACGATATATTTATACCCAGAAATAGATATAACTTTGGTATAATATGAACTCGAATTCTCAGAACGACAATCATATGAATTCTCTAGGTTCAAAACCCCTTAAATCCACATTTAGTGAAAAATGAATTAAATACATGGACATGTTCTTACAACAATTCTCCATCTCCACCGTTCTATATACTTAAATACTGGCAAAACCTACTAAATCCTTTTTTAAATCGATTTAAAAAATAGCTGCAGGTTTTTCTGTAAATCTTTCATTGAAGAATGCAATCTCTCTTGTTTGAATATTGTTTATTTTTCTTTATTAAAGATTTTTTTCTCTACCTTGTTTATAATTTGTGCACAGTGAAAAGCTATTTCACTGTATTTACTTTCATGTTCCATTAAATCCTACCCTTGGTAGTAACACTACCATTAACTTCCTTTGTGTTTATTACTATAATTGATCAAGACACTGTTTACAAAACTATACTTCGTTTCACATAAGAAAATAGTAATGGGAAGAGAGGTGCATTTTGATATTGTTGTTTGATTGGATATTATCGGGATATTCCCCAATCAAAAAACAAGATCAAACTGAACCTATCTTCCCATCACTATTTTCTTACGTGAAACGAAGCATAGTACTCATTATATAGTCTTGAAATTAGTTAAACAGTTTTTCTGCGATTCTGAAAGTTTTATTAAAGTGGATTTAAGAGGTTTTGATCCTAGGAGATTCATATTACTTAATGATATTTTAGCAAGCTTTATGTGCACCAAGTAGAAATTCTTTCCTAACTTCCCGTCGTCCTGATACTTTACACCTGTACGATTTTTATTCCTACTGGCGTGATACAGTTGGTAACTTTACGACTTTACCACAATATTTTAAAGAGAATGGCTACTTTACTCATTCCATTGGTAAAGTATTTCACCCAGGAATTTCTTCTAACTTCACCGATGATTTTCGGTATAGTTGGTCTGATTTGCCTTACCATCCACCCACAGAACAATACAAAGAGGCAAAAGTTTGTCCAGAAAGGGAAGGTAAACTTGCTAGGAACTTAATTTGCCCGGTAATAGTCAAGGAACAACCAATGGGAACTTTACCAGACATGGAAAGTTTAAACGCAGCTTTAGATTTTCTAGAATATAGAAAAAATTCTACAGAACCATTTTTTCTAGCAGTCGGATTTCATAAACCACATGTACCATTAAAATTTCCTATAAACTATCTAAGTAATCCAAATAGAACTATTCTAAATTATTTTTTCACAATATATTTTTGTAGACTTTCATCCTGTTGATAACATATCGTTGCCTGCTATTCGGCAAAAACCTTATGCGCTTCCAAGTGTAGCCTGGAATCATTGGGAAGATTTAAGAATCAGGGATGATATTAAATCACTAAATATTTCTTTTCCATATGGGATAATGCCAGATATGTGGACGAAAAGAATTATACAGAGTTATAACGCTGCTGTTTCTTACGTAGATAATTTAATAGGTGAATTAATACAAAAGGTTGATGATAACACAATTATTATATTAATTGGAGATCACGGTACGTATATGTGTAAGATATTTGCCTTATTCACGCCATATCTCATAAAGTAAATTTGCACGAAACCGTGATTTAGGGGAGTAATAATATATACTAAAAGTCGTTCATATAAGTAGCATAATACTAAATATAAAAATTAAATTTATATTATCTGGTAATTAAAAATCGAAATTAAAAGTATTACACGTTTAAAACGGTAACCATGTAAAAAATGCTGTATATTTTAGTTTTATAGGTATATTGTTTACAGTTTAGAAGTGACAATGACAGGTTTACATTACACATTGGTAAAACAAAAATTTCGAATTAAAGAATTGTGGAATGCACGTTTTATGATTCACAGTAAAATGTTGAATACAGTAAACTGACGCTATGAATGACAAATGACGGATGTCAATATATTTATGTTAAGCTCTTCAATTATATTTTGTCTCTTTCTACGCAGAATAGGGGAGTATTTTATATGTTAATCTACATGAAAAAATAAGAGATACGTACTTTTTATTTTTCCTATAAAGTATCATTTACTGCGAAAAAATATTATTAAATATTAAACACCACCGGAAGTACGTATGCGGCCCTAGAGTATGTTTCCATGACGCATAGACAAAATATAATTGAAGTAAAATATCATATTAGCATATATCATTCAAACTGTCAGTTTACTGTATTTAACATTTTAGTTTATTGTGAATCAACGTGTATTCCAAGATTATCTTTTCGACATTTTTATTTTGTGACTTTACCGGTGTGTAAACTTTACGTATATATAAAATTGGAGTTTATTTATGATAAGTTTTCTCACGTTAAAACATCACATTCACAGGACGACCACGTAGTACTTTTACTTTCGATGTTTAATTATAAGATAATATAAATTTGACTTTTATATTTACTATTAGGCTACTTACATGGTATATTTTTAGTATACATTATCAAATCATTTAAATTTCATTTAGTGATACTCTCCTATTGTACAGGCTGTTTCATTTTCAATGTTTTTTTTTAAGTATCTCGAATAATATTAACGATAGAGTAAAACCGTTTGCATATTCCAGTCAACTTTTCGAGAAAAAAATTTATAAAGTTTTGAATTAATACCTACAAAATATGATATTAAGAAGAGTGCCATGCCTGAAAAAAAGTGAATATTTTGATTATTGCTATTTCTGTCAAATGAGAAATTGTCCTCTTCATATCATTTTTAATAAAAATTGATCAATTCACACACGACGAAATAGTTATTTATGATATGTGTTAAAAGTGACATTTTGTTTTGTGAGAAGGAAGTTTGGAACACGACGCGAAGCGGAGTGATCCAAACCTTCGAACAAAATAAAATCACTTTTAACACGTATATCATACATTATTTTTTCTATAAACACTTTTTTAAATTTAAATTTGTATTTCTAAGCTGTTTTTTGGCGACACACTGGTTTGATGCTGGTTCGTAGTGTTTTGAAACTTATTATTTTCTCGAATGAAAACGGTGCATACAATGACGTCACGCTACGACCGTTTTGAGATAGTTTTGAACCAGCTGGCAGTAGTGGTTTGAAACGATGTCGAAGTGGGGGGAGAGGATGAGGTTTAACCTCAACAATTTGCTCAGTGTTTTGTGTAAACAAACATGACAAATTTGATTCATTCGAAAAAATGAATAGAAATCTTCTAAATATCTATCTATCCAGTTTATTATTAAATTGCTATCTATATCACTACTATCCCTTAAAAAATGCATGAAATTAATTTACTGTATGGTATTTTCATAGCCATAGAATTAATTTCAACATAATTTGCACTTCTTGATCTTCAACCTTAGTTACAAATAAACTTTTATTTGATAACTTTATTTGTCAAATTCAAATACAACGACATTACGTCATTGTTTTAAAACTATGCATTTTGGCGAGTCAAAAAACGATGACGTCAGATACGAAAACGGTTTGAAAATCTTGTTGAATACGGTTCGTCGCCAAAAAACAGCTCTAATAATTGTTTGACATTCCCTTTTAACACTAATGTCAAAAGTAACAATGATGTGTCACTTTTAACACTAGTGTCATAATATGACATATTTAACGCTAAAAACAAACATTAAAAAGCCCACTTTTAATAGATTTGTAGAAATAGTATATTCTATAACTAGTATGGAATAGATAATATCCACGCGAGCGAGTGGCGGAAATACTATTCCATACGAGTTTTAGACTATACTTTCTCTAACACTATTTAAAAAATATATTTTGCTCATCACTTGACATTTTTGTAAAAAATAATAAAATATTATTGGTATGTTATAAAAGCAATAATTTTTATCTAACTTACCATGTAAAAGCTTCAAAACGCGTAAAACAGGGCGTATAATAATATTTTGTAATCATTTCTTTTATAATTTGACAGTTAAGGCAGTTGAGGTGACAAACTAAAAAAAAAAACAAAGCGCCAAGCAAAGCCGTCTTGATTTTGAAAACAATTGTGTTTTGCATGTATTTTAAATGGGTGAATTGAAAAACTAGTGGTCTGTGACTGCCTATTACGGAATATTATTCCGTAACAGTATGACAGAATGTCCTCATTCTGTAACAGTTTTCAATTATAGAATGCATGAATTCTATAGTAGTGTTAGAGAAAAGTTCTTTTTAAATATACTTTTTTCATGGCACTCTTATTAATATCATATTTTGGGGGAATTAATTCAAAACTTCATAAATTTTTTTCTCAAAATTTTTGTTATGTAATGTTATGAAAATATTATATCGTTGGTTTCAGAATAAAGAGTTCTCTTGAATGAAATGTATATGTTTCCATTTAAAATAAAATGTTTCCATTTAAAATAAAAAATTGGTATCCATATTTTGAGAACCATTGGTTGATTTTTTTTTCAGTTTATCATTAAAATACTCATGTAAAATAGCGATTCTTCGCTAATTTAACAAACTTCGTATCTCTTAGTTCTAGAGGTCGCAATGGTAAAAATGAACACTAGGTATAACAAATATGCTTTCTTTTGTGTTACACGTGAATAAAAGATAGATTATTGATTTATTGGAGTAAAAAATTTAATATTATTTAAAAAACAAATGAAATAATCTATTACAGTTCAGAATGTTTATTTCTATATCTATTAATTATGTTTTCAAAATTAGTCTTCACAAATTATTTTCGGGTTAGTTAAATTGTGTATTTACGTTGCAGTTGGCTTTGACAAAATTCGAAAAAGTTGGTTTAATATACTTTTTTCTATTTTGGTAAAGTACTTCTTTATGATATCCAATTGAGTTTCATAAAGTACATATCAAACAACCAAAATTGAAATTCCTGGACATGACATAACGTACATTTTTTGAAAAAATGACCAAAATAGAAAAAATATAAAATACACGTTTCATAAGACATTTCAGTGCACTTGTCCCCTTAGAAAACTCGCGGCAAGCCGCTCGTTTCTGAGAATGACGCGTGCGCTAAAATCATGTCTTATGAAACTTGTATCTTAATGTACTGTTAAACAGCTTGAAAAATTCAAATAAATAATATTAGAAATAAATAAAGGTGATAATAATTCATCCTTTATTCATGTTTAAAACAAAAGAATGTAGACTTGTTCATTGAAAAACGTATAAAATAAGCAAAAATATGAGACTATTTTCAACTGAGGTTCCCATTTAAAAAATCATTTTTTATATTTTTCTTCAGAAAATGTAAGTAAAGTTATTAATGTAGGTTCATATTTTACCTTCTAGAAATATATAATACTTATACTATGATTTATTTAAGAAAATTTAATTTTCTCGTGATGTTACTTAACAAATATTAACAATTCAATGCGGCAGCAGTAGTAGCTTGACAATTATGTTTAGCTACATATGACATATATGACCTCCATATGACATTTCACAAATATGAGAGTGACAAAGTAAAAATGAAAACTTAAAGAAAACGATATTGTTTACAATTCTCAAAAAAGCAATAACTCACATTAATAGTTGAACATCTCTATAAAATTAAAGAAATAATAATATAAAGAAGAACAATGGAAACGAAATGGAAAAAAGATTTATCAGCTATCATCCAACTTCGTCGAACTATTTGGCGAAGAAAATGAACTTGTAGCCGTCTGGAAGCAAATTTATGAACTTGCCAGAAAAGTAATCCAACTGTTGTGTTTACCGTTGTCATACTTCCCTTTAAACAATACTGCACTTCAAATCAATTTACATTTAAAAATATATGAACTTTATTTACTCATTTCCCTGTCAAACACCGTACAAGTTTTGACCAAGGAGGTTTTGTTTTGACTCTTCTCGCCGGCCATTTTGTAAAATTGGTGCTGCCTCTATCGGTCATTTTCGTTGTCAGTAGGATTCATCGCTCGGTTATGTCACAAATGGATACCGCAAAACTTTATTAACAAACTTATGAATGAAAAGTTTAATATTTTTGAGAAATATTATATGATATGTGATACAAATTAGTTAAAGTTAAATTATGAACAAAAAAAAATCGAACATTTTTTTGGAATTACCCTCAAACAATATAATTACGCCATTTCATTCTACATAATGGTTCAAAATATGTTAAAACAATTTTTCTCTAACATAATAAATAAGATTTGAAAATATTTTCAAAATGAGCGAAAAACGAGTTTTTTGACGGTAGCTCAAAAACAAAAGATGAAAAATTCCTGTGGTACTGTTCAACCACATACATAATACTTTTTATACTGTGGTTAAACTTTTCTCGAAAACTTGACCCTGGAATGTGAAAACTGTTTACTCTATCATTAATATTACCCGAGATGCCTTCAAAAAACATCGGAAATAAGACACCTGTACAACCAAATAGTTGTCTTTGTAACATTTTCGGGAAATTAGTGATTCTGAAATGAATACGGTCGTTTCATAATTTGTATGGAGATTTAGAATCACGTTTTTCGTATGTGTTAAGAACAGTATGTTTTTGGAATCGGTCAAAAATAAGAAAAATTACGAAATATGTTCTAAATTTTGACACATCATTTACCACTTGGGCGGCTGTGATGATATTTTTACGATATCATGACAACAAAACAAAAATCTCGTTTTAATAATTATTACCCGCACTAGTGTGGGAATCGGCTATTCCCGGCTTCATTTTTAGTTTGAGCACGCAACATTTATTTCCTGCACGATTGTAGAGAAAACTTTATTGCGATTTTATTTCTCTACAACTACAACATTTATTTAAAGTATTACTGTTCACGATTAATAGACCATTTCTCGACAAAGAAAAAACTGTTTTCCCATGTTGAACGGCTAATCCGCTTGTGCATTCATTCTCAATTTTTCCGGTTTCACAGACAGACATACCGACTTTCCTTTTTATAGGTTGGAATTTAGGAGACAATGGTGAATTTTCAAAGTTTTCCAACTTTGAAAATGCAGTACGAATTCCTTTAATAATACATGTGCCTAATTTAACTAATCGAAGAAAAAACAATAATTTGCGTTCAAATAATTTAGTAGAACTGGTAGACATATTTCCTACTTTAATAGACATGACTTTTGGACAAAATATTCCGATTTGTTCAAAAAATTCATCGAAAATTCAACTTTGTACCGAAGGAAAAACTTTAGTGCCTTTAATTGTGTCTGCAGTAAAAGAAAAAGTAAGAATTTAAATATTTCAAGTACGGTACTTTTATAGTTCATTTTGTAGGAGTTTTCTGGTAAAACTGCAATTTTTCATCAATATCCAAGACCAGGTATATATCCATCTTTACATCCAAATTCAGATAAACCAAGACTGAAAGAAATAAAAATTATGGGGTATTCTATTCGGACACAAACACACAGATATACAGAGTGGGTGAAGTTTGATAATAAAAATTTTAAGCCAGTATGGGATAAAATGTATGATAGAGAATTATACGATTTAAGAATGGATCCTAAAGAAAATATGAATTTAGGTAAAAATAAAGAACTGTATGATTTAATGAATGAGATGAGTAAAAAATTAAGACTAGGCTGGCGGTATGTTTAAATGTTTATTGTGATACAAAATATAAAATAAATACAAATTATTTAACTGGTTTCATTTGCCACAATCCGTCGTTGAGATAGTGGCAATTTTCTATTCCTATTCCTTTATTCACTTGCGCTCTAAAAAATACAAATATATAATATGTAATTGCGCCATTTCACATACACACAAAAACTGGTGCAAACTACGAATATATGAGGAATGCTTCCAACGTTATGGAAATCTTGTTAGTACACAGTATACACATAGAAAGCATGAATATAGTTTTTACATATTTGGATAAAGCTTTACATGTTTATATTTTTTAAACATGAATATCTTTTTGCTATAAGGTATATACATAATTCGTTTAATTGTAAAAGGCAAACATGGTAAAATTGTTGAGCTGCTCTACATAGGCGTTTTTTAATCATGTAATGTAACTACAAATAACTATAGTTACTCTTGGTTTAAGAGAAACATTATAGTCGTGATGTTGCGGTTAACGCTGATTGAAATAACAATAGTATGTTCTGGTTGAACTACATTTTAATTTTTGTTTGTTTTGGTTTCCTTTCTACTATATTGTAATTAAATATGGTTTCAAGAAAGCGAAAATTACCTTTTTCTACTCCCACTTGAAAAACGTATTTCTTCACAATCTGCAGAATGAATATGTAGGAGGCAATACTAGTTAACTCAACGGATATATATCATATCCAACCTAGGGTGGATATGAAATCCACAAATCACATAAGTCGTGTAACCCAAGCAACTATCCATTTATTACAATATCAAGGGCCGAATTAATAGATCACACTCACATTTGAATAAACTCTTAATGTGCACTCAAGGAATATTGCAATTCATAGACTCCACTCACTTCAAAAATGAGGAAACACTTAAGTAACCCTCCACTCAGTTGATTTGAGCACACACTTGAGTAAAATCTATGAATTCGAACATAAGAAAACCTAAAAAAAAAGTACATAAAATGACATTAAAATTAATGTCGAATAAAATTTGTACAGGGGGTCTATTCTAATTCATATAGCGTGAGGCTATTATAGCCCAATCCCGCTATCCGACTCCGTCTCCATCTGTTGGCCAGTAGTGGAATTTATATTAATTTAGCCACATGTGACTATCCGTAGCGAGAGCTCCAGTGGTACCGCTACGAGCAAAGTGTCACGCTATAATTTGAATGTTTGTTTTGAAAGTGACTATAACTCTAAATGACAAGCAGTTCGGCTTTTCAATTTTATGTTGAAATACGTGTGTTATATCATAATAATATTTGATTTGTATCTATATATTGTAAGTACATATTTAAATTATAATAATTATTTATAATTCTAACAACCTTTGTTCAAAAATAATTTTAGATTATGGCATATATTTATAGGGTTTTATAAGCCGCATATGTGCTTGAAGAAGAGGAAAGACGGAAAGAAATTCGATTGAATAGACGGACGATTAGGGATGCGCAAGATCCATTCAGTTTAATTGAAAGGGAGTTTATTTTAAATTTTAAACTAACTAAAAGTGCTACAGTAGAATCTAAATCTATCGAAAATTTAAAAATGTAATATATAAATAAAACTATTAACTAAACTAAGTAATCTAACACACTATTATTAATAAAAAATTAAGAACTATAACGATACTACTAAATTAATCCTACAACAAACCTAAATAAATAGCCATACCAAGAACTAACACAAATTAAACACAAATAGGTACTATAAGAACAAAGCCACGATCATCCACAGTAAAACCGAGTCAACCTAGAGTGAAAGCTATCAGCACGTTTGACATCTGTCATTGTAGCGGATAGCACATGTGGCTATCCGACTTGAATCCATCTGTTGGCTAGTAATGGAACTTATATAGCGGATAGCACATGTGGCTATCCGACTTGAATCCATCTGTTGACTAGTAGTGGAACTTATATAGCGGATAGCACATGTGGCTATGAATTAGAATAGACCCCCAGGTCGTATTTTCGTTAGTCGTAGAAAAAATAAGCTGTACAACTCGAGTGGAATGTCCATATCCATTCTTGTTGTACAAACTACTATATGTATGGTAATGTATGAGGAAATGAATTCGCCAAGTATACATCATCCTAATAATAGTTGTTTATTAAATTTACGGACACGACCAAAGATTTCACCGTTATTCGAAGTGTATTGTCGACCATAGAATTACACATTTTTGAATGTTAGATTTTGATGAAGTTCGAATAAATAGATTATGTGAAATATATTTTTTTATATATTTTCGTATGTGCGAAAATACAACGGAATATTTAGTAACACTTATTATTTACCTCAATGGTAACTACTTCAATGGTTTTTTATCAGTTTATAACAAAATGTGTCATGAACAATAGCAAATTTCTGATGTTAAACCTCGCATCTGACATATAATTCACAACTATCATCAGGTAACCTTGATAAAAATCGTAGTAAGCTGAATCTTGTTAATACAACATAATACGATTAGCTGTGACGATTGTTATGTGATAAAATGTTGTTACAGAAACACACAACATACTTCGCAGTAACCACGATTAAAAAACGCCTCATGTGTTTATTGATTAGCCCTAAAAATTTATAGACCAGTCGTGGGATATAAAAATTAGCCTTTATCCTACAAAAACTCGGGTATTTTCGATTTTTGGTGTTATTTTCAGAGGTGCTAATAAAAAAATCCAAGTTTTCAACCTTGGTAGTGCACCAAACGAAAGTGCTTCGGAAGCACCGCTATCTTAAAAAATTATGCTAATAATCAAGTTTTTTAAAAATCTCCACACCCAGTGCGTTCCAAAAGTTTACTCTGGAGTATAGAGTACGCTCAATATCGTTCCAAAAACTAAGCGTACTCTTTTAGCATATTCCCGAGACTTTCCAAAACTAAAAGTGTACACTCCAGAGTTTACTCTTCGTACCCTTCTTATACGAGTTGCCTTTTAAATTTTTACAATCGAACAATAGATGGCGTTAATGAATTATATTATATTTAGTTCAGTGCTGTATTTGTGAACATTGACGTTTGTTATTGCGAAGCCAGTGGCAACGTGGGAACTTAGAAATTGACCAAGTAGGTTGTTGATAGTGAACGTTTAAAAGAAGCAAGTTTGTGCAAAAATGGAAATCACTCATGAAGGTTTGCGTTGGATGATTTTTTATGATTTTTAAAAAGGCCTTACTCGACAACAATGCATATTATCGCTTAGTGCAACTTATGGTAGTGAAGCACCATCAGAGAAGACTGTTTACAAATGGTTTGCAGAATTTCGTCGTGGTCGTGCGTCCGTCAGTGATGAATGTCGAGAAGGTCAGCCAAAATCGGTTGCCATTCCGAGAAACATCGATGCTGTGCGCAACATGTTTAAAGAAGATCGGCATGTGACTTACAGATAGATAGAGGCGTCGCTTAGGATTTCTCAGATTTCAATACAATCGATTATGCATGAACATTTACGTGTGAGAAGGATTTGGTCCAGATGGATTCCGCATAATTTGACTGAAGCGCAAAAAAGGCTAGTCTTGATTGGTGTCAGGAATTGTTGAAAAAATTCGACCGAGGACGTTCAAAATCCGTGTACAACATTGTTATAGGAGACGAAACTTGGATATATTCGTATGAACCATGAACCTGTAAGCAAACAACAGTCTACTGTTCGGGTGTTTGACGATGAACCCAATCCTACTAAAGTTGTTTGTTCACGGAGCACTTCCAAGAAAATGATCGCTTGTTTCTTCGGTTGTACTGGACACGTCGCAACCATACCTTTAGAGAGGATCGAAGAACTGTTAATCCTGAATGGTATACAACAATTTGTTTGACAACGGTCTTCGATGAAATAAGGAAAAACAACAAAAAACGTCGCATCATTATTCATCACGACAATGCCAGCTCCTATAAAGATGTCAAACAACTGAATATTTGAAGGAGAAAAACATCAAATTAATGTCTCATTGCCCGTATTCACTCGATTTCTCGCCTAATGACTTTTTCTTGCTCCCCACTATCAAACAAAAGATGCGTGGACAGCGATTTTCATCACCTCAAGAAGCTGTTGAAGACTTTCAAAACCATGTTTCTACGAGATCAGCTTCAGAGTGGAGAAAATATTTCCAGAATTGGTTTGAGCGTATGCAAAAATGACCTTGTTTCGAAATTGTTCGCTTCTGTTTCACTTTTTGTAAAAACTTAAAAGGCAACCCTCGTATAGGAGGATACGAACCTACTCCAACATTTTTAGCGCCAATTCTTTGTTTACGTTTGACGAACGGTTTGATGCATAGTATGTGAATGACATAATTTGTATAAAAAGTAACTAATAAAATGGATATTAATTTAGAAGATTGTAAATACGTTGGCTTCCTAGAAGATGCAAAGATAATAGTAATACTTGCACATATAATACTTAGCAAAGAGCTTTTATTTGCCATCTTTACAATAACAAAAGAAAATTTAATTTGATCAATTTGACAAGTATATTATTCTCCATTCCGTTCTAAAATAAAAGGATATTCTTACTCACATGATCTTCCTCTCTGTACTCCGTAAACCATACTCCAGAGTAAAGTTTTAGAACGTACCCCAGGAGATATTAGAGCAAAAACAGTTTATCAGTTTTGTAGAAGACAAAACATTTGTTTCTATAACCAGTAGATAACAAGAGCAAGTTACATATTGCCAAAATTAATTGAATTCAATTTTTGCAATTAACTTCCACGTATGAAACAAAACTGAATTTAGGTTTATACATCTCCACGGCACTTTTATTTTGTTTCAACGATGTATCATTCGCATATGTTCTTTTGTTTTAAATAACAAGAATATAACATTTTATTGTTGCCTTATAATTTAATAATGTCCAGTTGCTCCAACAAGGCTTAAATTTTAAGCTACACTTAAACAAACAAAAAATGCATATCGAAATTTTGACAGCAATGCATAATAATTCATTTGACTTTTCATTTCGATGCAAGATACAACATTGTCTATTTAAGGAACACTCAAAATTTAAGTTACGTTGGTGCAATCGGCCATTTTGTATTTTAGCAAAAGAATATAGGCAAGTTTTACATCTTTGAAAAGCTGAAAAAATCCTCTTTTTAGTGTAGGTACTATCTTCTATGTAATCGTCCATATAAAAATTCTGACTCATGTTACAATCTAAAATGTAACTGATAAAAAAATTGAGCATCGCCATTTGAAAGAAAATAAAAACCAAAATTCAGTTTTGATTCATACATGGAAGTTATTTCTAAAAATTAAATTAAGCAAAATTTACTTTTTTGACAATATATAATCTAGATCAAAGTTTTAGAGAATTTTGTCTTGTATAGAGCTATTCTATTCGGATGAGCCAGCAAAGTGTCTGACCTCTAGTGGCAAAAATTGAAAGTGTACCAGTAGGGAAAACAGTGCCATTATAGAGTGATAGTGTTAATAGTTGGATATATTTTAAATAAAATGAATAATATAAAATAAAATATTAAATAAGAAGTGGCAAATTGCATTAAAAATGGGAAAGAAATTTCACTATATAAGTATGAATGTTTTGTTCAGAACATTTTATGCCAAGTGATTTTTACCCAAGTAAGTACGTGCAAAATAGTTTTATCGATAATTATATAATTCTTTTGTGGGATCTAATACTAAGCGAAATTAGATTTCATGTTTGTACCTTATGCATATGATTTATTTGCTCTCTAGTTAATTTATCTGCACCAATCTTATCAGATGCAATTTTTCAAAAAAAATAAAACAGAAAATATTCAAATTCTATTTATTTATTTTACAACAGAAACTACTCTATCTTGGTCTATGTAAAATTTCATTGAAATAAATATCTTTTAACGTAAAAATTAAATGTCGTGCGAAACCTGAATTGAAATCAACATTTACAATAAAACAAGGGTCATCATATAAAGTATAAATAACAAAATCACATTGCTTCAAATTTAACCTTTGTAATTAATTAACATGCGCGCAACATGTTTGCATTTCGCACCTTGGCCAGCCTCACAACTTCAAATACATTTCCATTGGGAAGCTTCTAAATAATTTTTTATATTATGAGGTGCTCCTTTTAAGTTTGAACTTTGTAAGCATAAACCATTAATTTCTACATAATTAGTTGTATTAATTTTATAGCCACAACAAATTGTGTCCAGCTTTAAATGTTAACCAACCTAAAATTTACATTTCGTTTTATCACTATATATGGTTTCCCCTTCAACCATAGGATGTGCAGCCCAATTTAAATAAATGTATATATCTGCTAAACTTATAAACATTTTTCATATTTCACTCTCAATTAATAATATTAAAGATTAAACACCAACGAATCTGTATAACGCATATATAAAATAATGTTTTCCCTATAGGGCGCGAGCAGACACGTGACTCGTGGGACCTTGACATGCTTAGAATCAGCTGATTTGTGTGCGCATGTCATTTTGACAAGAACAATGCCATGTTAACAAGACCAATGTTTTGACTTATTTTGATTTTCAACTGCTAAAGTTTTATTATTTTTAATTACATGTGTTTTGCTGTCTAAAAATTGTAAAATATTAACATTTTAGCATTTCAAAATCAAAATAAGTCAAAACATTGGTCTTGTCAAATTGACAATGTTTTTGTCAAATTGACAATGTTCTTGTCAAAATGACATGCGCACACAAATCAGCTGATCCCAAGCAAGTCAAGGTCGCTCGAGTCACATGTCTGCTCGAGCCCTTGCTGCCATCTGTTATCCATGGCTCATCCGAATTATTGTTTAGTATAATCCATAATGTTATAATATTTTGTATCTTAAAATTTACAACATTAGAATACGTTCGATACACTTTTTACAACTATAGAAGTGACGCATTTTTATCCTATCCTAAATGTATCTATATGTTTATTATAAATTTCGGTAATGATACACATACGCGAATGCATGCAAATGCGAAAAAGATTCGCAAAATATTTTTGTATGAAGTATTGTGATGTATGCATGCGAAACGTGATCTTTGATGAAGAAGGAGAAAAAGTAATTGGAAAGTTTAAAGATTTTTGGCGACGGATGGAGAAGACTGGATGGAGAGAAAGATATAGTCAGAAATGTTGTATTGAAAAGGATCGGAGAAGAAAGAACAATTTTGAAAGAAATCAGGAGAAGGCCAAATAGATTTGACTATTTTAAAGGGCTTGGTTTCAAAAAATTATAATTAAAGGAAAAATATATGGGATAAGGGGAAGTGGGAAGTTTGTAAATGATAACAGACATCAAAGAGGATGAAGATAGCAGTCACTTCATTTTCCCAACTATCCACTATCATGCAGATCATTTATAATATTTACTTACATATCCTCTGTGGACATTGATGTAATACCAATAGCTAAGGCATTCTGTTTTCCTTCTGCCATAACGGCCTAACAACTGTTAAGGAATAAAATACACATAAAACGTCATAAATTAAATTCCTGTCCATTCACAGAGGAGTTGAAAAAGGATACAACAACAGTTCCTTTTGGCACTGGAGTCATCTTCGCACCTGGAGAAGTGAGACCAGGACACATAATATTGGCTCCACTTAATACGAAACGAATTGCGCCTTTATCTACTTGTTCCATAGGCAAGAAAAATGGATCTACAATATGCACAAAGTTATTGAAAGTGTTTATATTCGTATAAAAGTCGTTACATTTGTGAAAAAGTCGTAACGTAGGCATCCACGGCCCTTCACGATGCCTGAAGAACAGTAATTCGCCTGCACTATTCACCATTATTTCTATATGATCATGGCTAGAATAAAAACAAGATATAAAGTACTTCCATGTGTTGTCGGTATTTTATTTTAATCCTTACCACTTAACAATTCGAAATGTGTCTTTTTTGGGTAAAATACTATCAACATGTGACTCTAAAAATGGGTATAGTTCTAACAGTCTTGAGCGTATGCCCTTTTGAACTGAAGACTTTAACTGTTGTATGCCGGACACACTTTCTTTTTCATCAAATCTATACAAAAAATAATTATAATTTATATATTTCATTGCAAAATATTAGTATAAAGTGTGAATTTATACTTTTATTACTTACTTTTTAAACATTTTGTCTATTTTATGCACAAGTTGCTAAAATACTTTACAGAGTTGACGCACAAAAAGTGAGGTTAGATTTACGTTACTTAAGTCAGTTTTACACAATTGAACATAATTTATTTATTATATAACTCTAATAAAATACAACGAAATTGTGAAAAAAAATAGTTAAAATATATATAATTTTACCACATATCGAAAAATAATTATTTAACAATGTAAAAATAAGTTTTAAAGGGATATTTTTCAGTGTTCTTGTGTGTACAGATCTTTAGATTCTTCCGTCACGGGCTGACGGAAAATTGTCAAAAATTCTTTTAATTCTTGTCATTTTTATAAATAGTCAACAAAAAAGTGTTAAAAATGAACATAATTTGAGATATTACAGTAAGAAACCAATGTTTATATTCTTCCCTCATGGCAAATTTAGAAACTCTGCGTAGCCATGGATGGTAAAATAATTGTTAATTTTTTGGGGTTATTTATTAATTTGTCAAAATTTGTATGTAGGCATATCACGAGCGAAGGTTTGAGTATTTTATCAGAAACTGGAGCAGATATTAGAAGTATAACTCGTAAAGCATTAGATGTAAGTTGTATTATTGACATCTGTTTTCAAATAATTATTTATTGTTTTCCTCAAGGTGGATATTCGAGAATTTGGGGCTCCGATAATTTCTTCAGAGTTGAATAAAACCTTATTTGGGCCAATTAACTTACAAATAGTAAAACTACGAAACATTTCAGCTCCGAAATCTAAGCCAAATTCGCAAGGCGCGCCCCGAATGTTAAAACTAATTTTAACAGACGGACATACTAATTGTCAAGGTGTCGAAATAAAACATATAGCGTCTTTAAGCTTAGAAAAAACTATTCCTGGCACGAAAGTATTTATAAACGGAGCTCCTGTGCTTTCTGGGTCAATCTTACTTAGCCCGGAAAATTGCAAAGTTCTTGGAGGTAATGTGAGTGCTTTAGTTGAGAAATGGGAGCTTTCGAAATTAATGCCTTCACATATTCGTCACAATGACGACGGCCCACCAGCTTGGGTAAACTTTGGTAAAAAAATTGTTAATACCTTGGACAACAGAGGATTTAAATCGTTAGAAAATAAAAATAAAGAGAATTCAAAAGAGAACGCTGAATTTCAGAATCTACGACAAGACGCTATTATGGAAGCTACGCAGGGAGCCGTTAAAAAAGTTTTTGGTGGAGGGGTTAAGCCATCTTTCAACCAACAAGAAAACTATAATCATAACCACCGCGCTCCTAGGCAACCAAAACCAAAAAAAGAAAAACCAGAACCAGAAAAAATGGAAAAACCATCACAAAGAGTTTCTTTGTTCGATTTTCTGGAAGATAAACTCCCGGAACAAAAAAATCCTCCCAGGCAAAATCCGCCCCCAAAATTCGAACCCCCAAAAACGCGCGAGCGCGAACCCAAATTCAAACCCCCTCAACCCTCATTCTCTTCTCCCATCGGCTACTCGAAACCAGAATTCGAAACCAAACCCAAAACATCTGAACGGTTCCTTCAGAATGAACGACCTCCAAGGTTCCAGAAACAAAAACAAGAAGTTAATAAATTTGCAGAGAGAACGAAGCCGAATACGAACATATTCGTGGATAAGTTAGCGAATGAGATTAACAACATATCACTGTATAATAGCAAATACGAAAATGAGAAGTTGAAACAAAATAAAAATCAAAATAAAGAACAGTATAATATTAAAGAAACAATGAATAGAGCGGATAAAAATTGGAAATGGAAAATTGGGGATAGGTGCATGGCTAAGTACTGGGAAGACGACAAGGTAAATATAAACAGAAATTTAATATTAATATACCGTGAGTATTTTTTAACGTGAACATGGATTTGTCATATCCATGGTTACGTCTTGACATTTGATTGAGAGCAATGTGTTTGTCTGTCTCATTTAAAATTAAACCTAAGGGTGCGTTTATAATAAATTTAATTTATAAATTTAGATTTAGAAATTTAAATTTAGAATGTTCATAAATGCATTTGCTGGTTCATGATGCATTAAGATTTGTAATTTAGATATACAAATTATTATATTTGAAATTTTATTTTAAATTTTTTAAATCACAAATCAGAATACAATTTTCTTTCAAATTCATAACAACAAAAGTAACTGAATAAACAAAATGATGTGACAGTATCAAAATTACATCAAAAAATAGGTAATTTAAAAAATATAATTCATAATGGATATTCAATATAAATTAGATATGGAATTGATTTTGTAGAATTACAGAGTATTGTAAGACAAGAAAACCAAATCATTCAAGATTAACATTTATTTGGTTGGATTAATTTGTAAATCTAAATTTATCATGAACCCGTGTACTAAATCTAAATTTATAAATTAAATCCATCATAAACAAGCCCTAAGGCGTTTTTTTATTCAGACCGGTTACATGGTAACCGCATTTTACGCAACATACCGGTTATACTATTATTCACGATGACTATTCAAGCTCATTTGTTCGAAGAAAGAATACACATCACTTTATAGCAGTAGCTTAGCAACATTTTGTATTAAAAAGAGAAAGATTATTTGATCTATGTCTATTTAATTTATGTGGTTTAACAGATTTACGTAAATAGTTGCATTACTTTCTAACATACCGGTTGCGGGTGAAGGAATAGCCGACAAGCTATTTTTTCACCCGCCAACCGAACCCGCAGCCAATCATCGAACCCGATACTGTCACGTGACTGCCTTGGTTTGACATGTGCTATAGTTTTCTTCTGTGACGGTGCAGAATATAACTATTAACTTATCCATTATTTTTTCACGAGTTCACTGCCGTCTCGAACTGTTTTCGCGTTCTATAAAAACGTCAAGACTAATAAACAGTGGGCGGAGTGGTAGCGGCAACCGCACGGCACAGTATTAGGCCCGGGCCACACTATGCGTTTTAGCGGGAGCGGTAAAACCGCATCCGGTTAAACGGGATGGATCATATAGCGTCCACATATATCCCGCTAAACAGGACGGCAGCATTGACAACCCGATTTGAACGCAGTCTGACTAATGTCTGATCAGTACAGAGCCCAAATAGTATACGTTGTCTATTAAAAAATAAAACCAGACCCTTGTGAACGCTCGCATTATTTCCAATGAGTTGTAGTTGTCATGCGACAAATTGACCGTCCGGTCAAACCGCAACATGCTGCGGTAGTATCCGGCAACCGGACCGCAACCGCATCAGTGTGGACGCATTCATTTAAAACAATAAGTTGTTGTCTTCCCGGTCAACCGGTCCCGTTAAACCGGTCCCGCCAAAACGCATAGTGTGGCCCGACCCTTATTGGAAGAACCGCCACCCGCTTCGAAACCCGCTAGTGTGATACGGCCTTTACAAGTCAGGTTACTATTGCTATACTTTTCTAACTGTCAAAACGCTGACATTTTGTCAGTTAGGCAACTTTCAGTAAAGTAAAAAAGGAATACCACTAAAAATGCGGTTTAAAAATATGACTTTGACAGATATCGTTTGATTTTGTTATAATGATGTTTGAAAATAGCGCTAGTGAGGATAAAAATACCAGAGAAACCAGGATTATTTCGTGGTTGCCGTGGTCCGACTTTTTACCAGGAACCGCGTTCCAAATAGAAACCAGTAAATAATTTCATGACTTACGGAACACAAAACCGTAAATCTGGTCGAACCGGTTGCGTTTTGCGTTACGGGACATACTATACTATTATACTCTGTTCCATTTAAGCCACGTAGCAGATGGCGCTCGCATTAGCGCTTGTTTTAAATAGCCGAAATTATATTGGGTAAACTTGTCTCCAATTTCAGCCAATCAAAGAGGTCAAAACTATTCCCTATTCTCTGCAATACTGAATGGCTTAAATGGAACAAGGTATAGTGCTATAAAAAAAGTTCCAACTTGAAATACAATTGTATATACTGTGGAAGAGAAAGTGCAAATTATTAAATAGTAATATGCAGATTTTAATCCAAGTTTAAGCCAAGTGTCGGGCTTGTTCCACGCACCATTTCCTGACGGGCCTACACCAAGTGTGCCAACAATTTTAAGAATCGTTAATAACAATAGAAGGAATGATTGCGTCCAACCTGACTACAATAAAAGGAATAGATCCTGGTTCCTGGAATGTATTAACTGCACAGGAAAAAAAAACATGAACTTATGATTATAATACGTAATAACATTAGATTAACATTAAGAGAAATTGGGCAAGCTACTGGTGTAAGCAAAACTACTGTACATACGTTATTTAAAAAGGAGCATATAGATCATATTATTTTAAAAATCAGCAGGAGTTCGTTGTGGACGACACCGAACGAACAGTAAATTTTTATAAAAGAATGTTTGAAAATATTAATAATAATCCAGATTTGCTGCAAAATAACTTTTTCTACAAATTTATTAAAAGTGGGCTTTTTAATGTTTGTTTTTAGCGTTAAAAATGTCATTTTATGACACCAGTGTTAAAAGTGACAGATCATTGTTACTTTTGACACTAGTGTTAAAAGTGAATGTCAAAAAATTATTAGAAATACAAATTTAAATTAAAAAATATTGTTTGTAGAAAAAATAGTGTAAGGTTTGGATCACTCCCCTTCGCGTCGTGTTCCAAACTTCCTTCTCACAAAATAAAATGTCACTTTTAACACATATCATAAATAACTATTTTACGTTATTATATGTATGTTCACTTGTTTTTTAGTTGGTTTATTTATTCGTTATTTTGTAATTTCTTGCAATATTTAAATATAATACTTCTGTCAAATTCGTTCTCTATAGGCGTTTTTTATTCATGTAACCGAATTACATATGTTTAACCGCGCATAACCGGTGTGAATAAAATATGCCCGATTACTACAAACGTTTCTGTTAATTTGACATTTTTCAAATATTTATCTTGTTCATATTGTGATACATTTAACTTATAGCGTATTGATGTAACATAAAATACGTTGACAAAAAATGTTAGATTCAATTTTTACTTTTACTGAATTTTGCCTAACTGCCAAAATGTCAGCATATTGACAGCTAGAAAAGAATAGCTATAGGACGCGAGCAGACACGT
Source organism: Harpalus rubripes (assembly GCA_963082715.1). Lineage (NCBI taxonomy): Eukaryota > Metazoa > Arthropoda > Insecta > Coleoptera > Carabidae > Harpalus > Harpalus rubripes. Next base: position 27,053,264 of record OY720454.1, read on the forward strand.
GACTCGAGCATGTAACCAGGACGCTCAATAAAATGCGGTTACCATGTAAGCAGAGGTAACCGCTCTGAATAAAAAAACGCATGTTTCATTTTAAATGAGACAGGCAATTACATTACTGTCAATCAAATGTCAAGTCGTAACCATGGATATGACAAATGCAATGTTTCACATTAAAAATTAATCACGATATGTATGTGTCCTTTTATTATAAAATTTTCGGATATTGACAACTGAATAATAAATTTTAGCAAATTTTTCTGACATCATGAATTTTTCAATAACATAAAAAAATTTACGTTGAAACTCCAATTAAAATTAACCTTAATCGCCGTCAAATAAGTATGAACTCATGCTCAACTTTTCCCTTCTCCGCACTCTGTCCCTTGCTCTGCGGTGTTGCCGCTTTTTCATAACTTAGTATTTTCAACATGTCAACTGAATTGGCAACAGTGTAGAAAACTCCATTCTATATTTATTTGACGGCAACTGTTGTGAAAAGAGAAGAAAATAACTTAAAACATATAGCGCAATAATTCATATACCAATGAAAATAGAAAATCAATAATTTTGAAAAGTTGAAATAAAATTTGGGTTTTATTACATTATTAGTTTGTATTGTGAAAATAGAAAAGCCAATGGCCCGTAATCTCACCTCTTGAAGTAGCCCTACTTCCGAAAAATCGCTACTTCAACTGTCAAATGTCAACTTTAATATCAAAAATTAGGGCTATAAAAATAAATTAAATTGTAAATAGCACTTATTTCAAATATTATAGGTTTCATTTACAAAAATATGAAACCTTTTCTTGTCTATAAAATAAAATTTATAAAATCGAAATAGCGCTACTTCAAGAGATGAGAATACACGCCAATAATTTTTTAAGAGTTAAATTAAAATTTGGGTTTTATTACAATATGAGTTTGTATTAACCTCCAAAAATTTAACGACAAAAACTTATTTTAGTAAACGGCTGAATAAACATCAAATACAGGTTGGTTGTTTTTCATTGTATAGCTTATATATCTTCTGAAATTTCAAAGATACAAGAAAAAGTTAATTTAGCATACACAATTGTTTCCCAATGCCTACTAATTTTGCAGAAAAATATTTTACTTTGTTTAGGGCACGGAAGATCACGTGACCTATCATATGTTTTGTCCCTTTCTCACTTCAGACTCGATCTTCAGCTCTGTCCCACGCTAACTTCAGACTGTACTTTCGACTCTGCGCATGCGTCAGTTTGACTAACTGTCACATTTCTAGCAAGATATCAAATGAGAATAAAATGAAGACAATAAGAATCAAATAGGTTTTTATTGAACTCTTCAATAATACAATATAATGGAAGATAACAATGTGATCATATGTATATTCATAAGTATTACGATCAGGATGCTCTTCGTCTTCATTCTTGCTTAAAAAGTAAATATTACCAACAGTAATTGACAATTTATAAATTTAGGGCTTCATCAACGACCTACTACCAAATCTGAGTAAACGATAATACCTATACAAATTGTCACTTGTTATTTATGTTCAAATATGATTAGGATTTAAATATTACCTAGATAATCGGTGCGTGATGGGATAGCAAACTGTTTTATATTATAATCCGACGACAAACTTGCACCCAACAACGCACTGGCATCGTTTGAAAAAGAATGACAACACTCACAAACAACAGAAAATAACAATAAAATAAATAACAACAAACAAGATAACAAAAAGAAACAAATAATAAAACACTACAATGAATAACAATAACACAAGCAATCGCTATATGCACAAGAACAGCCAAATAACAAAATGGCAACAAATTCCACGCTTGCGCAAACTCATTCTTCAAATTTATCGCTAGAAAAATATGACAACTATTCAAACTGACGCATGCGCACTGCGTCGAAAGTACAGTCTGGAGTTAGCATGGAACAGAGCTGAAGATCAAGTCTGAAGTGAGAAAGGGACAAAACATGTGATAGGTCACGTGATCTTCCGTGCCCTTTATTTAAATGGAACAACCTGTATATTTTCGCGGAATAAGCTTCTAAATCAATAGACCATTTCAAAAATATCCGCGACCTCTACGTGTTTATATTTTGAACTAATAACTTAGTGCCGTTAAATGGCGGCGTACGAGAAATGTCAAAAAGAATTTAAATAAAAAGTAAGTAAAATGTTTATGCTGAAAATTAAAATTTATCGAAATAAATATATTCATCAGTTATTTATAAATTAAGTTAATATGATAGATTTGATGTAGTAACCTAATTTTTTATTTTAGATTATTCGACCATCAGGAAAATATTTAGGATATTTATCTTGCAATGATTTCTTTCCAGTAATATTAAAATAAATTCAATTTCCACATATTTTATCAAATTTGTTGGTATCCATTGCTGTCTATTTATTCTACGTAATCCACTCTTTTCTTCTGTTCATATTTTGAGAAAAAGAATGAAATCAAAAGGTTCTTTTTTAATTATTATTATAGCCCGGTACACAACATATAGTACCCGTCATAATTACTATTATTAATTAATTTTCCAATGAAGAAACAAATACTAACCAATAAGAATAATCGAACTGTCACCTGTCATATCGTAAACAAAGATGGGTATACGGCACTAACTTTTGTTATCTTTATCTAAAGTTTGCACATGCGCATTGAATTTTTGAAATGGTCTATTTCTCTCTACAATAATGTAATAACAAGTAAGGGTTTGCTCTTAAAATTATGTCTAATAAAGCAAATAATAAAATGAAAAAGTTGGCTGTGATTCTCTAGTATTTAACGTATACACATCTGTCAAAGATCTGATAGTATTGTTTATTAGTGGGAAGGTGTTAAGGTCTTATGTAATTAAGAAAATTATACATTGGTTACACAAATAGGGAAAAAGTCAAACAATAGAATATCACAGCCGTCTGTTATCATTTCATTATTTGCTTTATTCATTCATAATTATTTGAAAAACGAAACCATCAAAACAAAACTACAAAATTGACAGAACTATCATGGAAACAAGGACGGGAATACGGCAATCGGCCCTTTTTGTCGAAGTCTTAACACTTGGCGCATACGCTTCGAATTTCTGAAATGGTCTATCGCACAAAAACGTAAGAAAATAAGTACAGTGAAATAGCCAGATAAAACTTTAAAAATCGACAATACAGTAACAAATAATGGACGCAATTACAACTTACAACGAATAAAATCAGAATTAACATGATATTTGTGTTTGTGTAAACCGCGCTTAACTATATAGGCCTGCAGCGCACACCCATTTTAACTCCCTAACCGATGAGATGGAGGTAACCGGTTCAAACCAATTGAAATCGATAGTAGATATAAAAATGCATCTACAGTTGATTTTGACCGAAGTTTGGACAATGCCGACACATATAAAAACCATAAAAATGCATTTTTTTTCGGTGCGCTGTTCAAATGGAATTTACACTTTACCTCGTCATATCTTAGCTAATTTTATACATATCGATTTGAAATTTTAACACAATTAAGACTACGTAAGTCTTGAAATATTAAGCTTTATCCGAGCTCTTAATATCAATTAGAAACAAAATGGCGAATTTTTAAAAAAATTCCAACGAATAACGAATTTGTGAAATTATTTTTTCGGATTAAAAAGTTATGTTATGATTTTTTGAAATTCACATTTTTCTCTATTCCACAGTGTAATCGAATACATAAAGATGTTTTCTGGAAAGTTTCAGGTCAGAATATGCAGCGGTTCAAAAATTACAACAATATTCATTGGATGCTCAAAATCGCGCGCCGCGCCGCGCTCTAGCGTAAATGTAGTATTTGTTTATTGGAACAGTTTTCTCCTTTCATATATATATATATATATATATATATATATATATATATATATATATATATATATATATATATATATAACAGCCTTTGTATATCCATACAAATTAACATCTTGTGCTACTGTGTATAGCTGTTGATCAAATGTGTGGATATTATAATTTTGACCACAAACTTTAGCAATTTCGCAGCCAGGTTTTAAAACATTGTATACTGTTTTGGGATCATATAGTTTTTCATCTATTGATGGTAAATATGACACGACCGTTTTCATATTTGCAGGTTTTGAAATGAATGTATTATAACCACTCCATATTGGAATAGATGTTGCCATAGTTGATGATTCGTATGGTTTTTTTTTACCAAGGGAATTACGACACATTCGTCTTAGTAAAATCCATATAATGTTTTTACGAAGTGAAAAATTCGCAGATAATGATTTCAATCCCTCAATTTAAATCACAGCATTCGAGTATCGCAATGGTTCAGGTCGAATTTTTGACTGATAATAGGGTAATAATTTCTGTTTATAATCACGTGTATCAGCTAATGTTTTCTCTGAAAGTCTTTGGATGCGAACAATATGTTGTGATAAATGATTGTCAGGTAATTGGTCTTGAAATATTACTCTCGCCATGCTATGATAAGTATTTTTTCCATCAATAGTTTCCGCGTTAATATCTATATTATCATTACCTTCATGAATGAGTAAACCATTTTTTGATCTCTGTAATATGCCAGATGGAATTGAATTTTGATTGTTAATAGTTGTAATTACTACACTTGTTAAAAATGAACCGCAGCTATGCAACATATCTACAAGTCCTCGAGATCCATATTTGTGTTCTGACGAAAGTGCCAAACCCAAATTAAACGGCGAAATAACTTGATTTTTCCCGCTCCTGCTACAATAATTTATACATTCAGATATGCTTAGTACTTACCTTTTTACGACGTCTGAAGGAAAATGCTTCGAAGCAGAAAGAAATGAGTGCTCATCGAATAACCAAATTAAACAAGTTTGTAAAACACGTGGTACAAAATAGTACACACACGAGAGAGCGTGGCGCGCGATTTCGAGCGTCCACTGAATATTGTTCAAATTTTTGAACCGCTGCATATTTTGATCTAAAACTTTCCAGAAAACTTCTTCAAGTATTCGACTACACTGTAGAATAGAGAAAAATGCGAATTTCAAAAATTCATAACACAACTTTTTAATCCAAAAAAAGAATTTCACAAATTTGTTGGAATTTTTTTAAAAATTCGCCATTTTGTTTTTAATTGATATTAAGGGCTCGGATAAAGCTTAATATTTCAAGACTTACGTAGTCTTAATTGTGTTAAAATTTCAAATCGATATATATATATATATATATATATATATATATATATATATATATAAAATTAGCTAAGATATGGCGAGGTAAAGTGTAAATTCCGTTTGAACAGCGCACCGAAAAAAAATGCATTTTTATGGTTTTTATATGTGTCGGCATTGTCCAAACTTCGGTCAAAATCAACTGGAGATGCAATTTTGCATCTACTATCGATTGCAATTGGTTTGAACCGGTTACCTCAACTTCATCGCTTTTTTCTAGAGCAGTTTTCGGGTATGAGCTGCAGGCCTAATAGCAACCAATAGAATCAGAAGAATCAATCTGTCAAAATTCTTTCGCTATATTTCAAATAGACTCTAGTGTTTATGGGAAAATAAAAGTACATTGAGACGGTCTTCCAAAAGCGCATAAAAAAATCCTATTTAACTGAAATCATAGGCTCATATTTTTCAGAGATTTCAGAAGTGCAGTTGAAAACGGAAACTTTATTGTGATTTGTTTGGTATTAACTCCAATGCTAAAATATAGGATCTACCGAAATCTGGCTATATGTAGGAGCCCTGTTGCATATGAATGTTAATGTTTAAAAAATAATTCAATAATGATTACTAAACGATTTTAGCAAATCAGTCATTAACGACCCCTATTACTGCATGATATTTTATTACTAAACGATTTTAGTGGGCCCTAACCTAAATTTTTTGTCATGAAATAAAATTATATTTTCCAGTTCAGTAAGATACAGTCAACGGAAAAAAATATTGTGACACGTAACGTTAACGTGTCTCAATCATTAAGAGCCTTGACTTGTTCTCTTTGACCATGTTTGGTTTGGGAGGTGTAAAGGGAGAAGGAGTCAGTAGGCGCTACCGAAATGCTCCCCCTAATATTCATCTACATCTATTTATAGCTCTAGCAACCTTTCTTATATTCCACTGTGCCGTACCCTTGCCGGAGACAGGTAGCTTATCTACATAGTCTGCATTTTACTTGCAACAGTTGTTATACGTAGATTGTTGCTGTGCTGTATTTATATAATAATGCAACCAGGCAATTAAATATTTACATTATTAAACTATTAAAATAATTTATTAGTGGAAATTATTATATAGGTGAGGACATATAAAAAATATTATATTATAATTATGTACGAAATTATTTGCTTAACTTAATAAATGGCCAATAGGTTAAATAGAAACAAAAATTAATAATAATAAGAAATAAACATAAATAAAATAAATAAATATATCATCACGGCATATTACCCATTGCTGGGTGTGCCAATCTGCTTTGTACGCAGATATCGGTAATGAAGATCACATATTTGAAATAAGCATTATTGCCAATAATAAGACAAATAATTAAATAACATTAACAATAACTACATATTATAACATCTGCCTTTTTACAAATGCATACTTGCATACATTGCATACATACCTCATTACATACATAATTATTTTTATAATTATTCATATCTAGAACAGAATTACAAAATTTAGATCTTGGTTCATTGAATGATTTTCTAAGGTCAATAGTATTACGTCGCTTTAAGGCCGCCACGCACTTGAGCGACGCGAAGCGAAGAGAAGATTTTTCATTCAATGTATCTTATGTGAATAGTCGCCTCGTTGCTCTGCTCTTCGCTGCTCCAAAGTGCGCGTATACACATAATAATTGGCGAAAAAATTCAAAGTGGGTGACGTCTGGCGGCAGATTTGTGAACTAGAGGAATAAGGAAAGGTTGATAGCATACATCGAAAGTTAGATATATAGTGTATATTACATTTTCATGTTTAAATAATGATCAGTAACTGCCATAGATACTGCTCAATGCCACAATGGAGCAATTATAAGTCAAAAAGTGTAAGTTTACACTATATCCCAAGTGACAAAATATGATCTTCAAATTTTCTTCCCTTATAGTTTTGACGTCTCCAATCGGTTCTATTTTTTTCTTTTTTAAAACAACATGGTAAAATTCTTCTAATAATAATAATAATAATAATAATAATAATAATAATAATAATAATAATAATAATAATAATAATAGCCAAACTATACTGTTTATCATCCTTTTTAATAAGTTTTCTCCTTACTTTGTTCCAAATCTGTACAGTTTAATTTCCTATTTCTGATACTCTGTAATACACAAACCCATAAACAAATAAATTAATAGCATAATAATAACAATGATAACATTTGTTGTAAAACAATAAATATAGTTTTGATTTTTACTATCCTGTTTATATGAAACAAAATTGCAACAGTATGTTTGCATTTGCCTCTCAATTCTGCTCTACAATTAAATTTGCTTTCCAGTAATTTATATTCTCATTTAATAAAATTTCAATCATATGAGGATCTCCACTCAAATGACTGGTTTTTAAACAAGATCCCAGCATTGTACCTTGTCCATAATCTTTTATTCCTCAAAGCAATACATGTCCAGCCTTAAAAACTGCTTCGCCTCCCTTTATAGGACGTGCAGAAGCAATGTATTCAGAAATATCACTTAACTTTATGTTAATTTTCTCCATATCAAATACTTTACACTTTGAAATGCATATTGCCAGCAATAAGGAATGAGGGAACTCTCCTTATTCCTCCGCCATCTTGCTATCGTCCGGCCTGCCATCTATAGTTCAGTTTTTTCGCCAATACATTGAATGGAAAAACTCTTCGCCGCGCTTCGATTCAGTCACAGAAATGCGCGTTGGCCTTTAGACGATTATTTTCATTTCTAATTACAAAATATACTGGAGTAGGTATTATGTTTACTTATAATTTTTGCAGGTTTCCAATTATTGCTTTCTCTATAAGTAACATTTTGGTTTTTGTGAAAAACATGATTTCTAGTTTTACAAATTTTATGTTCGTAGATCAAGAGCAGTATTTTTACCTCCCGCTATTGACAACTGACACGACCATTGGTGGCAACACCGTCGCCAACTACACGTGCGTTTGATTTAGTACTTTTAACTCCCATTCGTATTACTTCTGCAGGCGTCTTATATAATTTTGCAAATATAACACATTTCTGTAAAATTATTATACAAAAACCAACCGATTAATCTTGTATAGAAGGTATTTTAATAAACTAGGCATTATTAAAAAAATAAAACGTTATATTCAAGCGAAAATAAGGATAACTACTGCCGAGGTTAGATTTCTACATGCAAATCCGACCTCAAGATGTTTTATAAAATGTACCAACAAGGTACGTTAATAAATTGAACATTACTAAATATGTGTCTATTATATATTTAATTACGCGAAAACGTAATAATACACAACATATTACTGTACCATTTGCGGAAGAAGCAAGACCTATTCTTTTATATATTTTGTGCTGTTTACAAACTGGTGCACTATAATCGGCTTCTGTTGAAATTGAAATTGTCATCGACGAAGATAATGCATTAAAAACTTTATTTTATTTATTTCATTGATATTGTAATTCAAAATACAAACCCTTTATTGCGCCCGTCAAAGTTTAATTTTGTACTCATTGTACTAGCGATAACGATAACTATAATATTTTTACCGAAGTTACGATAATTTTGAAAACCGACAGTCCACTTCATGACTTACGACCGTACAACAAGCAATAAGTTTTGCTTTTACCTTTATTTACATTCATTTTTACTATACAAGTTTTAGTGTCAAATCAGCCAGAGTACTAAATCACACAGTTACAAATTATGCCGCCAGATGCCATAGCGCTTGGTGTCTGTAGAGGTAATGTTGTCGGTCCATAATACATTCTACATTCATATAATGAGTAGATTAGATTTTGGGTAATATTGGATAACCAGAAGAGCTTTACTTGAAGCCCATAACAATTTTTAATGAAAAACTACATATAGAATCCAAAACTTTTCAATTTTAGTATAAAACACGTTTATATCAAGGGAAACAACATATTAGATTTTAGCTAAAATTGATAAATCGGAAGTGATACTTTACTGGAAGCTCTAAACAGATCTTCTTGAAAAATGTATTAAAATATGATATAAAACTTCTCAAATTTGGTATATAATTTGAAATAACATTAGATTTTGACTATATATATGATAAACCGGAAACGGTACATAATTTGGAGCTCTTTACAGATTTTCGAGCAAAAACAAGATAAAATATAATTCCAAAAGTTCTTATTACAGACTTTTTTTATTTATTGAAACAATAAATTAGATTTTGTTTACAAACGATCAACCGGAAGTGATTTTTTACTAGCTGATTGCCTTCTTAAACATGGAATTGGCAGGAGGTCATGTGCTGGCCACATCAGTGTTTTTTGTATATGATTATAAAAGAAGGAATAAGCAAGCGGTCGTGTATCAGATGCTAATTTAGAATACCAATTTGTTTTTAAATTTAAATTTCGAATTTTCATATTTCTATCTAATCTAGAGTCTATAATTTCTGGTAGAATACAGTCAAAATAAAACTGTTTCAATATAGGTTGCATCTTATTGGACCAAAAATTTTCATCTCGCTCGATCTGAAAACAATATATTCTATGTATGTATAAAATATTTTCAGATTATGTACATAATTTACCTTGTCTACTAGCATGCCCAAAGGAGTCCAAAATATTAAATAGCAATACTTTCTTTTTGTAATATTTAATTGGCCTGGACTTGATAATAGTAATCATGATTTCAAAGAAAGGTCAAAACTTCTCAGAAATTAACAATAATAACAATGCCTCTTTAACTACACTACGCTACCTATATTAAACTATTGTTGCATTTATATATTTAATTATATATTTTTTTATTTGCAGATAAGTAATACTAAATTTCAATTAAAAGCAGGGACTCGAACCGAAAAATTTTGGGATCGGTTACGGGTAACGGTTTTTACATTAATAAAAATTCGGTTTCGGTTATCGGTTACGGTTTTTTTGAAAATATATCGGTTTTCGTTTCGGTTAAAAAAACAAATAAATTTCGTTTTCGTTACGATTTCGGTTCTTTTCGGTTTCGGTTTAAATGAAAAATTAGCTTTGTTTTTATTTTTTGCAACATGAAATACATTTAGTACCTATTTCGCAATGTAATAACATTTTAATTCCACGTTTTACTAACAACTAGTACTAATAGATATATTCGGCTTGTTCGGAATTCAAAATTCGAAAAGAATGTGTAAGTAATTATTATTATTAATATTTTAATTTTAAGTTATAATAATAATTCTATTCCAATAGTAATACGTAAACTAAATGGGTGATTGAATGAAAAATGTCAACAAATGAGTAATTTTTTATTATAATTGCAAAAAATAACTAAAAAATGGAATAAAATGCCTTAATTTTTTTTAAATAAGAAATTACTTTTTTATGAACTCGAAGGTATGCAAAGTATTTCTACGAAAAAATGTGGGTTAATAAAAAATACCTAATTTTAAATTTACGGTTTTAGTACCGATATTATTTCGGTTCGGTTATGTTTTCGGTTACAGAACGAACTTATTTATCGTATCGGGTTTCGGTTTCCATATTTGAAGAAATAAAATATAGGGTCCGGTTTTCGGTTACGCTTTCATAAAAAGTCAAATATCGGTGCGGTTTTCGGTTACGGTTTCGTTACAGTTCAGGTCCCTGATTAAAAGCATTATTTACACTGTTTCCCAAAAGTTCATTTATGCTAGTATGGGAATCTATTGTTAAAATTAAAATTTTTAGTGCTCAAAATAATTGAAATTTCGGTATTTTAGAATATTCGAGATGTGAATATTGTTCCATAAATTAAACATTGTAAACGAAGTCATATTTGTAATTTCGTCACTGTTCGGAAATTTATCCTAATGCAAGGCGGAATGGGCGGAGCTAATAAGAGATAAACTTAGGGGTGCAATGCTGCGACATCTATGTGTAACTTTCGATAAGCATAAATAGAATCAACAAAGATATATCTACACGGTATCTTAATTAGATAATCAAAAATATTAATATTTTGAAGAAAATTAAAATGGCTAATATTGACATTATGATGTAATTTTTTTTCTTATTTGTTACTGTTTTGTTTTCAAATCGATCCGTTATCGGATTAATTACATCTTCCGCATTCTTAATTTAAAATTTCAGTTGTTAATTTTTAATACTACAGCCAGATTCTTGGAAATTCTAAACCATGTTTTTGTTGCCGTGACGGGGACAAGTCTAACGCTTTAACACATTTGATAGTTAAATAACTATTTCAGAATTAAAATTTATTAAATACAAATTATTGATAGAAAAACAAGTATATTAAATACAAGCAATTAACATAATTTAATATGTATTCCAATTACAGTAATTATAAAAAAGACAACTTTCGGGTATATTCTGTAACTCAGTTATTAATTTTTAACAACTGGTTAAAATAATGACCAATTAAGTATGTGGACATATAACTAAAAATTGGATTTTTAGTTGTCAAATCAATATCTGGTGGATAAAATTTTTAACCAGTTGTTAAAAATTAACCACTATGTTACAGAATAGGTCCGACTATGTCTGAGGCAATTAAATGTTTATACCTTGATCAAAACAATGATGCGTAATTTTTATGTTCAATATATTACCGAGTTTGCATGAAACCGATTAAAACTTATTGTTGACAAGTCAATGTAGTACGATTATTAAAGAAAGACGCGGAAAGTCTTTATCCTCTAATATGCGAAATTCTATTATTGTTGCCCCCATTCAAATTTATATGTATATGTAAATAAAAAAATCTGATATGGCTAGCACATGACCTCCCGCCAATTCCATATTTAAAATAGCAATGAGCTTTAAGTAAAGTATTACTTCCGGTTGAACGTTTGTAAACAAAATCTAATTGTTGTCAAGAGCTCTTCCGGTTTATCATATATAGTCAAAATCTAGTATGTTGTTTCAAATTATATACAAATATGTCATCATCATTACCGATATCTGCGAACAAAGCAGATTGGCACACCCAGCAATGGGTAATATGCCGTGATGATATATTTGTTTATTTTATTTTAAATTATATACGAGTTTTAAATACCAAATTTGAGCTTTGGGATCATATTTTAATATATATTTTCAAGAAAATCTGTTTAGAGCTTCCAGTAAAGTACTACTTCCGGTTTATCAATTGTAATCTAATGTGTCGTTCTCATTAATATAAAAGTCTTAAATACCAAATTTGAACAGTCTTGGATTATATCAATATATTTTTCACGAAAATCTGTTGAGAGCTTCAAATATCACTCACGGTGTATCAAAACCTAAATGTCTTGATATAAAAATACTAAATTTGATAATTTTTGGGTTATATTTTAATATAGTTTTTCATTAAAAACTGTTATGAGCTTCAAGTAAAGTATCTCTTCCTGTTGTCCAATATTACCCAAAATCTAATAACTAGAAAAAGAAAACAGAAATTTTTGGAAGTTTGATGAGTTATCGTGGAGGAACAAATCGTCACACATACAGACATCATTGTAAAAATAGTAAAAACGTGTTGTGGGTTTCCTAATTTGTGCTTATTCACTGGAAGCTCACCATCGAATTTTTGGATTGAAAACATTACCTCCCTTACCTACCATATGACAGGTAAAATAATTAATCGTCAAAGGGGGGGGGGTCTGTCGCATAACGTTCCGCCCCTCGGTGTTAACTATTCTTAGTCCATCACTAGATAGGTGAATTACTACCTAGTAATGTTAGGCGAAACGAGACGAAACGTTAGTAATTCACCATCAGACCTCGGCCCAACAACCCGAAAAGAACCAGCCTATCATATTTAATATTGTTAATTATTTGCCAAAACTAAAGTGTATTTAATATACTTATTTGTTTTAAAAACAAATACAAATGATTAAAAACAATGTTTTTAATCATTTGTATTTAATAAATTTTTATTCTGAAAAATTAATTTTCTGCACAAAATTCTTTGGTCCAATTCATATGCGACAGGGCTTGTATACGATTATTTTTTTTAGATATTACTGTTACATGAAGTAATTTATGTATTCTTATTCTTCTAGTTTTACAATGCGGTAGTAACGGGTATAACAAATAAAACCTGCATGGTAGAGTTTATCGAATATGGCAACTTTGAAGAAGTCTTACATTGCGACTGCATCCCTATTACCAGTGAAAAAGAAGACAAAAAGCATTCAGGAAGATTTGGTAGCGACAATCAAGATTTTTCAGGTACTTTACCTTCAAATTATACAAATATTTGAAGATAAAATTGAAAAATATTCATTATAGGTAGTATAGAATTCCGAAGAGGAAAGAGTCGACCCTTTATAAAAAATGCATATAAGCAAAATCGAAGCCAAGACTCATAACTAACAAGCAGGACTAGATTTGGCAATTTTCCTTTAGCAATAAGTTCTCAACTGTATACAATATTTATTAACCAAATGTTTTATATATGAAATGCATTGTTGTACCAAACCAGTACGGAGAATTACATGTTTTTTCTGTCTCCCTACCTTTTGTACTATTTTATTTTTTGTTTCAATAAATTAATTTACTAAAAAAAAATTGGTGCTAGCACGCACTGTACAGTAAAAATAAAGACAATACAAATTGATATTATTTATTTATTTAAAATATAAACTTCCTGTACGGTATAAATGTTTTCATAAATTGGTATGTTATATTAACCAATCGAAAAAGAACAAAATATAATTATTATTAAACTTTGTCTAAAACATTAATGTACTTTATTCAAAAGTATGAATGAATGAAAAATATTAAAGTTGCTTGGTAAACCAGAGGGAAAAAGCAAAAAAAACCTGTTATAAATTGATTGTTACAAAAGAGATAAAGCTATAAATTTTGCTGATGTACTAGTTGTACTACCAATGGGAGTCCAGTTGAAATCCTAGTCCATGTTCGAATGTGATAAAGCCTTCATCTTAATTATGCACATGCTCGGGTCTACTTCGGATCGTACGAGAGTGTTCGTGTACAACTGTTTTAGCATGTATTGCTAAGCGATATGCCATCTGGTAACAAAATAATGAACTACTTGTCAACAATGTGTAATATTAAGAAATTATTAAATACTACGCACAAATATATATTCGTGTAACTAATCGACATACGGGTGGCGTTCGAAATCCGTTACATATGAATTTAACATGGGAAATTATATTTTGAATATTTGCTTTCCATTAAAACTGAAAAAGATATCTATGGATACCTATTGCATCATATTAATAATTAATTGTTCAAAATAAATAAAAAATAATTTAAAAAGTTAATAAATGTTATAACAAATTTGTTGTACTAATTATTATCCTTCCTAAATAAAATGACGCACTGAGTTTCGTGGCACGGTGGTAATGCTCGTGCTCGTGCTTGTAATTTTCAGGGTACAGAGTTCGAATCCACCAAACTTCTTTATTTTTATTTTTTTTAATTTTTTGTTGTAATTTTAAATATAATGACTGGTAGTATTTACTCTTAATCAGGGATAATAAAGCTCTGACTAAAATAACAAAGTCAGTTGTTTTTTAAGCATTCCAATATATTTTTAAATGGTAGCCATGGTAATTAGTTCGTTAGGGTGACTAAAATTTTGAGTAGATACTACCGCTCAGTGTGTTAAAAAATCCTAACTCGGAGCAGGCTATTAACAAAATTTAAAAGTATTTAATTAAATGTTATTTTGACACGAGATAATGTCAAAAATGTTATCTAAAGAAATCAAAGTATTTTCTTCTTGAATTTCATTTGAGAAATGGAAATAAATTAGAAAACGACGAATGGCAATGTATCCTTGTTTATTATCTTTTCTGCTTAAAATTGCATTTCAAGATCGATTTTGGTAATTTGACTTTTGAATTGAATAATGGTCAGACATACGTTGTCTGTTCATAGCCTTCTCCGAGATAGGATTTTTTTTAACCTACTCTACATATCAATTTTAATATAACCAATTTTATCTGATTATGTTAAATAAATATGAAGAAATAATAATAAAAAAATAAGGAAGTTTGGTAGATTTGAACCTACCATCTTCAACATAAAAAGCATAAACACTCGCATAAATGCTACAACCGTGCTACAAAATTTCTTTGCTTGAACTTTCTTGTGCTTATACCAAGTATTGGCGACTAAAATTAACGTGAATCCCTCAAGCGGACGATATTTGCAACTATTGAAAATGGTATTCTGTTATTCAACTTTACAGTAAATATATATAGTGCATTGGATTCCTTGCCGGTTTCTTGTTTGTCTTTTTGTTTTAAAATACATATAAATTACTTTGCAATATGAGCAAAGAACGAAAACATATTAACGTCAATTGCTGTGTTTATGGCTGTCATTCTCAGGGCAGTAAGAAATTATCTGTCGCAAAAATTGGGACAGGACGAGTGACATCCAAAATAAATTTGGTAAAATGGAGTCTATCCACAAAAGAGAGGGCTGGATTAGAAAAATACGAACTGGAAAACAAGTGACGAATCAAAAGAGAATAACAAAAATGAAAAGTATTCTATTATTTCCTAACCGATTCATGAGTAAAATAATACTTTTCACTTAATGTGTAGCATTCAATATATTTCTTACACTTGTAATTAAAACAATTTGAAAGATATTTGACATTAGTTCCATTTTAATTTCCTTAACTAAGTAAAGTAAATACATATTTATTTAACATCCATGAATAATATATGGTAATACTTTACTATCTTGTGCAAAATATTAAGACAGCTGTAATGTGTTCGCACTGGCCACTATGGCCAGCTATACAAGAGCATTTTGTAAATAATCAATTGTAAATTTAAAGTTCTTCTAATCTCATGAGGATGTGACGTTAGAGCACTTGTTTAAACACAACCCATTAAAATAACAACCCACGATTCAACAATTCTCCCCCTTCTATAAAACTTGGAGAAGAATTTGTTGCCTCCAAATAAGTAAACATTTCCTTAGAAATAAGTCTAAGATAACTTTCTTCGAATGTCATTATAATTTAAGTACGTGCACAAAATTATTACTAACACTATTTATAAAAAGTTTAATGAATTTGTTAGTATACTTCAAAACGAATGTTGGTTATACAATGTTTCTGTATGCGATCTTATAGCACAATACCATTTTCAGAGCACGTGTATGCTACAACACTAGCGCCGCCATCGGTAGTTTTAGTCGCCAATAATAATGGCAATAAAAGTATGTTGTCAAACGCCACCTATATTGACAAAGAAAATGAACTCGTAGCCGCCTGGTGGCAAAATTATGAACTTGCCAAAAAAGTAATCAAATTGTTGTGTTTACGGTCGTTATGCTGCCCTTTAAACAATACTGCACTTCAAATCAATTTACATTCAAAATATATTTACTTTATTTGCTAGTATCCCTGTCTAACACTGAACAAGTTTTGACAATTACTCTTCTTGCTTGCCATCTTTTAAAATCGGTACCTCTATCGGTCATTTTCGTTGCCAATAGTTTAAGAATGACAAAATGTTTTTGCAGCATAAACAAAAATATGTTATCGAGTACTTAAAATGATTTTACTTACAATTTTCATAAGTTTTTTTAGTAATAGTAGGTAAGATCACAATTAAATATATTTTATTTCCCACCTTTTTCAAAACATACTGAACACCTTCTCGAAAACCTGTGAACCACTTATTGCTCACCGCTGGTACTGTACAACTAGTGACATGTGACACAACATAATCGAATTTTAAAAATTAATATCTCGCTTATTAAAATGAAATTTTAACTCGGGTTTTCACAGGTACTCTTAGACATACTTGTTCTTTAAGAAAAAAAAATATATAAAAAAATATACGAGAATGCCGTATTATTCTATATAGGGTGAGTCTGGGAAGACACCCCCCCTTTAACTTTTTTATTATAAGTAATAGAAAAAAATGGCTCATATAATCAGATATATCAGATGTAGATATTTTTTATAAAGTCAGGTTTACAAGATACGACTATCAACTTTTATATTTTGAGTCAGAGCTCAACGTTTCGCCCGCAGTCGTATGGGGCATCTTCAGGAGCACGGGGGATAGTACTGTCTTAAACAAGGTTACCCGACGTGTCAACCACGCTAGAGGCCGAGTTGACACGTCGGGTAACCTTGTTTAAGACAGTACTATTCCCCGTGCTCCTGAAGATGCCCCATACGACTGCGGGCGAAACGTTGAGCTCTGACTCAAAATATGACACAGTCCATTCCCGGAAAACGAATATTTCTCATGACTCAGACTGTGGAAGCCTATGCAATTATTTATCAACTTTTATTTTTCAAATGGCAACCTATAATTATTTTAATAAAATAGAAACCGCCATTTTTTCTCTTTTCAACGATGTATTATTTTTACCTTCCGTCACCTTTAGGTAAGGAAGGTATTGTCTTTGGTCAAAAAATTCGGTGGTGAGTTTTTGATGAATAAGCACGTTTTAGGGTCCCTAGAATACGATTTTACTATTTTTACGATGATGTGTGTGTGTGTGTGTGTGTGTGTGTGTGTGTGTGTGTGTGTGTGTGTGTGTGTGTGTGTGTGTGTGTGTGTGTGTGTGTGTGTGTGTGTGTGTGTGTGTGTGTGTGTGTGTGTGTGTGTGTGTGTGTGTGTGTGTGTGTGTGTGTGTGTGTGTGTGTGTGTGTGTGTGTGTGTGTGTGTGTGTGTGTGTGTGTGTGTGTGTGTGTGTGTGTGTGTGTGTGTGTGTGTGTGTGTGTGTGTGTGTGTGTGTGTGTGTGTGTGTGTGTGTGTGTGTGTGTGTGTGTGTGTGTGTGTGTGTGTGTGTGTGTGTGTGTGTGTGTGTGTGTGTGTGTGTGTGTGTGTGTGTGTGTGTGTGTGTGTGTGTGTGTGTGTGTGTGTGTGTGTGTGTGTGTGTGTGTGTGTGTGTGTGTGTGTGTGTGTGTGTGTGTGTGTGTGTGTGTGTGTGTGTGTGTGTGTGTGTGTGTGTGTGTGTGTGTGTGTGTGTGTGTGTGTGTGTGTGTGTGTGTGTGTGTGTGTGTGTGTGTGTGTGTGTGTGTGTGTGTGTGTGTGTGTGTGTGTGTGTGTGTGTGTGTGTGTGTGTGTGTGTGTGTGTGTGTGTGTGTGTGTGTGTGTGTGTGTGTGTGTGTGTGTGTGTGTGTGTGTGTGTGTGTGTGTGTGTGTGTGTGTGTGTGTGTGTGTGTGTGTGTGTGTGTGTGTGTGTGTGTGTGTGTGTGTGTGTGTGTGTGTGTGTGTGTGTGTGTGTGTGTGTGTGTGTGTGTGTGTGTGTGTGTGTGTGTGTGTGTGTGTGTGTGTGTGTGTGTGTGTGTGTGTGTGTGTGTGTGTGTGTGTGTGTGTGTGTGTGTGTGTGTGTGTGTGTGTGTGTGTGTGTGTGTGTGTGTGTGTGTGTGTGTGTGTGTGTGTGTGTGTGTGTGTGTGTGTGTGTGTGTGTGTGTGTGTGTGTGTGTGTGTGTGTGTGTGTGTGTGTGTGTGTGTGTGTGTGTGTGTGTGTGTGTGTGTGTGTGTGTGTGTGTGTGTGTGTGTGTGTGTGTGTGTGTGTGTGTGTGTGTGTGTGTGTGTGTGTGTGTGTGTGTGTGTGTGTGTGTGTGTGTGTGTGTGTGTGTGTGTGTGTGTGTGTGTGTGTGTGTGTGTGTGTGTGTGTGTGTGTGTGTGTGTGTGTGTGTGTGTGTGTGTGTGTGTGTGTGTGTGTGTGTGTGTGTGTGTGTGTGTGTGTGTGTGTGTGTGTGTGTGTGTGTGTGTGTGTGTGTGTGTGTGTGTGTGTGTGTGTGTGTGTGTGTGTGTGTGTGTGTGTGTGTGTGTGTGTGTGTGTGTGTGTGTGTGTTTGTGTGTGTGTGTGTGTGTGTGTGTGTGTGTGTGTGTGTGTGTGTGTGTGTGTGTTTGTGTGTGTGTGTGTGTGTGTGACAAAATTTTCTAATGCGATAACTCTAATACTACAATTCCAAAAATTATAATTCTTTCGTATTCCTCTTCGTTACATCCATGTGAAGAGCTGATTAGATTTTGGTTATAATTGGTCAACCGGAAGTACCCTCATTTGAAGATTTTAACAGTTTTTCTTGAAAAAACGATGTTAAATATCATTTTTTCACATTTAATGTTATTATAAATATTAAAGAATTATTTATTCTCTATACGATTTGAATGCATTTTATACTTCATATTAAATGGACATAGAGTTAAAAAATTATATAGAAATTAAATATCATATATATTAGTCAGCTTTGCTATAACTCTGGAAACAGCTGCTACATTAAGAAAATTCTGATTGAAAGGTGTCAGTGTCAAGTGCAGTTGACAGTATGTTTATGTTATAATTTTACTGGAAATCTTTTGTTAGAAACTTTCTGTATGGAATTTGTATAAAATACATACAACTGCCTTAAGGTAATGTACAAGAAATATAATCTTTTGCAAGGAACTTTCTGTATGACATTTATACAAAATACATAGAACTGACGGAAGGTAATGTGCTGGCCACATCAGATTTTTTATTAATGTATTTGAAAAATTTCGAGAAAATTTAGAAATATTCGTTCTTCGTAAACATTTCAAAATGTTTTTTTTTTTGTTTACAAAATAAGTTAAATTAAGTAACAAACAAATGTATACTTTTTTGACATTAATTTAATTGTTTTACATTGTTACGTTTTGTTTATTTTCACATAGCCACCTATAATATTTATTTAAAAATTATTTCTAATATTTCTAAAATATCTCATTTTTCTCGAAATTTTTCAAATACATTAATAAAAAATAATACATCGTTGAAAAGAGAAAAAAAAAAATGGCGGTTTCTATTTTATTAAAATAATTATAGGTTGCCATTTGAAAAATAAAAGTTGATAGTCGTATCTTGTAAACCTGACTTTATAAAAAATATCTACATCTGACATCAAATAGTACATGTAAAATAATAAAACTTTTATATGAGCCATTTTTTTCTATTACTTATAATAAAAAAAAGTTAAAGGGGGGGGGGCGTCTTTCCAGACTCACCCTGTATAATACAGGGTGGTGATCACAATAGCGGATTCAGATGGTATTCTCAGGAGGGGTAAAAATAATTATATTTAATGAATTTTAATAATAGATATAAAATACAAAAATAGGAACATACAAAAATGAAATCACATGTAAAAGGAAACAGTTCGTCAAATTATAAACAAAATGAAATTTGTTCAGTTTATTTATTAAAATAAGTAAGCCGGAATCGCAGGAGTGGGAGGGGTAGTTACCCCCCATTAGCCTCCCCTATCCGCGCCTAGGTGATCAGCACTCCCGAACATAAATGTAATATGTAACATCATACTTTCGTTATTTCCTAATTATTTTAGGTAAAAAAAGCTTCAAATAAAAGTTGTAGAGCATAAAATTCTGCATCTGAAATAGTAAAGCAAAATTAATTTTGCATGTTTTATAACAACGGCAGAAATTAGGTATAAAAATGTCAAAAATCACCCCAAAAATAGCGATAGCAATTGAATTTAAACAAGAAATGAACAAAAGTATAACGGCTTTATCCGGTATGTTAGTTTTACGAGTTTCACGTTTCACGTTAGTATATCTTTATTATTATTTATAATTTCTGTTCAAGGGAACAATTATCTATTTCATTTTAACAGAATTATATACTTGCTGTTTAATTCAGATGTAGTAGAATTTTATATTCTAAAACTTTTATTTGATGCTTTTCTTACCTACAAAAATTAGGGAACTAGGAAATTATAAAATTATGGTTTCACATGATAAAATCTAATGTTCGGCAGTGCCGGTCACTACCACCACTCTGTATATTTCTATGAGATTGTATGGTATAGAGATTGTAAATATAAAATTTTACGGTGTAATAGATCATTAAACGATCACTACCCTTATTTTGAAACCTGTTGAATAAATAATATTGATTCAAATATGTTTTACAACAAATTTATTTATTTCTGTGGATACAAATTACACCTATTTATTTATATATTATTTAGAAAATAAATTATTGAATATAAAAGAAAAAAATATACTATTCCCAGACGTAATATTATCATAAAATCCGTTTTTAGTGGGAAAAGGATATGAAAATATGAAAAATATCCACCTACTGCTGCCATCTTATCTCACGGCAAAATTAGCAACTAGCGCTATTGACAGTATGACAGTCCATTCATGGAAGGCACAAGGCACTTTTCAGTGTTCAGTTGTGCTTCGTATGTGTTACATGTGCTCTTTTTAAGTTCGCTGTCCTATGTTAGTGCTAGTATGATAGTCTAGACATGGCTAATGTTAGAAAGAACAATTATAACAATAGAAAATACTTGGCATTTGACGAACCACTTAGATTCAAACCCAGACCTACTTCGCTACACAAGAAACAGGAAGATGTTTCAAAGTTGATCAAATATATAGATGATAATATCATAGGAAAGAATAATGCCTTCTACGGCCCTTTCGGCAGAAGAAAAGGTAAGGAGATTAAATGATGTTCACTTGTTATCAAAAATTAAAGATTATGCACAGACGATTGTTTTTGGAGATATGAATCTTAAGTTTAAGAAATATTTAATTAATAATGGAAAATATTAATTTTGAAATTTGATTTTATCTTGAAATCAAATGTTTGATTAGATTTTCCGCTCGATAAATAAAATTTGTAATATTTATTTAGGGTTAACTATTTTTATAAAAACAAAAAATATCTGTTGTTTGTTATGTTTTTAATTTTTATAAAATGATTTCTTATTATACAATATTTATTTTTGTTTATGTACATACATCTTTTTTATATCATTTTTTTATTATTAATTAATTCTTCGACTCTATGTTATTACTTTGATTACATTACAACATAATGTACCTATTTTTTTTTGCCTTTATAAATGAATATATTATCTGCGTTGATCAACTGCTGAATATTCTGATCTGCTATTTTCCAAATTTTGTTAATTTTGTATTTGTGCGCTAATTTGAGGATTTTATCACTTTGCGCTCTGGTATATACCTACTTCCCTCTCAAATTGAATATTTATCTCCCACCTCAATTTGTATGGGGTTAACCTCGTTTCAACCCCTGTCCATCGATTTTGTCACTGAGCTACATGGTGAACGACCTTGCTGGGCTAGGTGCGAGTCGATGTAGGTCAGAATGCTATAGCTTTTGTTTGTCCTTGAGATGCACTAGGGGTGTGTCCCTTAACATACATACTCCAATTGGAGACCAATTATTTTCTTAATTTATGTTAAGGATAGTAATTCTTCCTGTTTCTTCTTTCTTCACAAGTCTTCATTGCATTTTATCTGAGGGTTCTGTTCTATATTTTTTAATATGCATATGGAGCAAAGGGTAACAAACTATTCCTGCAATTTTAATGATAATTCCGAGGATAATTCTATTCTTTCATATAATGATATAGGCTTTAGTAAAGAATCCATATTTTAAATTACTTCTTTTTTAAAATTAATTCACAAAATTTTATAAATTTTTCTATAAAGGCCAAAATTCAATCAATATCAATTTTATCTTGTACAGCCTGTCCAGTAGTGGCAATTTATAAAAGTGAATACATAACAGAGAGCAGTCTCATAATTCGGGCTGTTAAAAAATTATATTAACGATCGTTAAATGTTTATTTTGCATATATAAGTTTATAATTTAATTGTAAATACATAAGAGTATAAATATGTTTTAAATATTTGTTAAAAATGTAGATTTGAAAATTTAAATTTTTAACGATTGATTTCTTTAAATTTCAACTGATCAGGGACCAGTATAAACATTTAATTGAGTGGCGTCCCACAAAAATCGAACAAGTTCATTTATTGAAGTTTCCGGTATATGACGCCATTTTTCTCGATTCCGGTCTTCTCATGTTGTGAGCAATATGATTTTGTCAAAAACCATTATATACAAGAACAAAATTAGTCCCCTTCTGAATTTAAAAATATTTTTGTAAGGGATTTGAGGGTTTTTTTTTTCAAAAAAATAAGATATCGAAAATAATAATAAATTATGGATCAACAGAATAAAATTTCAAATTGAGCACCTTCTTTTTATGCTTATGTAGGTAGGTATGTACGTAGAAAAATTACCATGCCCATTCAAATGAACTGTTTTAAAATAAGAATATTTTTGATTCGTGAGAAACTGTGAAATGTCATTTCTTTATAAAAGAAACTATTCTAATAATTCGTTTTAATTACTTACCTTTATTTGGGTACTTTACCTCACTACTCACTTTTGAAAATTGAGTGGAGAACCTGTGCAAGAAAAAATTAATATTATGATTGATTTTTATCTTTTGTTAATAGTAAAATATAAGATACAATTCCTACTTCCTGTTTGGTCTTTCTTTACTTAATTTTTTTTTGTCAGTATCAAATTATTGTCGGGTACGGGATATAAGCACACGGATCTTCACGTTTAGCGAGCGCACACGAAATATATAAAATATAGAATTGTAGACTAGGTAGAGTAGAGTATATTTTGTAAGAAACTTGTTTTACTATGTGTTAATCATATAGTCAGGTAGAATTTTTTGAGGAGAAAATAAAATAAAAATAATTTGGGTCTCATACGCAGACGTTGGTAATTTTTTAGCCAGCTATATGACGTCATATACTTGTTTAGAAAATGAAAAAGAAGCAAGATCAAGGTAGTATACCGAGCAGTATACATAGTGTGTAGAAAGTCATGATTATTTTCACCAAAACCGAACATGTCCAAAAATAAAAATACAAAAAGGAATAATAAGTGAAAACAGTGAATATTTTGTTTATTGCTACTTCTATCAAATGAGAAATTGTCCTCTGCGTGCCTGAGTGTCAGGTCGCGAATCTGGGGAACCGGGTTCGATCCCGATCGGCGCCAAATATTTCCAATTTTAAATGGCACAAAATTGACCCCTGTGGTGCACTCTCCACGCCAGCAGTGAGTGCCCATGAGGTGACGCCTGGTAAGCGCCAGCACGGTGCAAATATTTCATCATTACCGAATTCTGTGTACAAAGCAGATTGGCACACCCAGCAATGGGTAATAAGCCGTGATGATATATTTATATTTATTTATTTATTTATTCATATCATTTTCAATGAAAATGGATCAATTCACATACGGCGAAAATTTCTTTTGAAAATATATTCACTTTTTTCAGTCATGGCACTCTTATTAATATCATATTTGGGAGGATTAATTCAAAACTTTATAAATTTTTTTCTCGAAAATTTTGTTATGTAAACTTATGAAAATTGTATATCGTTGAATTCAGAATAAAGAGCTCTATTGAATGAGCAAATAAAAAGTATATGTTTCCATTTACAATAAAAAAGTTGGTATCCATATTTTGAGAACCACTGGTTGATTTTTTTTTCAGTTTATCGTTGAAATACCCAACTTCGTATCTCTTATAGTTCTCGAGATCGCAATGGTAGCCACTTAAAAATGAACATCCTGTATTTTTCAACTTTTTATTGTTAAAAGAAAAATCTCAACCCCTTATAAAATATTTTTAAAAGCCGGAGTAAGCAGGGAGGGGGTTAATTTGGTTCTTGTTGAATTACAAACCTTCATTCTATTTTGCGTGCTATGCTTGGTATTTGACAAGACCTTGTTGGTCATAACGTGACGCGACCGAAATCGAACAATATAGAGCTACAAATCGGAAACTTCAATAAATGGACTTGTTTGATTTTTATGGGAAACCCTTCAATTATATAGTTTTTGTCACTGGCCATGGTATTTTTTTTTTTTTTTTTTGTTTAACATTGTGTACATAATTAATAATTATTCATATAGGTATGTATGTTGCAAATTTAAATATGTAGGTATTCATTTTTGGAGCATGTATATCCATTAATGTTTACATTTTTTTTATATCATAAAAATATTCATTTGCTAATAATTTAGTCAAACAGATTGGTACATACAGTATACAGTAATTAGTAAAAAGCTATAATAATATATTTTTGTATATGTACATGTGCATACTTTATAATTGAGTGTAAAATTTAAATAAATGGTTACACTCTTTTGAGCGAGCTTTTGAGGTCTACAATTTGTCATCTAATAGCAAATTATGTTATGAGATTTTTATATAATTATATACAAAAGAACTTTTGTTCTTTTGTGTATGTATTTATAGCTTAATTAATATTGAAACATTAGTATAGAATCGATATAAGAATGGTCGTCCAGTATTTTAAAATTTTAAAGCATTGGAATATTGGAAACTAAGAGAATTTGCTCTCCAAGTCACGTTGCTTCCGCCATTTTATTATTTAAAGAAACGATGGATTCTGTTTACTAAGCAGCTATAGTTTATGCATACTTAAATCATACAGAGTTCTAATATTAGTTTTACGTAAAACGTGTGAAATATACCAAGGTACAGAATTAATCATATTATGAGAAATATTTCGGGAATATTTTTAGCGATGAATTATTCATGGCATGATATTTTTTATTGATACTGTATCTATAAAATGTTATTTTTTGTTTATAAATGTCTTTGACATAATAATTGATAATTGTTCCTAAACTAAAATCAAGACTACGATCAAGACTAAAATACATAATTAACAAAATCTATGAATACATTTATCTTATGGCTGGTTTATGATGGATTTAATTTATTAATTTAGATTTACAAATTTAGATTTAAAATTTACGATTACATATAAGTGCTCGTGCACTGTCAGATTGATATAAATAATTTAATTTAAATCACTATCAAATCATAATTTAAATTATGTAATTTAAATCATATAATCTAATTATTATTTAATGTTAATAATGCATATATATATATATATATATATATATATATATATATATATATATATATATATATATATATACAGTGTGTTCAAAAAATTCCCAACTTGGAGTTGGCTTTGAACAGAGAAACGTATGTCTGATCATTATTCATTTCAAAAGTCAAGTTGTCAAAATTAATCTTGAAACGTAATTTTAAGGAGAAAAGACAATAATAAAGGAAACAGAATATTACCATTCGCCGCTTTCTAATGTGTTTCCATTTCTAAAATAAGATTCAGGAAGAAAAGCTTTATTTTCTTTAGATAACATTTTTGACAATATCTCGTGTCAAATTGACATTTAATTAAATATTTTTAAATTGACATACGTTTCTTTGATCATAGCCTACTCAGAGTTAGGAATTTTTTTAAACACATTGTATATATATATATATATATATATATATATATATATATATATATATATATATAAATTATTTATTTATTTAAAGATACGAGTATACTAGCGTTAGTACTAAATAAAAAAAGTAACATATGTATTTCTATAATATAATACACCCATTATAGTCCACACTACACCACTACAGTATATATTTTCATCGAGTTTCAGGTTTTCATGAAAAAAAAATTTTCGTGTAATTTCAAATTATTTACAATTCAGTATATCATAAAACCGTTACCCGAAATTTACGTGCTCGCACGGATAACAAGATCGCTTCTCTCGCTCGTTAGGTACCGTACCGTGCACGCCCGTAAAATTCTGAGTAACGGTCTTGCAATGTAAATTACTATTACTGACATACCTACGTTGTCATTGGTTATTACTGCAATAAGTATTTTTTTGCTTTATGAGATGATATTGTTTCTATAGACCACGATTTACGATTTTTATAGAATCATAGAGGCATGATTGTTTTTAGATGATTACACAATCTACTCGTGTATCATTTTGGTAACTTGAAGATTCTTGTTTGAAGGATGTGTCACATAGTAATTAATTTCACTGATGTATTTTTTTACAATTTTATTATTTGAGAGCAAGGGCACTTATTTTCGAGAAAATAGTAACATTTTATATATTGAGATTCTACGATAAATTGAAAAATTTTATCAAAATTTGAATCTCTTGCTAATTAGGGGTTCTAATTTCCAACTTAGTTGTTTACTAATTTATTATAAAATCCTGACGTATTTAATCTTTTACGATATATTGTGTCGTAAACGTCTTATTACAGAGCTCTGTTTCTAGTGGTAAAGAAATTTTTTACGGGGTATCCCGTAAAATATTTTACGGGCTATTAACACCATAGCAACATATATACAGATTTATTTGTTCATTATTTCGCCATATGTTTTCAAAGATTATTTCGATCAAATAGTTTAATGTATTATGATGTAAATTCCAATATTTTTTTTTTTCAATTTATTTACGATTCAGTATATCTAGGATGACCATATTTGAAACGAAAAAAATACTGGTTAGGTATTTAAATAAAATACCATATCACAATGGGATCCTCCACTATTTTTTTATATATTTGTTTTATTAAACTGCATCTTGTAGTTTTAGAAAATCTTTATTATTATTCGTTAAGCCGTAATAATTTTTTAAATATTCTATGACTCATAAATTGATCTTTTTTTTCAGCACATAAAAATATATAAATACGTTAAAATAAGTATTGTGCGCAAAAATTGAACATATGCGTGGATAATAATCATTCACGACTATCAGAGTCAAGTAGTTCTATTGGTTGGAATCGGGTAATTTTTGAGACGAAAATGCGGATATATACCGGACAGAATTTTATTCCCTGAAAAGAGGAATTGTTCGGGTAAAAGAAGACGTTATGGACAGCCTAAGTATATCATAAAACATTGCACAATCCTCAACCGTTACCCGAAATTACTATTAGGTGATAAACAAACAAAAAGCATAACAATCCATAAAATAGTGGATCGAGATTTAACATATAAATGTTCTATTATTCAAATTTATTCTAGTTTATTCATAAACGAATAAATATTTACAATTTCTTAAAAAACCTTGGTTTTAATCAAGCTACTTAATTAATGAAAATTGAGCAGTAAGAACTAATACGAGACTAATATATCTTGTTTCTTTATGTTTAGAATTTTTTTAAATTAATGCATCCTTTACCATTTTATTTATTCATTTACTTACTTATTTAACCTCAATTCCTCTATAACAAACGTCAATAAACAAACAGTGTCAGTTTTGAACGATAGAATTAGAATTTGTCCTGGGCCAGATTTGAGATTTCGCCCACTCTTTCTTCGGATAGATTTCAAATTCTACTGATCTGGAGCAGTAGAATTCGTAGTGGAGAAATCTGACAAAATTTAAAGTTACAAAATCGAGGCTCTGATTTGTTCTGTTTAGAAAATTTTATCAAATTCACTGATTTGACGTCTCATCAGACGGTTTGATATTTAAAACAATGATGGAAAAACTGACCGTCTTACACGGGCTTTACAATGGCAAGAAGACGTAATGATATTATTATCTGAAATTTCAAAAATATTTTAATTTAGAATTCAAAGTTGTTTCACCAGTTAATTTTGTGGAGTTAATTTGATTTACGTGAAGCTGAATTTGAACCAGAATAATTTAATCTACTATTTTTCTAAATACTTTAATATTATATAAAATACATTTTCCTCTCTTTTTTATCTCGAAGGGATAGGTTGTTCACCTCGTTCGATTATCCCTGGCAACAAAAATCCGCAAAATTTTCAGCAGTGACGTCAGAGGGCGTGCCGTCAAGTGTGCACTTGGGCGTACATATGGGGAAATCGAGAGAAAGTATAGCCCCAATTGCAAATTCAATGTCGTGGGCAGATAAAATATTATCACAAAGACATTTTTTATCTTGGCATTTTTTAGTACAACAGGTTAATTTAATTCCGTTATTCACATTAAGAAAAAAACTAATAAGCTTAAAGCGCAGGAATAATAATAAAGTTTTTCCTTTCTCTTTTCGAGGCGAATTAGGATTAAAGTTCTCGGAACTACTTTATATTCAAAATTGTAACTTCTCTGAGATACTAAACGATGTGTAGTTTTTCAGGAAAAAAGTTTAGGTGTTTTTTGTTTCGCCTATCTACAGAAAGTTGTTTCTGCAAAAACGGCTGTGAATTAAAAAAGCAGAGTAGCTAATGATCCTGCTGCGAAAATGGCAAAATATTTTCTATGTAAAAATATGCTACCAGTGTTTTTACCCTTAAATTTGTTGCACTTTTGCCATTTGAAGCAAATAAACACGGACAAAATACCTGGTTGAAAAAACAAAAAAATATATTTTTTTCGAGATTTTTTCTTTTCAATTGTGTAACTTTCTACTAAAAAGTGCAAACCAAAATCGAGTATTGTTTCATACTTTTCTAAATAATAAAATCGAACTGCAAAATTTACATTTTTGCCTACCTACTGACCGATATATTTTTCCGGATAAACGATATACCACTAAAATGGCCTCCTAATTTAACCGACGTCATAATATTTTAACATTTCTCAAGATTCCCATGTCTGACTGAGCGGGAAGCGTTACCCTGGACAATCTTGTACACAGGGTGGTGACTTGGACGACGCAGCATAGGACTTTAAATAGTAAAATCTTAATGTGCGGTTATTTGCTCCCCTAATTATTTTTGAGTAAAATTGTATCATCATACATCATAGGATAGGAGTAATGGAAAACGAGTCGTACGAATCACAATCGGTCATCTAACGCACACAGCTGCACGACTATAACAAAAATGTAAACACTATTAAATAAAAAAATGGAAGTGTAAATTGTATTTTACTTGCCAAAATATTGATAAATATTTTCAAATGTGTTCTTAAATAAATAAATATATCATCACGGCCCCATTGCTGGGGGTGCCAATATGCGTTGTACACAGATTTCGGTAATGGGTAAACCGTAAACGCACGCACGGTACAAATATGTCATCAAATGTGTTCTTACCAGTTATATTTACTACAGAAGTATAATACATTACAATCATTACATACATTATGTATGAAAATACTCCTGTCAAAATAAATATTTCAAACTATGAACCATAGATTCCCCGTGGCTGTGTACGTTAGGTGACACGTTGTGATTTTTTTAACGGCACGAGTTCGATTCCGATCTTAAACTTGAATTCAATTTTAAAATAATACAAAAGTGACTACTGTGGTGCTTGGTGCTCTCTCCGCGACCGCTTTGAGAGCCCGTGAGGTAACGACTAAACGGTACAGCGTACAGATATATCATCATTACCGAAATCAGCGAACAGAAGCGGATTGGCACACCCAGAAATCGATAATGAGCCGTTATATATATATATATATATATATATATATATATATATATATATATATATATATATATATATATATATATATATATATATATATATATATTAGACCAACCTCATAGATAATACAGTTATGCTAATTTATATGTCAAAGTATTAGCTATTATTCATTAAAAAATATTAAATCCAGAATAAACAAAGTCGCCAGTCAACCTTCACACAATATTAAAGAGGTTACAGTGACCTATCTTCCAAGCACCATCAGTTATATTTATCTCCTTCCGTGTTGAGCAATACTCGTATACATTCATAATGAATTCAAGATGATCTAAACCAAGTACGAATGTCGGAAATAACTACGTGAATTTTTTTATGATCATAGAAGAATGTCGTTCTCAAGCTCAAGTTTTCATTTTCATTAAAAACTTCATTAATTGGGAATCTGCTCTGGGAATGGAAAAACTTCCATGAAAATTATCTCAGGAAAAAAGAATTAAGAAATTTAATTGATTTTAAGTACAACTTAAGTTTATATTTGACATGCGTTTTTATAACTGTTCTTAAAAAACTAGGTAGTTCATTTTTCATTTTAATACTCTAGATAGAAATAGCTATTAGATAACCGGATGATTATACCAAAATTAAAATATCTCAAGTCAGAAAAATTAGTTTCTTAAGTTAGATACTTCCCAATTTATTTTAATAATTATAAAATAGTATATTAAAGAACGAGTTTTATAAGACATGTTTTTCTCGCACGCGACATAATTTAGAAAAAAATTGTGGGTTTTCTAAATGACAAGTACGAAAAAAGTCTTATAAAATGAGTCATTTTATTTTTATTTTTTGCGTCTTTTATACATATACTAAAATATATATTTTTAAAAATTGCTACCTATATTAAACCGAGATGATTTAAGGAAATTTGTATGTGTAATGTAATTGGTAACATTGGATTAACATGCATTCAATTATTTGAAAGTTCATGTTAATTCCGATTTATGAACATGTCATGTAGTCCCAACCTTCTAAAACAAAAAACTGCGTCTCGAAATGAAGGCTATTTCGATACCCAATTGAGTTTCGTAATGATTTCATTATGAACGCAAAATATAAAAAGAGATTTTGTGATTATCAAAAGGGGTTTCCCCCTTTTTATTTTTTTATGAACCTTCATCTAAACTGAAAGCGATTAGTATTTTTAGAACGTCGTTACGTGAGTTGATATAGAGATGATTTCGTTCTCAGAGAGTGGACTTCGCTAATAATAATTGGAGTCACATAAATTGATATTTTGCAACACTTATAAAAATATATACTTATAAATATGTTAAAATAACTTTTTTGATTAGTAATTGTATACATGCGTGGATAATAAGCAATTTAATAAAATAATTTAAAAAAATACGTATTATAGTTCAAGTTTTGATTACCACTGGTAACCTATGACATTCAACATATCTTTCACTTTCATACCAACGTATAGAGTGGCGTGACATCATAAATTTAAACAAATTTTATTTTGTTTACTTCCGTTGTTTTCTGTTGTTATTTCTGCATTCTGTACTTGGATGGATTCCATACCATATTTTTAAAAAAGCGATAGCAGGAGGCTTGAAAGTAGCGATAATTTTGAAAAGAGTATCTAAATGTGTGACGTAGATATAGAGATGAGGAAATGTATTAAAAACTCGAATATTTTAAAAACTAATAACTTTTTTAAACTTTGATAGTCCTTAACATACAGTTTTAAGGTTTAATTTTTTAATATGTAAATAACCCATGTTCTAATTTGTAAATGTGGCAGAGGACCCCATTACTCTTTATTGTGTTTTCGTTTATAAATAGAACATTTTTATCAAGAAGAAAAGCTGCAAATAATTCAATGGTATTATTGTGACAGTTCAGCACGTGCAAAATAAAATCTGATTTAGATGTGAAATTTTATTATCTACAACCTTTATTTGAAACATTTTTGTCTAAAATTATTAGGTAACTACAGTAAAATAAAAAAAAATACATTTATGTAACGGATTTCAAGTAGACACCCGGAGTTGAAATAAAATAAGAAGATTCTGCTATACTACATGGTGTATGCTGCTGTCTGTACTTTCAAAAACATCTCTATTTTTTAAGAAAACAGGTTGCTTACATTGACTACATGTGTTAACATTTTAAAAAAATTTGTTCAAAATACACTGAGATCAGAACAGAGACAATTGCCACATTTGCGAGGTCCAAGGCAAAAGAAAACTGCGGAGGCCCTTAAATTTTCTTTTCTCCAAAAATATGCATTGTAACGAAAAATTATATTGCAATTTAAAAAGAAAAATTAATCAAAGAAACACAAAAGAAATGCTTTCTGTGACGTCGGAAAAATTCACGGTTTTCGATATCGCTTCTGAAAGACTATTTCACTCATAAATTTATAAACCAATCCAAATTCCAGATTTTTCCTAGTTACCAAGTTTCATTTCGACAAAACACCGTCACAAAATTTTTATCGCACCCTTTAAGCCAATAAGATGTCGTATTTTTACAAGTGTGTTTTGATAAGCGAACATTTTTTGACGTTTTAGAAACATATTGTTTACATACCTGTCAAAGTGTGTATACTCGTATTTTCAGTGTTATCATTTTTTTATTAAAAACGAGTCGATTCGGACAGGAATCTATTTAAAACGTTGAAAAAGCAAACTTAAATATAACACCTCAAAACACAATAAAAATTAGAAGATTTTTGTGAAGAAAAAAATATATAAATGATTACCTGATTTTTATTTTGGAAATAGTCATCCGAATACCATTCGTGGTTAAATTTTATTCTGGAAAATTTTTCCGATTGCTTTACTCGAGCCTGTTGCCAATTTATCTCGTGACATTGATCAAAAATCACTCGTTTGACAACTCGTGATTTTTTTGTCAATGACACTCAATAAATTGCTAGGCAACCAGCTCTCGTAATAATCTGAAAACTTTTTCGGGAAAAATTTACCACTTATGATATTATATATGATAATATAATAAATAAAATAAATAAATAAATATATCATCACGGCTTATTACCCATTGCTGGGTGTGCCAATCTGCTTTGTACACAGATATCTGTACCTAATGGTGAAATATTTGCACCGTGTGGGCGCTTACCAGACGTCACCTCACGGACACTCATTGCTGGCGTGGAGAGTATAATATAATAATAATAAATAAGTCCTGACAAACGTTCCCGGCATATTCAGCGTCAGTCTGAACGTAAAGTGAAAGATCCGAAAATGTGGGGCCGCAATAGGCACGGGGCCCAAGCACAGACTCAATATATATCAATATCAATATATACTCAATAATATATATTGAGTCTGTGGCCCAAGGCAGTTGCCTCGGTACTTGGACCGGCCCTGTTTGTAAAGTTACTAAATTTTGTGTATAACCAATTTAATATCGTCAGAATGATTGAGGCACACTTATTTTTATTATTATTATTATTATTATTATTATTATTATTATTATTGATTTATTAACAAATTTATGTACTTATATTATATACCCACAAACTATTAATTTTGTAATCGGATAGACAATCACCGTATGGCAGTTTAAATTTGACCCATGTAGATAACACAGACAAAACAAAAACAACACACGGGTTGTTTATGCATGGTAACTATATGTGCTAAAAATTGGGAAAAGTAGTTTTGAGATCTTGCTAATAGATAGGTATATTTTTTTTATGACTGACCGTAAAATATATTTCTGTTATCAAAATTGAAAGAGAAGTTCCCCATTTTGTTTCTAGAGAAAATGTGGACATTATTCCTCTATAGAGAAGTTTTTATTATTTTGACAAGTATGTAATGACATTTAATGCTTTATCCTACAATTCATTGGATTTCGGGGGTAACAAGTTCAAAACTGCCGTACCGGGAGCATCAACTATTTCTTACTGTTCTTTAGAACTGAAAAGAGGATCCCAAATTAAATTATAATGCTTGATTTACGTTAGTGATATAATCAGTGTACTTACTGTGATCTGTGGTAATTGACAAGTATCACTAAGATCGTTGCATCACGGTAGTGATTTTAGAACTATAAGAGGAATTACATCCAGGCGCAGAACAGTACCTATAATATTGCTCATAATTGTATGAAAAATGGGTATAAATTAAATAAATTTATCAATTTTTCACCAAACGCCGCTTCACGAATACATTTACAGAAACCGTAATCTCTTCTCCTATACTTTCATTTTTATCGGTAGATAGAGTATCGCTTAATAATACTTATCAAAAATTTCAGGTTTTGTTATAAGCAGAGAACTATTATTCAATAATGTTCAATTATTTTTCAATCCTAACTCATTTTTACTATTTCTTTCAATAACATTTCAAAATGAAAACTGATATTTTGCACGCAACGAAATATATACATTCGCAATCGCATCTTTTCAATCACTTTTGCATACAAATATTACGCTGTCACTATTCACTACGCTACAATATTTTTTCAATAGAAACAAAGCGATACTGTATTATGGTTGCATCGCTAATGTAAATCAGTGAACATCAATGTGTCGTCATCGTGCCGTCATCGTACCGAGAACGTAGATGGGTCCATTAAAATACATTAGAGCAAGACGTATCGTATTGTCATTGTACCGTTAAAAAACCTTCAACAAATTGTCAAAAACAACAAATTTCTGCTGTCATGTGAAACGTTTCAACGGTTAACAAATTTCTGTCTTTTGCAAAGATGATACGATAAATTGCAGAATTCTTTATACGTACCGTATTCCGCCTTCCGGTCATGAAAAAGTAGTACACCTCAGAAGAGAATGCTATTTTTCCTTTGATGCGTTGATATTTTTTATTTGCAAATGTCAAGATCTTGAGAAACGGTGTAAACTTGTTAGTGAAGTGACGTCAGCACTTTGGAATCTTTTTAATATATAATTCAACCATGTATTTCATATACGATCTCTTTCAAAATTAATCTTTATAAGATTTTATTAAATATTCTCGTCTTCTTTTTTGTAGCAGTTTCTATTTCTAAGAAGCTATCCTAAATTTGATAATTAATTTCTTGCGTCTCGTACGAGTGTAGTGTGACGTATGACCTGAATTGAGTGATTTCTGCGAAAGTCCCAGCCTGAAGGCGTATTACGAAATAGTCCTCGCGCTTAGACTAGTCGGACTGTCTACCGTGCCAGACAGTTTGGCGACCACTCCATTATCTACGCACACAGTGCCAGCGGAGTGGGGCATTTTTAACAGGAAAAAATACTATATTACTAAATATGTTATTAATTAGTAGGTATATCTTATTAACTAGTACGATAATTATAAAATATTAATTCTATAATTTATGTCATGTACATTTTTTCTGCGATAAAAAGATTTCAACATTATTGAAATCAGTGTTGAATAGTTTCGTAAACTTAACTGTGAGTCGAAAGTCGTTGTAATATAATTAATTTATGTATCTACATATTTAAAATAATCGATTGAGGAAGCGCAAAGTGACGTTGTCGCTTCGTATGTACCTAAGGTCTCCGATTCGAATTTGAAAACAGCGATTATAAGGAAAACTGTCTCATCTTCATCTATCACCACTTTCAAGCCGGATTGTGACACCGTACAAGTGTAAACCAAACCTTCTTCCTAGAAGCTTTGCGCAACTAAAAGCCCGTATCAGACGGTTAGTTTTATTTGTTAAACTTTGAGTGATGACGTAACATAAGTAAATTTGAAGACTTTTGTTTAAAGAATGTGTTTAGACAGTCATTTTTTCATTGATGTAGTTCTTACAATCATTGTTAGAGAGCATCATTGATTATCGAAAAAATAACACCATTTTGTGTACTGAAAAACTATGATAAAATTGAAAAATATATTTCCGATTTGTAATCTACTTTGCTTATTAATTTATTATAAATTCCTGGTGTAAAATAGTACTTCTAATTTTAAAAACAA
This sequence comes from Harpalus rubripes, assembly GCA_963082715.1. Classification (NCBI taxonomy): domain Eukaryota; kingdom Metazoa; phylum Arthropoda; class Insecta; order Coleoptera; family Carabidae; genus Harpalus; species Harpalus rubripes. The sequence continues at coordinate 27,089,438 of OY720454.1, forward strand.
ACAAAAAACCATAATAATCAATATTGTGGAATTTTCTATTATTTATTAGTTTTTATAATTTTTCCAGTTTGATATTTGTTTTTCAGTATCAGTGTAATAATAGTATATTGAAAGACAAATATTACAATGATCCTTATTTTAATACGAGTACAGCTTGCGTAATCGAGCCGTAGGCGAGTTACGCAAATTACAAGTATTACTAATGGACAATGTTATACGTTTTTCAAACTATTTTTTCTATTTCGCATTAATTTACAACTATTTCAAAATTATAATTGAAAAAAATTAAATATCAAAGTTGGTAACACTGACAGTTTTAATAAACATTTATAATTTATTTTAATCTGAGTTTTTGACAACATTTTATTCCACGTTAGGTTGAGTTAAAATTTATATTTATTATGTTATGAAGCTACAAATAATAGTATATTATATTATTAGGAGTAGAAAGCGGTCTTTTTGTGTTGAACCCAGCTATTGCGGCCGAGGCGCTAGCCGAGGCTAGGCAAGCGGGGTAAAACACAAAAAGGGCGTTCTACTCCGAATGACATATACTATTTTTTCTTCAAGTATTTTAAATAATTTTTTGACAATTTTTTGGAATTTTTTTATTTATAAAATTTCCAATTTAAGCCAATGCTGGCTGTGTACACTACAAAACACAAACGATGGAACTGTCAAATAACAATTTTCAATATGATCTGTGTTGCTGTGGTGAATGCCGCCGCCAGCGGGGAAGTAAGAAACTAACATTTTTTTACTAGTACAACAATATCAACATTTTTGTACTAGTAAGACAATGAATATCTTCTATAGCGTGTGTACAGTAGCATAATAAGCATATTATAATACGCTTGAAGAAAAATAACTTTAATTTTAATTCAAAAGAGTGCTTTACTGTTTGATGTAAATATTTTAGTAAAAAATCTAATATTAGTAATTTTCCATGAGAAATGACAGGTAATGACAATTAAACTGAAATATATTTATTTGACTAAGTTACCAAATTGTTCATTGTAATTCTGTTTTTGACAAAAAAATAATTACAAAATTCACTTTGTGTAGGTACGTGAAATAGGAAAAAAATGTATTATTACTCGCTCGAACTAATTCGTAAACGAAAAAATCTTTACTATTGTATATCTAAAAATACCTTTGTTTTAACCAAGCTACTTAAATATTGAAAATTCGGCAGTAAACTCTAAAACATAGTCTACAAACATTTAAAATTAAATTATTCCATATCAATATTTAACCTCAATCGCAAAACAGTTTCAATTGAATTGTAGGATTAGGACCAAGACAGGTTTAGAAAATTTGATGAAATTCACTTATGTAACATCACGACAAATGGTTAGACATTCAAAATACTGACGATTTGATGGGAAAAGTCACAATGAACAAATAATAGATTATATTTTAGCTTTGGAGTAATAAGCATAGACGGTTTTTAAATATGTATTATTATTAAAATTACCATTACCGAACTGGTATTGTAAGCCCGCATAAAATAGTATCTCAAAAGGGCTTACAATACCAGTTCGATAATAGTAACAATAATAATAATAATAATAATAATAATAATAATAATAATAATAACAATACATATTTAAAAACCGTCTACTTATTACTCTAAAGCATAAATATATTCTATTATTTGCTCATTATGACTTTTATTTCTAAAATATTTTGATCTTATTCTTCACAAAAGATTTAGAAACAGATGGAATTTCTAATTTTACTACCTATTTATTAAGTCCAGAAAAATAAATAGGTACGCCGATGGTATATACTTGCATTGCCTTGACAAATAATTGGAAAATTTACTGAGTCGATTAAAATTATTCCACGGTTTCTTATCATAATTGATTTACGATTAATTTTTTATGAAGTACTTTTGATATATTTGCGTCATTTAATAATATAATACAGTATTTTATTATCATGATACTTTTAATTTATTTTAGGAGACAATATGGTATGTACAGATAAATAAATATGTGTCAAAATGAATTGTAAAGCATTATTCCGCACTGTTTCATTTTTGGAAGTTATTTACAAAATACAGAAATAACCTCAAAATTTGCTTTTTTATGTAAATCTGGAGAACAATGCCTTTTCAAAAACATCAATAAATTGGCCTAATGCGGCAACTTTTGTCTAAGTTAAGTGACCTTAAATTTCTTATAGTTTTCCCTTGCATGCAGAACGCCTTATTTGGGTCATCTGTATATTTATTTTTTGTTTCATACAAAACATATTTAATATTTTCATAGAAATATAATGTAGTGGTTATCAAGAAAATTATGTAGTATTTATAAACTTCCAAGGTCTCTATTTCAAACAAAATTGGAGCAAAACAAGTTCGCGCAGATGCGCAGTTTTTTAAACAATAGATTATAACTATTGATGTAGGAGGTTGTGTTAATGTTTTTTATTTTTTTGCACTTAATGACATTTTTTATTTGTTTACCACATTTCAAAAACGTGATTTTAAATGTTTTACGTCAAACTGATTTGCATTTAATATACCAGTTCCTGTTTAACAGGTAAATGACCATTTTAGAAAATTAAAATCCCAAACTTATAAAAGAAGAGAAAAAAAAATAGTTAATGGGCCGAATTCAGCACTTTTCACTAGTGTAGTGACCGTCTCTAGTAACTATGGCAACAACTTGTATCTTTTTCTTATTAATGCATCGATGCATACGTCTCTCTTTATATTGTTATTTTTAGATAAGCTTCTTTAGTTAAAGAAGAGTGCTGAAGTCGACCCATTATGTTTAAACTGTGTATATTTAATTCAAAAATCTAATAATTACATATCACAATTTTTATGTAAAGGAAGAAACGAAAATTTCACTTGTTTCTTGACAAATTTTGCATGCATTTAACAAATGAATTAGTGTCTTTCGAACTCGGCGCAATCTTAACTGATCGGTGTCAACGTGTCCATTGATCCCATGTCTGATTTTAGTACCAACTGATCTCGACTACCTGACCCTTGGCCACCTAAGGCCCGGTATTTTCAATACAACGATAAACAAAAAAAATAGTTAACCATTTTTTACCTTCCGTCACTTTTTTAATGAATAAGCACGTTTTAGGGTCCCTAAGTGCGCGCGCATTTGTGTATGCGCGTGCGTGCGTATTCCTTTTCTTTACATCCATAATATGAAGAGCTGATTAGATTTTGGTTATAATTGGTCGACCGGAAGTACCCTAATTTGAAGTATTAACAGTTTTTCTTGAAAAAACGCTGTTAAATATCTTTCTTTTACATTTAATGTTATTATAAATATGAAAGAATGTAATATTCTCAATACGATTTGATTACATATTATTCATATTAAATGGATATAGAGTTAAGAAATTATAAAGAAATTAAATTGCAAAAAGCAGCCAGCTGTGCTGTAACCATGGAAGCATCTACTATATTAAGGAAATTATGACAAATGTCAGTATCAAGTGCAATTGATATATGTAGTATGTTTGTGTTATAATTTTACTGTAAATGTATAGAATCTCTTACAAGAAACTTTCTGTATGGAATTTGTACAAAATACGTAGAACTGACTGAAGGTAATGTACTGGAATATGGAATCTTTTGCAAGAAACTTTTTGTGTGAAATTTGTACAAAATACATAGAACTGGCGGAAGGTAATGAAATATACCTATTAGTTATCTAATACCATATGTAATGTATTGGACCAAAGCATTTTGTGCAGAAAATTTATTTTCAGAATTAAAATTTATTATATACAAATTATGTATAGAAAAGCAAATATTAAATACCTAAACTGTAGTTTTAGCAATTAATTACCAATCTTTAATATATGGAAAAAAATTAAAAAATTATTTTTGTACGTAATTGGATAGACACTATAATATTGTAACATTTTTATTTGAAACATTTTTCTCGATAACTCATAGTTTAGAAGGTATTTTCGACATTACCTAGTGAGCTATGCATTTTTTAAATAACTTAATTGTTAAAACTATAGTGAATTTGTATATAATAAATTTTAATTCTGAAAAATTAATTTTCTGCAAAAATATGTGAAATATATAATTTTGACGTTTCTTGATAACACAAACAATTATTGTAAAGTATAAGGAATTGAATTTATTTTACTCTATCTGTGGTGTTTGTTATAAATGAAACATCTTTAAATAGTATTATAAACTTTTATTAACCCAGAACGCGATGTTACTTCAACTAAACTAAACTTACAACTGGCGAAAGCCAAAAATATACAAAAACAGGTAAACTTAATTAAATTAACCAACTGAGAATCCAGTGATTCTCAAAACTTTATACCCATATATTACATTTCCCCGTCAAAAAGATTTTACTTAACATTTAAATCTATCAGGTGGTTTTACTTTACGTTTACTTCTTTTTGGCGGAGAAACGTTTACACTAGCACTTACATTTTCCGAAACCTTTTCTGTTACATTTTCTGATACATTTTTACTTAAATCTTCACTATTTACCGACAAATCGGTTTCTATTTTTATGTCATTATTTATTACATCGTCATCATTTTCTTTATTTTCATTAACTCCCTGACAATTTTCTAAATTATTTCTTTCCGAAATATGAATAGTTTTATAATCCTCTAGGGGAACCTTATTTTCATCATGCTCACATAATTCATTCGAAATTTTTGAAATTTGGTTCAAATGACGCTTCCAATTTTTATTTAATGAAGGAATTTTTACTAAATATGTTCGTTTTCCTAATATTTTTACAACAATTCCCTGAATCCAATTTTCTTTATTTATTTCCCGATAATCGCGAACTAATACTATTTCGTTTATTCTGAATGAAATGTCTCTATTACCTTTATAATATTTTTGCTGTTTACTTTGTATATTTTCAACATGATTTCGAATGTTATCGTTTGTAGGGACCGTAGGTTTGAGTAAATCTAATCGATTTCGTAGTTTCCGGCCAAACATCAGTACAGCTGGACTCTCTCCCGTAGTGCAATGAGTTGCATTCCTATAATCTAATAAAAATTTGTTTAAAACTAAATTACAGTCATGTTGACTATTATTAACAGTTATCCTACGGAGAGCGTCCTTCACCGTCCGTACTGCATTTTCTGCTGCGCCATTCGTTTGGGGGTGAAATGGCGCGCCCGTTAAATGTTCGATACCATTCAAATTCAAAAATTGTTGGAAAACGGCACCAGAAAATTGTTTTGCATTGTCCGATACAATTTGGCGAGGTATACCAAAACGTGCAAATAAATTTCGTAATATTTTTACAGTACTGTTCGCAGTAATATTACTCATCTGGAATACTTCCAACCACTTACTATGAGCATCCAGGATAACAAAATAATTTTTTCCGGAAAATGGTCCTAAAAAGTCAATATGTAATCTTTCCCATGGTTCCTTTGGCCATTTCCATGGGATTAATTTTGCTTTTGGTGGAGCATTTCTAGTAGATAAACAGCTATTACAACCTTTAATTAAATTTTCGATTTCTTTATCGATTCCTGGCCACCAAACGTAAGAACGTGCTAAAGATTTAGTTTTTACTATGCCCATATGGGACGAATGCAATTCATTTAAAATATTTTTACGAAATTTATCAGGAATGACTATTTTGTATCCTAACATTAAACAATCATTTTCTAATGTTAATTGTTTTGATTTCATAAAATAAGGTTTTATTTCATTATTAGGACAAGCGTTTGGCCAACCATATTTTACATAATTATATATTTGCTTTAATAATTCATCTTGTTGAATTTCATTTTTAATGTCGTCAAAGTTAATTTTTAGATTAGTATTTTCGTTTATATAATTTAAATAAGATGCACATATATTTAAATCTACCTCAGGCTCGCTTTGGGGAAGCGGAAGCCTAGAGAAACAATCAGCATTATTGTTTTTAGACGGTACATATTCAATATCATATTGAAAGGTAGATAATATGATTGCCCAACGCTGAAGTCTACTAGTCGCCATTTGCGGAATCCCTTTTTTTTCTCCCAAAATAGCTAACAGGGGTTTATGATCGGTAATAATTGTGAAATGCTTTCCATACAAGTATTGATAAAATTTAGTTACTCCAAAAATTATCGCTAGCGCTTCTTTATCGATTTGAGAATAATTTTGTTCACTTCTCGTCAGCGTGCGTGAAGCATAAGCTATGGGTCTCTCTATTCCAGAAGGGAATATATGAGAAATTACTGCCCCTAGCCCACTTTGGGATGCATCTACGGCTAATCTGATTTTTAAATTTGGATCGTAATGTGCTAAAAAATCTAACGATGACATTATATTTTTAATGCGTTCAAAACAATTACTACATTCGCTAGTCCAATTCCAGCGAATATTTTTTTTTAATAATTGATAAAGTGGGTGTAGCACAGAAGATGCATTTGGGATGAATTTACAGTAGTAATTAACTAATCCCAAAAACGATTTCAGTTGAGTAACATTACTGGGAACAGGTGCCTCTTTAATCGCTTTAATTTTATCATTCGTTGGATGTAAACCATGTTTGTCAATTTTATAACCTAAATAGGTAACAGAAGACTGAAAAAAAGAACATTTTTCTGGTGAAATTTTTAAACCGTAATGCTGCAAACGAGAAAATACTTTTTCTAAATTTTGAATATGCTCGCTTTTATTTCTGCCCGTGACTAAAATGTCATCTAGAAAACATACTACGTTATTTAATCCTTGTAAAACGTTTTCCATAATTTTTTGAAATTTCGCGGGAGCTGCAGCAATACCATATGGCAGTCGATTATATTGAAACAATCCTCGGTGCGTGTTTATTGTTACTAATTTACGGGAATATTCGTCTAACTCCACTTGTTGGTAGGCGGTAGATAAATCTAATTTTGTGAATTCTTGTCCACCGCTCAACCTTGAAAACAATTCTTCAATTTTAGGTAGTGGATACTGATCTATGTCTAGAACTGGATTCAGGGTAATTTTGTAATCTCCGCAGATGCGAACTGAACCGTTTTTCTTAATAACCGGTACAATGGGTGATGCCCATTCGCTAAAATCAACTGGAGATAAAATATGTAAATTTAACAACCTATCTAGTTCATTGTCAATTTTCTCTCGCAATGCAAAAGGAACAGAACGAGCTTTACAAAATTTTGGACTAACGTCTGAATCCCTTAATTTTAAATGTATTTTACCCTTTTTAAAAGTACCCAATTCATTTGAAAATACGTCTTTATATTTTGACAACAAGTTATTTACACTATCATCACTAATATTAGCTACTTCTAACATTTTTATTTCAGAAATGCCCAGATTAAATTTACTTAACCATATACGACCCATAATTGGGGGACCTCCCTTTTTAACAATAAATATTTCTAAATTATTGTATTGTTTACCATCAAATATTACATCAACTTTAATTATACCAAGGGGGGTAATTTTATTTCCGGTATAATTCAGTAATTCCTTATTTGTTTTAATTATTTCATAATTTGAAAATAAATGTTTATACAATTTATCTGAAATCGCGGTGACACTAGCACCGGTATCGACTTCAAAGTCAATGTAAAAATTATTAACATGAACACGTTTTACAATGGGCCTATCATTTACAGTTGACAAAGCAAAAAGTGTTTCTATATTATTTTCTAAATAATTAAATTTATGTTTATTTTGGGTACACATACGGGGTAAATGACCTTTATAACCACAAACCCGACAAGTAGCATCTCGGAACCGACATTCACTCACTTTATGATTTGTGTAACCACAAACTTGACACTTTGGGTGCTGGTTCCTCGCGCTGCTGCTGTTGTTGTTGTTAGGGGCGCCGCCTTGCGCTCCCTGTTGGTTTCTGCTCCTAGGTGACATTGTTGCATTTTGGCGGAAACGACCTCCGCTGCTCCCTCCGCGCCTGGCCTTGAGATGATGGACCTCTACTGGCTCGGTTTTGACTGGCGTAGACCCGATGCTGAAGTTTTGACGTGCAGATTCTCTTTGCGTAGCGATTTCAACCGCTTTTTCTACCGTTAACGCACTAACCTCTTCTTCAAACAGTCTGTCCAGAATTGGGCCTTTTTCAATACCCATAATGAACCGATCACGGAGCACCGTATTTAATTCCGATCCGAATTCGCAATGTGCGGCTAAACTTCGCACTCTTGCTAACCACTCTGTCATAGTTTCACTTTTACTTTTAAATGCGTTATAAAATTTGTATCTGGCGGCGAAAACTGATTTTATTGGAGCAAAATGTTTATCGAATACTTGTACTATATCTTCGAACGTTTTAGATTCGGGTGTATTAGGCAAACACAAATTAAATATTAATTTATACGAATCTTCATTTAAAGCATTTAGAAATATAGCGCGTTTTCTCTTTCCATCGCTTATATCGTTTGCGATAAAATATTGTTCTAAACGTGCTTTATAAATTGTCCAATCGCCATTTTTAAAATCAAATTCTCGCACTTGCCCCACTAAATTTTGCTGAGACCTGTTTGCAACCTCTTCCATTTTTAATTTTAGAATTTAATTTAATGTTACTATTATTATATTTATTACGATTAATTTTAATCCTCGTCGCCACTGTGGTGTTTGTTATAAATGAAACATCTTTAAATAGTATTATAAACTTTTATTAACCCAGAACGCGATGTTACTTCAACTAAACTAAACTTACAACTGGCGAAAGCCAAAAATATACAAAAACAGGTAAACTTAATTAAATTAACCAACTGAGAATCCAGTGATTCTCAAAACTTTATACCCATATATTACACTATCAATTAATAGAATGTTTTATAGTTTCATTACTTTCCCCCAATAATTCGGTCAGACTTCTTGGCTTGGATAGCCGAAAACGGCAAAAATTTAAAATCGTCCCAATAATGAAAATAATCTTTTCGAATTTGTAGTCTGGGGATCTTTCTACTGGTCCCAAACGATTAACAAAATTAATAATTAGTTCAACATCGTCCGAATCAGACGAAGTCAACAAGCAACGGTCCATAATATTATTTAAAGTTTAGACAAAATTCATAACAGGCTCTTTGTTTTTATTAGAATATAATAATTATCTCACATGTGATTTTTGCAGCTGACTTTAAAGAAATCGTTTTTGTGCATGCTCAACATGAATGTCACTTCAAAATCTACTACCAACACAACAAAATTCTGAAGTTAGCAAGTCTCGGTAAGTTTAATCTGGATTTAAATACTGAAATACGAATGTCTGGTTAAAATGTCGGTTACAAGTTAAATAATATCTTGTAATCAAGGTTTTAATGTTGTACTGAAATATTTTTCTAAACCTTATTTTGAGCCAGATTATACATATATATATATATATATATATATATATATATATATATATATATATATATATATATATATATATATATATATATATATATATATATATATATATATATATATATACAGATTTTAGAAAAATATTCTATCAACTTTTCATCTTCTTCGAAGCGAATGATCTGCATCAATTGACACTAAAATCGGCATTGGGATCAGTTGACATGGATCGGTTAAAATGACACAGAACAGTAGTAATCGCATGTAGCGGGATTTTTTGAATAATTAGAAATGCATTAAGTACTAGTTATTATATTTGATTTTTTTTTGATACTTATGTGAAGCTTGCATGTCTGTAATATATTATTTTATTTTCTAATTATATTCTTTTGAAAATTATATATAATTATAACGTTATGTATTTACAAGGTTAACTTTTAGTCATTTAAGAAAATCGGAAATATTAAGCTATGGTTATGATCGGGTAAACATATGTGCAGAAGAGGAATATAGCAGCTTCTGTGAATGACAATGACAGTTTATACATTTGACATGTATCATGTATGAAAAGTATGGGCTATCCAAACAGCTGTTCCGTGTTGCTGGCCGCACCATCTGACGGATTTCCTGTTAAGTAGCGCTGGGGTAGGAATCTTACGTGTAGAATGAAGTTTTCTACAAATATGGGTACCAACTTTTTTATTTTAAATGGAAACATATATTTTTTTATTTGCTCATTCAATAGAGCTCTTTATTCTGAATCCAACGATATACAATTTTCATACCTTTACATAAAAAAAAATTCGAAATTTTTTTTTTAAATTAATTCTCCCGCAAATATGATATTGATGTGTGTCATGATTAAAAAATTGAATATATTTTAAAAAGAACTTTATTTTCAATAAATGATTTATTATTCGTAAAAACTGCTCAAAATTATCTCCATTTTTATCAATGCAAAAGTAGCAATAAACAAAATATTCGCTTTTTCAGTCATGACACTAATATCATGTTTTGGAGGAATTAATTTAAAATTTTATTATTATTTTTTTTTTCGAAAATTTTGTTATGTAAGGGTATGAAAATTGTATATCGTTGGATTCAGAATAAACTCTGTTGAATAAGCAAATAAAAAATATGTTTCCATTAAAAAAAAAAAGTTGGTATCCATATTTTGAGAACCACTGGTTGATTTTTTTTTTCAGTTTATCACTGAAATACCGATGTAAAATAGAATTTCTTTGCTAATTTAACCAACTTCGTATCTCTTATAGTTCTCGAGACCGCAATGGTGGCCACTTAAAAATGAACACCCTGTGTATAACCGAACGATTTTGTCAGTTTAAAATATATTTCAAGCACAACTTGAAATAGAAAATATGTATGTAATCATAAGCTGTGGTTTTGAAATCGTCGATATATCTTTCATATACGTTTGCGCGGTGAATTCGCGCCAGTGTAAAAGATGTCACCTCGAGTAACTTTCATACCATGCAATAAATAATTAACTATAAATCAACTTTTGAAAAAACAGTTCCTAAAGAAAGTGGGCGTTACAAAAAACAAGAGCATCGCAAAAAAAGCAAGTCAAAAACCTTGTCGATCTTAGCATCCAGCTGGCTTTTGCTATTGAATGAAAACAATGGAAAATCTTTCCGTGAAACGTGGCCTATCATAGTGAGGAAGTGAGAGAAAGAATCATCAACACAGTGTGCTGTGGTATGGAAATGCGTTATGTATTCTGGTGACGTAACCAGACCTTGAAACGCACACTCCAAGCCAACGGAGATGTCACATTCAAAAGTTATTTTCATTTCCTACAAAGATTTAATCCTTTGCCGCGAAAAACTAGGACGACGAATATTTATATCAATGACAATATACAATATAAGAAGGCTAATCCTGCAATAAATTGTAAATGTGCAAGAAAGTAGCAGATACGCCAACATTATCCTTGATGTTTTTATTTTCACACATTCAATTAGGTAATAATAAATAATAAAATAATATAACATATTAAAAATAATAAAGGGTTGAATACGATGATCGACTAGTAGCGGAATGGAAAAACGAAAAATAATCAGACACGCAGTCTAGTTAAAATTATTTATTTCCTGGCCTACGTTTCGACTGTAACTACATGCAGTCTTCTTCAGGGCTAGAAATGGTCAATTATAAAATGTAACATAGGGAACCCCCATACGACCCATTGGGGATAACAAGTTGTAATATGTAAATATATTTATATTATTATATATCAAGTCAATTATTTTAGCTGGAACGCAGAAAAAAATTACAACTTTCCTAAAAATTGAAATTTCCAAAAAATGTTTAAAAAACGTGTTTCTCAACGATATAAGAAATATTTTAACACGTCCTTGTTAAAAAAAAATTCTTACATCGTTGAGAAACACGTTGTCTAAACATTTTTTGGAAATTTCAAATTTTAGAAAAGTTCTTGAATTTTTTCTGCGTTCCAGCTAAGATAATTGATTTGATATATAATTATACAAATATATTTAAATATTACAACTTGTTTTCTCCAGTGGGTCGTATGGGGGTTCCCTATGATACATTTTATAATTGACCATTTCTTGCCCTGAAGAAAACTAGTTACAGTCGAAACGTAGGCCAGGAAATAAATAATTTTCACTAGACTGCGTGTCTGATTATTTTCCGTTTTTCGATTAAAAATAATAATTCATTATTTTGTAGTGTTGTAATGGATACATACAAAAAATATAATTTTTATTTTTTTATGGATCATGCGCAGCTGTTTTGGTCATATGATAAAAAATTAAATGATTGTTTAATGGAAAAGACTATGCCTTACATGGGACTCGAACCCACAGCCACAACAGTGTAGGCTCATATTTATTTTTCTTTAATAATTTTGCTTATACGAGTGCCACATTCGCATTATTGAGATTAAGAAAATCAGATAGGCCGTTGAAAATAAAAGCGACACTATCAGTTTGAAGTTATTGATCTGTCACTTGAAATTAAGTTGTGAAAGTTAGTTGGTTAGAACTTAGTTAATCAAATTCTTAAACAATTAGTGTGAGGGAACTAACCAGAGAGCTTCTTCAGATTTTTGCGAAAAAAAGTACCTAATGGAACATCCGCCGTACTTACCCGATTTGTACAATTGTTTGCTTATTTACTTGAATAGATACATTGTATAGGTAGAAGGTTTTCATCTGAAGAAAAGATTGAAGATTATTGGTTGGGAGACTTTTAGAAGTAAAAGGAAAGAATGGTGAAGTATATTATTGTTAAAGAGAGCTACTTTCAGCTTTAAATATATTTAAAATAAAATTCTAAAAAATATGAACCGTGTGTATGTTCTCAATAATTCTAATGTGAACCTTGTAAATATAATAAATGATTACATCATTTATATTTCTTATAAAAATATGTATCTGATAAAAATTCAAGATTTATTTAGTTACATGAATCACAGATTGCACTTTTCGATTAATACTACTATAATATGCAAAAAGGAGTTAAATAATATATTCAGAAATGCAGATCAAATACAATGATGTTAACTGTTTCAAACCTGAATTGAGAATGTCTCCCTATTCCCTTCGTATTCCTTCAAAACGCCGTAGAAGTTGAGCGGTCAAAAACTAAAAAAATTAAATACTTACCTACACATTCATTTTTAGAATGAAAAACGAACAATTTTTCTTGTACAAATTAATTTGATTGAGGTTGAAATTCTAATAATTTATTATTTTTCTGGGTGTTTTCTAATTCTGTAAATCTAACTTTTAAATTTATTTTTGATTCGGAAAGCACTATTAACCGTAGTGCCCTATTATGTTTAAATACAAACTTCTCGTTTCTCCGTATAAGTGGAGAAATATATTGCGAGCATTTTCTATTGAATAACAAATAGCTTGACAAAAAGAAATATACTTTCGAAAAGTAATACTTTTCTTAAACATGTTAGCGTTACCCTTCCATTTTCCAGTAGTACAGCTAGTCTATTGCATTTTATGTTTTGTATAGGATGTATCCAAATACTCATAGTATTATTAGACGTGATTCAGAAGTTTAACGTACTAAACGTGAAGACAAACATTGAAGACGTGGAATAAAAACTTAGAAATTAAAACCACTTGCCAACTCAACTAAATTCAAGTTCAAGTGAATACTACAAGGTTACGGCGAGCTGCAAAAAACTATTTGCGATGCAAAATACAAACAAAGAATAACATAATATACATTTAAAATATTTTAAAAAGATTCTTTTCTCCTCTAGTTTATTGAAGAAAAAAATAATTGAATACATCTAATTATTAAGTTAAATTTAACCTACCCATATTCTTTTAAATTTGTTAAATATGGCTATACTACTTCTAATTCAATATTAAATTATACATACATAAATATTTTCTGTAAATATGATCACGGTTACTTACCCCATTACAAACCATTAAATAAATATATCATCACGGCATTGCTGGCTGCGCCAATCTGCTTTGTACGCAGATATCGATAATGATGATGACATGCTTGTACCGTGTGGGCGTTTACAAGGCGTCACCACACGGGCACTCATTGCTGGCGTGGAGAGTGCACCACTGGGGTAATTTTTGTGCCATTTATAATTTGAAATCTGGTCGGGATCGGACCCCAGATTGGCAACCAGACACTCAGGCACTCGGCCATGAGACCAGACCCCATTTGTGCCATTTATAATTCGAAAAATTTGGCGTCGGTCGGGATCGGAACCGGACCCGGTTCCTCAGATTCATGACCAGACACTCAGGCACACGGCCAAGGGACCCCATACCATACCATTACAAACCTTTTTGCTCCATAATACAATGTAACGCTACCTGAATTCGGACTATAAACCAGAAACTTCAATAAAAGTATTTTTGTGAGAAACCTTTTAAATGATTGTTATTGTTATTTAAAAAATAATCAATGTTATCAAATTTTTACTTCGATAACTATAGTTTATATATTTCTAAAAACTTTATTGAAGGTAAATATTACATTGTAATTCCACATGTAGCAATGGGTAGAAATCCGTGATTATATATTTATTCCAAAAATACGCTTGTTTTTAGTTGTTTATTATTATAAAATTATAATAATTATGTTAATATATTATTATTACATATTCATAAATGTTGAAACATTAAAATTACAAACCATATAGAATGAAATTTAATTACAAATTATTATCTTCCCACATTTCAACAAAATTTCTCAACAAATTCCCATTCTTGCAGTCTTCTCATTCTATAAATCAATCCCTCCAAAAAAGTTGTGAATAGTTGGCCATGATCCACAAACATTCACACGCGAGAGTTTTGTTTTGTTCCCTTGAGCATTCTTGGATATCCTTATATTTTAATTTTTGTCTTTGGCGGGTGTAGGTATAATTATTTGTTGACGCTTTGAATTCCTGGTAAGGGTGCCAACATTCCTTGTGGATAAATTGGTCAGGATTTATGGGAAGAATAATTGAAAAGGAAAATAGAACTTAATTGACTATGAAGATGCAACAAGCCAATGTTTTATGACATGATTATAATCTGTAAATACTTGAAATTATCATCAAAATTTTAGTAAAATTGTGTAGTGTATCAAGTTTTTTTTCCAATTTCGGGTAGTAAATATCATTCCCGATTTCCGAAATAGGTGCAAATGACGATTTTAATTGTTGTTTAAAAAACGAATGGAAACTATTAAATCCTCCTTACCACAAATGGCTTCAAGGTTGAGTAGTTTTGTACAAAATTGTTCTCTTTTTGACGACGGAATCCAGCTTAACGTATACTTATTATTTATACAAATACATGTTATATCAATAAACTTATCGTAAATTGATTTTTATGTAAAATATACTCGCGATTACAATCAAATACACCGCCTAACGGCCCTGTAAACTAGAGATGCGCATTTTTAGTAAAAATGAAACCCGACCCGAACGGTACCCGACAATGAACAACCGCAACCCGACCCGACCGGTACATGATCTGAACCGACCCAAACTGAACCAGATCCGAACCCGACCCGACCCGAACGGTACCAAACCCGAACGGTACTTCACTCGAACCGACCCGACCTGACCAGACCTAAACTTAACCAACCCGACCCGAACGGTACCAAACCCGAACCGACCCGAACTGAACCAACCCGAACTGAACCAACCCAACCCGAACCGAACTGAACCAACCCAACCCGAACTGAATCAACGCGACGCGAATCGAATCAACCCGACCCGAACTGAATCAACCCGACCTGAAGTGAAACAATCCGTTGTTTGTTTGTTTGGTCGAAGTCCCACGCGGTCGAAATTCCACGCCGTCGAAATCCTACACGGTTAAAATGTTATAATTTATAATATCGTGTATAGTAATAAAGATGAAGGCTTTTTTAGACAAAAAAATTTAATAAGGTGAAATAGTTGATTATGAGTAAAATATTTTTATTGTTTCGTATGTAAAATCGAGTAAGCTTTGGGATACCTGTACGTATACATGTGCATCTTAAAAATATTTGTCAGATTAAAAAAATAATCATACTATATGTATAGTAACGTCAATCTAGATGAAATATTTTAAACAAACATTGAATAAATATTCCTTATAATTTGACATCAATATTCTTTTTCAAAGAACTCTTAATTTTACTTTTCCTTTGAGAAGAGAGTGAGGGGTTTGAAATTATTGTTCCTAGAAGCGTATGATGCTAAGAAAATCCCTCGGAAAATCCTGTACAACGGTGAATAATTTTGAATGAACACCTGGATTTCGTTCTCTTTCCCGTTATAGTCATTGCTATCATTTCAATTATAATTTACAATTCCAATTGCTAATGAAGATTCCACTAGTTATATTTCACTAAATTAGTAAGGGTAAATTTATAATTAATAATTCTGTACATAGGAATTTCTTCATGAAATTGGATTGATTGTTTTATTTATTATTTATCTTACAAATATGTTTAAACATAATTATAATGTTGTACGATAGCTCAATTATATCGAAGATAAATGGGCACCATATTCTCCGTGTCTGTAGTAGGATTATGTTGTGTTACTGAAAAACACTGATGTTTTTTGTTTATAGATTTTAATTACACTCTTTACAATATGAGAGGTTGCTGAATTACATGACTTTCTTACAAAATTGTTGAACCTTATAAAAGCAGGCAATAAAAACGTATACCTAACCCCAATTCCCTAGAAGTAAATTTAAACGTTTGAAAGCATTGTGACTCACCTCCACAAACTGGCAGTATTTTTATTTGAAGACAATCGTATTACTATTACTAAAGTTTTATTAAAATTTTAAAATAAATTACTTATACCCATCTGTGCAAACAGCCATTAGTAAAAGAAATATAAGCCAAGTTTTTTTGACTTATGTTTGTAATTTTATTGATAAATTTAACCGTGAAGTTAAGTTTTAATTGTTTAAGAATAAATCTGGCTGCAGCAGTAAGGAATAAACTGAGATGAACCAACCCGACCCGAACTGAACTAGAGCCGAACCCGACCCGATCCGTACTGAACCAGCCCAATCCGAACTGAATCAATCCGACCCGAACGGTACCTTACCCGAACTGACCCTACCCGAATTGAACCAACCCGACCCGAACTGAACCAACCCGACGTGTATTGAACCGACCCGAACCCGACCTGACCCGAACTGAACCAGCCCGACCCGAACTGGAACCAACCCGAACTTAACCAGCTCGACCCGAACCCGACCCGAACTTTATATCTTGAATACAAATTCGTCCCGAAACCCGACGGTGGTTCGGTTCGGGTCGGGTCGGGTTGGGTTTCGGGTTCAGGTCGAAAATGCGCATCTATACTGTAAACCTTGTGATCGTGTTTATATTTTTATTGCGGAATAATTATATTTTTATAGTAATAATTAGATATATATTTTTTTATTATTTGTCTATTTAAGGCTTGTATACAGGTTGTTACCGTTTACCCTTTCCAACTGCACTCACCGACACCGAGCCGCAAAGTTTTACCGCACTACCGTACAGGCGGTTGGATTTCAGCCCTTCATTTTATTTAAAATGTATAAGTGGCCAGCTTATAGCATCCCAGTGTGATAAATACAAGTAACAATATTTATTTTTTACGACAAATCACACATTATCGTTCAACGGGAATCGAACGCACGGAACATGGTTCGGGTCGCGTGACGTCATTGCGAGCTACGAGTTGTGCGCTAATTCGCTCGGCCAGAAAGCCGACGTATTTTTTATTATTAATAATAATAATAATAATAATAATAATAATAAAAATAATAAAAGAAATGGGCAGATGTATCTTCTTCTCTCGTTATTGCATTTCTTCAGCGGTGACATCACAGAAGTTGTAATTCTATTTAATTTTGAATTACTAAAAAAATACGAGTATGTTATTTTTAACTCTGTATTGCATACATTAATATTTTCTCGATATCTGGTTAAGGTTACATACATATTGCAGAAAATAGGAAAATTTTCAAATTATCTAATATTGTTATTTAATAGTTACTTATGCAACAAGAACAAGTGTGTAAAGTAGTGCGTTGATTTACGCATGAGGCGCATCCGAATGCGGAAATTGTAGCACGAGTTAAAAAAACACCATTTTATACACGTGTTGCATACAACATTTTTCCTACAACCGAAATGTTAATGTTTCTCATAATAAAAAATGTTGTATGCAACACGTGCGTAAAATAGTATTTTTTATCTCGTACTACAATTTAAAAAACATCGCAATCGACCAAAAAAGTGGTACTACAACAAGTGTGTAAACTTGTTGCATAAATAACTATTTTGTGCAATCGGACGTTTCTAAAATATGACAATAAGTTTATTGGGTTTTTTAAATGTAAATACAACAAATATCGTAAAATAGCTATTTTAGAAATAATTTTGCTTCTTTTCAACGATTTTTTACAAAACTAATTGTTTTGTTTATCAAATGTTAATCCCATCAAATGTTTTTTGTGGTTGCACACCTTGTTCGCGAAATCCCCTTCAGATTGCCCTGCTTCGGCCGCAAACGACCTCGGCGACAAATTTTCTCTCGGAACGCTAAAGCCCCATTCAAATAGAGCTTAGTGCAGTTGTAGCGTAGTTGTATTGTAGTGCAGAAGAAATATTATGTAGGGAAAGTAAACGCAACCGTTCACATTCAAACTTTCGTGATGGTAGTGTAGTTGCATTGCAGTGCAGAAGCTTGCAAGGTCCAAACTCCAAACTTTTGCACACTACCAACGCTGCGATGCAACGACCAATCAAAACTAGGCATATTACTTGAATCTGTAGGTAATGTAGAAATCCTAAATGTCAGGTTATGATAGTTACCTTGTAAATATTTTTTTTTTATATATATTGGAGGAATCCACCAGCGACTTCGTTCTGTTTCTCTTTTTTTCAATTATAATACTGCTGTACACTATGTTAATAAGTCATATTGGCGCAAGAAACAATTGTTATTTTGCATATTGAATATAGGTTATTACACAAATTCAGTATGAGTATCTGTAGTGACAGCACGCATTTTAGAATTCTATCAAATAAGGAATTTGTTTCGCTTTTCGCCACGAGGCGAAAAGTAGGTAGCATGCGTGTCTCAAAATACTCGCTTGCAAGTGTACGACTCGAGGCGTAAGTATTAAAGTAACGTCATTATTTTGTCACAGTTCTATTCAAAGCCAATTTATCTATTTATTATATACAACTTTCATACAATTTTCTATTTTAATAGTAAAACCTAAAAATTCCCAAAGTGCATACTACCAAGATTCGCAAAAGTAAAATCGTATTCGCCTCTTTTCTATGATAAAATTCTAAAGTGCTCTGTATTACAAATACAGCTGCACGAATTTGCTATGTGAACGATACATCCGCTCAAATACAAATGCACTACCAACATTGCACTGCAACTGGACTAAGCTCAACCTGAATGGAGCTTAAATAGTAATTTTGCGGCCTTAACATACAAATAACTATTTTACGTTTATCGTTTGTATATGGATTTATTAGTGCCTAGAGATAAGTATCTGAAAACCCCTAATGTAAGAGAATCGGATCCGTTAGTATTTGGCGCGATGCAAAATTTAAAAAAAGCGGGGCAAAGTACTGTTTTCAGATGAGTTCTGTGCTTCCATGGAATTCGGGAGGTTGTTTTCTACAGCAGGTCGTATCGTTGAATCCCTACAAAACAAAAAAAAGCTTCTTGTACAATAAGTTCTTTGCATAACATGTTTGGATTGAAAATAACTAACAAAATAACAATTCCAAAAAAATATTGAGACTTACCAAATCATAAAAATTATAAAATTAATTACTAATGTGACTTGATTGTACTTTTTAGTACGAATTTTGTATATGGGATGTTTTTTGATAATTTTTTACTTCTGAATTTCGTCTTTGTCTTTGATGATTTCAGTACGTTTGTAATTTTTTTTTTTTTTTGTTATGGAATAAAATTAGATTTTCTCCAATTTAATACAATCAACGAAAAAATATTGAAAGTAACTCATGTGTTGTGCCTAGTAATAATCTCGCTCATCCATTAAATATTAAAATGTCTCTACTAATCGCTCTTATTAATTTAAACTGTCGAAGAGTTTTGAAGTTATTAAAAGATCAAAACAATTAACCAAAATCATACATGAGATTGTCTCCCAAAGGTGTTCAAAAAGTGTCATTTACCCGAAATTGTAGTAGCTCTTATAGTTATAGTGGCAAAATAAATAATAAACATAGCAATAAACTCTCTCCCAATAACAAACAAACATTCAAATGTAAGTGAACGACATAAATATTTATACAACAGGAAGTTCTCTTGTCCGAAGGTTATGTTTTCCCTCAACAATTCAACAAATACGTGATCGATGTTGCTTCTGCTTCTGCAAATATCAGTGACGTTATTTGCGTGACCTGAGCACTTACACACATTTTTATTAATAAGCATTGTTTCGCGATTTCCTCACTTCACTTGAATGGCAGCACTGTCATAAAAGATAACAAAAACACGAACAAAAAATATCTGCACGAAATGTTTTTATGAGAGTTTTTTAAATGAATTAGATCACCTCTAGATTCAGAACAGATCATTAATTTAAAGAGAAATGTTTTTTTTAAATGTAGTATACTTGTCCAGAAATACGTGGGATTCCTTGAGAAGTGTTTTTTTCCTGTATTTTAATAGGTTTTTATTTAGGCAATAAGAAAAAATTTTTTTTTTGATAATACCTGCTAATAATTTAATATACTTTTTATTCGAATTACGTAGGTACAATATTTTTTAAACTCTGAAATTATAACTTAAAAGTATTTGAAATTCTTTGTGATTACTTAACCTCACAAAATTGTACCATTAAGATTATTTGAAAAAAAATCATTGTAAATGCTAAGACTAAAAAAATTACACACAATGGACTTTTTTTACTCATTCTTTTACTTTTTATGTTGTAAACTTACTACTTTATACACTAAAATTGATGAAATAAAACGTGCATTTTCTAACTGACAGAAAAATATAGACACATTTGATAATTACGGGAAATGCAAAAAAAATATATATAGTTTCAAAATGAGTATAACTAAGTAGAACCGACACTTTTCGGCCAAATTTGCTCTGGCTTTGATAACGGTTTAACAAAGTCTAGGTATTTTTTGTATTCCTATTTGTAAAATATTAGTTAAAACTGTTTTGCAAATTCTCCTATAGTTAATTTTTTAATCTGGTTTTGATGACTCGCGTCTCTTCATTTCATCTTACAGAAGTTCGTCTTATTTATGTAAATGATTTGTACCTACAAAAAATCTTGTTTGCTGCACCTATTTCGGAAAACTGGCATTCGGTTGAGAATTACATTTCCCGCGCTTGTTACAAAAATAACATCCAAATGTTTTACAAATTCTCCCATAGCTGATTACATTTGCCCATTGGTTGATTTGGTTTTGATGAGTTGTCTCCTCATTTTCTCTCACAGAAGTGCGCCAGGATTCAAAGAAAGTAAAAGCAAACAATGTTAAAATAAGAAAAATAGTTCAGTTTTATTATGTTTTATATGTTTTTCATTAGGAGTTATACAAGAGAAACAATTTGAGTACGTTGATTTATACAAGTCTGTACCCATATTTTTTGGCGATCCTGTATCTGCATTAGGTACTAAATTGTGTCTCTTGTATATTTTGTCCAAACCTAAACTGAATTATGCATAAGTAAACAGAAAGTTTACCTGCTTTATTATTAATTCGAGCGATTTCTGGGAATTCTTAAAATATAAAACAACAAAACATTTTAATATTATAAGTGTGACTACGATACTAAAGCTTGCTTGTTTGTGTGGGAGATTAAAAATAACTAGGAAGGGAATATTCCTTGATTACACAACTCACAATTTTTAAATACAAATATTTTCACTGTTCACATGGTTTGCCTCTATATAATGGTAGCTCTTTATTTAGATAATTTTTACAGATAATATACTCGTATACTAATTATACAAACATGTACATGTACATTAAAAAATAGTGGCATTTAAATTCACCATTGACTTTGTAGTTCTTATAGTAAGATCATATTTTTTTTTGTGCTGGGATAATAATTATAATAATACCATATTCATATTCACATGGAAAGTTTATTGTTATACATTATGTTATTTTTCTTTTCTTTGTTGTGTTTTTATTTGAAATCGAAAGTTAATTATTGTTAATTAGTAATTAAATGACGTCATTGCAAGGAGACGACGTACACTAATTAATATTTACTTTATTTTTCACTTCTAAATTTACTACGGAAGTAATACGGAACTTACCCAGTTTATACTTTATTTATGAAAGTAAAATATTTAAAATAATTCATAATTTCATGGTATATGAACTGAAACGCGTAATTTTAAAATTAAAAGCATACATTAAAATTATTTTGCTCGACCTTAAAACACAATTTTGTTCAAGTATTATCATAATATTAAATATATGTGAAATATCAAAAGAATTGCTTAAGATTTCTTCGTTTCTAAGGCTTGAAGCAAGACTACGTAACATTTAAATCAAAGAGCAATTATTCTATGTAAATATGAAGTAAAAGTTTAATGGTATGAATACTCGTAGGTACGTTATAATGTGTATATGTAATGTAATATGTTCTTATCTATTTAATAGAAAAACAAAGACGCTGAAATACTATTCGTGTAGTGACGATAACGTAAATTATGTACTCAGCAAAATATGTATGACAAATTATTATTCATACTCGTTTGTTTCAGATATATTTGCTTTGTTTATGTTTCAGTAAAAATGATTCTAAAATTTTAATTTTGCTTCGAATTAAAATAATAATATCTAAAATAGAGAGAGGTATCGACTTGAGTACTTGAGGACTGAAGTTGTTTATTCAAAATTTTCTGTTTGTGTAGTTTCAAAATGTTGGAATCTCTGAAACAATAAGCAAGATACTTATGAAACAAATAAACATGTGGAGAGAATAACAAGGCCTTAAAGTTTCAGGTTGTATTTATTGGAAATAAATATATACTTTTGGACGTTTCGTGCAAATATTGGCCCATCATCAGCAAAATTAGTAACATAAAAAAAATGTTACATTTTCTTAGATTTACATTTTGTTTAAATTTAAATCGAAGCATTTATGTATAATTGTACCAATAAAATTTATTTTTAGAGTTTCTTCCGTCAACATGAAGAAAACATAGGCACTTTATTAGTTAGTTTTTACACATAAATTATTGGGTTTAAATGTAAACACAATATGAAACCAAGGAAATGTAACATTTTTTTATATTCGGTTGCTGATGATGAGCAAATATTTTCCAGAAACGTTCAAAATAAATAAATAAATAAATATATCATCACGGCTTATTACCCATTGCTGGGTGTGCCAATCTGCTTTGTACACAGATGCGGTAATGATGAAATATTTGCACCGTGCGGGCGCTTACCAGGCGTCACCTCACGGGCACTCATTGCTGGCGTGGAGAGTGCACCACAGGGGTCAATTTTGTGCCATATAAAATTCGAAATATTTGGCGTCGGTCGGGATCGAACCCGGTTCCCCAGATTCGCGACCTGACACTCAGGCACGCGGCCACGAAACCCTTAGAAACGTTCAATATATATATATATATATATATATATATATATATATATATATATATATATATATATATATATATATAATATATATACAGGGTGTTATATTTTAATGGACCCAGCAAATATCTCGCTTATTTATTAAGTTGGTAATTTTTTTCATATAACATGATTTATACAGCAACATGCACTTTTTTATACACCTAATTGGAAAGAGAATAGTGAGCCATGACTGTGGCTTGTGTTCCTTATTCTTATTTTCTGTATTATTATGACAAAAAAATATTATTTCGTTTAATAATAATAGTTACAATTTTTTAGTTAATTGTTTTATTTCAAACCACAGTCATGACTCACTATTCTCTTTCCAATTAGGTGTATAAAAAAGTGCCCGCCATTTTACTTTTTAATAATGTAACATATGGATTATTTTACACGATTGTAAAGCAAATTTGATGTACTTTTCAAATTTGTAAAAAAATATAGTATGTTCCATTTGAAATTTCAAAGTAGATATTAATTAGTCATAAACCGGAAGTGGTATCAGGAATGTACATCCGTCATCAAGTAGCTTACATGTTGCTGTATAAATCATGTTATATGAAAGAAATTACCAACTTAATAAATAAGCGAGATATTTGCTGGGTCCATTAAAATATAACACTCTGTATATATGTATATTTGTATATGTTTCAAATAAATATAAACTGACCTCACTTCACTACATACTATGAGACAGTTTCCAAAACTTTAATATTTAATTATTTCTTATTCATCATAATCATCATGTTTCATCAAGAACCAGCAGCATTTTCATACCAAAAAAAAAATTAAATCCAACTTACCTATAGAACTAAAAAAATAGTTATTTATGAGTGTTAAAAGTGACATTTTATTTTGTATGATGGAAGTTTGGAACACGACGCGAAGCGAAGTGGTTCACACCTTTGAAATAAAATCACTTTTAACACGTATATCATACTCTATTTTTTCTTAAATTTGTATTTCTGATAATTTTTTGACATGCCAAAAATGTCGATTTGTTGCTCCATTCGTCATTACACCAAGGTATAACTAATTCACTTATAATACTAGTGTTAAAAGTAATAATGATCTGTCTCTTTTTAACACCGGTGTCATAAAATGATATTTTTAACCCAAAGAAAAAATTCGAAATATTTGACGTCGGCGGGATCGAACTCGGTTCCCCGGATTTGCGACCTGACACTCAGGCACGCGTCCATGTGACCCCATTAACACTGCTCAAGTTTATTAAATTAAATATGAGACAATTAAAGATTATATTTTACGTTTACCATTAATTTAAAGGTATGGATACTATTTGATGAGTAATGTTTTAAACAAAGTATGTCACACAGATGTTATATGATATTTTGTTATCTCTTGCTAATATATCACTATTTCTATTCCTGCTGTGATTTCGAGCGTGGAGGATTGCCACGGGGCAGGAAAGTGAAAATTAGCATGCCGTCAATGACGTAACTGCTAATTCTATATAACTCTGAAAAACACTAGCTTCTCTCGACAAATGAAAGAATACTTTATATCATTAGAAGCTTCAGAAAGAGTATTCTTTCTTTCAAAATGAAAAGATGAGTAGAATGTTGTATGTGTATGCTTTCCATATGGTTGTTAACCTGTGATTATCCTATAGCAAGTTTATAATTAGTGAGTTGACGTCACTAACTTGTTTTTGTGGAGATATAATTAGAAGAAGAAAACCCTTCAATTTTAACTGATCTTACACAAAGTAATGATAGTCTTTCATCAAATTTAAGAACATAGATTTACATATTGATAACCCAAAACAACTGTATCTGTCTAACATTCAATTAAGAGAGAAATTAAATTAATGGCCTTATTCTGTTCAAAACTGTAAGTCTTACAGATCTGCAAATCTGTAAAAAACTGACACATCTATTTTTGTTGATTAATATAAAATTATACATGAGAGTGGTAGCTTTCGTTGCGATTTTGTTCAATATTTATAAATATTCTGTATACAGATCCTGTAAGACTTACAGGTTTGAAAATTCATTTAAATACAAATATTTTTCCTTAATTCTTAGCCAGTTCCAAATAATGAAAATCAAATGATGATCAGGAGATCAGGTAAACGTTATAATATCTCGTCATACAATATACAATGATGAGAATTGTATTATCATGTCTCTATTAATCCTATATTTAGTGTGAAAACGATAAGCGCTCTTGAATGGTATTATTTGAATACAGCTTTCAATGAGTTAAGTTAAATGAATTATAAGATAAATTAATTACGCGTCCTTCGTCTAATGGAAAATCAATTTTTAGTTCCTGTGCCTAACTACAGCCTACAAATACTTTGAAGGTTTCTTTATGTAGTATTGATTACTATTTTCAAGGAACTCGTGTCAATGTACTGCCAAAAAACACTAATCTACACACATCAACAAAATTACACGTTGTAGGTTGTAGTAGACAACGAAATAATGATTTATGTACTACTTGTTGCTTGAGAAACTAAACTCTGTTAATTCATAAATATATAATGCAGGCTTGTTGGTTATTAGCCATTAATATCTAACAATATTGTTTTCGAAGAATTCAGTAATGACAATGACAATATATTGTAGAGAACATTTACCTCCACAGTGATGCCAGAGAGTTCCTTATAGAATCTGTGAAAAAACAAATTGGCACATCCCACAATGATGAGGAAAATCAAAAATGTATGGCATAAAGCAAACTTATTATATAATTTTTCTACATTATTTCCTCAGTTTATGCACTTTAGTGCACCTCCTAACAAATAGAGATGGGCATGTGAGTAACTTTTGTTCATAGTCACGAAACTAATGTAAGCAAGACCTATCACGCACAACTTTTACATGATTGAGTCACGGTCACTCTTGCTTACGAATTTATATCACTCACGCCCAATGTTCGTGTCATTTAATTGTTTCTAAATTTGTTATATCTTTAGTAAAATCGGAGCTAATTCTATGCACAATTTCCAAGCAAAAAAAAAAAAAAAAAAAAAAAACTGTTGATAGCACATCGACTTATCATAATAAGAATGTTAAGGAAGATATGGAAAATTAAACTAAAATTGTTCTTATTAAAAATTGGAAGAAATGCATCACGTACGTCTGATAAAATTTTAATCACGCCGTATCACTCATGATACGTTTTTAGGATTTTTAGTCTCTCATGATCACGTCCAGTCACACATCGCCAAACCGTATTATTTATTTAATTATCTATATTCATTTACATTCATTGTTACATCTTTTTTGGATTTGGAGATATTAATATTAAGCTGTTTCACCTCTCAATTTCTTGTAAACTGTAAACCCTTGTAGAAACTGCAAAACTCTTTCAAACGTGGTAAGTCGACAAAATAAATGTCACAGTAAACTTGGCATCAAAAAATTACAAATGCTCGTCTTTTGTTTCATATTTGGATAGGTAACATTCTAAATGACTCTTGTTTCAGATGTTTACAAATTAAAATCGTGAATATAGTAAAAATATAATTATTCGTACACAAATCACTGTAAGAAATGTTATATACAAATTACTGACCATTTCAGACTTTTATTTATAAAATAATATAATAATATGGGATGGGTGGTTTAGTGCACTAAGTAATCAGTCCAGTCCTTGTTCTCATTCAAATTGAAATGCAGCTAAGTCATTTGTAGTTCAAAAATAACTTCTGCCTGTGAGGTGAAGTTTGGTAAATATCCGCTACGGTTCTAATACATCGTTATTGTCGAAATTGGTTTAAATTAAAATGACATTTCTCAGCATTGGCAGCTTTGGGTTAAATTGATGTATTTTTTTTATCTAAAATTCCTATTTTCTCGTTTTCAATTTACTGATAAATCGACCCAGATGTGTTTATGCCGAAGTACAGTTAGTTTATCTAGATTATGTGTCTAGTATCTGGAGCTGTAGAATTGAGTCTAGGTCTAATAGATCCTGGACGATGTACAACTTAGCCAAGGGCAGGTATGACAAGAGACTGTCGCCAGGACAGCCTACTTAGAAGCATAAACTAATAATATATAAAGTATTAACATAACGAAATTTACTACGCAAATTTATGAGTAAAAAGAGATATACGCAACTTTTCTTCATACAAATAATAGTACTTCATAATAAATTTATAAAGTTTATACGACTGCAGTAGTAATACAAAATACAGAAACTAATTTTAAATAATTTCTACTGCCAAATACTAAATACCATCACATTTGTCAGCATCTGCAACACACTATTATGTGACTCATTATGTTTTAAGAATATGAGGCATATTATAACAAGACTAATGTTTTGGATGTTAGGTAATGCTTTGGCCAAAATTTAAGGACATCTTTATAATGAAAAATGCAGTTAAAAAATCCTGAGCCATTTTTCTTTCCGGTTTACAGTTTCTTCAAAGAGAAATTTTTTATACGAGTACATACCCCAGATAGATTTTTTTATTACATTTTCATCATGAGACTGCCCTTGAATTTTGGCCAAAGCATTTCCTAACACTCTGTATGTATTAAAATTAATGCAAAAATAAACATTCTCACATTTTTAAAAATATGTATTAAATATTCTTAAATTACCTATTAGGTAATACCTACTCGTATAATATTTTTATCTAGATGTCATTACAGCACAATCAGACAAAAAGACTTGTATACCTATAGAACAAGATAAGAATAAAATTGCTCTGTTGACAGGAAACCACTCAAAACTGTTTGTCACGTGATATTGAAAATTACATTATAATACATACATTCAAAATTATAATACTTTTCATTAATAATTTTATTAAAAGATATTCCCGCCACGATTTTTTGTGACGTAACTCATTTACGGCAACGAACATTATACTCATATTTACATGTCACAAACATCAAAGGCAAGGTCAAGCGTCAGATTATACTCTAACCTAAATGTAATTAACCGTAGCAACATAGCTTTTTGGCATATTATTAGAATTTGCCTTTTAAACACTGATTCCATGGTTAATTATAAAAATAAAAATTGCACTACAAATATGTTTTCTCCCACTTTTAAACACAATTTGGTTTTTGTACAATTTTGCTTTTGCCCGTTAAAATAAAATTATAAAAGTGAAGAAGGTAATGATTCTAAAAAAATTAAAAATTTGCCAGAAACAAAAAGAATTTCGTTCGTTTGGTCTTTACCGAAACCTTGTTGTTCACAATGTTACGCGAACCCAGAAACTTTAATAAAGGAATAGTAAAAAGTACGTCTGTGTTAAATTTTAAATAAAAAAATATATTATCACCGTATTTTACCCATTGCTGGGTCTGCCAATCTGCTTTGTGTACAGATTTCGGTATTGATGATGACATATATGTACCGCGCGGGCGTTTACCAGACGTTAGCTCACGGGCACTCAATGCTGGCGTGGAGAGAGCATCACAGGGGTCAATTTTGTGCCATTTAAAATTCGAAATATTTGGCGTCGATCGAGATCGAACTCGGTTCCCCAAATTAGCGACCAGGCACTGAGTATAGTATTTTAGTGTATAATTTTTACATGTATGATATTTATTTTAAATAGTCATTAAAGTGCACAAAAATCGTCATTAAAAATTCAGAAATCGGCACGAAAGTAAAGTATCATTCACAACAAAAAAATTAACGTAGCGGTAGAATTAGTGGCAGTGGTAGTGGCCTGGGTAAAAGATTGAATGCGTTATAGCAAATGTATTCGTTCACATTCAAAAATTAAGAAAATTAGTAGTAGCGCAGTGGCAATGGCAGCGGTAGGAGTTTACAAACTCCAAACTTCTACGTTGCCACTACGCTACCGCTTAATTTTTTTGACAGTTTTGACGTTTATTGACATCTGATTTCTGATTTCATCAGATAAAATGAGCAATAGAAAAAGGATCACGTTGCGCTATATAAACAAACATACTTATTAATAAACTTTGCACAATTAAAAGTGAACTTGTAATTTACCATTTCAAAGGCAATTTAAACTCCCTTAATCTCTTCGCTTATCTCACACAATGGAGTCCTTGTGGATAAGTGTTATTAATAAGTCATCATATATCAGTTGCTTTTTGTGCAAAAATAAAATGACAGCTATAACTGTCAACCTTGAATCCTAGTAATTTATAATAAAAAATTCCTAGAAAGTATAATTTCAATAATTTTTCATTATGAACGGAAATAATTTTACTATAAATTTCTTACGCTACCGATGCCACTAATTCTTACACTACCGCTAATTTTTTTTATTCTGAATGGGCCTTAATCCATTATTTCATGCAAATGCAGTATTGTCAACCTTTATTGTACATGTAAGATAATTTGGGTAGGGGTACGATTTAAAATCGTAAATTTATAACTAAAATGACAAAAAAAAAATGTGCAGGACGAACGAACTAAAATAACTAAATAATTCCGATGAAGAAGTTTGAAAAATAGAACTTCAGTTCCTTTATACATAATTTTTATCAATAAAAATAATATGAATTAATTCTATTTTTGTGAGAAACCCTTAACTTATACGTAGTTTGTGATTACATATCATTTTTAATGTATGTAAATTGAACGAAATGCTCATAATAAATGTTCTTTGAAATGAAGTGAATAATGTTTACTTGTAACAATAGAAATCAGTGAAGTTATTCTATTGTATAATTATAGATAAATTAGAAACCTCAGCAAAGTAGCAGTTATATTTTTAGTTAATCCCATAAGCAAAGTTTTGTGTGACGCAAAATTGAATCTGCTTAGCTTCAACTTTGTTAACTACCAAACTTCGATATTGGAATGACGTTGTTACGTTCACCGTTCAGAATCCCAAAATCCACTTTGAATTACATCCTGTGAGAAAGGGAGACGAAAATATATTATACTTAATTTTGTTTCTGAAATATTGAATTAATTATAAAGTGAAGAAATAATTAAATTATTCACAAGAAAAACAATAGCACGAGGCTCATGCTATAATAATTGAGAAACGAAATCAATTAAAAAAAGAAAATTTTCACCATTTGAAACAGTTTTTTATTTGCCATTTGAAATTAAATTGCAAAAGTTATAGTCAGAACTTTGTTAATCAAAATTACGGGGTCGGAGGTTTTCGTTTGAAAAAGAGATAGATGATTTATGTTACAATAGTGCATATCATGATTATTATGAAAGCATTCCAAAAGTGGATTGGTTGAGAGCTAAAGAAGTGAAAAGAAATAATCGTGAAGTGTATTATTGTTAAAGGGAACTATTTTGAACGTATTTAAAATAAATTTGTAAAAATATGAACATTGGGCGAAATTTAGCACTCTTCTTTAATCAAAGAAGCTTAACTAAAAGTAGCAAAATAAAGAAAAACGTATGTATTTATGCATTAATAACCCTCGTACTATTATTACTACAGGAAGTAATGCATAAGAAACTCTGTACCATAAATTATGTATAATGAAGAAAATTGGTGGAAGCGCATTTGCCAAAAAATAAATCATGTTGTAATTAATTATATTAACATACATTTCACATGATAATGCTCTTAAATATTTGCCAAAAAATTACTGCAAAACTGTGTTAAGAATAGAGCTGTTATTCACTAAATCTGTTCACGGGTTAAAGGTGTAAACATACATTCATTTACTTACGTACGCATAGTTGCATTTATAAAATCTATAACTAGAACTGCAATACATAAATATATAAATTGAAGTGAAGATGATTATTTACATGCAATGTAAGACGTTTCGTCATTACTAGACGAATGTAATTGAGGTATGTGATGTGTGTTATTTTTGAGTTAGTACTTTGTTGATATTTTCCAGCTAGGAAAATTCCTGCTCTTTAGACAATATGGCGTCAAGGAAATGGAAATACACTTTACGTTATGAGCTGAGTTTGTTTATATGCGTTAGTGCAGTTATTGGCTATGTATTCAAGGATACACTGCAACTTATGCGTAGAATTTCAACAATAAATAATAATAGACATTACAGCTCATACGTGAAGCAAAGGGCAACGATTGCAATTTCTTGACAAGTTTTCAAAGAATTTTCAACAGGGGTGATCAATTTAATCTATGCTGAAATAAAAACTTTTCCTATGATTTAAAGCTTACAAGAAAATATGTACTACTCAAATACGGTTGTATATTTTGCTAATAGTTATTTTATATTTCAAATTATTTATTTATTCGGCTGTTATATACATTATTTTATTTATTTGATAGTGCATTAAAATTTAATTGAGTACTCCCTTCATCATATGATTTACACCAATCAAAATCCTTTTTTTTTTCGTAGAAACCGCTTATTACAGCGAATATATATATGCGTACTAAGCGTATATTTACTGAAACCATCATAAAAAAATTATTTACCTGATTTGTTTATTTTGCAGTCAATTGTCAAAATCTCCTAAATGAATCGTTATGGTGAATGTTTACAGATTTACAACGTGAGTACAGAAAAATAGTTAAATTTGTTTCATTTGAGAAATAGTCAATGCGTATACCACACGAGCATCAAAAATAATAGAAAATACTATTACCTCCTTGATCAACGAATTTCCGCAAAACACCCATTAGTCGGCAGTAATTTCGATTATTTTCGAAGCTCCTGTGATATAATAACTGAAAATTTGTGTTAATAGGCGAGATATATACATATTTTTTAAATTAAATCTGATAATTTTTGTACATATACAATTTTCATGTGTATTTTGTTTTTAGATATCGCTGATTTGCCAAATCAATTAACTCCACAAAAGAAAAAGAGAAAATTGTTAGAATAATACAAATTCTTAATTACAACACCTATTCAAATAACATAGTGATTATTAAGTCTAATTAATAAGAAAATTTATTTTAATTATAACAATTTAAGCATCAAAACAGTGTTTTGACCCTAAAATTAAAAATAAATAAATATAAAGTGGAGCTAATTGCTTTAGCCTGTGAACGCCTCATTATTTTCTAAACGATCAGTACCTACTTAATCGGGAAATATCTCAATCAAAAAAGATATTATTCTCAAAATCTTTGATTTTTTCATGAAAATGTAAATTTTACAGTTTACTATCAAATCAAATCACTTCCAAGTATGTGTGATGATGTCGAAATTGTAATTTTCAAATAGACTTGATAGTGGAACGTTATATTAGTTGGATGTATAATTTAACCATGTTAAAGAAAAGAAGAAAAAGAAAAAAACATCGAAATTTACATTTTCGCGTATAACTACTATTTTTTTCATACACAAAACATGTTGTGCCATTTACAATTTTTATACGTTAATGACATATTGTGGGTAAGTAGTTACATTATAATCATACATTACAATTAAATTCGCCTGGGCTAGTGAATCTCATTACAGACACGCTTTTTAGCGCGGCTTTTCTAAATCATATTCGAACAAATGACGCCTTAAAATGTTGCATTAATCATTGTTAGTATAACAAAACATGTCATATTTTTTTCGCCAATATTCTTCAATTAATCTAGACTGTCTTATTTTTATAAAACTCTCCTTTGTCTTGAAAATGGTCTAATAATAGTCCATTGTAACGTTTCGAATTAAATTTAATTTTAAACTTTGGCTTTGTTTAGTAATTTTATTTGAAATTATGAGTTTAGAGCGGAATTAACTCCTACAATTACAATATTTATAACAATTTATTTATTAAAGAAAATTATTTTTTTCTGTGCAGTCTCTATAACAGTTCTGAATACCCACTAGGAAACATCTGGGCCATTTGCATAAAACGTTGTTAGCTGATCATTTGTTTAACTACATCTACACATTGTAACCATGGATACGTATCAAAAATACATTGGAAAAGAAGCCTTACCAAAGTTACGAGTAACAACGTGATTAAAGTTAACAATGCTTTGTGCAACTGGGCCCTGGTAAACTAGCGGGTAAACTCTGACGATATAATAGGTTTGTTCCAGCAAACAGAACCGTTCAGAACTTTACTGAGTCTGCGCAAAGCCATTTAACTGTTCCAACAAGGCGAATTAAAAATTCAGAGCTTTTCGTGCAGTGTTCCAAGAATGAGTGAATTGTGTTCCGAACCGATTTTGAATCGTTACGCCTGTACTAAAATATGAAGCGAAAATTCAAATAAATTGTTACTGTACTAAAACTATTAACATTTTCAAAAATTCAACACACGACACGCATACTTTGGATATTAACCTGCATTAAAAAAAATATATTGAAATTTATTAGTATTTGACTTTGATTTTAATGGCAAAAGAAGAAATGTTACCGAATTTTGGTTTTGCCATTAAAATCAAAGTCCAGTATTAATAGATTTCAATAATTTTTATTTTAAAATGCAAGTTAATATCGCTAGTATGCTTGTCGTGTGTTGAATTTTTTAAAAAGTTAATAGTTGTATTACAGGAACAATTTATTTAGTTTAACGTGCTATCTAACCTAACTTTTTTGATTTTTGTTATTAATAAATTAAATTAATAATGGAAGAAGACAGTGACTTTTCTGCTTTGTCGGAATTTTCAAGGGAAAGTGATGATGATGGAGAATTCTTGAACGATATTGTTGAAATAAACCAAAACAATTAAAATTTACCCACCGTTTAAATATATTATAATAAAAGGCACAATGTTTTCTAACAGATATTTTTTATTTTGTGATTTTATATGTTAGAATAAACAAACAAAATTTTCAACCGGTTCTAAATCCTTCCAACACTAGTCAACACGATTCTAGAACTATAAGTTCGCGCATGGACTCTAAGCAGTTCTGAATAACGTTTTGAACTCGTATGAATTTTCTGTTGGAACAAACCTAGACATAACCCTGTTACAGAAACCCGCTTAAAATAAGTAGGCATGTTTAGTAATGGGATATTCTACTATTTTACCTTCCGTCACCTTTAGGTAAGGAAGGTATTGTCTTTGGTAAAAAAATTGCGTGCGTGCGTGCGTGCGTGTGTGTGTGTGTAACAAAATTTTCGTCTACGGTAACTATAATACTACAATTCCAAAAATTATAATTCTTTCGTATTCCTCTTCGGTGCATCCATATGAAGAGCTGATTAGATTTTGGTTATAATTGGTCAACCGGAAGTACCCCCATTTGAAGATTTTAACAGTTTTTATTGAAAAAACGATGTTAAATATCATTTTTTCACATTTAATGTTATTATAAATATTAAAGAACATTGTATTCTCTATACAATTTCACTGCATTTCATACTTCATCTTAAATGGATATAGAATTATAAAATCATAAAGAAATTAAATTGCATAAATTAGCCAGCTATGCTAGAAACAGATACTATATTAAGAAAATTCTGATTGAAAGATGTCAGTGTCAAGTGCAATTGACATATTCGTAGTATATTCTGTATGGAACTTGTATAAAATACATACAACTGTCGAAAGGTAATGTATACATATATAATCTTGTGCAAGGAACTTTCTGTATGGATTTTATAAAAAATACATACGCATTTACGAAAATTCTACCGGTAGATACCGCATCTACTGACTGTGTTCGAAAACGAGTGGTAAAAAGTTACCGTGTTCGAAAATTGTTCAATATCTACCAGATCCATCTACCGGATTCATGAAGAATCTAATGTCAAAAAAAGGTAGTGATTCAAAGCGAAGCGCGCGCGTTGAAAGTAAAAATGTGTTCAAAGTAGGACTCTGCTCAGTTTGTTAATTACGTCAAATTTCTAACCTGTTTTAAATTTTCAATTTTTTTCATAGTTTATGGATCTACCATGTTTACCACTTGCGTTCTTAAAATATCAATTCTGGTAGCTATAACCTGATAAAAAGATGTTTACCGGTAACAGTTCACCGGTAGAATTTTCGTAAAAACCTCATATAACTGACGGAAGGTAATGTGCTGGCCACATCAGATTTTTTTTCTGAAACTACCTCTTGCTTGAATTACAAATATTAAATTTTAAAGTGTTTTTTTTTTCACGAGTTATAATTTTTCATAAATTACTATAAATTTTAAATTTGGCTGGGGTGACGTATATTTCTCCGATTACATGTAGAAATGCGTACAACACCATCTGTGTTAAACAGTGAAACACTTGCAACTGTCAGTTATGTGTTACGGCATAAATGGGGAAGAGAGAATATTGTTTAATAATATTTAAAAACATTGATGCCTTTTTATTTTGCAGATTTTAAAAATAATGACAAGTTTAATTTGCAAACTGGCTTTATACCAAATAGTATATTGTGTTATTAGGAGTAAAAGTGATACCTAGTGATACTTTGTGTGGCGAGCATGGAGGTTTGCACGACGAACGAAGCGAGTCGGACAATTGCAAGCGAGGCACACAAAGACACTTTTATTCCGAATGATACATTAAAATTTTTCTTCAAACGCACTACTTGTGAATCAAGTAACAAAAAATGCCATTTCTACGACGTTTGAAAAAAAAACATTGTTTTTATCATCATCATTGCCGAAATCTGTATTCAAAGCCGTGGTTTTATTATTATTTATTATTTTTAACAAAAATTTTAATAATAAATAAGTTGCTCAAATTAGTTTGGCTGTAAAAAACTAAAAACAAAAATTTTAATAACAATTGTTCAGAAAAATTAAAAGTTATGTACGAAGTTACTAACATGTTAGCAAATAAACAGCTGAACTATTTTATTAATGATGTTATTTGACAGCTTCTTCAGTTCGGCGGGAAAGTGATACAGGAGTAGAATATTATTATTAAACAATATTATCACCAAAAATAACTTGTTAGTAGCATTGTTATCAACATCCTTTGTTCTAGATTGCCTTCAGAGCGATCGCAAAATTTTTGTTATTAACAAAGTTAGTAACAATGTTATCAACATATTGGAAAAATGAAAAAGTAATTGTTTTCAACAAATGTTGATAATAAAAGTTATTAACTTTCTGTAGGCCTATATTTAAAATTTGTGAATAACAATATTAATAACGCATATTTTAACAATGCTACGTTCGGTGTAAAGCCAGCTGTAGAGAAAATAACATATTAAATAAACTCATTTTGTTTTTACATTATTTTGTTATTTTTTAGTGTAATTTACAATATTAATTAGTTCTTTGTCTTGAATTTTTTATATGGTGGAATATCCAATTGAGAAAAACAAATAACGTATTTAGATTTCAAGAAATTAATGTACATACTAAGATTTTCATTTCAATTCTTAAAATTCTAAGGAAAGTCTTGCTTTATTTTTCACAAAGAGTTTTCTAGAATAAGACATAGAGCATATAAAATACTTGTTAACGATAATATTCCTAATTTCTGCAGCTGTTTTCTCATAGCTATTAATGTTTGCCAGCTCATAAAAATTAACTTGAATGAATTGAAGAACAAATCATATTCCATTTCTTAGAATTGTTATCCCCCAGACTGTATTTGGTGCCTGGAAGTCTGCTTCTGCTTACAGTGTGTGGTATGTGGTATAGGAAGCATATTTTTAAAATCTAATGTACCGTACGGTGGTCGTACGAATATTTTTACCGTGATATTTATAGATAGCCTCATTCCGTACACACATATGACATAAGATTCATTCACATATTATCAGTAGATAAATGTTGTGAAGGATAAATACACAATGTAAAACAAATAAATGTCAATGTCAGAATATTAAAAAAATAAATTATTTTGGAATGAAAAGGTTCTGAATTAAACTTCCGGTTCAGCCGGAAGCGATATCATCGTTGATTTATTAAATAACATGATATAATATACATATTTATTTATATTTTAAGAAAGTAATTTAAATTAGCTTGAAAGTGGCGCCAAATACTTTCATTTTCATCAGAAATTATTCTAGTTATTAATCATTCAAAATTTTTAAACTTTAATGTATGTACTTTTATTAGGTTGCCACGACATTTGTGCCTTTTTTGACGGTTAACTTGATATATCAATTTTGTTTTTGACTATTTCGAACAATACAAATACATAGTCTAATATTCAATAAAGAGTACTGAATAAATTAAATTTAAATACAATTTTTTTCTTAATTCTTTGGCAGTTGAAAATGATTAAAAACAATAATGATATCAGGTAAACGTCAAAATATTTTCTCAAACAAAGAAGTTTTTAATGTCATGACGAACTGTAAATTAAAAAAAATTAATTTCTAAACAAAACGATTCAGTGGTCAGCTGTTGAACTTCATAAAGAGCTAGAATTATATACTCAGTGTAGAAGTCAAAAGTTGTGATTTTATATTATTATACACTGTTAGGTACACAAAATAAGACCAAATAATATAATTTAACGGTTTTAGGATATTAATCCTTTGTTTACATGTACAAAAGTAGGCTAGTTACTAAGTAATAACTGTATCTGTATGGTAATAATATTATTACTATACTGACATGTCAACTACAATCTACAAAATAAAAGTATAATGCTATTTACTAATACATACAGATAACGTTAGTGTATCGTCCGGAACAGAACGGTTTACTTTATTCTAAAATAATAAACATGAGGAATAAAACACATAATTTGAATATTTGTTATATTGACATGTCAAAATAATAGGGTATTCTGGCATATATTTTTTAATTTTTGTTCTTAAAGAATAGGATTTAATAAGCGAGATACTAATATTTAAAATTTAATTTTGTTGTGTCACTTGGTAGTGACGTACTAGTTGTACAGTACCAGCGGTGTGCAATCAGTGGTTCATGGGTTTTCAACAAGGTATTTAGTATGTATTGAAAAAAAGTGGGAAATAATAGTATATTACTAACCGAGGTGGAAAGTGTTTTATTGTCGAGGGCGAAGCGCCGAGGTTAACTATAGCCCGAGACAATGAAACTTTTCACCGAGGTTTGTATACTATTTTATTCACAATCTGAAATAAAAAATTAATATTTGATATTTAAATAATAATAACCTAACATAAATAAACTAATGATCTGAGATTGTTCATTTGTCACATGAACTGTCAGTTTGATTTCTAACCTTAAATATTGATTGCATTCATCACTTGTATTACTTACAAGTTTATTCCATATTATTATCATATAAATTGTAAAGATGCTTTGTTTATATGTAAATACCCATCATTGATAGGCATTAATCTCTCAAAGCGGGGGGCAGCTATTTCCCGCCTCGAGGTTGGAAAGTATAGCGTGAGTATAGCAGAGGTTGGAAAGTGTCAACTTTCCAACCCCAGCTATCTTCACGTTATACTTTCCAACCTCTTGGAATATGAGGTTAACAATAACTAACTTCCCAACTTTTTAAAAGTCTGAAATCGTCATATTACTAACCGATTGTGAATAAAATATATTTAATTGTAATCTTACATCCTATAACTAAAAATCTGATGTGGACACCACACGACTTCCTTGTACGCAAGACTAATATGAAGTATAGACTCAATTATAAAATTGCACGTATTTGACATAATTTGACATTAACATCTATTTTTTATTTTTTTGTTATTTTTTGTCCTAATCCATAGCAAGCTTCATTACAAAAACCAAAAAGTATATAAGTTTTAAATTTACATATCTCGCTTATACAAAGGGCTAATTTAATAATACTTGATATGCTAGACGCAGAATTTAATTCTCTAAAACGCTTATTTGAAGCATTTATTACTAAAATCAAAATGAAACCATTTTATTCAAGAAAAACTGTTAACAACTTCAGGTAATATATCACTTCCGGTTAGCCTGTTGTAACCAAAATCTGCTATGTTATTGCAATTGATATAAAAGTCTTATATACTAAATTTGAAAAGTTTTGGATTATATTTTAATATAGTTTTTCATTAAAATCTATTATAGGCTTCAAATAAAGTACCATTTCTGGAAATTATGTAATAACCAAAAAGGGAGATGCACAACTAGATGTTGTAGAAGTCCTAAATACAAAATTTCAACTTTCTACGGCTTACCGTTTTTGAGTTATGCGAGATACGTACGTACGTACGTACAGACGTCACGACGAAATTAGTCAGAATGGATTCAGGGATGGCCAAAATGGATATTTCCGTTGAAATCTGGAAACCGAAATTTTTCGCGAATACAATACTTCCTTTACTTCGTACAAGGAAGTAAAAAACTTATGAAAATTATAAGAAAAATCATTAAATAATCGATTACATATTTTTGTTTGTACTGCAAAATAGCTGTTAACATACCTAGGATTCTTATGAGTATCATAACTGCCGCAGATGTCAGACATCTAAGGCTTGTTATGATTCATAATATCCGCGTTCAATAGTTTGTCGGTTTCAGAAAATGAAGACATTATTAATAAATATTATTTTCTGAAATTCTCTCATTAATGTTACATTCAGAATGATGATTGACAGATCAATTATTTTGACATATGTCAATATAACAAATATTCAAATTATGTGCTTTGTTCCCCATGTTTATTATTTTAAAATAAAGTAAACCATGTTAAAAACGATACACTAACGTTATCTGTATGTGTTAATGAAGAGCATTATATGTTCATTTTATTTTATTTTCATTTTGTTGACTGTTGCTGACATATCATTATGATAATATTGGTAATTATATTACCGTACAGACAGTGGCGTATTTACGGGGGGGGGTCCAGGGGGTCCGGGTAGGCAGAAATAACTATTAATATTATTTTAACAAATTAATAATTTTATGTAAATTAAATTTAAACTTATTCCGTTAATGCCAGTCTTTATAAATACCTAAGAAAATTTAAGCCACCACCATAACTAATTTGTAATGCAGTTCACCTAATTTACACCCCGTAACGCTTGCCTCTCGAAGAATAGTATAATACCTAATGTTTTTGATAAAGCTTTCATTCCGGTAAGCAATACGTACGCTAGACAAGGAGCTGTTTGAGGCATGCTTCAAATGCAAAATGCAATAAGTACGTAAAAGATAAGAGACAGAGATCCTGACCGTGAGCGTACGTGAATACAATTAAATTTTGTAAGTAGGTTCACATCTACTGTACATTTCTGCAAGCCAGATTAAATATTTGGGGTGTGTAATCTGTAACTCGTCATGTTAATTTTAACATCCTGTTTAAATTTTTCACTACTAATAATAGTAGACATTGAATAGAAAATTTAAATGACAGATAATACATTTGTTTCTACTGGATACAGCGAACATAAACATAATCTGTCTAGCATTTTTCTTGTAATCTAATGAATCGTAGGCCCTGTATATTGTGTTGTGTTTATCCAAGTCAACAATCTGTTAAATATATTCTCTTTTCTAAGATGTTGTGTGATCTGGTAATTTATTATATAAAAGGGGGAAAACATGCAGCTTCACATCCCTTGAAAAAATGTAATTTTCAATTATAAGGCATTTGACCTTGAGTGAATCCCTTCCCTCACCGTAATTTTGGACCCCTCCCAGAAGAAAATCGTAAATACGCCACTGCGTACAGATACAGTTATTACTTAGTTACCAGCCTGCTTTTGAACATGTAAACAATTCTCTAAGCAAAGTTGTTAAAATTAACAACTATTTCTATTGTTAAATTGAATATCAGTTGCTAAGTTTAAAATCCCAATCATCAAGTTGCTAAAATTTAACAACTAGTTACGTCGAGTTGTTAATCTAGCAACTGCATTTCTCCCGTTGTTAGTACTGAACAATCGTTGTTTAATGGTTTTTCTTGAAAATTTTGTGTTTGGACAAGATTTATGGAAAGAAATTTGCGAGATATTAGTAATCCATTCTCAGTATCGGGAAAAAAATATTTACAGAGATATTCAAACTGAGCAAGGTGTCGTTCATGATTTAATTTGTGAATTGGATGGTCTCATGCTTCAAGCATACTGAGTCAGTATATGTTCGAAGGTCTCATTTACTCCAAACTTAAATGATTTAATTCTTAATATAATAATATTAAATTTTCTGATTTTCTCCCGAAAAGATCTAATTTCATTTTTATAATTTATTTTCATTTAACTTGCACATTTAAATTTAAACAGCCATTTGTCAAATTTATATTATTTTTACTGCTAAAGCTTCTAGACGCTGCTCATGCTCATGCCATGCCTCATGCTGAGATTCTTGAAATTTCGAAATCGATCGCATTCAACCATAGGATTTAAATAAACATGTATACTAAAACTGGAGAACTTCATCAGATTCTCCTAATGCCTACGCCTGGATGTCCGGATGTTAAGTGAGTTCACCCTGCATTTTGTGATGCACAAGACAGACCATTGTTACGTCAATTGGAGCATGGCGTTTAGTTTTTATGCTGCTGGAACAATACTCTACTGATTAAAAAGTATAGCCGCACGGAAAGGTTGCGCAGACTCTGTATATTGCGGGTTGTATACCTCTTTGGCGTGTTTCTCTTAAAGTCGCAGTGATGCGCAAACAATTGGTTCTACAGAGCTGATTTTCTTTTTATATTAATTGTAATGATAAGGTCTTTGATGTTGCTGTGCAAAAAAACGACGTTGGTTACATATAAAGTATTCATGTACTTCTTCAATTTAGCACATTGTAGTTATTTGGAGAACTTTTTGGTTTCCTTGGCCGATTGCGCAAGATCACTACGTTATACCGGAAAATAACCCGAATAAAAGGTGTGGCGCGTTCAAAGAGCTATCGATGTATGGTTCAATGGCGTGCCTGTGGCTATCAGGGGCCCGCCGACACGGAAGTTTCTAAAGGGATGCGTAGGTGCACAGAATCTTCCTATGCGAGAGAGAACTTTGTTATGTCAGTTCTAGTAGCCGTCTGGTTCATATGTAGTATGTAGCTGGGACCAAACCCTACCGATTAACATGTGTAGCCATTCGGAAATGCCGCGCAGACTCTATATTGCGGGTTGTATACCTCATTGGTGCGTCTTTTCTTATTATTTTGCTGGAACAATACTTTACCGACTAAAATGTGTAGCCACACAGAAAGGTTTCGCAGGCTTTGTATATTGCGGGTTGTATACCTCAGTGGCGCGTTTTTCTTAAAGTCGCAGTGGTGCGCAAATCATTAGATCTACAGAGCTGATATTTATTTTATATAAATTATAATGAAAAGGTATTTGATGCTGCAGTGCAAAAAATGAGTTTTCTTACATATATCATATGCATTATCCTCTTGAAAAGAGCATTTTGTAGTTTTTTTGGAATTTTTTTTTGGCTTCCTTGGCCGATTTTGGAAGAACGCTACGTCAAGAGGAAAATTGATACGTTATATATAACCAAACTCTTTTTTTGTATTGCAGCATCAAAGACCTACCAACTAAAATTAATATAATAATAAAATCAGCTTTGTAGATTCAATAGTTAACGTACCACTGCGACTGCAATTTGAAAAACTGGTCGTTGAGGTAAACAACCCACATTATACAGTGCCTGCGCGGCATTTTCGGATAGCTATACCTCTTCTTTGGTAAAGTATGGTCCCACCAACATATAAACCAAACGGTTTGCTCGAATTGACGTAACAATGCTCTCTCTCATGCAGGGCAGCTTGGCGCATCGACTCGTCCATTTAAAAACTTCCGTGTCGGCGGGCCGCTGATAGCCACAGACACATCGCTAAACACTCTATCGACAGCCCTTTAAACGCGCTACAACTTTTGTTTGGGTTGTTTTCCGGTATAACGTACCGTTCTTGCGAAATCGGCCCACGAAGCCAAAATTTTCTCCAAAAAAACACAATGTGCTCCGTTCAAAAGGAAAATTGATACGTTATAAGTAATCAAACTTCTTTTTTACACTGGGGCATCAAAGGCCTTATCATTACAACTAATATACATGAAAAATCAGCTCTGTAGATCTAATGGTTTACGCACCACTGCGACTTTAATAAGAAAAGACGCGCCAGTGAGGTATACAACCCGCAATACACAGAGTCTGCGCGGCATTTCCGAATGGCTACACATGTTAATCGGTAGGGTTTGGTCCCAGCTACATATGAACCAAACGGCTACTCGAACTGACACAACAATGTTCTCTCTCGCATGGGAAGACTCTGTACACCTACGCGTCCCTTTAGAAACTTCCGTGTCGGCGGACCCTTAATGGCAACAGACACGCCATTGAGCCATTCACCGATAGCTCTTTGAACGCGCTACACCTTTCATTCGGGTTATTTTCCGGTATAACGTAGTGATCTTGCGCAATCGGCCAAGGAAACCAAAAAGTTCTCCAAATAACTACAATGTGCTAAATTGAAGAACATGAATACTTTATATGTAACCAACGTCGATTTTTTTTCACAGCAACATCAAGGCCCTTATCATTACAATTAATATAAAAAGAAAATCAGCTCTTTAGATCCAATGGTTTGCGCACCACTGCGACTTTAAGAAAAACGCGCCATTGAGGTATACAACCCGCAATATACAGAGCCTGCGCAACCTTTCCGTTTGGCTACACTTTTTAGTCGGTAAAGTATTGTTCCAGCAACATATAAACTAAAAGCCTTGCTCCATATGACGTAACAATGGTCTGTCTTGTGCAGAGTCCCTTTAGAAACTTCCGTGTCGGCGGGCTTCTATTGGCCACAGACATGCTACTGAGCCCTATATCGATAGCTGTTTGAACGCACTACAACTTTTATTTGAGTTATTTTTCGTTATACCGTAGACTTCTTGCGCAATCGGTCAAGGAAGCCAAATTTTTCTCCAGAAAAATACAATGTGCTAAATTTAAGAGTAAAATGAATACGTTATAAGTAACCAAACTTCTTTTTTGCGCTGCAGCATCAAAGACTTTTCTATTACAATTAATACTTTTATAAAATCAACTCTGTAGATCTAAAGGTTTGCGTACCACTGCGACTTTAAGAAAATTGCGCCAATGAGGTACACAACCCGCAATAACTCGTGGCTACGGGGCATTTCCGGGTGGCTACATCTCTTAATCGGTGGGGTATGGCCCCAGCAACATATGAATCAAGCGGCTTGCTTGCATCATGAAATGAAGGCTGGAGGCAAATTTTCGTCC
Source organism: Harpalus rubripes (assembly GCA_963082715.1). Classification (NCBI taxonomy): domain Eukaryota; kingdom Metazoa; phylum Arthropoda; class Insecta; order Coleoptera; family Carabidae; genus Harpalus; species Harpalus rubripes. Next base: position 27,133,810 of record OY720454.1, read on the forward strand.
TTAACATCCGGACTATATAAAGAGATTAAAGGGCAAAGTTTCAATTTTCCGTGAAGTCTTGATGCAAAACTAGCTTTGTCATTTAATTAGCCCAAAATCATCATTAAATCTACCATTAGAGAATATTGCACCCGGAATTTTTTATCAATTATTATTAAAACTCAAACGTCAAACTAATCAAAATCGGTCACTTTACGTTGTCAAAAGAGTAGAAATATGTATGAATATTGAGAACCGGCATGCCTTTTAACACACTTGTTAGTAACTTCACTTCTATATTTAACAACGATTGTTCAGAACGACCGTTTTGAACAATGTCGTTAATTATATATTTACTGAATACCAATTGAATGACAGTTGTTACAAGAGTTGCTAAAAATTGTTGTTACCTAACCACTATGTTAACAACTATCTTAGTGAATTAGGCCGATATCACGAAATAAATTACAAAAACATTAACTGTCAACGATTCTAAAGCAATTAAATTCAAAAATAGAAAACAATTTCATTTCATTTCTAACAATATACCCTGCTCACTATTATACTCGTTAGTAACTGTTTATTTACTATAGAATTAAAAATTATCAAGTTTTGACATTTCGAGTTGTCAAGTATGTCTTTCTAGTTCCGAAAAGCGCCACCAAGTCCATTTTTAACTGGAATAGAGTACCTATAGTATAATTTATCATGAATCATGAATATGCAAGTATTATTTTTACAAAATATTTTGAATCAGACTGATCCACTGATTTCAAGTCCCTATGGTTATTGTTATTACTAACCGAGATATTTATTTTTAAATTAGAGAAAAACACGGTCTGATTATTTTTCATTCATCCGAAAAATTTAAACCAAACTATGTACATGTAATAGGAAATGAGCCCTTATAGGTACATTCAATTTTCCCAAATCAAGTTGCTGTCACTATTAGTTTCCGAGATTTAATATTTAAACGTGATGTTCAATATTTATAACTTTTTCAAAAATGAAAAACTAGTGTACTCGTATGTATTGAAAATAATTCCCTGAATTCAATTTTGCATACATTATGTCGCGAGCTTAGTTTCCGTAATATTAATTTATAAGATTGAATAAAATGAGCAAGAGTATGGAAACCTGCGCAAATCAGAATTTCTGCATTTATTAAAACCAAAAAAAAAACTAGATATAGGTATAGAAATAGTTAAGTAGGTGATCTATTTGCGAAATATATATTTTTTTATTTATTATTTATTTTACACGCTTCATAATACATTGTCGTATATAAGCGGTGACATTATATGGGGATGAGATAGTTTTTCCTTATTATTTATATTAATACACTTTTTATGCGCCGGTGATGAAATGATAAAAGATACACACAACAACCATGCCTTATCCGGGATTCGAACTCAGGACCCTTGGAGCGTAAAGCGACAGCGCTACCGCTACTCCACCTGGGTGTTGCAAACCTTTAGTGGAGCACAAGATAAATAAAGTGGGTTGCGAAAGGAACAGAGTTAGCAGAGTTCGTGTTTTTTATGTATCAATGCAAAATGCTGTTTTTGCAGTGGGTCGCAGTAAAAATGTTTATTGTTTTGCAGAGTACGTAGTACTACACATGTTTGATTTTTTTGAATATGTTCAAAAATTTTGAAGCTATGTATGCATTTAAAAATTGAACCTTGAATTAAGTTTTGCATTGTTCAAGTAGCTATGTAACTTGAGCGTTATGTAGTTTCGTACCTCGCACGCAGACATAACTAGTATGCTGTAATCTATTTACTTGGTGATAAGTTTATCTAATAAAAATATCCTTTACTATGTGGGAAATCTTCCACTGCTATGTGTGCATATCCTTGGCTCTATGTCCTCTCAAGTGGCTTGTGTTTCCTGAAGGTTGCTGAATTATCGCCTTCGCTCCCAATCAATAAAACAAATAATCAGGCGTGGGCGTATGCACACTAATACACCCAACGAACGGATGCCGAATTCCAAATTACAGAAAGAAACGAATAAGGAAATAAGTTATTTTTAGACTTGTGTTTTTTAAGCTTTTTATCTTAATTACACATTTTTCAATTAGATAGCTACATTTAATTGATGCCCCATAATGGGATTTTCCACGTATGTTAAAGTAACCGTTAAATAAAGCGGTGACAACATTATGGTCTGGGGGTATATTTAATCAAAGAGAGTAGAAAAATTAGCTTTTATTGCAACAATAATGAATAGCAAATGTTATCTCTATATCTTAAAAGCAAATTTAAAGCGAAGCGTATAAAAATTGAGCTTAGCAGACAATTTAAATTTCATGCATGACAACGACCCAACAATAATTCGCATTCGAATAGTTTTTATAAAACATGACAAATAAGAAATTCATTCGTTTCCGAGAGATTTCATAACTCAGTTGGTAGAGCATCGTTCTAGCAATCAGAAGATCGGAAAATGCTAGGTTCAAAACTCGGTGAAGTCCATGAATTTTTCAAAAGAATATACTGTACACAATTAAAACCAATGAACTATTAAAAAATAAATAGCAAACAGAATGGAAGAATATAGCGTAATCGACGACCAAAAATTTAGTGGATTCACTGGCCCATCGCTTAACAGCTTTAAAAAAGCAAACGGAAACCCAACAAAATATTATATGTATTTAAATTGGTTAATAATTTTAATATTTTAGTAATCGTACGGTAACTCATTATATGTCCATGAGTCATAAAAAAGAAAATGAGAAAATTGTCCAAAAACGATGTAATTGTGCTATAAAGACATGAAAGCGGATAGTGAATCTCAAATCGCTTCTAACAAATGTAAACAAGTAACTGCAGAATGTTTGGCGTGTAAAAACAGGTTTTGTCTGAAGTGTTCTTTAATGTTACAAAACAAAATAGTTCTTACATTAATAATGTTAATTATTTTATTTACATTATATTTATTTTTGTATTCTGTAATGTTTATTTAAGCATTTATATACTGAGTGATTTTTTAATAAATATTATTATTATGATTAAAAACAAACATATACAATCACATTGTTGTTAAAAATGAATTAGTTACCGTGGTGGTAATGAAACAACAAATATATATTTTGAAATATCAAAAATTATTAGAAATATAATCTGATGTGACCGTTTACCGATAGGGTTTCCATGGCAGTAAGGTTTATTTACAAATTACTCATCGGAAAGTGATGTGAATCACTTACCGATCAGGAGGCGCAAGCGATAAGTAAAAAACAACGACCAAAGCTTTCTTTAAAAATGACAACTTAATTTTTTTAATATGTCAAAATAAATTTGCAATTAATTTTTTTTTAATTTTGTGCGTCGGTCATGCAAAAACCTTGCATTGCGGTCAGTGAGCGCTCTTTTACCGCGGTATCGAATGTATTGGAAATCTCGACTTCGTCTCGATCTTCATTATCATCCTCAACCGGTAGGAAGCACTTACTGACCTTAATACTTAAACAACTATAAATATTTAGTTACATGTTTACTAATGCTAGCAACTGTATTAAGTTCCTTTGCATGTACATTATATAATAACCAGGATTGGGTTGGTTCAAAGGATTTGGGTACTCGCACTCCGCTATGCGTCGTGTCTCGATCTCCATTCTCACAAAAGTAAATAACACTTATACCATAAATAACTATTTATTTTCACTTTTTAATAAAATGCTTTGTAAAAACATTAGGTTAGTTTAATTATAATATAGGTAAGGCTCGACATAAAGCTAAAATTTATATGCAATACAAATTTTGTAAAAGGTCGTTGATTTGGAAATTTTCATTGAAGATATTTATATTATAATTTTTAAAAAGAACTATCACATACAAGTTATTCACACAATTTTACGAGCCTGACGAACTTTAAATGCAAACAGCAATACTTTACTTATTTAAAAAAAATTGTTTCGTTTTGAATATCACTTAAAACAACCATTAATTAATGTCATTATAAAATTAGTCAATAAAGCTAAAATAACACATTCTTGTTATAAGAAATGTTTTAGAAGTACTAAGATGTTATCAAAATTAAACTTTTATCAAGAATTCTCATTACTAAACATACAAGATGTAATCGAAAAGTATAGTCAATTTGACTGCTACTATTGTCAGGAATGTTAAAATATCGTAACTATACCTTGCTCCATTAAGCCATTTAGTATTGCATAGCATATAGGGAATAGTTTTGACCTCTCTGATTGGCTGAAATGGAGACAAGAGACAAGTTTACCCAATGTGATTTCGGCTACTTCAAGTTTGTGCTATTGCCAGCTCCATCTACTGATTGGCTTAAATGGAACAGTGTATAAAGTAAATTTTTTGTATTTAGATATTTGTGTAATTTGAATCCATAGTAAGGCCCGTAATTTTATGTGAATCACCCTGTATAAATGTTGTATTTCTATACTTTCCTTCGAAGGTTAAGGTTAAGTATTGTATGTCCATTATTACAAATTTTGAAAAATTAACAGTAGAGTGTAATTCCAGATTTACTTTTTGTCATTTAGTTTAACACATAATAACACAAACATTTACATACGATCGCGATTGTTTACTAATCTGATTGAGATAAAGGATCATTTGCGCAGAATCGTTGTTTGGAGAAACGAATTTGTATCATGTGAAAGTTTCAGTAAGGCTAATTCTCAACATTGTACCTTAGAAATTAGCAAATAATACTGCACATAGGATTCTTTAACATTAAAACGAATCCTGTTTCAAACTCCATAATTCTGGAATACACTTATCGATTTTAAATGTTTCTCTTGCAGACAAAGGGTTGAATAGTATTTCTAGCAAATTTCAATCATCTAAACAAAACAAATGAATTTCCAGGTAAGTGATTGCCACTTCTAACATAAATCGTGCTATTAAGCGAATAATAGAAACTGGATCATTTTTCAGGAAACTTGGGATAGTTAATGTCGTACATATCCTGAATTTTCGTTATTTATTATTTCTAACAGTTGCTGACCAAGTTTTCTAAAAATTTATCCAGTTTCTGTCAGTCTCCTAATAGCACGATTTATGTAAGAAAGTGACCATCTCTTCTCTGGAAATTCATCCACAATTTTTTTACCACGCCAATTTTTTTCTTGATAACAAGTTGCAAAGATCTCTAAGTCAGATTTACTTAAGTGCGGTGCCATTATTAGTAGAAATGTGGGGATAATTAGACAAAAGTAAATTTAGTAAATTTATGACAATGTTACAACGAACTCGAAATAATTCTAACAATCACTTTTGTTTCAAAATTGCCAAATTCGTTATAAGCTGTTTGAAATTTGCTAGGAATTTAAAATCGATAACTCAATGCACTCCGGAGTTATGTAGTTTCAAACAGGATTCGTTTTTTAATAGCCACCCAGTATAATTTATGTTCCTGGTGCATGATAATAGTATTTTACCGGTTTCAGGATATTTATCCTTTTGTTTACGTGCACAAAAGTGGGGTGGTAACTATAAGTAATTAATAACGGTATCTGTACGGTAATATTATTATCATTCTGACATGTCAATAACAGTCTACAAAATTAAAATAAAATGAAAATATAATGCTTTTCATTAATACATACAGATAACGTTAGTGCATCGTTCTTAACACGGTTTACCTTAATAAAACAATAAACAACAACAATATTTACTACATTCGCCGTCAAATGAGTATGAACTGATGCTCAACTTTTTCCCCTTTCCGCACTTTGGCCCTTGCCCTACAGTGTTGTCGCTTCTTCATAAAATTTTCAACATTACCCATATGAACTGATCACAGTAGAAAAATCCAGATCATATTTATTTGACGGCAAGTATAATAAAAATTTTCTTTTCTGAAACCCATAAACTATTGAACAAGCCACGGATGTTAAGAATCACAACAAGCCTTAGCTGTCTTAAAATCCTATGTAGGATAAGTTATACCTTTGATTATATACTACTATATGGTACTATATAATCAAAGGTTATACCATATCGCACTCATTTTAGTTATGTAATAGCCTAAGGTGATGCCTGGTAAACACTCACACGCTACGACTATGTCATCATCCTTTACGATATCTGTGAACAAAGCAAATTGGCAGACCCAGCAAGGGGCAATGTATTTATTTATAAAATAAAGTATGTATTCAAAAAAAAAGTTCACGTTCACTGGCTATTGCCCCAATTTTTGTAGGTCTTGGGGAATAATTATTAATATTATTAATTCCTTGGATCTTTTTGTAGCAGACAAGGAAAAATTAGTATTGCTGTGTCTAATAAATATCTGCGAACAAAAGAGTTATTTATTAAAGATTCATTTAATTTACATGTATGTAATTTTATATCGCCCTAAATCAAGGTGGAGCTAAAAATATAAGAAATTAGTTTTTATACAATTAAAAATACAAACCTGAGGTCCAAGTGTTCTTATGGCGACTATCGGCAACAGAATAACGAAAATTTCGCATCTCTCTGTTGTTTCATCCCATACCCTATTATGTACCGTTAAATGACCTTCGGAAAAACCCTATATCTGGGCTAACAAAGAAATTTTCTGGCAAATTCAAAATTCATTCTTTTTTTACTTCTAAAATTTTACAAATAAATATAATTTTCCATTTTATATACTTATAAGTCTACACATAGTCAGATAATATGTTTCATGGAAAATACTAGTTTTTTTAAATAATTTTGTGAGCACGGGTAAATAATACTTTAAATTAATTGTAATATGTTATCTTTTGCATTTCACATATTTACTTATGTATCTTATAACATGCTGTGTATATTCAATAGTTTGTTACTCATCACTTTCTAATAAGTAACGGAGTAAACGATGTATGTGTTCTACGGAATTATAAAAAAAAATATGATACCTAATATTAATTAACAAATTTGATTTGTATTAACAATGTAAGTACAATAAGTTACAAAATTTAGTAAAACTGAACATTTTATGTTATTTTTGTCACTATTTACGTATGATTCCTTTGAAATTATACATATTACATTGTTACGTGTTATTAATGTCAAGTCCATATTTTTTATGATAGGAACTGTACCTCAAATTAAACGCAGAATGTACAGCTCGAATGAACCCTAAAGTATGAGGCGCCGTTTGGGCCAAAATAAAAGTTTCTGTAATATATATATATATATATATATATATATATATATATATATATATATATATATATATATATATATATATATATATAAAATTTCGTGATATATAATATTTTGCCATGTTGATATATACAATTTTCATTGTGATATATACAATTTTAGTTGTATGAAATGCCGCAATATAATGAGGGCGCTCACTTATAAAATTTCGTGATATATAATATTTTGCCATGTTGATATATACAATTTTCATTGTGATATATACAATTTTTAGTTCTATGAAATGCCGCAATATAATGAGGGCGCTCACTTTTGTGCTTTTATCAACATAAGTAGATAAAAACACAAAAGTGAGCGCCCTCATTATATTGCGGCATTTCATAGAACTAAAAATTGTATATATCACAATGAAAATTGTATATACTATTATTCACGAAAGATGACTATTCAAGGTCATTTATGAGCCGTCTGATATAATATTACTTGCAGATAACTTCAATGCATTTCGTTTGCATAAGCGTGCAACATGAAATATTTATGGACATATTTTAACTGAAAAAATAAGAATAATTCTTTTGAAAATTATGTTTCTTTCTAAATAATACCTTTCTGAAAGATTTATGCTCTTCACTTATGTTTTTGCAATATACAAAAACATAGACTTAACTTATAAACCAAGGAAAATTTAATTTAAACGTCAACGCCACTGGGTAAATTTTAGCACAGAGGGCAGGGTAGTCGATAATTAGGTATCTGTAATGCTACGACATATGTCATTATTATTTATAGTGTGTTAAAAAGTAATGCCACTATTTACGTATATCTGTCACACCACATAAATTAAATAGACATAGCTCAAATAATTTTTCTCTTTCTACTACAAAATGTTGCTAAGCTACTGCTATAAAGTGATGTGTATTCTTTCTTCGAACAAATGACCTTGAATAGTCATCTTTCGTGAATAATAGTGTATATCAACATGGCAAAATATTATATATCACGAAATTTTATACATATCACAGAAACTTTTATTTTGGCCCAAACGGCGCCTCATACTAAAGGTCTAAACATGTTACAAAGGTAGTAGCACCTACTGCAACACAGGTGCCTGTAAGTGTCTTGAATCTGCCCTATCAAAATTTCCTACCTTTTTCTTACCATCTTTCGACCTTCCTACCTAAATCTCAATTGGAGATTCATCTACCCTGTTTCTACCCTAAAACTTTAAAGTGTACAATTCTTTGCCTCAAGGTACAGCCACGTACAGCTTTAAGATTTCGATAAAAATTACAGCTGTGAAAGTGGCATAACGCACTATATAACTATTTAATGGGAAAATGCAAGAATTAATGCTCTTTTCTTCACCATAGGGAGCATAGAACTTGTGTATAAGAAGTACATATTTAAATACTGTTTGTAAAATTTATTTGTTCATACTCTAATAAATTTTCACCTTCTTGATTAAATTTTTGCAAAATTTATAAGGTCAACTTGATAGTGAAAACGCGTAAAAAATCGAATTTTCTATTTGAGATATAGCAACCTTGCGTCCACAATTAAACTAAAATTTGCATACAGACAAACGCACTGCACTTTGTAATAAATTATGCGACCTATTTCCTCCGCCATTTTTAACATATAAAGGACACTCAAACTGGGACACATTCGCAGATTCTATCTTAACTGAATGCTATAATTTTCTTACTTTATTAGTGGGTGATAGCCTGTAATTATAGTAATTGCTTCCGAAAATTAATACGAGACCATTCCTAGAAAGGGGATAGAAAAATATCCCAATTGAGGTCGATATGTCTGCAGCACTTAATAGATTAATAAATAATAAATTTTGCACTGGCCTTGTCACTTTAAGTATAAAGGCTCTTGTGATCTATAAAGTCAGACAAGAGAGAAATTAGTACCTAGATTGGTTATTGTTATTAAGATCACTTAACAAGAATAATTATGATATGTTTCAAATCAAATTGCCATAACAGATTTTAAAGTATGCTTTTGTCTACACAAAATCCAGTAGTACTTTAACCGTAAGGGTAGAGGGTAGGTAAAATAATAGATACTTTTTTAGACGACCATTGTGATAAGTATGACATATGTATCTACGTAGTATCCTAACACTGAAAGTTGCACTTATGACATTAGTGTTACTGTATATTTCATATCGTAATAGTTGACACGGTTGCTAGGTTACTATGTCATTATTTTCTAGCTAGACAAGGTCGTTCAAAATTAATTATTTTTATTTTATTTTAAATATAGTTATTTCATTAAATAGGTACATAATTTTGTTAAATAAACACAGATAATTATTCAGTTTTATAAATAAATTAAAATTTATTTATGGTCTTCTAAAAAATAATGTTCGTAACTTGTATGAAATTAATAGTATATTATGATATAAGTGTATAAGCTAGCCTTTAAAGCACGCACGACAAGTTTAAAGCCGCGACGCGTAGCGGAGTGGCTTTAATGTCGTAGTGCTTTAAAGGCTAGCTTATACACGTGTATCATACGCTATTTTTTATTATAAATGCATCATAACCATTTAAAACTGAAAATTATTGCAAATCATACGGTTTTGATTTTTGATCCAGTGAGTTTAAGCGTTTCCAAGGAGACAGTTAGCAATTATTCGTATTGTTTAAGTTGTCAACAAGTCAATATTTTTTCACGTGATTGTGAGAGTGAGAAATGAATGAAATTAAAGAATTAGCTGAACAGGCGGAGTTAAGATTAATTCCGCCTAAATCTAAAGACGCGTATTATAAGGAATACGAAAAATTAAATAAATGGATGGAAAATAAAAATGCCGTAACTGTGGATGAAACACTCATGCTGGCCTATATGAACCAAATGGTATAACGGTAACTTGTGAAATTTATTGTACTTATTTTGTGTTTCGTTATAGTCAAATCAGTATAAACCTTCATCATTATGGTGCATTCATTCCAAATTACAAGCAATGCTAAAACTTAAGAAAGGAGTAAACATAGCTACTTTTCATAAATTGCATGCTTTCATGAAAAGCGTTAATAAAGGCTACGAGCCGAAAAAATCTTTCGTATTTTCGGAAGAACAGTTAAGGAAATTTTTTATTGAAGCCCCAGATAATACCTACTTATTTTTGAAGGTAAGCGCGAGATTATGATATTTTTTACAAAATTTAATAAATATTTTATTTTAAAGGTGGTAGCCATATGTGGAATATTTGGCTCATGCAGGAGATATGAATTATGTGATTTGCGCCTGTCTGATATTAAAAAAGAAGGTTCTGTTTTAATTATTAATATTCGACCATCAAAAACCGAAAAAGGTCGAAAGTTTGCTGTGGTTGATAATGATGACATATCGTATGTCAAATTATTTAACAAATACCTATCTCTACGTCCAGAAAATATATCTACGGATAGAGTATTTTTGAAATACGCCAATGGAAAATGCATTAAACAAGTCGTTGGAATTAATACTTTTGGAAAATGTCCTTCTCTTCTGGCGCGTTTCTTAAATCTTCCTGACGCTACAAAGTATACCGGATACGCGTTCAAGCGCAGTTCTGCCACAATCATGGCAAACAGCGGAATGAGTGTGGATGAACTGAAGCGCCAAGTAGGATGGAAATCATCAACGGTAGCGAGTGGATATATTGAAGAATCCATACAGAACAAAATATCAGTCACGAAACGCATTGGAGAGGCACTTACCAGTACACAAACTATATTAAAAGATAATATAGACATTCCAGCAAACGGCGACAGCGAAACTATAAATACCCAGCTAAAATCCTGTAATTTCCATATTGCTGACAACAAAAATTGTAATTTTTATATAAATTTAAATAAAAACCAATAATAATAATAATTGTTTTAGTTGTTATTCATATTAATTGTCATTTTTCGTTACCTAGGTAACTCAAAAATTTAGCGTGTTTTTATGGTCGATTTAAACACGCTTTGGCGTGTTTTAAAGAGGGATTATGATGCATGTATAATAAAAAATATCTTATATAGCTCGTGTGTATTGAGTTGCGTCAATTTACACTCTTTTGATATTTGATATTTTTCATAACTTGTTACGAAAATAACTATACCGTTATCAAAAAAATCTATCCTTGCTTTAGAACCATAACTTGTATTAAATTTTAAAATTGTGCTTAAATAATAATTTAATTTATAAGTGATTTTTCTTATTTTTAAAAATGTAGTATAGAGAAAAATAGAATTTTATACACGCCGAAAAAATTATCTGCTCGCGAAAAATAATTCACTAACCGATAAAAAGAATTATACCGTCTTTAAAAAATAACTATATTTGTGTGTGAAGTTTTGGACTACTAACCATAAAACTTAAAATAATCTACTATACGAGCACATATTGCAGAACCTGTACGATATACTACGGTATATTTGAATGAATAATTATTGTATAATTAAATGCAGTTTTTTAAAGCTGTCAAATAATTAGGAAAAAAACAAACTCCATGGATCTCAACAAAGGAAGCACGTAACCATGGCTCCCATATTAGTTTGCGCAGATCTCATTGCGCATACTTTCTATCTCATTAAATTGAAAAGTCTATTGTCAATTTAAGAAACGCTTCAAATTTAAGTACACGTTAGTGTTTATAATCTGTGATAGGGAAATAGAAACTTATGGTTTTAGAATTTTATTGTTATCATCTGAAATAAGTAAAATTGTTATTGAAACAAATTCTTGATGTTATGCATAAACAAAAAGTACGTAAATATAATTTACTGAATTTTGAAAAATGTATGTTATCTAAATATTTAGATCATGTGTTATTTATAATTTGATAGTATAAAATAATGCAATCATGAATAAAATGTTATCTTGTTATTTTCTTTTAGTTGAGACAATATGTCTCCACTTCTAAACACAATTAAAAATACATATTCATATTATAACGTTACTTAGAAACTGATCATTTATCATTATTTTGCAATCATATTGGAGGTCACAACAATAAACAATACATAGCCTATTGTTAATTAATGTAATTATTATCATTTTCTTATAAATACAAAAACACGTAAGTTATAGATGAGAAAATTCTAAAATAGTAATAATAACACTAATGTATAAAATAATTGTCGTAGTATGGTACAGAACAATGAACAATTTTATTTAAAATGCAGGAATGCTTCTTCGTTATTTTATATTTTTTAATTTTTCCTTCGTTCTTACGATTATAACTACTTATTATTAATAGAAATATATGTATAAGATGTGTTAGGTATTTGTATTTATTTATAACTATAAAATTCGATATATATGTAATAATGAATAAGTTTTTAAAAGGCCGATTGATCCTAGAATACCTAGTTTCACGTAAGAAAATAGCCGAATGTGCCAACCGTTTTTACATGCATTAAATAAATATTTTATCAAAAGAGACGATCAAAGATTTACCTAGGCACAACAATTTTTACAACTTCATATTGTATAATAAGATTTCAGAACTTTATATGTTCAAAGGCACTCTGAATTATTTGATCAAAAAATTCCAACTTTTAGGGCGTTCTAAATATCAAAGTCATTTACTTCAAATTTTAGTTACTTCTAGGGATTATTTTACCCTAGTTTGCATGCACTGTGCTTTGTAATGTTGGCATATAGATTTTTTGATAAATGTCATCTTTGTTTTGTTTTGAATACGGTAATGACTAAAGTCAATTTTAAGAACTTGGCCAAGTTCTTGAAATTGAGCTTAAAAAACATTTTTATTCCACTTGTCAATATTGCGTCAATTTTAAGCCAATTATGCTGGAAATAGAGCATGTTATATTTTAACTAACTTCAAGTTTTTAATGTTTTCTAGTAATTGTTAATAATTATATGACTGTTGCATGGCAATGACTTTTAATATTTCAATATTAAAAAAGTCAGGTTGATTAGAAATTGGTCAATTTATTGCACAATTTTAAGCTCAATTTCTAGTACTTGTACAAGTTATTAAAATTGACGGAAAAATTGACATATGTAAAACAGGCGTAAATTTAATTGTACTTATCGAGTAAAGATAATAAGAACGCAACATTAACACATACTTGCACTATAGACAAATCAAACGTCAAACGCACAGACCAAATAGTTTTTGAATAATTGAAGGGAAATTGCCATATATCAATAACTTTACTTACGTCTTCCTCTATGTAGAAAGGCTCTTTTCATTATTTATAAAAATTTATTTGATATGAACCCGGAACCTTAGGTGAAAGTCAATGATAAAGCATCACACATCTGTTAAATGCTCAATAAACATAAATTATGCACAATTAATAAATTGGCTAATTAACATACAGTTTCAAGGATAAGAGTTCAATGTTTTGTTTTTTCTTCAATGTCAAAATTATTGTAGTACGTAATTCTAATCACTTCTAATCTTCTGGATAGAATATCAACAATACATAGTAGAAAATGTCGTTTAAGAAAGAGATAAACTGTTTACTGCTTATCTACATTGTAAACAGAGTAGAGCGGATATTTTGATATGTAATTTTTTTGTTGATAAGCTTAGCAAGGAACGTAGTTCAAGATTAAAAAAAATTACTTTAAATTACACACCTAAAGTGTCGTGTATATGTTATGCTGGATTTATACAGCGTAAGCCGTAACGTAACGTACCGTGCCGTGGCGTATTGTAACGTATCGTAACGCGTGATTTTTCTAGGCTATTTTATACAGAACTTTTACGGTACATTTTCGTAAAAAGTATACTAATACTTTGTCGATAGAAGTACAAGTGTTATGTACATCAGATTTGTATTTATCAGGTTCGTTAGTTTATTCGCAATGCACTATATTTCATATATATTTCCATTCAATATAAGCATTTACGAAAATTCTACCGGTAGAGACCGCATCTACTGACTGCGTTTGAAAACACAAGTGGTTAATAGTTCCCGTGTTCGAAAATTGTACCATATCTACCAGATCCATCTACCGGATCCATGATTTGTGGATCGAGTAATTCAACCAGTAAATGCGGTAAATGAAAAATCTAACCTCAAAAAGGGTAGCGATGTCAAGCGAAGCGCGCGCGTTAAAAGTGAAAATGTGTTCAATGTTGGAATCGGAATTTTAAAAGTTCCGTTAATTAATTGCAATAGCCATGACTTATGACATGACATTGTAGAAAACAATATGAATATTCTGTAATATTTTTTTTTCTTATAAACTAAATTAAATAATTAATGCTTATTCGAATAAGGAACGCATATATGTAAAGAATTATTCTGATGGAAATAGTTATTAAAGAATAAGGGATTTATTTTCCATAAGTCAGATTGACGTTTATAAGTAATTTCTGAAAACTAGAAAAAAAAACAATCATTTCTATTGCTACGAAGCACGGTGTATAAATATATGTGATGATGTGACAACGACAACTCATCAATTTTTGTTGACAGATTGATGTCGGCGATCAGTTCAGTAGGCCGAGATTCTAACCTTACATGTTGCGCCTCTATACAATGTACTCTACCACATAACATTCTAGAACTAAAATGACAATGAAAACCTAAATGTCACAAATTTGATTAAGATATTTCGCTTGTAATTTTAAATGGGGTCGCGTAGCTGTGTACGTTAGGTCATTGGTTGTGTTTTGGACGGACAGGGTTCGATTCCGACGGATGCCAAACTTGAAAATTGAAAAAAAAATCAAATAGCACAAAAGAGACCCCCATGGTAGCTTTGAGAGCCCGTAAGGTAACACTTTGTAAACGTTTTCAACTACAATTATATCATATATCGTCATTACCGAAACCCGCAAATAAAAGGAGATTGGTTTAGTTTGTGTCAAGATAAATGCACATTGACTTTTACGCCCATCACAGCATGTATTTACTTAAAAGATTTGCAAGGGTAAGAACACAGAGAGGTATCCACAATTTTTCCAAATTACCAAATTTAAAACAGTAACCACAAGTCAGTTATTAATAATAAAATTACTACAGTTTATTATTCAATAATTTATTTATACTTATATTTAAAAAAAAAAATATATATCATCACGGCATATTACCCATTGCTGAGTGTGCCAATCTGCTTTGTAGGCAGATATCGGTAATGATGATGACATATTTGTACCGTGCGGGCGTTTACCAGGCGTCACCTCACGGGCACTCATTGCTGGCGTGGAGAGTGCACCACAGGGGTCAATATTATACAAATCTTAAAAATATGTTCTCCTTCAATATTAGATTATTTTCTTTGTCCGGAAAATCACTCCATGGGTACCACATTTTACTTCAGTTGTTTACAAATGAAACAAGAATAATGTGATACAACGTTTAGCGAAATTTGTATAGTCAAAATACATTAAAAGATTTTAACTGCATATTTCCCGGTTTGTACTGTAAATTTGGTAATCCGCCCCTGGCAGCACAGGTATGAAAATACCCTAGAGTGATGGGTTAACCGGTTCCCAGAAAATTCATCGCGGGTAAATTGATCGCGGTAAATTTATCGCGGAAAATTCATCGCGGGGAAAATTCATCGCCGGTAAATTGACCGCCGGAAAATGAATCGCGAGGTAAATTGATCGCCGGTAAATTGATCGCGTGGAAAATTGATCGCGGGGAAAATTGATCGCCGGAATATTGATCGCCGGAAAATTGATCGCCGGTAAATTTATCGCGTGGAAAATTGATCGCGGGGAATATTCATCACCGGTAAATTGATCGCGGGGAAAATTAATCGCTATATAGAGTATAACACCAAATCACTAACATTGCTCATACATGATAGGTAGTTTTATATTCCCCTTTTAATCTTTTTTTTTTGTTTCTGTGTAAATAAAATATATAATTTGTCTAAAACAGATCTAGTGATATGGTAAAATATTTTATCCACAACAGTCAAATAATATACCCATAATTCTACCGATTTTTATCAATTAATGACCTTCGTTACTGTTACTAATTGAATAATATTGACAGTTCAATGGAATAATATTATTCAATCGTTATGCCAAATTCAAATCCTACCTTTCAAAGAGTACACACAAAATTACTTTTAATAAGTACCTAATTCTTTCCACATAAAAAGCCAAAATTACACTAGTTTTGTCATTTTTCATACTTTTATTTTCTTCTTAAGCTTGAATTGTAGCTGAATAGTCGGTTTTAAGATTTTATATTAAATGTCAAATCACTTCATAATTTTGTTACAACTACACCGATGACTAGATTTGTCTATGTAAACAAAAACATTTTTGCATTTGTCAGTGAGAAAATTCTACTTATTTTTCAAAACCAATATGTCACTGATATGTTATTATTTGACAATTGTGGATAAAGTATAGTATTCTATTCGCATGTAATGGTTATTACTCATTCGAATGATTTACATCACTCGCGTTCGCTCGTGATGCAAACTTCATTCTCATGAGTAATACCATACATTACATGCTCATTGAATAATATACTATTAATAGATAAGTAATTTTAAACTAAATTATTAATACGAGTATATCTTATAAAAGGTATAATGTACTTCATTGTTTTGTTATAAACAATATTTTTTGTATGCTTAAATATCCTAGCGATCAATTTTCCCCGGCGATGAATATTGCCCGCGATCAATTTTCCATGCGAAAACTTTACCGGCGATCAATTTTCCTCGCGATCAATTTTCCGGCGATCAATTTTCGCCGCGATCAATTTCCACGCGATCAATTTACCGGGGATCAATTTACCTCGCGATCAATTTTCCGGCGATCAATTTACCGGCGATGTATTTTCCGGGCGATCAATTTACCGGCGATGAATTTTCCCCGCGACGAATTTTCCGCGATAAATTTACCGGCGATAAATTTTCCGGACATAAAGAAGTCGAAGTCAGTGTGCATTTATCTTGACACAAACTATACGCGCAGACAGGGACGGACAGGGCCACCGGGAAATTCCCGAGAGGCCGCGACTTGTAGGAGGCTGGTGGGCCTAACTGTTATTTTTTGCTGCTAAGTACTATATTGTTAACTGTTATAATGCTAATAATGTATACAAGATGTTGCATGATGTATGTATTGCAAGTGGGCAGGTTACCTAAATTTATAATTCCGCTTTCCCCTCTATTCAATCTATTCACATTTCACAACACAATGTTTTTAAAGCTTCTCAATGCAAAACCCCCATATATAGCCAAACAATAAACAAATTAATATTCAACTATTAGTGACATAAAAAAGAAAGGATTAAATTCGTCAATACATATCTCCCACAGAAATAGATCGGTGAAATATAATCACTGAGGAAAGTTAAATTTCCAAAAGTGGAGGATGCCGTGTACATAAGAACTTTTGGTTTTTGAAATAGAAACATAGACATGCTTCGGTAAAATCTAAATATTTTTATGCCCAGTTATACCCAGATTTCGAGGAAAATAGCTAGTTTGAGGCCAGCAGAGGCTGGTTCCAAGGGTTTCAGCAACGATTTGGAATACGTTCTTAAAAATTTTCCAGTGACGAAACAGTTCTGAAACCATTCAGAATTGAGATGCAAGAGAATATAAAAGATGTTTGTTTAGTCAACAATAAAATTTATAATACAGTCGAAGCCGAATTATTTTGGCTAGCGAGAAAGGTGCACTCAGATAAAGTTTTCAAGAAAACAAACGGTAATCATAAGCTGAAACTGAAAATGCTCGTTATTGGCAAATCTTAGAGTACAATTACTTTTTGTCACTAAGGAAGGCCGGTCAGGTTCTTATTTCCCGGACCGGGCCAAAGAGGCAGTCCGTCCCGGCGGGCAGAAATGGGTAATAAGCCATGATATTATATTTAATTATTTAAAATATGTACATCTCCAGATTTTCATTCTTGTACAATATCTTCATTTTTGAAACGCTTTTGGCAAATACCATCTTAAGTACCAATCATTTTATTAGCTGGAGAGGCTACAACTTTCCGCCAGGCATTCACAATGTTTTGCGATGGATGGTAAATCGGAATGGACGGTTATACAAAGGTATATTTTCAGGCTGCCATCTATTGGTATTTTCCTTGTACTACACTTGTGGCTCATTTCACTCCGTTGCTAGATTACAAACAAATTGCTGTCATGGTGACAGTTGCAAGATGGTGCCAAGTATCAAGCGAGTGTATGGTCTTTGCAACAGTGACTCCCGCCATAATTATAAAGAATACATGACAAATGTGAAATTCTATAAGTTTCCACAGCTGTCCGAAGGCATTGAATCACATGTAAAACTCAAATGTCAAAACACAAGTAACAGAAGACAGAACTTTAAAAATGGCGTGGTTTGTTTGTAATCCGATCTTCCATCTCAACTTCTACATCGTCGCACTTTTTCTTGCTTGTGACGCCAAAATCATAACTATTTGTTTCTTTAATGGGTGTTATTGCTGATCTACAACCTTCAATGAAACAGTATTTTCGATATTTGTACATTTTATCGAATATTTACATAAAATTAATTAACATATGTCAATTTTAATTTAAATTGACAGATGACAGTTACCTATGTGTTGGGAACATTTCTAACTTTACACGCTGAGACATCTGTCGGATGCCATCTTCGTAAACACGGATATTTTTGATGAGTTGACCCACCTTCTATATTTATACACCGTGCTACGAAGTAACAGAAATTATGGAATTTCTTTTTAAAATTGTGAAAAAACTAAAAACATAATAAAAAATCTGATGTGGCCAGCACATTACCTTCCGTCAGTTATATGTATTTTCTACAAATTCCATAAAGTTCCTTGCAAAAGATTCTAAATTTCTCGTGCATTACCTTTCGACCGTATTTTATACAAATTCTATACAGAAAGTTTCGAGCAAAATATCCTATATTTCGAGTAAAATTATAACTCAAATATACTACGAGTATGTCAATTGCACTTGACACTGACATCTTTCAATCAGAATTTTCTTAATATAGTAGCTGTTTCTAGCATAGCTGGCTAATTTATGAAATTTAATTTCTTTATAATTTTATAACTATATTGGCCAGTTGCATAAAACGTTGTTAGCTGAGTTTAACTACACATTGAAACTATGGATACGTATCAAAAATACATTGGAAAAAAAAGCCTTATTAAAGTTAACAACGTGATTAAAGTTAACAATGCTTTATGCAAGTGGGCCTATATTCATTTAAAATGAAGTATAAAATGCAGTCAAATCGTATAGGGCACGAGCAGACACGTGACTCGAGCGACCTTGACTTGCTCGTGATCAGCTGATTTGTGTGCGCATGTCTTTTTGACAAGAACATTGTCAATTTGACAAGACCAATATTTTGACTTATTTTGATTTTGAATTGCTAAAAGGTTAATATTTTACAATTTTTAGGCAGTAAACCACATGTAATTAAAAATAATAACATTTTAGCAGTTAAAAATCAATATATGTCAAAACATTGGTCTTGTCAACATGACATTGTTCTTGTCAAAATGACATGCGCACACAAATCAGCTGATTCTAAGTACGTCAAGGTCCTTCGAGTCACGTGTCTGCTCGCGCCCTATAGAGAATGCAATGTTCTTTAATATTTAAAATAACATTAAATGTGAAAAAATGATATTTAACAACGTTTTTTCAAGAAAAACTTAAAATTTTCAAATGAGGGTACTGTCGGCTGGCCAATTATAACCAAAATCAAATCAGCTCTTCATATGGATGCAACGGCGAGGAATATGAAAGAATTATAATTTTTGGAATTATAGTATTAGAGTTATCGAAGACGAAAATTTTGTTACACGCCCACGCACGCATACACACGCACGCGCACACACATACACGCACGCGCACACACATACACGCGCACACACACACGCACACACAAACATACCCACGCACACACAAACATACTCACGCACACACATACCCACGCACACACATACCCGCATACACACACACTCACAAACACACATACCCGCATACACACACACACACACACTCGCATACACACCCACATTCACACGCACACACTCACATGCACACACGCACGCACGCACACACACACACACACACATGCACGCTTGCAGGCATACACACATACACACACCCATGCACACACCCATACACACACACACCCATACACACACGCACGCACACCCTCACACACACGCACGCGCGTACACACACGCGCACACACGGACGCGCACACACGCGCGCGAGCACACACACGCGCACACACACGCGCTAGCACACACACGCGCGCGAGCACACACACGCACGCCAGCACTCACACGCACGCGAGCACTCGCGCGCACACGCACACACACACCATTGTAAAAATAGTTAAATCGTATTCTATTGGGCCTTAAAACGTGTTTATTCATTAAAAACTCGCCACCTAATTTTTTGACCAAAGACAATACGTTCCTTACCTAAAGGTGACGGAAGATAAAAATGAAAAATGTTTTAAATGTAACTTTTAATTCTGAATAAATCCCATGTTAAATCCCTATGTTCGCACCTGACCATCAACACCCTGAAATTTATGAAAACAGGGTTATGGGTGATGGCACTATTATTCAAAGTAAATACTATTTTAAATTTTTATTTTACATGTATAATGACATATGTATTAAGCAACACACATTTAACTGATATTTTCAATATTATACCGGTAATATAATAAGTTTTCTATTGAACTGAATGAAATTGTTGAATTGAACAACAAATTAATATTAATCAGACGTATATTGATATTTACTATGTTTTGATTATATTTCGGAAGTGTATGACCTTTGTAGTAAGTAATATGTACATTCGGCTATACATAAACATATAGCCTTCGCATTAAGTAAGGTTAGTGGAATATGTACAGCATCGGTATCCGCGTGTGTGGAAGAGTAAACCAGAACGATTACGGTAACTTGGATCCCTGGAAGATTTGTTAGAAACCGGAATTACTACAGAAACAGAATATGTTACAAAAGATTAGCAAGAGCACTTAACAGAAATAAGGAATAATTATAAATAAATATATTGACATATACTTGCAATTAGTAAAGATTATAAAAGTTCTTAATGAAACATTTTGTCACTATATCATTAGAGTTTTTAGAGCCCATAAGGTGACGCTTGGTAATCACTCTTCATTTTCAAAAAACTATGTGGTGCACTCTCCACGTCAGCAATGAGTGCCCGTGAGGTGATGCCTGGTAAACGCCCGCACGGTACAAATATGTTATCATCATTACCGATATCTGCGAACAAAGCAGATTGGCACACCCAGCAATGGGTTTTGATGCATGACATTATTGTATTTATTGAAAAAAAGGTTCAAAATAATAATAAAATAATTATTCTATATTTTTTGTAACAATGCAATTCTTCTTTATGTCAATTAAAAGCCACTATTAATGGCGAAGCTCTCCTGTAACGCGCTGCCTATGAATATGTGTACATATTTATTTTTGTCCTTTTAATATTATAGGTAAATTATGATAAGGAAATGGCAATTCAGGGACAACAAACACCTAAATTCAAGTTTACATTTAAATTAGTAAAATATATATAAAATAATTCCCGGTTTTCATTACCATCATTAACATCTTACAACTTTTTGAATACATACCTATATACAAATCTTTATTTATATTTACTTTTGTCTGTCTGTATTCAAATAAAACTTAACATTCATGAATTTTTTTATCTCATGCATAATGAAGCATTTCACGGTCAAAGATGACATAATTAACTATTTATCACTTATTCGTTCACATTCATAAACATGATATGGTTTTATTTATTTATTATGTGATTTTTTGTTGCTAAGCAATCAATATTTTATTATATTTTGTTTTATAATTCGAATGTCTTAAAAACTGGTATTTTCTGGAGGCAGCAATAATTTAAATAAATAAAGAAAGTGATCTTGCTGTCAAGACCTCAAAATGTCACTAATTCATAAAAATTGACAGAAAAGAATTGAATACTTTCGATTTTTATGATTAATTAATCGATTGCCAACATTTATAAACCGGTTACCTACATAGGTATAATAATCACTTTTTTATTACCTATATGTTTTATATATAAACAACAAAAGACAAATAAATTTTCATATAGTTGTTTTATTAATTTAATATAATATTTTGCTAATTTGAATCTGGCATAAAAGTGTACTTCACGACAAATATAAGTGTCCGTGAGGTTAGCATCTCGGTAAAAATTTAAAAATATCATTAAAACAAATTCTGTGTAAAACAAATCGACGTAACCAACAAATAATATGAAACATACGAATGATATTTACACTTTTATTTGTATAGAGGTGTCCGGATTTCGAAGGTCACCATTGGGATCTCGGAAACTAAAAGAGATACGACTTCGCTGCAATGGGACATTGGGGGGCCATTATAGATGACCTTTTGTTTCACCAAAAATTCTCATACGTTACTAGATAATGGTGGGAAACTGAATTGGTCGATTTTTTTTTTCATTTTGAAATTACTTCCTACTATCAGTAATCGAGAAAAATGTTTCAAATAAAGAAGTTAGATATTTTTATTGTCTATCCAGTGGCGTACGAAAATATTTTTTCTATCGGCAAATTTTCAAGATAACACAAACTTACATTTTTAATGGAACCCATGCGTGCTTTTTATTCTAAAAAAAATACTTATTTATTGTGTTTTAAATTTATTTTATACTTAAAATCTTAGATTTTTCATTATTTTTCGTAAAATTTCATATTTTTGTCAGTAATTTTATTAGTTTTTTAGAAGAGTATTTTATTTTACTTAAATAAATTATTTCATACTTACCTTCTATCATAATTAAAATTATTTAAAAAACAATAACGCTTACACCAATCGAAAGAAAGAAAAATAAGTATTTTTCTGAAGCAAAAATCAGATATGGATTATATTTAAAAAAAAATGTAAGGTTGTGTTATATTTCGAAAATTGACCGATAGAAAAATTATTTTCGTACGCCACTGGATAGACAATAAAAATATGTAACTTCTTTATTTGGAACATTTTTCTTGATTACTAGATAGTTTAGAAGTAATTTCAAAATGAAAAAATCGACCAAATTCAGTTTTCCGTCATTATCTAGTAACGTATAAGAATATCTGGCAAAACAAAAGCACATCTAAGGTGCACGTTCCCGCCTCTCTAAGGTGGACTACATGTCCCATTTAACCGAAGTCGTAGCTCTTATAGTTTCCAAGATCCCAAGCTGGCCTTCGAAATCCGGTATAGGTGTCCAGGATAACGTGTCTAGGGATTGTAAATTTACCGATTTTTTCAATTACCGGTAATTCGGTAAAATATTTAATCGAAACCGGTGTACCGGTAATTCACCGTTTTTTAAATATTGTTGTAGGACACGAGTTAATATTAAAAAATCTGATGTGGACACCACACGACTTCCTTGTACGCAAGACCAATATGAAGATGAAGTATAGACCCAATTATAAAATTGCACGTGTTTGACGTAATTTGACATTAACATCTATTTCTTGATCTATTTTAAAAAAAAAAATTATTTTTGTCCTAATCCATAGCAAGCTTCATTACAAACACCAAAAAGTATATAAGTTTTAAATTTACATATCTCGCTTATACAAAGGGCTAATTTAATAATACTTGATAAGCTAGACGCAGAATTTAATTCTCTAAAACTCTTATTTGAACCATTTATTTCTAAAATCAAAATGAAACCATTTTATTCAAGAAAAACTATTAACAATTTTCGGTAATATATCACTTTCGGTTAGCCTGTTTTAACCAAAATCTACTATGTTATTCCAATCGACATAAAAGTCTTATATACCAAATTTGAAAAGTTTTGGATTATATTTTAATATAGTTTTTCATTAAAATCTATTATAGGCTTCCATTTCTGGAAATTATGTAATGACCAAAAAGGGAGGTGTACAACTAAATGTTATAGCAGTACTAAATACAAAATTTCAACTTTCTACGGCTTATCGTTTTTGAGTTATGTAAGATACGTACGAACGTACACACGTACGTACGTACAGACGTCACGACGAAATTAGTCAAAATGGATTCAGGGATAGTCAAAATGGATATTTCCGTTGAAATCTGAAAACAAAAATTTTTCGCGATTACAATACTTCCTTTACTTCGTACAAGGAAGTAAAAAGAAACATTTGTATCATACATAAACTGATCAGCGAGCAATCGACCAACATATGTATCGTCGACAAAAGCACTTACACTGCCTAGCCTATGTCCTACGTTGTAAATAATAACGCATCTATGAATACCCGTCGCTGTAAACTATTTGGTTTTCCCCACCCCCGGTTGCTGCGTAACTAGCATTTTGTACTTGCGTTTCGCAACTTGGAAACGCATAAATGCGTTATTTTGCTATTATGTAATTTATCGAATTACCGGTAAAAAATAGCGAATTACCGGTAAAAAAATATGGGATTTTTTGGCTATTTACCGGTTTACCGGTAAACCGGTTTACCGGTATTACAATCCCTAAACGTGTCTAACATTCGAATTTCCAGAATTATAAATAAAATTAGACAAAAGTTTTCCTATTTGAAAGCCATTTTAGCGGTATATTGTTTATTCGGAAAAAATGTAATTAGGATTACTCAACATGTAAACATCAATGTCTGAGAAAAAAGTTTTGCGTAAAATTTACTATTGAAGATGAGACCATTTCGAAATACGTATGTATTATAGTCGTTATTTTGACTTAATTTTAAAGTTACGGGTAATTTTTTATTTTATTATCAATTAGATTGCCTCCATTCGAAAAAGCTTTAAAAAGTGTGCTAAACAAGTGCAAACTAATTTTTTAAATTATTTTATCCTTGTAAATTATTGACGCCTGGTAAACGCACGCACGGTACAAATATGTCAACATCATTACCGATATCTGCGTACAAAGCAGATTGGCACACCCAACAATGGGTAATATGCCGTGATGATATATTTATATTTATTTATTTTATTTGTAAATTATTTGCAAAAATAAAAATAAACTTCAAAATTTATATTTTCGCCTGTATCTAGTTATCTAGTAAGCCATGCATTTTTTCTGAATAAATAATACGTACATGGCAAAACGCTAAGTAAAAATTAAAAAACAAAACAGCTACAGTCTTTGAAGATTTCAAATAATTTTTAAATAATATCTAGAAATTACATTTCTTTAAATATTAGAATAACTTTAAATTAATTAACATTTAGAATAATTATTAATCTTTCTTTCAATTAAATATGCAAAATAAAGTAGGTCATTTATTGCCGAAACATATCTTTTCTCTCCGCCTATACGTTGTCAATTTCGTGTCAAGTATGTGTTGTGGGTTGCGTGGAGGTCAACTTTGGCCTTTTCACAAATTTTGTCGCCCAAGTCGAGTAAGAAAAGATTGGCATATTTTTAACGAATAAAAATCCTTGTTATAGTTGTCTTCTGCGACTTCACGGCTTCTGGAAGGTCTGTCCAATTCCTGGAAGAGTATATCCTAAAAGAAGTGCTGCCGTGTTATGGAAACACACATTCTAGTACGAGTATTACAAGTTTACAGTCTGCTCTATTTAGGTAAGAAATATATTTATAATAGAAATGTAGTTTAAAAGTAAAAAAATATTGTGATCTATTAATTTGTATTTGAGAATTATGTAGATTGTCCGTATGTTTAAAAGAAATGGACATACTTATATAGACCGACATAAATGCATATTTTATGTCAAATTATCAAAATTTTAAATAATTTTATACCTACCTAAATGTTATTAAAATATAAAAATTTTCAGTCATATTTTAATAAACTATTCGCACTATAACGGTATAAGTATGAAGTCACAACTTTAATTAAAATAGTAGTATTGATAAACGAGGAGATGAAAAGAATATAATTTGGTATTATTCAAAATTTTACATTGCTAAAGCCGTATTCACAGCCCGAAATTCGATGAATTTCGTTAAAATTCGTGGAGTTTGTCTTTTGGCAACATGTACTTGTTCACAACGTTGAATGGTACACATGAACTTAAATATGTAGAAAAGTTTGCAAACTCCATACTTATTCGACTTATTCAAAATAGAACTGTCTCTGATATATAATTCTAACTTTTACCAAAAAAATTAAATAACTTCCAATTTTAATAAATAGGACAATGAAATAACGGATAGAAATCGCTAGAAAAGGGTTGCTGTTTTATTAAAGTAGTTGTAATACATTTTAACGAGATAATTGGCAAACAACTGATTAATTTTCAGAAGAGTTTAAATATATTTTGGCTACATGGCACTACGGCACAAATTTCGAGCTGTGAACGGTCAAATTAATTTCATCAAATTTTAGTTATACAAGTTGATAAGAGCTGATATATGGGAATAACTTTAGTTATTACTTTACTCACTAAAAGCGCACATACTAGATCTGTTAGAAAAGTATCCGACCTTTGGCCGGGGGAAAAAAACTGGCATACCTGGAGCATTGGAAACCTAATCAACTTCAAAGTAGTTTCGGAATGGAGTTAAGCACGGCTCTTGTTACAGCCATAATGTCCTCTCTTGTCTGAAATCGCGTTCCTTTCAATGGCTTCTTGAGTTTGGGGAACAGCCAGAAGTCGCAGGGGGCCATATCAGGAAAGTAAGGAGTCTGTTGAATCAAAGGAATCTTGCTCTTCGCCAAAAAAGTCTGAATCAAGTGCGAGAATGTGCTGGGGCATTGTCGTGATGGAGGCGCCAATTTCCTGTTGACCACAACTCCAGTCTCTTGCGCCGCACAGCATCACGTAGGCGTCGGAGGACATCCCTGTAATACTCTTTGATGTTTGTTTGACCCTGTGGTGCGTACTCGTTGTGTACCACACCGCGGGAGTCAAAGAAAGCCGTCAGCATCACTTTAAACAGGTTGTTCCACTCCTCAATCTGTGTGATGCCCATAGCATCGTCACCGAAAGCCGTCTGAATCTTCCGAATGATTTCCACCTGGCTGTCGATCAGTTTCAGGCAAAATTTGATGCAATAGCGCTGCTCCAGTCGTTCCGTCATTTTCCTTGCAATGAAAAACCGATGAGAGCACTACACACTACCTCACTCAAATGCTGCTTGCCAGCAACAATATACCTATAAAACTAATATACTGCTGGTGGGAGTGAGATTTGTGAGACTAACATTGGACGAGTGCAGACATATATCTGCATATATAGCTGCACTTGTCTGTAAGAATAGCTCCGCGCAAGCGCTAGATTGCTTTGATTTTATTGGTGTAGAACGGGAAAGGGGAACTAGCGGGAGGGAAATTCTTACACTAACTGACAAGGATAGACAATAATGTTTGTAGCAGACTCCTCTTAAGTGAAAGATAGGGCATCAGCAGTATATAGCAACAGATGCTATCGACAGGCGGGAAAAAATTCACGCATGCGCACGAAGGTTCAAGGTCGACTCATGCAAGAGCGTCTAATTCAAATCCATCAGGTTTTCGCAAAAAATGTAACGTCGGATACTTTTCTAACAGACCTTGTATTAAAGGTTTGACGTCACAGAATTTGAAATTTTCACAAAATTATATTTCAATAACTATACATATTTGCAAAATATGTCAACATTTTATTCAACCTTTCAGAAAGAAAACAAATCGAGAAATGAGTACTCGAGCCCATTCTGTATCGTGCAAAGCGAACTGTTTTGTAAGAATACTCGTATAAAAATAACATGAACATTATTACATTTACAACTAAAATATATTATAAATTGTGTTAAATTATCAGTGAATGAAATTTGTGGTAAAAAGTCCACAAGCGCATTGATTTATCCTATTTAAAGTTTTATGACCAATTTTACACACAATTACTAGTACATACCATATAAAATTAAAACCCATTCCTTCATGTCTTTAAAAAAAGCATATGAAATAATTGTTAATGTATAAATCGTCAGTCAAATACGATCAAGTTATGTACGAGTATACTGCTTGCCGAACGACAATAATCGCATAAAACCAAACCGTTCGACTTATCGTCCGATATTATTATCATTAATATTTACATATTTTTGATTCATTTGTAATCACTCATAAATTATGAATAAATTTCATTAAATTACACCATTATTTATTTGAACATACGAGTAAATTACTTTTTCATTATTTGTTTATTGTTATAAGTTTGTTTTCATGAATAGAGGCACAGGCGGACACGTGACTTTGGGAAGTGCTTGTAGGGCCCCACATGGTTGCCAAGCATACAGCTTGCGTACCTTGCCTGTGTTACCAATTCAATTTAAGCGTAAAATTAATAAATAAAATTGTAAAACTAATTATTAATGAATATCATGTTGTTTTATTTTCTGACACATAAACTTCTATTTTTTTTTTTTTATAAAAATAGAGCGATTAGTGCTGCCATCTGCGATACAAAGATTTCTTAGCGCGCTAAATTTAAGAAAACTATCAGTTCATGTTGAACGCTCTATATTTATAAAAAATAAGTTTAATGTGTCAGAAAATAAAGCAACATGATATTCATTAATAATAAATAGTTTTACAATTTTATTTATTAATTTTACGCTTAAATTGATTTGGCAACACAGACAAGGTACACAAGCTGCTTACTTGGCACCCTTGTGGGGCCCTATAAGCACTTGTCAAAGTCACGTGTGTACCCGAGCCTCATTATATGGTCCGTATTACATACAAGCGCACTTTTATGGAGCACACTTCTCATAAGAATTTAATGTAAAATCGCTTTTATTATAAAAGTGCGCTCGGAATACGGGCATATATTTTTCTTATACTAATGCGTAGGTATAAAACAACATTTGGACCTAGATTTTTAGTTTTAATCACTTTTTAATATACGTGCATACTTATTTCAGAAAAGTTTCGGAATCCAAATTTTTAAATTTATATAATAATAATATTAAACACAAGCATTTAATACTCGAGAGAACATATTTTCTTTAAACATGTGTATATTATTATGCTCTTGTACACTCGTAGTTCGAAATACTTATACGGAAGTACCAATTGTAATAATCAAGCAATAAATACATTACTTTATCATTTAATATTCACTTCCTTTCTTATTTAATATTGCTCTTAATTTGCAAAGTATTGTCTCCGGTATAATCAAAATATTCAAAATAGGTCATTGATTAGTCTGTTTTGATTGCAGACAAGAAGCTAGAGATATCATACGCAACGCTGTTAATGGTTCCGAACAAGATGCCGTAATATTCGCTGGTCATGGTTGTACTGGAGCCCTACAGAGACTCATCTCAGCTCTAGGGCTTCAAGAGCCACCGGTGGTGTTTGTGGGACATAGCGAACATCATTCGAGTTTATCTCCGTGGCGAGAAATCGGAGCCAAGGTAAGGAATAGATTTTTATTGTACAAAAATATGTAAATATTAATTACCCTTTATTGGGTTGTATCAATCTACTTTATTCCACTTTACTTTGACGATATTATATGTTTTTGGGCTAAATCAGATACTATATTGCGTTTCACGTAAAAAAATGGCGGTGATTTTGGTAGAGTATTGGCAACGAAAATAACCGATAGAGGCAGCACTAATTTTACAAGTGGTCGGTGAGAAGAGTAATTGTCAAAACTTGACAGGAAAATAAGTAAATAAAGTTGATATATTTTTAAATGTAAATTGATTTGAAGTGGAGTAGTGTTTAAAGGGAAGTATGACAAGTGCAAACACAACAGTTGATTACTTTTTTGGCAAGTTCATAATTTTACCACCAGACGGCTACAAGTTCACTTTCTTCGCCAATAGAGAATAAATTCTGCCCCCTTATTGATCAAAATGCACACCTAGTTCACAAAAGATAAAAAAAACATCATTATGTAAGAATCAGCAACAACATATATTCGCAATTGTAGATAAAATTTTCCCTCTAGTGGCGCAAATCAGTACTACGAAAAGCGCTATATTGAATAAGTGACAGTTGAGTGAATAGTGTAGTAATTAATAATTAAATATTTTAACTTATCGTCTTCATATAAATAAGTTTTTAAACTCGCTTTGTAAGCACAGTCAACGAAACACAATGAACAATGCTCGGAACAATGTGAACTGTCATATGTCAAACCCACCGTATGGCGGCCATCGTGCTTCGACAATCAGCGCCTCTGTCGTTAATTTCAATTGCGAATATCGCATTGTCAGTTATCAAAAAAAAATCTACAGAAATAAGTGACATTTGACTGTTTTTTTTTTTATTTCGACGTAATTTTTCATATATTTATTTATTTATTCAAAACTATCCTACAGGACGAGCCCAATACGGATAGTGGTACAAAAATACAAAACAAGATAAGTCAAA
This sequence comes from Harpalus rubripes, assembly GCA_963082715.1. Taxonomy (NCBI): domain Eukaryota; kingdom Metazoa; phylum Arthropoda; class Insecta; order Coleoptera; family Carabidae; genus Harpalus; species Harpalus rubripes. Next base: position 27,164,211 of record OY720454.1, read on the forward strand.
ACAGAACATTACGAGCTCAAAGTATTGCGCAAAACATTGTAATTCAAACGAAATATGTCTAAATCGGAAAATTTCTTATTGTAAAGAGCACACATACGGAAAAGTGGGGAAGACATGAGCAGATTGGTACGGGAGAAAGGGAGATAAAAAGTGAAGTAGAAGCGAGTAGAGATAGAGGGGGCATGGAAATTTAGTAGAGCAGGACAGCGGGGATCATCGATTCTATTATTAATTAGGCTAAAAAGATGAAGAATAAGAGTGTTTTCACGGTGTTCCAAAAGGCTCTTTACATTGAACGCATTGAACATGCGTAATAAGACTGAATAAGGCATATTTCTCTCAGGGTAGGATTTATGGATTTTGAAATAAATAAATTTAAGAAATTTTTTTTAACTGTTTCCAGCAGATCTTGGTGAGTTTCGTAAACAGGATTCCAAATTATGCTGCAATATTCCAATTTGGATCTAATGAAAGAATAAAACAGTGTAAAAATAGCAGATATAGTATTAAAATCTCGAGTATTCCTGATTACGAAACCCAACATTCGCATAGCTGAGTTGTAAACATCACGAATATGGGGCACAAATGATAATGTAGGGTCAAATTTGACTCCTAGATCTTTCACTATTGTAGATCTTTGCAAGGTTATATTATTCAGTGAATAATTAAATGAGAAGGGTGTCATTTTCCTAGTGAATGTCATAACTGTACATTTGTTTATATTGAGTTGGAGGTTATTTAAAAAACACCAATTAAAAAGGTTATCCAGATCATTCTGAAGCAGAATGCAGTGAGCTGGGGAAGAAATGGGATAAAAGATTTTCATATCATCGGCAAATAGTAGTTTATCACAATGCAACACACTCGTGACGTCATTTATGAAAATAAGAAAAAGTAAAGGTCCAAGGTTAGAGCCTTGAGGAACACCGGAAGTGGCGAAAAAATAAGAAGAATTGGCATTGAGATATTGAACATAGAGTTGACGATTTTGTAAGTAAGAAGAGATGAGTATTAATAAGGGGTGTAGAAAAAGAAAAGGTACACAGTTTGCTGACCAAAATATTGTGATCTATACGGTCAAAGGCCTTAGCAAAATCTGTAAAAATGCAGTCAAGTTGGCCATTAGAGTCGAGTACAGTTGAAATTTTTTGCGTAAAATACATTAGATTGGTCACTGTAGACCGCTTACTGATGAAGCCATGTTGACAAGGAGAAAGTTGATGTTTAATTTTATCATAAACGCTAGTGTAAATAATTTTTTCAAATATTTTACTGAAATTTGACAACATGGCTATAGGTCGATAATTAGCAACATTGGAAACTTCTCCTGACTTAAAGAGTGGGGATATTAGATATTGTAAATTATTACGGACAAAAATGTATAGTATTGACGATATTTGATTTCGTGAATTTAAATTATTTTTCCTCCGTGTAAAAACGGTCGGTTGTAAAGCACCGTCTACTATTTTCTAAAACGCACTATAGTTTTTGGAAACTTTTCATCCAAATGGCATTGTTTTAACCAACGATCACAAATACACTAGATATAACTTCATAGCATTTGTTTTGCTTTCGGCTGGACAGAAAGAGACAACTAAGGATAGAGATATGTAAAGTCCCCTCACGGAGTATTCACTAGATGTCACTGCTTGTTTTATTAAAATGAACTGCACTATATTTGAAACATTTGAATTATTATTAACGAAAACCAATTGTAAAATGTATGAAACAAATTGTTATTAGTATTAAGAAAAGGTAAAAATAATTGTGTATAATTATTTATTTTATTCTATTGATTTTTAAACAATGTTTTTTTATATACTTGCTTCTTATTCTATTTGTAGTTTTTTCTAAATTTATTTTTGTTTCATGGATCTGGATTTTCAAATAAATGTCTAAAATTAAATTGGGCTATTGAATGCCATGATTATTTAATGGATAGTGATCTAGGATATTGTTATGAATACAGTCAGCCCGAAATTTCTGTAGGTAAATTTCTCATGGTAGTATTAATTAATTGTTTTTTAATTAATAAGAGTTTTAAGACTTATGTACATTTTATTTTAAAACTTAAAAAAAGCAAATTTATATAGAGAACAATGAAACCAGAAAACTTTGAACAAGCGACCCTCGATTTTATAACTTTAAGTTAAATTCTGTCTGATTTCAAATTCTGTTGGAATTGGGGTTTCCCTACAACGAATTCTACTACTCCAGACCAGTAGAATTTAAAATGACAGAATTAAGATTTCCCCAATTCTTTCTCCGGATAGATTTCAAATTCTACTGGTCTGGAGCAGTAGAATTTGTAGTGGGGTAAATTCTAACAGAATTTGGAATCAGACAGAATTTAAAATTACAAAATCGATGCTCGAACGACCACAACTTCCAAACAAAGGAGCAAAATGTCACATATACACAGTGACCTCTATATACTGTATATAGAGGTCACTGCATATACATTATATGGACCGTAGAGACATCTCTCGACAAACTTTAGAGTAGACTTTATATATGTCTATCTTTAGTTGTCTCTTTCCGTCCAGCCGAGAACATAACAAACAATAGTGACGTATAGGGCATGTTTTGTCTAGTATATTTGTGGTCGTTGGTTTTAACTATACTTCTTTTCACGTAAGAAAATAGCATTGGTTTAGGTAGGGATATATACTCTGCCCTTTGATTGGTCAGAATACCAACTTAGTTTACAAAAATGAAAAAATATCAACTGTCAGTCGTCAATTATCAAATAAAATGTACAGAATTAAGTGATGTTTAATCATGTTCTGTTATAATTTTTAATATTCAGATCTTGTAGATTTTTACAAATAAAAATATTTGACCCCTGTGGTGCACTCTCCATGCCAGCAATGAAAGTGACGCCTGGTAAACGCCCGCACTGTGCAAATATTTCATCACCGATATCTGTGTACAAGCAGATTAGCACACCCAGCAATGGGTAATAAGCCGTGATGATATATTTATTTATTTTTAAAATATTTATCATTGACAACGTTTGTTTTCACGAATTTAAATTAATTATTTAATGCATGTAAAAACGGTCAGCTCTCAAGCGCCATCTCCTATTTCCTTACATGAAATGAAGTTAAAGTCTTAGATCAAATAGCTTACGAGCTAGATGTAAGGAGTTGGGAACGCATAAGAGTGAGAGAGATAGATGTATACATAGCGCGAGAATAGTGAGCAAACTCAAGAGGTGTTGATGAATGTCTTCTACACAGGCGTAGGGGGTGTAGCTTTAATACGGAGACGTTGGGTAAAGCAGATAGAAAAAATCATTTGTGCGCGATTTGTGTAATACGGACTAAAAATGAATCTTCTTTGATTTGATTTCTTTTTCATATTTATTTCACTATGAAAAAAGTATAGGTACTCCTATGCCATATATTGGCGTTTGCGCAGTTACCTCGCGCTATGAAGAGTACTCTTTCTTTCTTCTACTTACGACAATGCATAAATCTGTCTTTCTTACTCTTAAGCGTTTCCTACAAATGCATTGTATATATAGCATAGGGTTTCTTACGTCTAGTTCGTCAGCTGTATGATCTAAGTATAAAGTATAATCAGCAGTTGATTCAAGAAAACGGTTTGGGCAACTATTTTCACATCGTTTTACATAAAGGTTTTTACATCTATGGATAAGATTCACGAGGAAACGAACTTTTTTAGATGAAATTATGATGAGAAGATGCTTTGTATTATTTACAAACAAAATATTTTCTCGTTTTTACCTAAGTTGGCATTACTGTATTCTAGTATGAAACTTGGATGTCTTTTAAGTTGTTGTACATTATATTTTCTGTTATACAAACAAGAGGTTACGCAGTCATTATGTTTCCTCTTAAATATTTTCGGTGATACTACCATTGGTTAAAATCATGAAATTTATTAAGAACAATTGGCGACTGAAATGTCCTATAGGGCACGGAAGATCACGTGATCTATCATATGTTTTGTCCCTTTTTCACTTCAGACTCGATCTTCAGCTCTGTCCCATGCTAACTTCAGACTGTATTTAAGACGCAGTGCGCATGCGTCAGTTTGAATAGCTCTCATATTTTTCTAGCGGTAAATTTTAAGAATGAAGTTGCGCAATCGTGGAATTTTTTGCTATTTTGTTATTTGGCGGTTCTTGTGCATATATCGATTGATTGTGTTATTGTTATTCATTGTAGTGTTTTATTATTTGTTTCTTTTTGTTATCTTGTTTGTTGTTATTTCTTTTATTGTTGTTTGTGAGTGTTGCCATTCTTTTTCAAACGATGCCAGTGCGTTGTTGGGTGGAAGTTTGTCGTCGGACTATAATATAAAACTGTTTGCTATTCCATCAAGCACCGACTATCGATGTAATATTTAAAACCTAATAATATTTGAACATAAGTAACAAGTGACAATTTATATAGGTAGGGTAGGTGTGGTAGGTAGGTTACATGTGAAAAACAAGAGAGACGTCGTCTGTGGCTCGTGGCCGTTTATGTTTATGAGCACATTTATGAGAATATCACTTGCTGACATATCATCGATTACTCAGATTTGATAGTAGGTCGTTGATGAAGCTCTAAATTTATAAATTGTCAATTACTGTTGGTAATATTTTCTTTTTAAACAAGAATGAAGACTAAGAACATCCTGATCGTAATACTTATGAATATACGTATGATCATATTGTTATCTTCCATTATATTATATTATTGAAGAATTCAATAAAAACCTATTTGATTCTTATTGTCTTCATTTTATTCTCATTTGATATTTGCTAGAAATGTGACAGCTATTCAAACTGACGCATGCGTACTGCGTCGAAAGTATAGTCTGAAGTTAGCATGGGACAGAGCTGAAGATCGAGTCTGAAGTGAGAAAGGGACAAAACATATGATAGGTCACGTTATCTTCCGTGCCCTATAGAGGCGCTGCGTTTATTTAAGATGGCCGACTTAGTTGGTAATTCTCTGACATATGCCTACCAACTAAGTTAGTAATAGGTATATGTTTTCTGAGGTGTGATTGGCTACCATTACCAATTTGGAGGGTTCGCAAGTTTGCCTCTTGGTGGCTACGGGTTAAATTCAGTCGCGAATATCAATTCAAATAAGTAGGTACATCTTTTAAATTTAATAATATGTGACTTTCAAAGGAAAAAAGTTGGGGGGCTATTTGTGAAAGTCTATCAAAATTGTATGTGTTGTATCTTGGTTTAGTTAATATTTTTTTTAAATCTGTTTCGAATATTGAAAAAGTATAATGTAAAACAGACTACATTGCACCTGTCACCTGTCCAATGTAAAAACATATCATCCACATTCTATAAAAAAGTGCTGTATTTAGTGCGTATACAAGACATAACAATATATTTTTATAGTTTCTAATTTATTTTCTCTGTTATAGATAGTGAAAATAATAGAGACAAAGGAAGGCTTTCTTGATCTTCACGATCTCGAAGATAAACTAAAGCAACACCAAGGTTCAGGTCGTCAGCTTATTGGCTGCTTTTGTGCTGCCAGTAATATAACTGGAGTTTTATCAGACGATGTGGCTTCTACTGTACTATTGCACCAATATGGAGCCCTAGCATTGTGGGATTACACTATAGCAGCTCCATGTGTTGCGATAAATATGAACCCAGATTTACACGGCGATACAACGGCACACAAAGACGCTATATTCTTCGCCGGACATAAGTTCATAGGGGGCGTGCAAACACCAGGTAAGGAAATTAACAATAATAATACGAAAAAAGTAGACTTAATATGAACGCAAAATTATTAACTAAACAGTCATTATTTACATATTTTATAGTAACAAAAGAATATTTGACAAACCTGCCAATAAACATCATCGAATAGAAATGGTGTAGACATTTTTATACATATTTTCATGATTTCATGCACGTCCTACTAGTTTTTATGCTTTTTTTAAAAAAACATGTAAACGTTTATTTGTAGAAATGTAACGGTACAAAAAACACATTTTGGCCTTACCCGACTACAGGATTAAAAATCTGATGTGGCCAGCACATTACCTTCCGTCAGTTCTATGTATTTTGTATAAATGTCATACAGAAAGTTCCTTGCAAAAGATTATATTTCTTGTACATTACCTTAAGGCAGTTGTATGTATTTTATACAAATTCCATACAGAAAGTTTCTAACAAAAGATCCTATATTTATAGTAAAATTATAACATGCACATACTGTCAACTGCACTTGACACTGACACCTTTCAATCAGAATTTTTTTAATGTTTCAGCTGTTTCCAGAGTTGTAGCAAAGCTGACTAATATATATGATATTTAATTTCTTTATAATTTTTTAACTCTATGTCCATTTAATATGAAGTATAAAATGCATTCAAATCGTATAGAGAATAAATAAATCTTTAATATTTATAATAACATTAAATGTGAAAAAATGATATTTAACATCGTTTTTTCAAGAAAAACTGTTAAAATCTTCAAATGAGGGTACTTCCGGTTGACCAATTATAACCAAAATCTAATCAGCTCTTCACATGGATGTAACGAAGAGGAATACGAAAGAATTATAATTTTTGGAATTGTAGTATTAGAGTTATCGCATTAGAAAATTTTGTCACACACAGACACACACATACAGACATCATCGTAAAAATAGTAAAATCGTATTCTAGGGACCCTAAAACGTGCTTATTCATCAAAAACTCACCACTGAATTTTTTGACCAAAGACAATACCTTCCTTACCTAAAGGTGACGGAAGGTAAAAAGAAAATAATCTACTTTATGAACTAACGCATGAAATTCGCGCCCGCAAAAAGTAGCTTTACAGTACTTGTTTTTTTTTTTTTTAGTAAGAATAATAATAATTATTATAATTATATTTAACCATAAAGTAAAAATACAACAAGTCTTCTAGATTTATGTATTACATTACATTTATATAAATTACAAATTATGATTTCGAAGGCCACCATTAGTATCTCGGAAACTATAAGAGATACGACTTCAAATGGGATATGTGGTACACCTTTGGGAGGTCATGATTTTGTTTTGACAAATAATCTCATAGATTACTAGAAAATGGTGGAAAACTGAATTTGGTTGATATTTTATTTTAATTTTGAATTTTTTTTTTTTGAACTATTCAAATAAAATGTTAAAGATTCGAGATAATGTAACACAAACATATATTTTTTAAATGGAACCCATATTTTATTTTTGCTTCAAAAAATGCGTATTTTTACCTTCCATCACCTTTAAGGTATTGTCTTTGGTAAAAAAAATCGATGATGAGTTTTTAATGAATAAGCACGTTTTAGGTTCCCTAGAATGCGATTTTACTATTTTTACGATGATGTCTGTATGTATGTATGTGTGTGTGTGACGATTTTTTCAGATCGCATAACTTCAATACTACCTTTCCAAAAATTATAATTTTTGCGTATTCCTTTTCTTTACATCTATATGAAGAGTTGATTATATTTTGGTTACAATTGGTCGACCGGAAATACCCTAATTTGAAAATTTTAACATTTTTTCACATTTAATGTTATTATAAATATTAAAGAATATTTTATTCTCAATAAGATTTGATTACATTTTATACTTAATATTCAATGGATATAGAGTAATAAATTTATAAAGAAATTAAATTTCATAAATCAACAAGCTGTGCTATAAAATGGAAACATTTACTATATTAAGAAAATTCTAATTGACAAATGTCAGTGTCAAGTGCATTTGACAGTATGTTTGTGTTATAATTTTACTGGAAATATATAAACTCTTACAAAAAAACTTTCTGTATGGAATTTGTACAAAGTACATAGAACTGAAGGTAATGTACTGAAAATATGGAATCTTTGACAAGAAAATTGCTCTGTGTGGAATTTTTACAATATACACAGAGCTGACCACGATCTGACGGAAAGTAATGTGCTGACCACATCAGATTTTTTTCTCTTTCGATGGGTGTAAGGGTTTTTGTGTTTTAAATAATTTTTTAGATCATACCTGGTATGCCTATACGTGAATTTGAAAATATAGAGTTAAAATTAAATTATGAAACAAAGTAGTTATGAAATAAGTTATTTAAGTAAAATAAAATACTATTTTGAAAAACTAATGAAGCTACTGACAAAAAAATTAGAAATATCATGAAAAAGATTGAAAAATCTAAGATTTTAAGGGTAAAATAAATACAAGATCCAATAACCCTTATATCAATCGTAAGAGAAAAAAATAAGTATTTTTTAGAGTAAATATAAAATATGGGTTCTATTTTAAAAAAAATTAAGTTTGTGTTATATCTTGAAAATTTACCGATAGAAAAATTATTTTCGTACGCCACTGGATAGACAATAAAAATATCTAACTTTTTTATTTGAAACATTTTTCTCGATTAATGATAGTTCATTAGTTTAAATGAAAATATCGACCAAATTCATTTTTCTACCATTTCGTAACCTATGAGAATTTTTATCAACACAGAAGCACATCTACGATGGCCCCCTAAAAGCGCACCACGTGTCCTATTTAACCGAAGTCGTATCTCTTATAGTTTCCGAGATCCCAATGGTGGCCTTCAAAATCCGGATACTCTGTATATTACAACAATAATGAACGTCATTTTTCCTTCATTGTAAAAAATGGTTAAATCGCAGAAACGATTAATTTAAAAAAAACATATTTCGAAATGATTTTGATTTTTATACAAAACAAGTATAACGGCCGAGTTTACCGGCAGATTTATCGAATATTTTATAGATAAACCAACGTATCAAAATTTAATATTTTTTAGTTTTTCAAATAATTTCTGATATCGTTTAGTTTATTATTATGGTTTCCTGTAATACATAGCTTTATACTACTACTAGATCATGGAACAACTTGGTCATATTTTTAGAAATAAAAGTTCTGAATTTTAGCAAAATATTAGTAATTTATTTATTTAATGTACTATTGACGAGACTATTGAGTAACAATGTTTAAAATCGTTTTAATAATATGTATATTTTTCATAATATTTGTCTCATGAAGTCAACGAATTTTTTTTATTTTCCTATCAAATTCATGACGTACATAGCTGTTTACGGATGAATTTGCTTATTGGGCGAATATACTGTAATTTTTATGACACATAATATTTACGACCAGTCGTATAACATTCAATTATTCCCCAGAAAGATTCTTATTGCGCATTTAACCATTGGAATATTTTACTATAGGAAGTATAAGAAAACGAGAACTTCAATGATAAATATCTTCATATATATATTATAAACATCATTTTATTCAGATAAATAAATATACTTGTCATGTATTATATATATAAAATAATACATGACAAGTATATTTACTTATCTGAATAAAATGATATATATATATAAATATATATATATATATATATATATATATATATATATATATATATATATATATATATATATATATATATATATATATATATATATGCTTTTAAATTGTATTTACGTTTCTTTACTTTTAAATAATTCTAGAACCAAGATCCGCGGATCTTCCAACTAATCAACTTGATAGATAATGGTTCCGCAAATTCATTTTCTAAACATTGAATTGTTATTGTTTGTAGCCAAATATTAACATTTATTATACCTACTAAAAATTTAATTTTAAAAATGTCTACGAATTCCATCTATACCATCTATCTGGTATAAGATTGCAGTGATGCGAAGATAGGAGCAGTTTGATCTTGTTTTCTGATTGGATAATACCTCGATATTATCCAATCAAACAACACGATCAAACTGCTCTTATTTTCACACCACTGCGATCTTATACCAGTTACAGTATATCATTGACAATGATTAAGTTGTAACTGAAACTTTAAAATGAGAATTTGTTTGTTATTGGTTCGAAATGTCAATGTACATAGAAATTAAATATGCACTGAAATTAATTTGAAATTTAATGTAATTTTCTACAATGCAAACCAAAAATTATAACTTCGTTATACGGTGGGTATATTATGCTCTGTAATAGAAGTAAACAAACATGAGAAGCTGGCGGAGACGTGACTTTGACAAATGCTTGTAGGGCTTATGTACCTTGCCTGTGTAGCCAATTCAATTTAAATGTAAAATTAGTAAATAAAATTGTAAAACTGTAGTCGGTTTGCCGAAACGAGAGAAATTTGAACTAACCCGGAATCTGAACCAATAAGAATGACATGGTTCGGATCCCGAGTTAGTTCCAATTTCTCTCGTTTCGGCGAACGGACTAAAGTTATTATTAATGAACATCATGTTTTATTTTCTGACACAAACTTAATTTTAAAATATTTATTTATAAAAATAAAGCGATTAGTGCTGCCATCTACGATACTAAATTGGAGGAAACCATCATTTCATCTTGAGCGCTCTATTTTTATAAAAAATTAATTTAAAAATTAAGTTGAATGTGTCAGAAAATAAAGCAACATGATATTCATTAATAATAACTATAGTTATAGTTTTACAATTTTATTTATTAATTTTACGGTTAAATTGATTTGGCAACACAGGCATGGTACACAAACTGCATACTTGCTACCCTTGTGGGATCCTACAAGAATTAGGAGTCTGTTCGCGCCTTATTTAACCCATAACTGTTGACGTGGATGAAATTTAACATGACTGGTGACCTGGGATTTGTCAGGACCCCGTTGATTTCACCTTTGGAAAAGTCATTTGCATTAAATTTTTTTGTTGTTGAGTCAAAATGTGAAATTTGGTGTATAATTAATTGTCTGATTAGCTTCGAAAAAAATATGCAAAGGAAAAAAAAAATATGATCGGTGCCACTCACGCGAGATATGGAAAAGTTATAGTTTGGTAGGCCACGAATGGCACCACGTCATCAATTACGGGTTAATGCCTGTGTGTCTGGTGACCCGGGTTCGATCCCGACCAACGTCAAAACTTTTTCGAATTTTAAATAGCATCAAAGTGACCCTAGTGGTGCACTCTCCCCGCCAGCAATGAGTGCTCGTGAGGTTGATGACTGGTAAACGCCCGCGCGGTACAAATATATTATCATCATTACATTACCGATATCTGGGAACAAAGCAGATTGACACTCCCAGCAATGGGTCATATGCCGTGATGATATAATATTTTATTTTATAATTCAGAATAATGGAGATTCTTCTATTATTTATTGTTATGAAATGGTTTTTCATGGAAAAAATTTAAGAACAAACTATTGTACGTTAAATATTATAAAAATAACACCGACTGGTGTTTCAGTGGTGTACATACTTATTTAGTTTAGTAGTAAAGAATGCATTTTTAAAGAAATTATCATTTTATTGTAGGTATTTTAGTTGCGAAGAAATGCCTGTTTCAAAGTTGCGTGCCTACTGAGAATTCTAACCGTTGTGGGACATTTACTAGCGTACCTAACAAATGTATGCAGGAGTTAGAAATCCGAGAAGAAGGCGGAACGGCTGCTGTTGTTGAAACAATTCGTGCTGGACTTGCTATGCAACTTAAAGAAACTATAGGAGTTTCAGTTATCATGCAACGAGCAGAGAAAATTACAAAGTAAGTGAAAAATTGTTATTATGTTTAGGGAAAAATATTGTATCCCAATACAACTATTAATCACAAATACTGATATATGAATTATGGTTCAGGAAGCACTATAATGTAAAAACTGCAAATTAATATATTAAATAAGCTTATCAAAATTAAATAAAAATTTATGTTGCATACTCCATAAAAGAAAAATATATTCAAATTGTCTACATGAAAAACATATTCTATAAATTTAATAAAAATACAAACTATTTTATTTAATCATTATATCACATTCGATTAATAAACCATATTACAATATTTATTATTGGCTAAAACTTGTTGAGTACAATATTAGGATATTTTGAATAATAAAAAATGGATTTATACCGAAACATATTATTAGGTTGATTTTGACAATAAAATTGAAACGCACGAAACAAGCTGTTTCATAAATAAAAAACATTATAAAATAACTACAATTAAGTTAAAAGCTACAAAAATAGAATTTACACAAAAAAATCTATAAAAAAAAGGGTTCAGTTAAGTTTGTTGATATTAGGTTAAGTTAATAATTAATTTGTGTATAACAGGTTCCTATAAAATGTAGAAAGACGCCTCTTTCACATTGTACCTGTATCAAAGTTTTTTTTTTGTACGTTTTAGAAGTATATATATTGCTTAAATCATTCTCTTGTTCGGATAAAATTTTCATGTTATTTATCATCTTTATTGTATACGCTTCGACTTTATTGTACGAATTACCTCTTAAATAATTTCTTTTTGAAAAATACCTTTTTGTACCTACATATTAAATCACAACCTTTATTTTTTTATGTATTCATAAATTTCAATTTTTTATGATGTGTACTCCTATGTATCATGTAAAATATGTAGTAAAATAATACAGACAAAGATTGTTCCGGAACAGCTCACTTGCTTCTTATAGAAGTACCACAATTATTTTGTAGATTATAAATCAAAATTTATTAGAAAACATATAAAATTGTCTTTCTTCTTTATCATATCTATTCTTGTATTTTTTAGACAAATGGTGGCCCACATTCGAACCATCCCCGAAGTAATTTTACTCGGCAACGGTTTGCTTTCTCCTCGCCGTTTACCAATATTTTCTTTCATGGTGCGCCATCCTCGCGGCACTTTTCTTCATCACAATTTCGTGTGCGCTATCTTGAATGATGTTTTCGGTATTCAAGCCCGCAGTGGTTGTGGTTGTGCGGGACCTTACGCCCAAGACTTACTCGGTATTTCCGCCGATTTAGCTTCAAAATACGAAAACATCCTCCTAGAAAATATGAGATTAGACAGATTACACTTAAAACGTTGTGATGGAAGCCATGAATTACTGAGACCTGGGTTTACACGGATTAGTTTACCGTATTTTATGTCGGACAGTGAAGTTGCTTTTGTTATGGAAGCTTTAAAAATGGTTGCAACGGAAGGATGGAAACTTTTGCCGCAATATGTGATGATTCCAGAAACTGGAGAATGGAGACATCACACGAATTCATTGTGCAAAGACAGAAAATGGTTGAGTTCTATAAGATACATAGATGGAAAAATGACAATGAATGAGCGTAGAATATCTGGACCGGGTGTGTTTCCGCAAACTTATCAAGATTGCCTGCAAACAGCTAGAAATCTGTTTAATAGAAGCAGAAAAACAGCTCACAGATCTCCTTTAGAACAATCAATCACATTTGATGAACGCAGCAGTCGATTAAGATGGTTTATGTTGCCTACAGAAGCTCAAGATTTATTATTAGGCAATTCCCAGAATGTAAAACACGATGTACCTTTTGATCCTGCAGTCACACATCGCAGGAGTTTAATTTCAGAAAGTACTGATTTAGAAATGATAAGTATTAGCGCACCTTTAAGCTCGAACAATAGTTCTCCAAAACATTTCAGCCTATCTTCATTAGAAGAAAAGAAATACGATCAATTTAATTATGATTTTTATCAAAATAACATCAATTTTGCTATTGGTGGCAATGTGTCAAATCCTAATCCTAGTCAAAGTTTACGAGAAAGATGTTATAGTTTGAATAATGTTTCTCCAATGTTGAGTCCGCAAACCCGAGCTAGTTTGGGAATGCATGCCCGGCATAGACAGTGTAGTTGTAGCAGCCAAACAGATTTACAAAGCATCGAATCAGACCTTAATTTATCACCAACACACAGTCTCTCCTATCTCCCGGGAGGGAGTATTAGTGATTGTTCAATTATTGGAAGAGGTTCGCCATATTGTCAAACCACATCTCAAGACACAGATGATCTTCAAGCGTACGTAGAGGAAGTTACAAAAGAGTTAGCTACAACTATTAAATCAGAAATAAGAGGTGTTATTTCTAAAGTTGAAGATGTACTAGAAAGTACCGAAAATATTGAGTTAAATTACGTGAACAATGATCGTCACGGAAGCGGAAGCGAAGACGGAAGAAGCGACTCCATATCAGTGAATGAAGTTGCGGATTACATTTTAGAAGTTTCCAAAAATATGGCTAATGAAGTGAAGTCAGAAATAAGAGACGTTGTCAGTGCTGTAGATGTCTTCATTGCTCCTGAAGGCCCAGAAAAAAGTATCTACTCTAGAGCATCCAGTTCATGCAGCGATCAAGATAAACTTTGTTCTGGCGCGATTCCCAAACGAATTTCGCCGGTTAGTAAACGATTAAGTGTGGAATCTGTCCCGATAAACAAATCCTGCAGCGCAACGAAACTTAATGAAGATGAGATACATGAAGACAAAAAAAGGCTCTGGCCGCAAATTGGAAGTATTAGTTCTCAAGATAGTGGCATAAATCTATCATTTCACGAACAGGAATTCATAGAAGATCATAAATCAGACAAAAAACTTAAGAGGAAGTCTAATGGTGATATACGGGCCGAACAAATTCACGATGATGTTGTAAAATGGCATATTCCTCCAAAAAATATCTGGAATTGCGCATTAGAGGCAATACAAGAATTTGATATGATCAAAAATGGAGATAAAATTATGGTGTGCATATCTGGTAGTCACGATTCTTTAGGTCTATTACATGTTTTATATCATTATAAGAACCATGCCAAAGGAAAAAATATGCATTTCACAATAGGAGCAGCTCTATTTAATTCAGATAATCAGAATCATCCTTTAATATCTTATTTAGAAACTCTCGGGGTCCAATATATTCTTCAAGAACCAAAAAGCAACGAAGAAGGTAAGCAAACTTTAAATAAAATCAGTCATTACGTACATTGGGCTTTATCCAAAATTCATAAAAACCATTAATATTATCATATTATCTTCGATTCAGTTAAAAATATTTTCCTGTAAGCTGTATTATTAAATTCTCCATACATTTTTTTTATTTTTTAGTTTAGAAAAGTGATAAAATCTAAGCTGTTTGTTATTAATAAACTATACGGATAAAGTTATACATTTTGTCTACTATTATTTAGAAATTTACAAATTAGTTAATTGTATAAGGAAATTGAAGGCCTTGGTGATTATTTATTTAAATTCTTTATTTAAAAAAATGGACGTTTCGAACCATATTGGTTCATCTTCAGCATATAAACGTAAAGTAAAAAATATTACAATGTATGAAACATTATGTTAAATAATTATTGTCGAAGGTAAAATGAAATAAAATATTATAATTTGCAATACATCTTGTCGATGGAGAACTGCATAATTAAGCGTGTTAATGCAAACTGAGTGAGTTACAGTGAGATACAGTGTATTGCTTGAAATGACAAATATCATAATGCCCGTATTACACTAGCGGGTTTTGAGGCGGTTGGCGGGTGACTCCTCGATCAATAGGAGCGCGACAGCTAGCGGCTGCGGTTGCGGGTGAAGGAATAGCCGATAGGCTATTTTTTCACACGCCAACCGAACCCGCACCGAATTATCGAACCCGAAACTGTCACGTGACTGCCTTGGTTTGACATGTGCTATAGTTTTCGTCTGTGACGGTGCGACATTTAACTCCTAACTTATCCATTGTTTTTTCACGAGTTCACTACCGTCTCGAACTGTTCTCGCGTTCAATAAAAACGTCAAGATGAATGTACAGTGGGCCTTGTGGCGGAGCGGCAACCGCACCGCACGTATCACGCAAGCGAGTTTTGAAGTGGATGGCGGGTTGTCACTCCCGCTCCTCCACACCGTCCACTGTTTATTTGTCTTGACGTTTTTATCGAACGCGAGAACAGTTCGGGACGGCAGTGAACTCGTGAAAAAACAATGGATAAGATAAGAGTTAAATGCTGCACCGTCACAGACGAAAACTATAGCACATGTCAAACCAAGGCAGTCACGTGACAGTATCAGGTTCGATAATTAGCTGTGGGTTCGGTTGGCGGATGAAAAAATAGCCTGTCGGCTATTGCTTCACCCGCAGCCGCTAGCTGCCGCACTCCTATTGGTCGACGAGTCATCCGCACACGCACCCGCGAACCGCTTCAAAACCCGCTAGTGTGATACAGGCATGCCGCTTTCACACGATCCGATTTTTCGCAGTGCGCCGTTTCCGGCACGGCGCCGTGCAAATTTGAGTCTGTCACTTTGACAAGACCAATGTTTTGACTTATTTTGATTTTGAACTGTTAATATATTATTGTACAATTTTCAGATAGTAAAACACATGAAATTAAAAATGATAACTTCTCAACAGTTCAAAATTAAAATAAGTCACAACATTAGTCTTGTTAAAGTGACATTGTTCTTGTCAAAATGACAAGCGCACACAAATCAGCTGATTCCAAGCACGTCAAGGACGCCGGAGTCATCGTGTGAACACATCCATAAACAACCATGGTAATTTCTAAGCCGGACACGGTGCACGGTACCGTGCAAATTTGAGAACGCGCCGTTAAGCAAACGGGGAAAACAAAAATTACACGGCGCGACTTTTCACCCTGTTTCCGTCTGTCAATGTCAATATAGTAATTATTGTATCTATTATTTATAATTAAAAAAATAACGTCCACGATGCAGACAGTGGGTCCATCCCTTAAATCTACAAAAGCCGCTTGGTGGTGTTTTCGTTATTTTATACAAATATATAAGATTTATAGGATTTAACTTTGTCCCAAAGAACAGGTCTGTCGCACTAGAGTCATCAATTATTCTACGTCAACCTCGTAATGTTCTTATTTATTATTAGTGTGCACTTTGTAAAGGTTGTGGTTGATTTTACCAAAATAAAGTAAGTTTGTATACTTCAAAACATTTATTTTATGAAATGTGTCAAACCAGTCAATAATAATCGAAATATGAATATCATTCATAGACTACTTCATTAAAATAACATAAATAAAATATTGAAATACTTGTCCGGCGGACGGCAAAATGCCGGCAAGTCTGAACGCACGCATTTAACTACGTGTACTTTTTGCGCCGTGAACGGCGAATTGCCGTGCCGGATTGAAATGGGCGCCGTTGGAGTAACGGCGGTTGTTCACGGCTATACGTCGTAGACGGCGTCGGTCGTATCATGTGAACACAGGCATAAACAACCATGGTAATTTCTAAGCACGGCGCACGGGTCAGATCGTGTGAAAGAGGCCTATACGGTTACATGTCAAGTTACTATAGATATCTAGCTGTAAAAACATTCAGATTTTGGCAGTTACACAATTTTCAGTAAAAGTAAAAATGGAATCAGACATTTTTTGTAAACGTATTTTGTATTACACCCTTCCGCTTTAGATTAATGCTGTAATTCTGAACAAATCTGTAAAGTCTTACAGATCTGTAAATAATGAACAAAATCGCAACGAAAGTTGCCACTCTTATGTACAATTTTCTATTTATTAACAATT
Source organism: Harpalus rubripes (assembly GCA_963082715.1). NCBI lineage: Eukaryota > Metazoa > Arthropoda > Insecta > Coleoptera > Carabidae > Harpalus > Harpalus rubripes. The sequence goes on from OY720454.1 coordinate 27,181,577, forward strand.
ATAGATATGTTTTTATCATCATTTTACAGATCTGTAAGACTTACAGATTTGTTCAGAATTATTATCTGAAATACAGTCCTATTAGTCTGTGTCAAATAAATATCTTTAATTAGTTGTCATTACCTGTCATTATTCATGGAAAATTACTGAAATTTAATCAAACTGTAAGGCAATCTTTTAAATTAAAATGTAAGGTATTTATTTGTAAGTACATAACGTAATAGGGGATTCCGATTAAGCGAATTTTAAGCGCCCCCTCGCGGTATTTATATGAACTATGTGGACATACAAGTAACTGTCATCGTGCTGTCAAGTTCATATCCTTGTGATATTTGTGTTTTATATTAAAAATATGGGTATTAGGTGCGCGTATGGCCTCTGTAAGAGTAATTACAGGAATAAATATAAAAAAAATATAGGAGAGGAGTTAATTTTATGCCATTTTCCAAGCCGATCTCATTTCTCATGATTTATGCGTAACTACATCTAACTAAATGGTTTCGTGGAAGTATACCTTGTTCCATTTAAGCCATTCAGTATTGCGGAGCATTTCGAATAGTTTTGACATCTCTGATTGGCTGAAATTGGAGACAAGAGACAAGTTTATCCAATGTAATTTCGGCTACTTCAGATTTGCGCTGTTGGCAGTGCCATCTACTGAATGGCTTAAATGGAACAGAGCATAGTGGTATACGCTTGTACTGTATAGGGTACCTTTATAACCAGGGTATGGCCATGGGCCAAGATCGCCGCCATGTCGATAATTGATTTTCTTATTTATTTGTAATAAATGTGATATTATATTATAAAATAATATTAAATAATCACACTGTGAATTTAAAAAAGTAATAAAAATGAATTTATTTAAGATATATACAATTATTATTAAGACATACATTTATAGGTTATGTAGAATATATGATATGTGTTGTTATTATCACATCTAATTTAATATCACTAGTTCTTAATTACATAAAAATTATATATTCTAAACTTACCTATTAAAAATTTAAATGATTGTGCTTAATATTGGTAATTTTTAGTTGTTTTCAGTGACAGTAATCGTGGTGGGTATCTTAACAAACTACACAAGTAAATAAGATAAAATATATTACTTACACTTTAAATACATATTAAAATGATAATTAAATGTGTTTTTCATTAAAATAAAACAAATAGCCACGAAAATACATAATACTTTGCGCAAGAACAACACATATAACAGATGTCCCGGTAATGGCGGACGAAACGTGAGCCACGCCATGGCCATACCCTGGTTATAAAGGTACCCTAGTACCGTATAGGGTACCTTTATAACCAGGGTATGGCCATGGCGTGGCTCACGTTTCGTCCGCCATTACCGGGACACCTGTTATATGTGTTGTTCTTGCGCAAAGTATTATGTATTTTCGTGGCTATTTGTTTTATTTTAATGAAAAACACATTTAATTATCATTTTAATATGTACTTAAAGCGTAAGTAATATATTTTATCTTATTTACTTGTGTAGTTTGTTAAGATACCCATCACGATTACTGTCACTGAAAACAACTAAAAATTACCAATATTAAGCACAATCAATTAAATTTTTAGAAGGTAAGTTTAGAATATACAATTATTATGTAAATAAGAACTACAGATATTAAATTAGATGTGATAATAACAACCCATGTCATATGTTCTACATAACCTCTAAATGTATATCTTAATAATAATTGTGTATCTCTTAAATAAATTAATTTTTCTTACCTTTATAAATTCACAGTGTGATAATTTAATATTATTTTATAATATAATATCACATTTATTACAAATAAATAGGAAAATCAATTACCGACAATGGCGGCGATCTTGGCCCATGGCCACGGTGTAGTATCTATAGGTGAGAGCACGAGATGCGTTGACATGGCTAAGTAACTGGGAAACAAAATGGCGCCAACGCGACCCGTTACCATTTGACAAAAAATGTTTTGCTACAAGATGCACAACAGGATATGGATCAAATAAAGAGAAATTTAGTCTTTTTAAGGTGCCAAAATGTGCAATTTAACGGCAGCCAGCTACACTATAATCACAGAAACAGGTACTAAAATAAATTTCTGATTGAAAGGTGTCAATGTCAAGTGCATTTGACATATGTTGTTTTATAATTTTACTGGAAGTACAGAAACATTTTTGTACGGAATTTGTACAAAATACATACATAGAACTGACAAAAGATAAAAGGTAATGATTTATAATATAGAATATTATGCGTTATATATGAATAATTTAATATTTTAAATATTTTGTGTAAAAACCGGGTCGCAACAAAACCTGACATCTAGCGGCACACTGTATGAACTAGCCCAGTTAGTTAGCCATTCTTCGTAATGCATTGGAATACGTCGTGCACTCACCTATAGATACTACACCGTGCCCATGGCCATACCCTGGTTATAAAGGTACCCTATCAAAAAGGAACGGTACAAGCGTATATGTGTGCGTAGTTAAATAGGTTTGATATGTTATGAGATGGAAAATAGCCCCACTTTATATTTACATCAACTACCACACACGTATCACATGAAATTACTGCAGGTACCCATTTACCACCATCAATGCAGGGTAATATATTATCCCTTCGTCCCGCATTCATAAAATTTTGATTTCTGAAAACGTTGAAACATTTTGAGTTAGTATAAATCAGTAAATACCCAGTAACTAACCGGAACTAAAACCTTAAAATAAGATCGCTCTTTTTCCGCCTTTTTTCAGACCACGAGACTAAACATTTTTTTTTAGGTCATTCACAGAATGATTTTCAATATTTTCTTTTTTAATTTCGCCCCTGGCACTAACTCTGCACTAAAAAAAAATCATTTTCATCACTAACCGTACACGTGTCAATAGAAAATATCTATTTGTCCACATAGTTCAAGATTTCGCCGCAAATGGCGCCCTTTGTGACGTCACGATCGGAATCATCGGAATATAAATTTTAACTCTAACCTAACTTGTAAAACTGTTGACAAAAATGTCAAAATATTTTAATATTTCTTTCAATGATAATTTTGAAATAAAAATAAATTAATGCCAAATAAGAAAAAGAGGGACGAAAAACACTTATTACAATATCCATTTGTAATACTCGTACTACAAAAAGGATCATTGTAGTACTTGTTTTTCAATGAACTATTGCGTAGTAAGTGCATTTCTGGTAACAGCAAAACATGGCTCATTTATTAATTTTGCTGCTCAGGTAATTTTTTAGTAACACTTTCAATTGCAGAACAAGTTATTGCTTAAATATTATTTTGGTGTTCATTTCAATTATTCCCTTTCTATATTTCCCAGTACGTCAGTAAATAACTTCTTTTTTATATAAAGAATGTCCATATGCACAATCATTCTCATCCACCGATATCATTACGTAATCCTTTAAAATTAAGTAGAGTTCTAAACAATCATATAAATGAGTGTCTTTTCTTTCGTAGAAGTACAGAAAACCGAAAAACTGAAGCAATGCTCATCTCTCACAAGTCTATGTAGCAAACTTAAATGCGGCCAGCTGTACAAAATAGCAAAGAATAATGGATATAATGTCTTAGCAGTCTCCCAACATCTGGATGACTTAGCAGAAGACTTTTTGCTATCTTTGTTCCATAGTGGAAGGCTTAGAAGTATGAAAGCGCACTACACAATTGGGTAAGTAGGTGCTATTAAAGACAATATACTGGTGTATGGGAATATTTTCGGATATGCATTATAAACTGTAGGTAGCTTGCAGAAGCTTTGAGTTAAAATGTAAGTAAAGCTTTTCAAGAAACAGAAATTCCTTGCTTCATTAATTGTTATAAACAAATTGCATTCAGATGAACTACACAAAATGTACTACTTTTAAAAAGCATGGATTTAAAATAGTGTTTATAAATTAGAGATTTTTAAAGCTTCTTTTTTTAAATACGATTTTAAAATATTGTTATTAATATATTGGAATCTATTATATCCATGTGAAAATATTAAAAATTTACTAAAATGTGGGAAAAGGGGAAAAAATTAATTATGTAAATAAAAATAGTTTCTCCAATTATTTTTTTAACTCTCATCCCGAATTCTACTAGCGAAAACAATAATTGAAAACGTTATTCAATAAGTAAATGGAAATAATCTCCTAAAGAAGTTCAAACTAAAATTCTGTATAATTTTTATTAAAAATCAGGTACTTTTTTACATATTTTTGTATCTCTGCATTTAGTGAGATAAACAAAAGAATCGCTCAATGCATGAACATTATCTGGGACATTTTATTTATAAAAATTGGTTACATTGAAACCACACCAATTTACAGAAAATATGCTTGATTGAAAGCAAGTATACATTTTAACATATTTTATTCTAAAAAGCGTTTCTCGTGTTTTAAAATTGTTGTGAAATTACCAAAAATTAATAGCAGTAAAATTTTCAAGAACAGGTGAAATTTTTACTCCTCGCTGAAGTTTTAAGATCTAATACTATATGTTCGAAATTATATGTTGGATGCAAATAAAAATTATTTATTTGGACCATTACAGAGTTGAAGAACGAAGATTATATTTAGGATATTTGTGAATTGAAAAATGGAATATGTCTATTTTATGTGGAAGAAATAAAATTTGGAACTCCTAAATAATTACCTATTTAGAGAAAAAATAGAAATTGTGTATTTGGAAGAATATTAAATTATAAAAAATTGGAACTAGAATTAAATTATATTTGAGAATCAAATTGGGCATTAGGAGAAAAGAAACGAAAAAAACTGTTTTTGAAAAGAAACATTGAACAGTGCTTGATTCACTACTTTGAATTTCTTTGCAAAACACAAAATACTTAACTCCACGAACGAGTCTTAAATCATATTTGAGAATAAAATTGGGCATTTATTAGAAGAAAATAAACAAAAAAAATCATAAATTTTTGGGAAGAAACATTGAATACTGCTTGATTCATTATTTTGAATTGCATTTCAAAACGAAGGAGAACTAAATTATATTTGAGAATAAAATTGGGCATTTATTGGAAGAAAAAAAAACAAAAAGTTCCTAAATTTTTAGGAAGAAACGTTGTACTGCCTGTTTCGCTCTTTTGAATGCTTTGCAAAACTTGAACACAAAATACTAAACTCCATCATTGTAACAAGTCCTAAATCATATTTGAGAATAAAATTGGGCATTTATTAGAAGAAAACAAACAAAAAAATCCTAAATTTTTGGGAAGAAACATTGAATACTGCTTGATTCATTATTTTGAATTGCATTTCAAATCGAACGAGAACTAAATTATATTTGAGAATAAAATTGGGCATTTATTGGAAGAAAAAAACAAAAAAGTTCCTAAATTTTTGGGAAGAAACGTTGTACACTGCCTGTTTCGCTCTTTTGAATGCTTTGCAAAACTTTAACACAAAATACTAAACTCCATCATTGTAACTGTCTTTTTTAGAGAGCACGACATCAGAGTCATTCGCCCATTCATCTACGTCCGCGAAAAGATCCTCAAACACTTTTCGGAGTCTCGAAATCTTCCCGTCTTATTAGACAACTTAACAACTCTTGATGCGCCGAAAGAGCGCCATCGAACAAAACAACTCCTTGCCCAGCAAGAGATTCTCTTTCCTTCTGTGTTCTGGAACGTCAGGAAAGCTTTGCAGCCCTTGCTCAGACCAATACAAGTCGACAAACGGCCGAAGAAGGAAGATAATAACTCTATTTCTATTTACATTGAGTCCGACACGGATGACGAACCTGTCTTTGTTTCCAAACAAGTTTAATTGACTGAACATTTAATTTATTTATTGTTTATTGTGTTGTCATTTGAGGGAACAGTTTTGTAATTATTTTGAATTTTGACAATGCAATGTGAGTGAGTGGATGTTTGTTTTATGCGCTTATGAATAGTTGTTTGTCTATATTGCACAGCAAGTCACAAATTTACTTACAACTCGAAATTTTGTGAATTAATAGATATTCCTTTAACAGGAAAACTGATAATTTTTATATTAAAAATTGTCCATTTTTTCTATCATGAATCAAATTGTCTGAATATTTTAGATATTGAAACTAAATATTTTCCTATAAAACTGCCTTAAATCTTAAAAATATGATAAATAATAGACAATATATTTGCATTGATTATCCCAGTAAGTTGCGGACTCTTGATCATTTTTAAATCTACACAAAAACTAATGAACATCAAATTTTATTTTGGTTGCGTGGCCGAATAAATAATCATAAGAGTTTATCTAAAGGGTGCGGTAAAACAACCTGCCTAGTTTTACTATGGCGAGTAGAGGTCGTAAAAGTGTGGGGGTGGTGTTTATGGAGGCAGGTGAATAGGAAGTTTCTGTAACTAAAAAATTCAATTGTAAACAATGCAGACGAACGAGCATCGCGCTTTTGCCATGGAAGCCTACATCCACGAAAACGGGTCTGTAGCCGCGTTCAGTACTCGGTTCCAAATACAACCTCGCCAAGCAGTGGCCCGAAAATAAATTACGCTGTTGGTTAAAAAAAACTTTAGGGAAACAGGATATGTTGTCAGGAAGGGACGTGGACAATCATGGACTGCCCGAACACCCGAAAACTACGACGTAGGGAAATCGGGCAGTTACCATTAATTCTGAGGGTGTGTGCGCTTGCTCCAGATTCTTTTTGTCCCATTTGTCGAAGAACTGGTCTGAAGAATGTCTGGATTCAACAGGATAGGGCCACGGCTCACACATCGCGAACATCAATGCAGGTTTCGAGAAAATTTCTCCGGGCGCTTGATCTCCCTGAGAGGCGATATTCCTTGGCCCGTGCGCTCGCTAGATTTAAAGGGGCCCACAGATTGCGTTTTTCTGGACTGTTATGTTCGACGAGCAGTCTGTTCGATCAAAAACGACGCAAAACTGAAGTGTGTAGCCGAAAACTCATTTTTTGCTTGTGTACAAAGCAGATGTAAATGAACAGGTTCAGACTGATTATGTCCATAGAATTATCGATAAACTTGTCAGTTTGAGCAAATCTGAAGTGTGTGCTGTAAATAGTTTTTTTTAAAAACGACGATTTTTGCAGTGGCATAGTTATTAACAAGGTGTGGCATAGTTGTTAACATGGTTTGGCGCAATTTGTATTTCGCAACGAATTGTTCCAAATGACGGATCTTCGCCAGATTAGTATAAAGTATTATATATAAATTCTTAAAAATGCCAAAATGAGGGGGATGTCATCCCAATTGAGCATGTCTACTTGAGCAGTTAATCTCCGTAAACATATTATTGTTAGTTGCAATGAAGCATCTCCGCTGTCCCCTTGGTTACAGATTAATCAAAGATTGTAGTTCTGACTAAGAACTCTGCACTAGTTCGAATCAGTTACGTACTATAGATAAATTGTATCATTAAAAACTGCGTTGTCTAAACGCCTATTATTTGTGTTTATTAGTATTTGTGAACTGAAAAAGCATCAAGTTTGAGTGACGCCCTGAATGTTTCGAGTTTGGAAGCTATTGTGACTTTCTGTACGAACAAGCAGATGTGCTGCCTAATCACACGTTGTCCAAGACAACTCTAAGAATGATATTGAATGTTACATTCATGTTCCATGCATTTCGTATTTCGTTGTGAGAATCTTATGTGATACAAATCCCATGATATTTTTTTTAATGTTGCTTGCGATATAGAAATATATATTTGTGTTGTAGAGAATGTATGAAAGTTATATTCAAACCAGAGTTACAAATATAATATTAACAATTGTCTCAGTGTTTTTTTTTTAGAATAAACATTCAAATTGTAGGTTAAAAAGAAGTCAAGTTTTCAATAAAATGAGATTTCCTGTTCCTTATTTCATATAAATGTTGTGATCTATTATTTATTATATTTATTTAGTAAAAGACTGTTTTAGTTAAATAACTTTTATTATCATAACATATTCAAGCGTATTTATAAATAAAGTGTAATATAAATCAACTTATACAAATAATATTAAACCTAATAGGACACGTAGATATACTTGCAGTATAATAATACTTTAATTTTCTACCGGTTCTGTAGATTTTTTTGTCGTGCATCCACAGCTACCTGTGAGTAATAAACATAACAATAATTTACATGAAATACAAGAAAAATTGTTACAGTTATACAAATTAAAGAATCTTTCTCACCTTCGCTTCCCGCACAATTACATTGATCTCCACAAGTGCAACCTTCCCCACATTTCGCTCCATCTGTACAGGTTTCTAACAAACACATTTATTGATTAGAATTATTGTAATTAAAAATTCAATTAATAAATAATTTATTAATTTATTATCTGTACGTGATAGATAATCACATAGATTAAAATAGTAGTTTGCATATCAATAACAATATAAATTTGGTTCTTTTTACACGTTTTAATTTGTTTAAAACTGCAAAAACGGGTAATAATTTGATTTGATTTAAAAAAAAATATTAGTAATAAATAATGTAATGTACATTGGCAGATATTTAAATGTGAAATACAGACATTTTTAGTAGACTACAATTAGAAAATTTAATTACAACAATTAGAAGGTTTCTAATAATCAGGTGTTCAAAATATAAATAATTTTTGTTTGTTATTAATCAAATATTAAACTAGGTACTATAATAAAACTTTTACATACATATTTCTTTTTGTGTAAAACATTTATTTTCCTTACCTTTGCAAGATTCACAAGGAGACGGCATGTTTATATCTGGTACTGTTTTGAATTAAATGAACTCTATGACGGAAGTAAAGTGAATGTTCTGGACTTGTTGCCGGCTCGGTATTTATCCGTTTCCCCTTTTTCTCTTTCTCTCTGCCTCTCCACATGCTGCGGTCTCGATCGAAGATGCTTCATGCCATTCTAATGCCGGCAAATCGCACTTTTAATAGGAACCATCATAAATTCAAAACAGTATCATCATTGGCAAAAAGAATATACAATTAAGATGTATTTTAGTACCTGTAAAAATAAAATATTTTTGTAATAGATTGCCGTAGTATTTTTTTCCCATTATAGTGGGCAATAATTACACTTTTGTTAGGCAAATGTTTCTTTATTATTTTAACACTGTCGGTTTTCATGTTTAAGTACATGAAAAACGAAATAAAATAAAAAGTTTTATATAATTTTATACTTAATTTGTTCATATTTTATTTAGAGCATGAGGCAAAAATTACACCTGTTTCTTGACAAGTTTGCCAGAATTTTTATTTACAAAGCATCTACAGATTAATAGTGCCCTCCAGTTTTGTATTAAAAGTAATATAGGTTAATAATCTAGCATGCTAACTATTGATCTATCACAGTTCATCAAAAATGGGTACATGTTTTACATGCATTTTATAATATGTTTTTTTTTGTGTGTGTCTGGAATGAACGTAAAGGAATTCTTGCGTGTATTTGTTGGCATCACAGAGTGATAGCCAATGGCTAATCGGGTCGGTGAACGCAAAGCTATGCACGTATTTGCAATTAGATCGAAATGTCTTCTAACACTACACACAAATCTACTCATACAGAATTACTTGTACCTGTTTATGTGCAATTTATTCACATTTCACACAATATTAAATTTAACACTTCTATACACATACATATGCACTTATAAGGGTGTGAGATATTTTTATTGTAGTTTCACATACAGTTACAGATACTGTTTCTGTATAAATACAAAGTTGTCACACCCAGAACACGACTAAAAACATAGGTAATGAATGATATATTTTGTTTATATGAGGGTCTCGAATTGTATAGATATTTAACAAATTTTAAAAATACAATATATTACGACTATATGAATTCTAAATTTAGATGAATTAAAAAAATGGCCACATACCTCAATATTATTAAGAAATGAGAGAAATGTCCAAAAATTAATATTTTCAGGGAACAAAAAAAAACTTCTCATTTCAAAACAAATTGTTCATTGTACCTATTACTATAGCAATTTTACTCCGTACATACGAAGATCATGCTAGAATTATTGAGAAAAAGACACATTTAGTTAATATTTTGTAGAATTTTATTTTAAATATATTCAAAGCAGGGATCGAAACCCGCAGAAGAATGGGTTCGGTTTGGGGTCAGGTTCAGAAATTAAAATAAAATTGGGTTCAGGTTCGTTTCAGGTTCAGAAAAAAAATTATTAGGTGGTTCGGTACTGGTTCAGTTCCGATTCGGGTTCGAAATAATCAAAATATCTGATATTTCTTCAGACATATTTACTCGTTGAAGTAACAAAATGAATTTCAGTGCAGAAAATACCTGTTCCACACTAACTTGTGTAGCTGTAACTGCTATCTCAATTTGAGCAACGTCACGGAGTATAACAATTTTTGTTCCTCCCAAAAATTAAATATATTAGCAGGTTTTGGAAGTCTTTGGACGTCTTCATAATTTTTAAAAACTTTGTTCTTGTAAATCAGGTTTATTTTAATTTTAATATTTCTGCTTGGGCTTTTTTATTATCTTTCACTAATGAATTTTCCTGATTTTCAAATAATGATATAAAATATTAAAAATGTAGGTTTTGTTTAAAGGTAATTATTTCAGTAAAAAACTAATCCTATTTGCAACTATGTGTCACAGAAGTATTAAAACACGATGGTTCAGTGAGCCAGGTTTTTTGAACCCGAATATAGTGGGTTCACTTCCGGTTCGGGTTCATGTCGACCAAATTAACAGTGGCTCGGGTTCTGGTTCAGGTTCACAAAAAAGGTGGGTTCGAAACGGTTTTCGGTTCGGGTTTGGTTCGGTTTCCCGTCCCTGATTCAAAGTATAGTTCCCTTCAACAAAACACATTTCACAATTCTTTCTTTCCACTTCTTTAAAGCTCCCAATAATAAAAGTCCCAATCAATACTCATTTGGAATGATGAATCCTTTCAAAATATTCATGAATTGCAGCTTCAGTCTTTTCTTTAGACGAAAATATTCTACGCCTTAATTTTTTATAATTCCACAAAATAGCCAAAATTGAACATTGCAAAATCTGGTGAATATGGCAAATGTTCTATTACTTTTTTTCGTCGAAAACTGGAGAAAATGGTCTGTGGTTAAATCCATATTTTCACTTACAATAATAATTTAAAAAATTGTTTAACTAAGTTCTAACTAATGTAATTATCGCAACTTAATTTCAAATGATAGATAAATAACTTATTTTGTGTGTGGGGGGGGGGGGGTGCGGGTGCGCGTGTGGGGGTGTGTATGTATGTGTGTGTGGATGTGTGTATCTATGTGTGTGTGTGTGTGTGTGTGTGTGTGTGTGTGTGTGTGTTCGTCTCTCTCTCTCTCTCTCTCTCTCTCTCTCTCTCTCTCTCTCTCTCTCTGTGTGTATGTGTGTGTGTGTGTGCGTGTTCGCGCGTAAGTGCGTGACGATTACTCTTTCAACAAACTTCCGAAAATTTCTATTTTCCCTATTTAAGCTTTCTACATTCATATAACGAGTTGGACAATCGGAAGTGATACTTTACTTGAAGCCTATAACAGTTTTTATGGAAAATTGTATTCAAATATAATCCAAAACTTTTCAATTTTAGTATTTATACTTTCATACCGAGAGGAATAACATGTTAGATTTTGGCTAAAATTAATAAACCGGAAGAAAATTTGAAAAATTTTCAAATTTGGTATTTGAAACTTTTATATTAATAAGAAGGACATATTAGATTAAGACTTCTATATGCAGGGTAACAACATATTAGATTTTGGCTACAATTGATAAACCGAAAGTGATACTTTACTTGAAGCTCTGAACAGATTTTCATGAAAACTATATTATGATATATTCCAAAAATTGACAAATTTAGTATTTAAGACTTTTATATGAAGGGCGAAGCAACATATTAGATTTTGGCTAAAATTGATAAACCGGAAGTGATACTATATTTGAAGCTCTGAACATATTTTCGTGAAAAATATATTGAAACAATCCAAAACTTTTCAAATTTGGTATTTAAGACTTTTGTATTACTTAGAACGATATATTAATTTTTTTTTCTAAGATTGATAAACCGGAATTAGTACTTGACAGAATGCTATAAACAGATTTTCGTGAAAAATATATTAAAACATGATCCAAAACTTATCAAATCTGCTATTTAAAACTCGTGTATAATTTGAAACAACATATTAGATTTTAAATATACTTATATGATAAACCGGAAGTGGTACTTAATTTGGAAATCTTAACATATTTTCGAGGAAAAACAATAAAATATAATACAAAATTTTGTATTACAGACTTTTCTATTTATTGGAACAACAAATTAATTTTCTCAAAAAATTCGTTATGTGATGGTATGAAGCGATTATATCGTTGAATTCAGAATTAAATTCTCTAGCGAATAAGCAAATAAAAAATATATGCTCCTATTTAAAATAAAAAAGTTAGGTCCCATATTTTGAGAACGGCTGATATAAATTTATGTTTGCTGATAACAGTAGTTTTATAATTCAAAATGGCACAATTTTGCTCATTTAACCCTTGCCTGACCAAAATCGGGTCACGACTGACCCAATTTCCGGTTTTTTGTTAATAACTCTCATAATGGAGATATTACTAACAATTCCTCTTGAAAATTCTCCTAAAATATATTAATATTTTGTTATATATAATTTTCGTTTATAGAAGTTTAAAAAGTATTGAGCTTATTTAACTTTTTTTATTATTTGGGTCTACAATGACCCGATTTTGGTATTCGATGTTATTAGAGTAAAATAAAGAAATATAAGAAATAATTTGTTTATATTGCTCAAGGCTGGAGATGCAGAGTAAATTTTGAAATATATTGTTTACTTATATTACATTAATTATTTAAGATAATGTTTTATTTCTTTTAATATTAAGTTTAATTGTTAAACAAATATAAATTTGCGTAATTATTTATAAAGGAAGATTAATAAAAATAATAAAAGTAAAACATTCATAAATATTGTCTAATTAATAACAAAATAACGCAAAAAAAATTCGGGTCACCGTCGACCCTATTTTGGATACCTAAGTTATAAAATTATTTTAATCAGGCAAGGATTAACCAAAATCGTATCTCTTCAAATAAAAAAGTTACCAATAGTGAGCAAGCTTATTGAGACATCCCCTGTATTCCAAATAAAACTGTACTTCATGATCAAAAATATAGTTGTTATAGTTGTATGTGAGTTCGTTATATAATGTATTTGAAAAAGTGTAAAATTTCTTGTCCCTTTAGAAAATGCACTGCATCGTAAAGCATACTATTTATACTTTCTGAAGATCTAGATCACTGGTAGATATTGATGTCTGTCTCTAATTAGACAATGTGATTGGATCGCGATCTCGTTTCGTTTCCGTTCCAGAGCACGGATATCGGATCTGCATTGTTTTTCCACTTGTTCGTGAGTCATTCGTTTAGTCCACGTCCACATTGTTTGTACTGTTACTCCAAGAGCTGTTATTAGCTGTTGGGAATTTTTAATATAATTTTGGGAAGTCGTTATAAACTAGTTAACACGGTTTACGAGAAATTTATTCATAGAGGTTTAAGTAGTTTAATAAAATAATTATTTAATGAAAGGTTTTCATTTTTGTTGTAAAATATTGTTAAAATATTAATTAACTAATTTCATTACCTTTCGCTAAGACAGGTATTGAATTCATGCTAAAAATCGCATATCCAGATTTTAGTGAATAAGCACGTTTTAAGGTCCCTAGAATCCGATTATAACATTTTTACGATGATGTCCGTATGTGTGTGTGGATGTTGGATCCACGATTTCTCAAATACTATGACTTAAGACATTTTTAACTACGGACTCCTCAATCTAACAATAATGGGAAGAGTTGATTAAGTTTTGGTAACAATTAGACAACCGGAAGTAGTAGTTACAAGAAAAAAATCATCTAAATATTATTTATCGAAAATTTATGTAAATACTTATATTAAAGAACGTTAAATTCTTTATTCGATAAATATAAATTCATTATTATATCTTCTATAGATTTAGAGATAAAGAAATGCATATAAAATAATTTGATGTGAAAATTCTCTGATCAAACTACTTCAAGGCAAGAAATGCAAATGTCTGTAATTGACACATATATGTCACTGTCAAAAATATTTGTATGCCACTGTCAAAAATATTTGTACACCATTATGAAGATTATGAAAATAAAAAAGTCAACAATGCAAAAGAATATACGTAAAAAAAAATATAAAAGGAATTTGCGAAGAAATGACGAATATAAAGAAAAAGAAAAGGAAAGTAGAAAAAGAAAATTTCAGGATATTGAATATAAAGAAAATGTATGTATTGTACATAATTTATATTTAAATATCCCATAGATTTTGCAAATATATGTGAGAATTATTTTGTAGTGAGACATGAATATATATATATATATATATATATATATATATATATATATATATATATATATATATATATATATATATATTTGTAATTAAAAATATTTTTCGTTTTATGCGTACAATCAGGTAAAATATCTGGCAAGAGGTTATGTGTTGGCCACATCAGATTTTTTTAAATGGAGCATGGTACAAAAATTGTTTCATTAACAATTTTATTTATTGTGATTATCATAAATAAATTCATTCGATTCCGACTTTCGACAAACTTTAAAATAATTACCACTTTTCAAATAGAACAAAAGTGACCCCTGTGTGGTGTCTAGTAAGCTAATTATTTTTGCGTGCGGGAAATTAGTAATTCTGAAACAATGGGATATTCCGGCATTTTTTCTTAATTTTTTTCAATTATTTCAGTAAGTTCGGAAGGGTATGACTATGAGTATCTAATTTTGAGTATAAAAAAATATATCAAGCAAGAAATTATTTTTTAATTTTTTTATCGAAATTCAAACTGTCCATCATTGCGTGCTTATGACGCTCATCTGCCTATTGATATTTTTCAGAGGTGTGGAGTCGGCGTCATGGAGTCGGGTAATTTTTAGTGGAGTCAAAGTCGGAGTTGGAGTCGGCATAAATCTCCCGACTCCGACTCCAAATTTTTCAAAATATAAATTGCTTTCTTTATAACTAAGTAAATTATTGTACAATGAAACAACAAATAAATTGATCTCATGAAAAAAAATCAGCTTCAATGCGATTGGAACGAACACACGTTACGTACGCCTTTTAAAAAACCATATCTTGTTTAATATGGAATTTTCACGTAGGCATTTTATAAAAAAGCAATAAAATTGGTTTATGGGCCCATTAGACTCGGCGTCAGGAGTCGGAGTCAGAGTCGGTGTCGAATATTTAAAATTTCTGGGGTTTAAGTCTGAGTTGGAGTCGCAATTTTTTCCCGCGAGTTCACAGCCCAGACATCTGCACCGAACTTCAGCGCCTAAACCTACGTATTCATAGACACTCATTACCCATTTGCCTGATTGCCTGTTTATAACTTTTGAACAATAATTCGTAGATAAACAAATAAATGTCTAAGAAACGTGTAATAATTACAGTAAACAAAATGAACAAAATATAAATAAGAAATACACGCGCGCACGAATTACTAGCGCCATCTGTGTTTCTAATCGCATATATTTAACCTGAAATGAACAACATATCGAATCTGCGTTATAATTTTCAAGGACTTTTCTTTTTTCAAACATCAAATTATGAATGAAAACTGAGTGTCTGGCCGCGGATCTGGAAAACCGGGTTCGATCCCGACCGAAGCCTAATATTTCGAATTTTAAATGGCACGAAATTGACCCCTGTGGTGTACTCTCCACGCCAGTAATGAGTGCCCGTGAGATGACGCCTGGTAAACGCCCGCACGGTACAAATATTTCATCATCATTACCGATAGCTGCGAACAAAGCAGATTGGCACACCCAGCAATGGGTAATATGCCGTGATGATATATTTATTTATTTTATTTAACTTTTTACAAAATATGTTTTATTATGTTTTCCTAATATACATAGATGTAAACTATACAAAAATCTGATGTGGCCAACACACGACCTCCCGTCAGTTCCATGTTTGAAATAGCAATGAACTTTAAGTAAAGTAACACTTCTAGTTGATCGTTCGTAAACAAAATCTAATTTGTTGTTCCAATAAATAGAAAAGTCTGTAATACCAAATTTTGGATTATATTTTATTATGTTTTTCCTCGAAAATCTGTTAAGAGCTCCAAATTAAGTACCACTTCCGGTTTATCACATAGGTATAGTCAAAATCGAATGTTGTTTAAAAGTATACACGTGTTTTAAATAACAAATTTGAGAAATTTTGGATCATGTTTTAATATATTTTTTCAAGAAAATCTGATTGTCTTCCTGTAAATTAATACTTCCGGTTTATCAATTTTAGAAAACATCTAATATGTCGTTCTCATTAATATAAATTTTGAAATACTAAATTTGAAAAGTTTTGGATTGTATCAATTTATTTTTCACGAAAATCTGGTCAGAGCTTCAAATAAAGTATCACTTCCGGTTTATCAATTTTAGCCAAAATCAAATATGTTGCTTCCCGTTTTATAAAAGTCTTAAATAAATTTGACAAGTTTTGGAATATATCGTAATATATTTTTCACAAAAATCTGTTCAGAGCTTCAAGTAAAGTATCACTTCTGATTTATCAATTTTAGAAAAAAATCTAATTGATATTCTTATTAATATAAAAGTCTTAAATACCAAATTTGAAGTTTTCGATTGTATCAATATATTTTTCACGAAAATCTGTTTAGAGCTTCATATAATGTATCATTTCCGGTTTATCAATTGTATCTAAAATCTAATACATATGTTGTTCCGCTTCATATAAAAGTCGTAAATAATAAATTTTACAAGTTTTTTGGAGTATATCATAATATATTTTTCACGAGAAGCTGTTCAGAGCTTCAAGTAAAGTATCACTTTTGGTTGATTAATTTTAGGCAAAATCTAATATGTTGTTTTCCATGATATAAAAGTTTTAAATACTAAAATTGAAAAGTTTTGTATTATATTTTATTATAGTTTTTCATTAAAAACTAATATGGGCTTTAAGTAAAGTATCACTTCCATTTATCCAATTTTACACAAAATCTAATCAACTCATATGAATGCAGGAAGCTTAAATACGGAAAATAGATACATTTGGAAGTTTGTTATAAGAGTTATCGTGGACGAAAAAAAATCGTCACACACACACACCATCATCATCATCATCATCATCGTAAAAATAGTAAAAACTTGTTGTGGGGACCCTAATTCGTGTTTATTTACTGAAAACTCACCATCGAATTTTGGCACGATTACATTACCTCTAGGGACCGTCATTTACCAAAATCTCGATATGCGATTTTTAGCACGATCCCTATACCTCCCTTACCAAGGGTAGCGGGGGGTAATAAAAATTATAAAGAAATATATTAAGAAAATTCTGATTGAGAGATGTCAGTGTCAAGTGCAATTGACATAGTCTGTTTCTCTTATATTTTTACTGGAAATATAGGATCTTTTGCTAGAAATTTTGTGTATGGAATTTGTATAAAATACATACAACTGCCGGAAGGTAATGTACAAGAAATAGAATCTTTTGCAAGTAACTTTCTGTATGAAATTTGTACAAAATACATAGAACTGACGGAAGGTAATGTGCTGGCCACTTCAGATTTTTTATTATTAAATCATAAAATGTTGCACTCTTAATTTTCGATTTGTTTTATCTGCCTGAATCAAATCCCAAAAGTATTGGCGTCACTTTTGAAACACTTGGTATAACAAGATATACACATATTAAATTTTATACCTACTCATATTTTCATTATAGCAGCTATGTTTTTATACAAATCTTTGTAGTCTTTAAGTCAAAATTCTGAAGATAAATTGAGAAATTTTAGAATTTGATTAAACGATATTATTGAGTATTTAGTTCTAGCTGGAGAAAGGTCTATTACGGTACTTCTATATAAAGAGCCATAAAAATCCATTCTCCGTTTAAAACATCACCTCGTTTATAACGTGATAATTAGATACCAATAAACTAAACACACATACATGCATACAAGTTGTGAAGTTGCAGGAAACTTCAATTATTCCAATTGTGTTAAGAGACGCACTTGTTTCATAATAACAGGATATCAATTATGAGACTGGTTCTCAGAACTAGTTAGGACATATTGTTTCCATTACTCACAACAGGATTATAAACAATATAACGGCCCAAATAAATCAATAAGAAGTTGGGGATTGAAATCCTGCTAAAACGAACGTTAAAGTACCAGTATGTCTGAATATTTTGGGAGGCACCATATACATAAACCGGTACACATGTATAAATGATTACAGAAACAAACAGTTAGCTGAAAAAAAAAATCTTCCCCCTCCCTAACTACGTATTACTAGAACCAAGGTGTATAAATTCTATAGGTGTGACGTGTGTCAACTACCTATTTTTTTACGTATTGGTGTCCGTGTGAGCAATAAGTAGGCATTGATTCTTACCTAACATGCAGCGCCACCAAAATGTGCTCTATACCACACGCATAACAATATTGTAGAACTGTTTCACGTAAGATATAGCATATTGGCATTGGCACTTGAAAGCCGACCGTTTTTACAAGTAACACGCTTTAACTAAATAATTATTCATGAAACCACATTTTATCAACACGAATGGTCGTATTCATTTCTAAACTAATCAAACGGATGCTACGCCGTAAACGTGATTTTTACAGGTTAATTGTTAAATTTGATAAGTTGGCACACCGTATTTATATACCGTGCTAATTACATTATATTAAAAAAAAAAACTCTTCTGTTGAAGTTTATTTAACAAAAATTATTTTTATTGGAACTTTGGAACTCAATATTATTTCTTTTAAATATTTTTCCAAATCCAAAAAATAATGTGCCGCGATAAACACTGCTTATTCTGATTTATAGCTAATATGGCCTTGTCTCTTCGTGTAAAAGTCCCTAATTCATAATTCTACATATAATTCTCTCTTTAACAGCAATGGCAAGAACTCTCTATAGAAAACTTTTATGCGTTCTAGTTTCCTTTAAGACGTTCATAAATCTATAGTGAAATTCCTAAAGCCCACGCATTGCAATAATTCCATACAAGGCTTGTTGTTTTGCTCTATTCATAACTCATCTATTTGTTCTTGATTGAAAACCGTATTTGCAGAGCAAAAACTACTTTACAACAATCAATAAATAAACAGCGATATTGAAAGTAAATACTAATGATAAAATATTCCACTATATTTGGAAAGAATGTGGTAAATATATTAAAGAAATGAATTCTTTGATTACGTGCTTCAAATCACGAACACTGTACAATGTGAAAATATTATAACCATGAAAACGTAGTTGTGTTTGGTCAGTCAACCATTTAGCCACTGACCTTCACAAGATGTTATTGATTCTCAATATGTATTGCTTTGCAATTATTTACACTATCTTAATTACATATAGAATACACTGTAATAGATACTAACTTCATATATTGTGAAATACGAGTCACGGAGATCTATTAAGCTAATAAACATAAACTTTATTTATAAGCTTATTAGAAATGCAATTCACCCATTAATATCTTCTCAAAATTCAAATTCTTTACCTACAGGTTGTTAATTTTAAATGGGCCACCATTGCTATCTCGAAAACTGTAAGAGCTACAAAGACAGTTAAATGGGCAAACAATTTATATTTTAAAATACAAATTTAAAGAACAGAAAATTATTTTTCCTATAACTCAAAAAAAGTTGAAGTTTGTGCATTCATTGATATCAGTATGCGAAATGTGTTATTATTTCATTAATTACGTAACTGTAACAACGAGTATTTCACACACTGTGCACATTATTTCGTATACTATGCGCATTATTTCGTACACTGGGTGCACATTACTTCGCGCTCTATCTCGCGCACACTACCGAAATCAAAATCTGATATAAAATGAGCAAAAACTTGCATTTTAAATTGTGAATATATTTTAAATATTAATTTAATAAATTTGTTATTAAAATCGAGAATTTTTGACTCGGCTAAAGCCTCGTCAAAAAACTTACTATTACTAAACATGTATTTCTCGCACTTGCATGGGCGTCTTTGGGGTGGGGGGGGGGCAAGGGAGTTCACTTGACCCTAGACTAGAGAATTTAATTCTGA